>JAWNOX010000197.1:3984375-4648437 GCA_035045555.1 Drosophila fulvimacula
GGTCTCCTGTATGCTGCATACAGCAGACGGTCTCCTGTATGCTGCATACAGCAGACGGTCTCCTGTATGCTGCATACAGCAGACGGTCTCCTGTATGCTGTATGCTGCATACAGCAGACGGTCTCCTGTATGCTGCATACAGCAGACGGTCTCCTGTATGCTGTATGCTGCATACAGCAGACGGTCTCCTGTATGCTGCATACAGCAGACGGTCTCCTGTATGCTGTATGCTGCATACAGCAGACGGTCTCCTGTATGCTGCATACAGCAGACGGTCTCCTGTATGCTGCATACAGCAGACGGTCTCCTGTATGCTGCATACAGCAGACGGTCTCCTGTATGCTGCATATAGCAGACGGTCTCCTGTATGCTGTATGCTGCATACAGCAGACGGTCTGCTGTATGCTGCATACAGCAGACGGTCTCCTGTATGCTGTATGCCGCATACAGCAGACGGTCTCCTGTATGCTGCATACAGCAGACGGTCTCCTGTATGCTGCATACAGCAGACGGTCTCCTGTATGCTGTATGCTGCATACAGCAGACGGTCTCCTGTATGCTGCATACAGCAGACGGTCTCCTGTATGCTGCATACAGCAGACGGTCTCCTGTATGCTGTATACAGCAGACGGTCTCCTGTATGCTGTATGCTGCATACAGCAGACGGTCTGCTGTATGCTGTATGCTGCATACAGCAGACGGTCTCCTGTATGCTGTATGCTGCATACAGCAGACGGTCTCCTGTATGCTGCATACAGCAGACGGTCTCCTGTATGCTGTATGCTGCATACAGCAGACGGTCTCCTGTATGCTGTATGCTGCATACAGCAGACGGTCTCCTGTATGCTGTATGCCGCATACAGCAGACGGTCTCCTGTATGCTGCATACAGCAGACGGTCTCCTGTATGCTGTATGCTGCATACAGCAGACGGTCTCCTGTATGCTGTATGCTGCATACAGCAGACGGTCTCCTGTATGCTGTATGCTGCATACAGCAGACGGTCTCCTGTATGCTGTATGCTGCATACAGCAGACGGTCTCCTGTATGCTGTATGCTGCATACAGCAGACGGTCTCCTGTATGCTGCATACAGCAGACGGTCTCCTGTATGCTGCATACAGCAGACGGTCTCCTGTATGCTGCATACAGCAGACGGTCTCCTGTATGCTGTATGCTGCATACAGCAGACGGTCTGCTGTATGCTGCATACAGCAGACGGTCTCCTGTATGCTGCATACAGCAGACGGTCTCCTGTATGCTGTATGCTGCATACAGCAGACGGTCTCCTGTATGCTGTATGCCGCATACAGCAGACGGTCTCCTGTATGCTGCATACAGCAGACGGTCTCCTGTATGCTGCATACAGCAGACGGTCTCCTGTATGCTGCATACAGCAGACGGTCTCCTGTATGCTGCATACAGCAGACGGTCTGCTGTATGCTGCATACAGCAGACGGTCTCCTGTATGCTGCATACAGCAGACGGTCTCCTGTATGCTGTATGCTGCATACAGCAGACGGTCTCCTGTATGCTGCATACAGCAGACGGTCTCCTGTATGCTGCATACAGCAGACGGTCTCCTGTATGCTGTATGCTGCATACAGCAGACGGTCTCCTGTATGCTGTATGCTGCATACAGCAGACGGTCTCCTGTATGCTGCATACAGCAGACGGTCTCCTGTATGCTGCATACAGCAGACGGTCTCCTGTATGCTGTATGCCGCATACAGCAGACGGTCTCCTGTATGCTGTATGCCGCATACAGCAGACGGTCTCCTGTATGCTGCATACAGCAGACGGTCTCCTGTATGCTGCATACAGGAGACGGTCTCCTGTATGCTGCATACAGCAGACGGTCTCCTGTATGCTGCATACAGCAGACGGTCTCCTGTATGCTGCATACAGCAGACGGTCTCCTGTATGCTGTATACTGCATACAGCAGACGGTCTCCTGTATGCTGTATGCTGCATACAGCAGACGGTCTCCTGTATGCTGCATACAGCAGACGGTCTCCTGTATGCTGTATGCTGCATACAGCAGACGGTCTCCTGTATGCTGCATACAGCAGACGGTCTCCTGTATGCTGCATACAGCAGACGGTCTCCTGTATGCTGCATACAGCAGACGGTCTCCTGTATGCTGTATGCTGCATACAGCAGACGGTCTCCTGTATGCTGCATACAGCAGACGGTCTCCTGTATGCTGCATACAGCAGACGGTCTCCTGTATGCTGTATGCTGCATACAGCAGACGGTCTCCTGTATGCTGTATGCTGCATACAGCAGACGGTCTCCTGTATGCTGCATACAGCAGACGGTCTCCTGTATGCTGTATGCTGCATACAGCAGACGGTCTCCTGTATGCTGCATGCCGCATACAGCAGACGGTCTCCTGTATGCTGCATACAGCAGACGGTCTCCTGTATGCTGTATGCTGCATACAGCAGACGGTCTCCTGTATGCCGCATACAGCAGACGGTCTCCTGTATGCCGCATACAGCAGACGGTCTCCTGTATGCTGCATACAGCAGACGGTCTCCTGTATGCTGTATGCTGCATACAGCAGACGGTCTCCTGTATGCTGCATACAGTAGACGGTCTCCTGTATGCTGTATGCTGCATACAGCAGACGGTCTCCTGTATGCTGCATACAGCAGACGGTCTCCTGTATGCTGCATACAGCAGACGGTCTCCTGTATGCTGCATACAGCAGACGGTCTCCTGTATGCTGCATACAGCAGACGGTCTCCTGTATGCTGCATACAGCAGACGGTCTCCTGTATGCTGCATACAGCAGACGGTCTCCTGTATGCTGCATACAGCAGACGGTCTCCTGTATGCTGCATACAGCAGACGGTCTCCTGTATGCTGTATGCTGTATGCCGCATACAGCAGACGGTCTCCTGTATGTTGCATACGGCAGACGGTCTCCTGTATGCTGCATACAGCAGACGGTCTCCTGTATGCTGTATGCTGCATACAGCAGACGGTCTCCTGTATGCTGCATACAGCAGACGGTCTCCTGTATGCTGCATACAGCAGACGGTCTCCTGTATGCTGTATGCTGCATACAGCAGACGGTCTCCTGTATGCTGTATGCTGCATACAGCAGACGGTCTCCTGTATGCTGTATGCTGCATACAGCAGACGGTCTCCTGTATGCTGCATACAGCAGACGGTCTCCTGTATGCTGTATGCTGCATACAGCAGACGGTCTGCTGTATGCTGCATACAGCAGACGGTCTCCTGTATGCTGCATACAGCAGACGGTCTCCTGTATGCTGTATGCTGCATACAGCAGACGGTCTCCTGTATGCTGTATGCCGCATACAGCAGACGGTCTCCTGTATGCTGCATACAGCAGACGGTCTCCTGTATGCTGCATACAGCAGACGGTCTCCTGTATGCTGCATACAGCAGACGGTCTCCTGTATGCTGCATACAGCAGACGGTCTGCTGTATGCTGCATACAGCAGACGGTCTCCTGTATGCTGCATACAGCAGACGGTCTCCTGTATGCTGTATGCTGCATACAGCAGACGGTCTCCTGTATGCTGCATACAGCAGACGGTCTCCTGTATGCTGCATACAGCAGGCGGTCTCCTGTATGCTGTATGCTGCATACAGCAGACGGTCTCCTGTATGCTGTATGCCGCATACAGCAGACGGTCTCCTGTATGCTGCATACAGCAGACGGTCTCCTGTATGCTGCATACAGCAGACGGTCTCCTGTATGCTGTATGCTGCATACAGCAGACGGTCTCCTGTATGCTGCATACAGCAGACGGTCTCCTGTATGCTGCATACAGCAGACGGTCTCCTGTATGCTGCATACAGCAGACGGTCTCCTGTATGCTGCATACAGCAGACGGTCTCCTGTATGCTGTATGCTGCATACAGCAGACGGTCTGCTGTATGCTGCATACAGCAGACGGTCTCCTGTATGCTGTATGCCGCATACAGCAGACGGTCTCCTGTATGCTGCATACAGCAGACGGTCTCCTGTATGCTGCATACAGCAGACGGTCTCCTGTATGCTGTATGCTGCATACAGCAGACGGTCTCCTGTATGCTGCATACAGCAGACGGTCTCCTGTATGCTGTATGCTGCATACAGCAGACGGTCTCCTGTATGCTGTATGCCGCATACAGCAGACGGTCTCCTGTATGCTGTATGCCGCATACAGCAGACGGTCTCCTGTATGCTGCATACAGCAGACGGTCTCCTGTATGCTGCATACAGCAGACGGTCTCCTGTATGCTGTATGCTGCATACAGCAGACGGTCTCCTGTATGCTGCATACAGCAGACGGTCTCCTGTATGCTGCATACAGCAGACGGTCTCCTGTATGCTGCATACAGCAGACGGTCTCCTGTATGCTGTATGCTGCATACAGCAGACGGTCTCCTGTATGCTGTATGCCGCATACAGCAGACGGTCTCCTGTATGCTGCATACAGCAGACGGTCTCCTGTATGCTGTATGCTGCATACAGCAGACGGTCTCCTGTATGCTGCATACAGCAGACGGTCTCCTGTATGCTGCATACAGCAGACGGTCTCCTGTATGCTGCATACAGTAGACGGTCTCCTGTATGCTGTATGCTGCATACAGCAGACGGTCTCCTGTATGCTGCATACAGCAGACGGTCTCCTGTATGCTGTATGCCGCATACAGCAGACGGTCTCCTGTATGCTGCATACAGCAGACGGTCTCCTGTATGCTGCATACAGGAGACGGTCTCCTGTATGCTGCATACAGCAGACGGTCTCCTGTATGCTGCATACAGCAGACGGTCTCCTGTATGCTGTATACTGCATACAGCAGACGGTCTCCTGTATGCTGTATGCTGCATACAGCAGACGGTCTCCTGTATGCTGCATACAGCAGACGGTCTCCTGTATGCTGTATGCTGCATACAGCAGACGGTCTCCTGTATGCTGCATACAGCAGACGGTCTCCTGTATGCTGCATACAGCAGACGGTCTCCTGTATGCTGCATACAGCAGACGGTCTCCTGTATGCTGTATGCTGCATACAGCAGACGGTCTCCTGTATGCTGCATACAGCAGACGGTCTCCTGTATGCTGTATGCTGCATACAGCAGACGGTCTCCTGTATGCTGCATACAGCAGACGGTCTCCTGTATGCTGTATGCTGCATACAGCAGACGGTCTCCTGTATGCTGCATACAGCAGACGGTCTCCTGTATGCTGTATGCTGCATACAGCAGACGGTCTCCTGTATGCTGCATGCCGCATACAGCAGACGGTCTCCTGTATGCTGCATACAGCAGACGGTCTCCTGTATGCTGTATGCTGCATACAGCAGACGGTCTCCTGTATGCCGCATACAGCAGACGGTCTCCTGTATGCCGCATACAGCAGACGGTCTCCTGTATGCTGCATACAGCAGACGGTCTCCTGTATGCTGTATGCTGCATACAGCAGACGGTCTCCTGTATGCTGCATACAGTAGACGGTCTCCTGTATGCTGTATGCTGCATACAGCAGACGGTCTCCTGTATGCTGCATACAGCAGACGGTCTCCTGTATGCTGCATACAGCAGACGGTCTCCTGTATGCTGCATACAGCAGACGGTCTCCTGTATGCTGCATACAGCAGACGGTCTCCTGTATGCTGCATACAGCAGACGGTCTCCTGTATGCTGCATACAGCAGACGGTCTCCTGTATGCTGCATACAGCAGACGGTCTCCTGTATGCTGTATGCTGTATGCCGCATACAGCAGACGGTCTCCTGTATGTTGCATACGGCAGACGGTCTCCTGTATGCTGCATACAGCAGACGGTCTCCTGTATGCTGTATGCTGCATACAGCAGACGGTCTCCTGTATGCTGCATACAGCAGACGGTCTCCTGTATGCTGCATACAGCAGACGGTCTCCTGTATGCTGCATACAGCAGACGGTCTCCTGTATGCTGTATGCTGCATACAGCAGACGGTCTCCTGTATGCTGCATACAGCAGACGGTCTCCTGTATGCTGTATGCTGCATACAGCAGACGGTCTCCTGTATGCTGTATGCTGCATACAGCAGACGGTCTCCTGTATGCTGCATACAGCAGACCGTCTCCTGTATGCTGCATACAGCAGACGGTCTCCTGTATGCTGCATACAGCAGACGGTCTCCTGTATGCTGTATGCTGCATACAGCAGACGGTCTCCTGTATGCTGCATACAGCAGACGGTCTCCTGTATGCCGCATACAGCAGACGGTCTCCTGTATGCTGCATACAGCAGACGGTCTCCTGTATGCTGTATGCCGCAGACGGTCTCCTGTATGCCGCATACAGCAGACGGTCTCCTGTATGCTGTATGCTGCATACAGCAGACGGTCTCCTGTATGCTGCATACAGCAGACGGTCTCCTGTATGCTGCATACAGCAGACGGTCTCCTGTATGCTGTATGCTGCATACAGCAGACGGTCTCCTGTATGCTGTATGCTGTATGCCGCATACAGCAGACGGTCTCCTGTATGCTGCATACAGCAGACGGTCTCCTGTATGTTGCATACGGCAGACGGTCTCCTGTATGCTGCATACAGCAGACGGTCTCCTGTATGCTGTATGCTGCATACAGCAGACGGTCTCCTGTATGCTGCATACAGCAGACGGTCTCCTGTATGCTGCATACAGCAGACGGTCTCCTGTATGCTGCATACAGCAGACGGTCTCCTGTATGCTGTATGCTGCATACAGCAGACGGTCTCCTGTATGCTGTATGCTGCATACAGCAGACGGTCTCCTGTATGCTGCATACAGCAGACGGTCTCCTGTATGCTGCATACAGCAGACGGTCTCCTGTATGCTGCATACAGCAGACGGTCTCCTGTATGCTGCATACAGCAGACGGTCTCCTGTATGCCGCATACAGCAGACGGTCTCCTGTATGCTGCATACAGCAGACGGTCTCCTGTATGCCGCATACAGCAGACGGTCTCCTGTATGCTGCATACAGCAGACGGTCTCCTGTATGCTGCATACAGCAGACGGTCTCCTGTATGCTGTATGCCGCAGACGGTCTCCTGTATGCTGCATACAGCAGACGGTCTCCTGTATGCTGCATACAGCAGACGGTCTCCTGTATGCTGCATACAGCAGACGGTCTCCTGTATGCTGTATGCTGCATACAGCAGACGGTCTCCTGTATGCTGCATACAGCAGACGGTCTCCTGTATGCTGCATACAGCAGACGGTCTCCTGTATGCTGCATGCTGCATACAGCAGACGGTCTCCTGTATGCTGTATGCTGCATACAGCAGACGGTCTCCTGTATGCTGCATACAGCAGACGGTCTCCTGTATGCTGTATGCCGCATACAGCAGACGGTCTCCTGTATGCTGTATGCCGCATACAGCAGACGGTCTCCTGTATGCTGTATGCCGCATACAGCAGACGGTCTCCTGTATGCTGCATACAGCAGACGGTCTCCTGTATGCTGCATACAGCAGACGGTCTCCTGTATGCTGCATACAGCAGACGGTCTCCTGTATGCTGCATACAGCAGACGGTCTCCTGTATGCTGCATACAGCAGACGGTCTCCTGTATGCTGCATACAGCAGACGGTCTCCTGTATGCTGCATACAGCAGACGGTCTCCTGTATGCTGCATACAGCAGACGGTCTCCTGTATGCCGCATACAGCAGACGGTCTCCTGTATGCCGCATACAGCAGACGGTCTCCTGTATGCTGTATGCTGCAGACGGTCTCCTGTATGCTGCATACAGCAGACGGTCTCCTGTATGCTGTATGCTGCATACAGCAGACGGTCTCCTGTATGCTGCATACAGCAGACGGTCTCCCGTATGCTGCATACAGCAGACGGTCTTCTGTATGCTGCATACAGCAGACGGTCTCCTGTATGCTGCATACAGCAGACGGTCTCCTGTATGCTGCATACAGCAGACGGTCTCCTGTATGCCGCATACAGCAGACGGTCTCCTGTATGCTGCATACAGCAGACGGTCTCCTGTATGCTGTATGCCGCAGACGGTCTCCTGTATGCTGTATGCTGCATACAGCAGACGGTCTCCTGTATGCTGCATACAGCAGACGGTCTCCTGTATGCTGCATACAGCAGACGGTCTCCTGTATGCTGCATACAGCAGGCGGTCTCCTGTATGCTGTATGCTGCATACAGCAGACGGTCTCCTGTATGCTGCATACAGCAGACGGTCTCCTGTATGCTGCATACAGCAGACGGTCTCCTGTATGCTGCATACAGCAGACGGTCTCCTGTATGCTGCATACAGCAGACGGTCTCCTGTATGCTGCATACAGCAGACGGTCTCCTGTATGCTGTATGCTGCATACAGCAGACGGTCTGCTGTATGCTGCATACAGCAGACGGTCTCCTGTATGCTGTATGCTGCATACAGCAGACGGTCTCCTGTATGCTGCATACAGCAGACGGTCTGCTGTATGCTGCATACAGGAGACCGTCTCCTGTATGCTGCATACAGCAGACGGTCTCCTGTATGCTGCATACAGCAGACGGTCTCCTGTATGCTGCATACAGCAGACGGTCTCCTGTATGCTGTATGCCGCATACAGCAGACGGTCTCCTGTATGCTGCATACAGCAGACGGTCTCCTGTATGCTGTATGCCGCATACAGCAGACGGTCTCCTGTATGCTGCATACAGCAGACGCTCTCCTGTATGCTGCATACAGCAGACGGTCTCCTGTATGCTGTATGCAGCATACAGCAGACCGTCTCCTGTATGCTGCATACAGCAGGCGGTCTCCTGTATGCTGCATACAGCAGACGGTCTCCTGTATGCTGCATACAGCAGACGGTCTCCTGTATGCTGCATACAGCAGACGGTCTCCTGTATGCTGTATGCTGTATGCCGCATACAGCAGACGGTCTCCTGTATGCTGCATACAGCAGACGGTCTCCTGTATGCTGTATGCTGCATACAGCAGACGGTCTCCTGTATGCTGCATACAGCAGACGGTCTCCTGTATGCTGCATACAGCAGACGGTCTCCTGTATGCTGTATGCTGCATACAGCAGACGGTCTCCTGTATGCTGCATACAGCAGACGGTCTCCTGTATGCTGCATACAGCAGACGGTCTCCTGTATGCTGCATACAGCAGACGGTCTCCTGTATGCTGCATACAGCAGACGGTCTCCTGTATGCTGCATACAGCAGACGGTCTCCTGTATGCTGTATGCTGCATACAGCAGACGGTCTCCTGTATGCTGTATGCTGCATACAGCAGACGGTCTCCTGTATGCTGCATACAGCAGACGGTCTCCTGTATGCTGCATACAGCAGACGGTCTCCTGTATGCTGCATACAGCAGACGGTCTCCTGTATGCTGCATACAGCAGACGGTCTCCTGTATGCTGTATGCTGCATACAGCAGACGGTCTCCTGTATGCTGTATGCTGCATACAGCAGACGGTCTCCTGTATGCTGTATGCCGCATACAGCAGACGGTCTCCGAGAGATTTTTAACAGTTAATTAGTAAAATTTGTGGATTAATTAATCTGTATTAAATTTACTAATCTGTAATATATATAAATGTTTTAGATATTTTTAAAATATTTTCAAATGTATGATTTTATTGTGTTCGAAAATATATACATTTATTTTTGCTATTTTATTTATATTTTTTTGAGATAGTTTAAAAAATTGAACATATGAATAATTTTAATATATTTTAAAATAATTTATACATATTTGGAAATCTTTCAAATATATTCTTTTTTTTTAAAGAACTTAAATATATTTCATAATATTTAAATACAAACTTTAAAAGAAGAGATGGACAGAGATTTTTGAAAATATATCTATCCATATGTCCTCCCTAGTAAATTCCATTTTGACATTTTCGACTTCTTGCATTATGAATTACGCCTGAGCTTGTTGCTCTTGGAGTATCGATTGATGAGCTAGCTGAAAACGGGACGATAACCAACTTAATTGCCTCCCATGTTTTGCGACATTCGCCCACACACTCACAGAGAGAGACACGCATACACCAGACTCCGATTGGAAATAGTTTCTCTAATTCCCAATTCAAAGCCCACCTATGCAAGATTGAAAGTGCGCCCATACGCAGACAAGAGAGGGGAGAGAGAGAAAGGGAACAAACGAAGAGCTGCAACTGCTGAGATTAATTGTCAGCTTTCTAAGGCAACTGTTATCCATTTCCCAATTTCCTCAGTCTCAGCGTCCGCAGCGTCACGTGTCACAATTAAAGTGGAGTGGAAATTGTGAAAATGAAGGGCTGCCTAGCAATCCTGCTCTCTGACAGCGTTTTATTTTTAAACTTCCGTTGAAGATACGCTGCAGTTGGCTGAGAACGGCATAGAGAAAGTGCTGCGCATAGTGAAAGAAGAAAAAAAACCTGATATATATATATATATATATATATATATATATATATATGATAAATTAACTTAGAAAAGTCACGAGTGTCAGGCCGTGAGTGTAATAGCATGAAGTGCGCACATATATCGTAAGCCTATACAGTGGGTTCCAAATAGGCGATAGTTAAGATTTGTGTGATGGTGTGTGTGAGTGTGTGTGGGGGCCTTGATTAATGCACTTGCAAGCCAACTGAGCATGGCACGCCTTTTACAAGCCCACGGCCTGCCTCTAATAAAGTAATTTACTTTACTAAATAGTTGCCGGCAGCGTTTCACCTATGTGTTTTGGGCCAGGCTTTAACAAGATGTTGGTACCATGTTCTCATGCCACCTCCCCGCCACTTAATTCCACTCTTACGAAATTAGCATTTTAATTGAAATGTCACGCCGCTTGCCAAGTGCCAAATGCGTTTTGGGCCAACTTGGTCTCCGCTGCGGCTGGCACGACACGCACTTTTTCATACATTTTTCTGTGTACCCTCAATTTGTTACTTGCGGCCTGTCTGCTGATGTTGATGTTTTCATTTCAGTGCGACTGATGAATGGCATTTGAGCAAGGAAACCATTCAAATAGTTTTCTAATGCATTTTCTTGTGGTTTCGTTAGTTAGTTTGTGAGCTGAACTCGATTGCTGTCTGATAAATGTTTATGTGACTCAAGTGGATTTACTGGCTTCAACGAGAAGGCAATTAATCAACATATTTGAGTAAAATATATATTTTAATAATGATAAAAAATAAATAAATAAATATAAGAAAAAAAAAAAAAATAAAATAAATAAATAATAAATTAATAACAAGTAAGAAAGCTCTAGTCGAGTATGCCCGACTAGGAGATCCCCTGAACCCTTTCGAAGAGCGTATATTCCTAAACATGCTCATTTTACATACATATATATTGCAAGCGAAGAACATCAACTCGTACGCAAGCACTTGATATTTCCGGTTTTAATGGGTTCAGGGTTTAAAAAAATTATTATTAAAACAATTTTATAAACAGAAACATTTATAACTAATTCAATTTTGTTAAGCAATATAATTAATGAATATATTACAAAAATTACTAATTAGTTAAATACTTACCAGATCCAGAATAAGAAGAGAAGGAGAAAAAGAGACGAAGAAATGGAGCAGAAGGCTTGTCCCTATAGAGGGCAAATTTCCCGCAAGTCGGGCATCTGCAGCGGTAGAGAGTCGAACAGCGGTAGTGAGTCCAGCAGCGGTAGAGAGTCGGATAACGGTAAAGTCGGGCAGCAGTAGAGAGTCGGGCACCAGTAGAGAGTCCAGCAGAGGTAGAGTCGGATAACGGCAAAGTCGGGCAACAGTAGAGAGTCGGGCAGCAATAGAGAGTCGGGCAGCAGTAGAGAGTCCAGCAGAGATAGAGTCGGATAACGGAAAAGTCGGGCAGCAGTAGAGAGTCCATCAGCGGTAGAGAGTCGGATAACGGTAAAGTCGGGCAGCAGTAGAGAGTCGGGCAGCAGTAGAGAGTCCAGAAGCAGTAGAGAGTCCAGCAGCAGTAGAGAGTCCAGCAGCTGTAGTGAGTCCAGCAGCAGTAGTGAGTCCAGCAGCAGTAGTGAGTCCAGCAGCAGTAGTGAGTCCAGCAGCAATAGAGAGTCCAGCAGCAATAGAGTCCAGCAGCAATAGAGTCCAGCAGCAGTAGAGAGTCCAGCAGCAGTAGAGAGTCGGGCAGCAGTAGAGAGTCGGGCAGCAGTAGAGAGTCGGACAGCAGTAGAGAGTCCAGCAGCAGTAGAGAGTCCAGCAGCAGTAGAGAGTCCAGCAGCAGTAGAGAGTCCAGCAGCAGTAGAGTCCAGCAGCAGTAGAGAGTCCAGCAGCAGTAGAGAGTCCAGCAGCAGTAGAGAGTCCAGCAGCAGTAGAGAGTCCAGCAGCAGTAGAGAGTCCAGCAGCAGTAGAGAGTCCAGCAGCAGTAGAGAGTCCAGCAGCGGTAGAGAGTCCAGCAGCGGTAGAGAGACGGGCAGAGGGTACATAAAAAAAAAAAAAATAATTATAATAAAAACCAACAAATTACATACTTAACATATCACTAAAATTATTAACTATTTAAAAACTTACCAAATCCAGATGAAGGAGCGGACGAGGAGCAGGAGGGGAAGCACTACACTACATTACACTACACTGGACTGCACTGCACTGCACGACTGACCATCAGGGGGTCAGGAAACCAACTGAAGAAATGGGACAGAAGGCTTGCCCTTATATAGGGCAAAACTCCCGCCAAAAGTTGTGCTCAACTCTTTCAAACTCAACTCGTTCAAGGTCAGTCGATCATTGAGTGGGAAATAAGAGCGCTACGTATTTAGCTCAGTAGACGCAGAGGCGGTCGGCGGGCACAACAATCATTATCTACTACCATTATTATTCAATTTATTTCATATATTAAATATATATTTCAAGCGACACATATATACATACACATGTACATAAGACTATATTATGATAAATGAATTCTTTAATAACTTTAAAATTTAAAGTCTGTTCTGAGCTGAGCTCGCAAATTACAATTGAGTGTTTTTTCTTTACGCTCAATGTCCGAAGATAAGCAAAAAAACTCAAAAGATTTGCTCTCACTCTGAGCAATAGAGTGTTTTCTATTTTACTTCGATTTTCGCTTGAGCGATGTTGTTGAGTTCTTCGTGTTGAACTCTTTTAACGATTATCTTTTCGCGAGTAATAAAATAGTCGCTCGCGAGTTGAGACTCAGTAAGTGAGTGAATTACTGAATAAGTTAATTCAAAAAGTCTTGCAAATACTATTTAAAGAATTTTTTTGATAGATAAAATTTATTTCATTTTTTTTCGGATTTTTAATTAATTTTTTTTTTTAACTTGTCGTCCTGATGAAGAATATATATACTTTATGGGGTCTGCCTCGCCTCCTTCCTCCCGTTACATACATTTGAGCTGCAACAAAACCATTATACCCTGATTACCCATTTTTAATGGGTTCAGGGTATAAAAAAAAATATAATAAAATAAATATAAATAATTTAATGTTAATGTTAAGAAAAATGTATAATAATATAATAATAATTATCAGATTTGTATATATTTATATATATTTATGTATATTCAACATTTTTTCTCTTTCACGGGTAAATATTTAGTCAAATCTGCTCCAGAAGCACAGCTAAGACCATAAAGCTAATAGTATTAGATTCTTTATTATTTAAACTCACATACACACTCATCCATAAATTTGTATACGTGAGAAGCAAGCTGGAAACTAGTTCAACGCCAGCCATCACCAACTTCCAATTAGAGTCTCACATAGTCTGGACACAAACCTCCCACGCTGATTAGCATTTTCCCAGCGCAGAGGTAAACCAATACCAATTGATTGGGATTTGGGATAAGTAATATGTTTCCAATTCATTTGGGAGAATATAGAACACTAAGAACACAGATTTTAGAAACATTTGTGCAGCAATTGGCTGACTTCATTATCGTTTTGCCGGCGAAAGGTGACAATCCTGAGAAATAAAATGTTTTTCTCTTCGCCTGCGCATCCTCACATACACACACACACAAATGTTTCCACTTATGAGCCGCACTTTCTCCCCCGAAAATAACGCCATTTGGTTGCCCATAATTAATATTTATAAATATAATACAATGCTCACGTGTTGCGGCTAAATCTCGTCGTATACCACCCTCTCTCTCTCTGCTGTTGCTCATTCCTCGTGAGTTATGGTTTTCGACTACCTCAACAGCCCCCTTTGCTTCTGAGCTGAGCTGTACTCGTGTTAATAAATTTTAACATTTTATGCATAAATTAATTCGATTGCATATTAATAATAATAGAGCAGCCATTTGGATGTGCGGTAGCTGCCTAAGGCCTTACAATGCCATTATTTATAGGGCTACACGTGTTATGATCGCACCCCAGGGGCCAAAAACTATTGATGTAAGGATTATGCGAGGTGAACTACATTTCAAATTTATGAGCCAAAGAGTTGGGAATGTCAAATGTGAAGTCTGAAATGTGGAAATGGGCTGAGCAAGTTTTTCTCTTTAAATACTTTTACTTTTTAAGTGAAAATATAGAAAAATTAGAAATTATTGAAAAAAATTAATATAAATACAAAATATTCTTTAGCAAAGTGTAAATGAATTTTATCATTATAAGCATTAGCTATTTATATGCTCATAAATATATATATAGTTAAGCCTAAAAATTATAGTGTAACCGCAGCTGATGCCACATGATCTATGCAGCAGCATTCTGCGCCTCATTGACTCCAATCGTATTCGTTGCGTTTCTATTGATTAACGCCTTGCGCCTTGCCCATAAATCTTGCCCAAGTGCCAGCCATAAGTTACCTATGCATTGATATATCTATATATATTGTCTCTGCATCAATGCCTGCATCTCTTATGCATTACACAATCGATTAGCTGCGCTAAATATTCAATAATAATTGCTTATAGCTGGATTTTCTTTCTCTTTCTGCCCTTTTCTCTTGCAATGTACCTGTGTGCGTCCGTGTGGCACAGGCCGTCGCTTGCAGCTTATTCGAAAGCGAACGACTCAGAATCCACTTATTATATCAGCATTTTTCTATATAACAAAAACTTTTCACTGCTTATTACATCAAAAATCTATCGCTGCAGGTGAGCCTGACTGCCTGTCTCTTGTGTTTATGTAGCCATTGTTAACCATATCAAATGACCAAACTTTTATTAAAAAAAAAAACTTGATGCCCATTGTCTTCGCATTGTGGGTGAAAGTACAGTAAAACACCGACTCGTACTCATATGGCTCTTGTAGTTTTACCTGTGTCATTAATAAACCATTGGAAATTGTGTGTTAATTGTTTGTTTGCTGCAAGCCAGCAAAACAATTGCCAAGTTACATCATCAGGTGGCTAAATGCAAATATAAATGGGCTTGAAAGAAAGTGAACTGGTAGGGATTATGTGATGTACTATGATGTGAGAATATATATATATATATATATATATATATATATATATATATGTATATATATATATATATATAAAGAGAGAGAGAGAAAGATAGAGACATATTTACATCAATATCTTCATAGAGTTGAATTTGTTAATAATAATAGCTTTTGAGCAATTTCATCTTTGTAAAATTGCATTCATGTATATAACTAAAATTATTTACACAATATGAAATACAGCTCAAATTTAATTATAATATTTTATTTAAAAAAATAATTTATGACCTTTTTTTCTGATATATGTATCATAATATAAACTATAATGTTTTATTCTTTTGTATATAATGTGTGAGTCATTTTTATATTGTCAAATTGAATTTAAATATATACAAATTTTAGCTATAATATTTTATTTTAAATACTAATTTGTTAACTATTTGTTCATTATCAAATTGGAGTTATTTTATAAAAAATTTACTACTGCTATAATATTTTATTTTTTTGGTATATAATTTTGTATCTATTACTTTTTTTCTGTATCAAATGTTTCTACTATAATATTTAATTTTTGAGCTCACATTGAGTTGACAAATTCTTATTATAAGACAAGATAGATACGCCTTTGTATCAATTCAAATCTTATCTAATCATAGTGTATCTTCTTGAATAAATCTCGCTCACATCAAAATTCCAATAGCTCACAGAGGTAGCCCCATCAACTCTTAGATCTTCAGTATATGTAGGTATCTGCCTACTACTAAAAATAGAAACAAAACAACATTTGTAAACATGACCCAAAAGAAAAACCAACGCCAAAGCAAATGTAAATTTATATGTAAAATGTAAATGCAATTGGCAATTGCAGCAGGCGCACCAAGTGCGTTTAGTGCAACTTTATTTCGATTGCGAAATGCAATTGCAATTGGCAAAAGCAGCAGCAACGGCCACAATGAGAGTAACAGTAACAGCCACAAATGTCCATATTTGCATTATGTGTAGCGGCCAACAAAAAAAAAGGCTCTAAAAAAACGCATTTTGGCCAATTGCAATTGCCAATGCAATACCAATTCGGTATTTATAGCCCGACATTTGCGGCCACAAACAAATGGACGCGACCTGCTGTACCCCATACAGTCCTGCTCCTGCCCAAGACCCAAATCCGGCTAGTTAACATGTGTTTCTCTATGCGCCGCCTGCACCTGCGCACCGTCCACAAATTCACAATTGCTGCCATTTTTGGATGCGCCAAAGATGAAGATGTCGACAGCATTGTGGTTGTTGTTGTTGCTGAAAGTGAAACGTGTGTGCTTGTGGGGCCCGTCAATTGGCCAGCCAGTCAGCCTACAAACTGCCTCCATATACGTACGTTTTGTAGAAGAGCGAAACGAGCTATGGAGGTCAGCGCTCATCGTGCGATTCTTGGAAGCCAACGACATTACAAGCGCTGACAAACTGTAGGCCATAAAGCACCAAAGACCAGTTCAACGGCATAAAAAAAAAACAAAAACAAAAACAAAACCGAAAAAGAACCCAATTGAATGAGCTGAAATACTGAGACATTAAATACTCTATTTGTGGCTAATTAGAATTGTTCTTGATTAATACTTAATTGTCATAAGAATTATATTGATTGATTGAGTAGCTGAAGCTTAAGGTGATTCATTTTGAGTCTAATTAGATTTTATTTGAATAATTTACTTTTGTTTCAATTAGTTTTCTTTCCTATCTTCCTTGTTTTATTCCTGTATCTTTCATGACCTCTCCCCAGCCTTATTAGCTTGTCCATATGCTCTTTGTGCTAAAGTGTATTAACAGCGACACGCACCATTTCAAAGTTCAAAAGGAAACGAGCTGCACGAAGTCAAAGTCAGAGATGGAGACGAATTCAGTTAAAGAAAGAAAGACAGGAAAAAAAGTTTCATTTTATTTTACAAGCGTACAAATTAAAAATGCCCAAGCCTGCGCTTTAATTAGTCAAACTCGCGCCAAAGCCCCCAAAAAGACGCACGAACCAAAAAAAAAAAAAAAAAACACCAACAACAAAGAAAACTGAAAAGCGGCAAAAAACATCAAGTGGGAATCGGAATTGGAATCGGAGTTGGAGTTGGAGTTGGAGTTTGAGTCGGTGTTGGAGCCACAGACGGACGAGCTGGCGACAAACTTTGTCTGACTTCTTGGTATTCATGGAGTAGCAAGAGGGGAGGGAGGCCAACTGCTGTTGCTGGCGTGTGGCTGTTGGCATTGACTTCCGCTGCAATTCCAAATTCAAAACTTGGCCACTGGCCAGAACAACACTTGTCTAGTCTAATTTCATTCAGCTGCGGCGGCGGCGGCGTGCCACGTCTTTGGAAATGAAAATGTTGTCAAGATTAATGCTTCAAGTTTAGTTCAACTGAAACGTCAACGTCTGCCTGCCACTTGCCCCTGTGACACACACACACACACACACACGCATGCCAGTTTTGTTATAGTTATTTTTGGGGCTACATTTTACAGCTAAATTTCCAAATAAACTTGGTTTTTATGATAGGCCCGCGATCTCAATCATAATTCTGTGGAACTTGTAAATGGAGTAACAAGTGGATATCGCTATAGAGCCTCAGCTTCAGCCTCAGCTATATGCAATGTAGCTGGCTACTGAGGCCAGTTACTTGTTGTTTGTTCTGATTTTGAATGGTTTATGGCTCGAATGGCTTCTATGAATTTCGCTGCGCTCGCTTAGGCCGAAAAATGAGATATTACAGCGTGTGTTTAAATTAATTGGCCGAGATGCGAGCGCAGATACACGAAACGTGACTTTGAAAACGGGGAGCCATCGTCATCCAGACTGTGGACTGAACAAGTGATAAAGTTTTCAGCGCGATGCTCTTTGCCTTTCCCGTTGATAGATGGCGCCACATCAAATAATTTAGCACAAACGATTCGCATCGAGTGTGTTTGTTGTTGGTTTTTATAATGCTTGCATTTTAAAAAGGTCTTAAGTGTTGACTTTGAGCCAAGTTTAGTCTGATTAATGGGCAATTCAATTATTTTAAGTTGCTGGCAATAGATGGCGCCACTGGCTAGAGTCAGGTTTTCGTATTAAGAGTTCATTTAATGATGCTCAGTCTATAAGTATATATCTCTCTGGTAATTTATCAATTTATATATGTGTAGAGCAACATGTGCAGGAACTCTAAAAGTTGACGGTAGATGGCGGCACTTGACTAATGTTGGAGGCAGGCTTTGGTATTAGGAGTTTATTATTATTATAGTTATCTTACTCTTACTCTATAAGTATGTATACTAATGGTAATTTTTAAGAGTATATGTGCCAAGCCAAATTTGCAAATTTTCAACTCTATGAATTGTCCATAGGTGGCGCCACTTGATGAATGTGAGAATCTCTGTTAAGCATTGACTTACAATCTATCACTCCTCAGTTTCTCTCATGCTTTTCTACCAAAAAAGGTTCGTTTACTATATCATCTATCAAACTCTGCCAATTTTCATCTTAAAAACCCAAAACAAACGCCTCTGAAGCACTTGATGTGTGGGCGTTTGCACAACTTTTCCAAATGGTTTTTTTTTTTTTTTTGGCTACCGTTTAAATTCACACGACAAATAACAGAATTACGAAGATGAAGAAAAAAACATAGTTCCACGAGCTGCTTTTGTTTCGCTTGAAAATAATTGTTACGGCTTCATCTATACTGAAATAGAGCCAAATTTCATTGTCCGAGGAACACCCAGACAGGTAGTAAGTGAAAATTCCGACTGTTATCGCTACTTTCGGTTTTTGTGTTTTGTATTTTGTTTGGTTTTGTTTTCGGGTTTGTTTTGTGTGCGTTTTTTCAATCTCTTTTTGCGCCCCATTGATTGGGCATTTGAGAAGAAAGACGGCGCGCCGATTATAACCATATCCATGGCAATTCTTTCTTTTGCCCCCTCCTCTTCGACTCGCTGTGTGTGGCTGAGCGCAAAAAATTTCGGCTTAATTTGTGCGGCGGGAAAGCGGTTAAAATTTTCGAACGCATTGTGCGTTGGGGTCAAGTGGCAAGCCAGCCGGCAAGTTTGTTGCTTAAGTCTTTCGTTTTATTTTTCTTTGTGCGCTGTCAGCGCGCTTGTCAGCAAATTTGTTAAACAAACTGAAATGAAATAAAATGAAATGCAATTTTCGTGCGCTTTTTATATTTTATTTCATTTTTTTTATACAATTTTTTTGCTCGTTTAATTAGTGGAGCAAGCATTTCGTTCTGCACAATTAAGCCGATGGTTTGCATTCAACGTAAAAAAAATAATAAAATAAAATAAAACAGGTATGAGAATATTTGTTGGGCAGTTGATGCCTAAATACCCTAAGAAATAACATAATTGAATAAAGTCCGGAATATATATATATACCCAAAATATAATATATATAATTTCATATCTCTTTAGAGTTCCCTTTAACTCTTTTCATAATTTTTTTAATTCATTCGTTCATGCTGCGGAATAAATGTGTTTCGTGTTTTAAAAAACTCGCGCCTGAAATAAGTTACGCATTTTAGGATACCCTTTGTTAGGGTATACAAAAAAAGAAACCGAAAACAGCGTTTAAAGGCGGCGTCCGCTGTGATTAAATCAAAATGCGTGGACAGGGACAGGCAAACCAAATCTCTTGTAAGCCATAAACTGCAAACTCATATGGAACAGAACAGGAGCAGGAGCTCAAATGGTGGGAGGAGGTGATGGAGGAGTTGTTGTCGGCACAGGCTCTGTTCATGTCATTTAGCGCTTATTGTGTCTGCACGTCTGCTCAGGCTCTGACTCGGACACTGACTCGAGGCTCGTTTAACCCCTGAGTGGGCAGACGCGCCTGTCAACTTTGTGCCGTAAATTAAACCATAAAAACAACAACAGGGCCGAGTTTCCAAAAAAAAAAAAAAAAAAGAGAAGAAGAAGAAGCATGCCTACATACACAATATATATTCAAAATTTAAGTAAATACCGCAACGCACGCTACGTGAAAAATCAAAATCAAAATATTTTTCTGTCACGTCATGCTGTGGATGCGCAACGCTCCACTGATCCAATGCTCCAACAAGTCGTCACTTGTTGCCTGACCAAAAAAAACTCATTTCATTTCGTTTACTTTTTTTTTGTTTTTTTTGCTGCTGCCTTCGATTCGAGTGTCATGCGACAAGTGCCGCAATTGAGTCGCCTCTACTTGTCAACTGAGCAAGCGAGAGAGATAGAGAGCGAGAGGGGCCCACTCTGACTGACTGCCCGAACTGTCACCAAGAGCTAACCACAGCCATTGTCTCAGCGAACAGGTGAAGCTGTTTTTTGCTTTTGAGCAGTGAAATCGAGCGCAAAATTTTATTTTATTTTTATTTATTTTTTTATTTTTGGAGTTTTGTTATTGGGGTTTTTTTTTTTTTTTTATTCCCTCGCTGATTTATGGCCAACAATTTCAGCAATTTCATTTTGTATATTTAAGTATTTTTTTTTTCGTTGAACTTAATGACAACTGCTTTGCATGTCATTTGTGGCAAGTTGTTGGCTGTCGCCCGGTCACTGATAGCAGATAATTTGACTGTGCTTCAAGTATTTGTCAGTTGACGGCAGATTTATGGCTCTTGACTATCGAAAAAATGAAAGTCAAATTGGTTAATTATAGAGCTGAGCTACTTCTATTAGTTTGGAAATTCAATTGCAGTAGAGCTCTAAAAGGAAGATAGTTATGAATTTTTTCCAAATGGTTTTCGATGATGGATGAAGTAAAGCTTACACAATAAAGATTCTTTAACTGCTGATTATTCTTCTTTATTAATATTATTTTTACTTATTTATATTATTAATATATATTTCAATATATTGTTTCACTGAAAATAAAATATAAAAAATATATATTACATTTGATCGGCTCAGAAAATAATGTTTATTATGTGAGCTTTCAACCGTTTAGCTTATTGTATACGAACATTTTCAAAATATTGAATTCATTCAATTTAGAATATATATAACAATTGCTTTCTCTATCGTACCCAATTGAATGTTCTTTTTCTCTAAATACCTTCACTTTTAATAAAAAGAAAACTTGATGCCAACTTTTCTGCCAATTTGGCATGCCCTCCAAGCAGCTGCCATCAAGAACAATAAAAATCGTTATGATTTTTACAAGTCTTCCACTCCGATCTGCATTATAAATAATCACGAATTGAAAATGCGTGGGAACCACAGCGTTTTTTTATTTTTATATTTTTTGCGTGTGACGAATGAAGTTTTAAGGTTTTTAACAAGAAATAACAATGAGACGAATGTAAATTGCAGGTAAGAAAAGCTGAAAAGCTAATCGCAATATAAAAAGCGAGTTTGACAATAAAAAAGTTTTATTATTATTTTCGATTTTTTGCTTTGAATTGTATTTTGGCGGCGAGCTACAAAACTGAAAAAGTAAAGCTTCGTTTATTGGGCAACTGTAATAAATTATTGAGAAACACGAAATGCGCACTAAAATATTACCAGGAACAATAACAACAACAGCAAATCGAGTTGTCTATTAAAAAAAAAATAAAAAAGGGGCGATTTGTGCCAAAAATTCAAAGCTTAAGATTAGCATCGAAACGAAAATGAAATCATGCAAAAAAAATGTACTACGAAAAAAAATATATAAAAACAGCATCGATGAAGCTGAGCTGAGATGAGGTGAGGCCTGGAGGCTGGGAAACTAGCAGGGAAGCGAAACAGGTTCACACGCTACCCAGAATCCGCAGCAAGAGATCCCGTTGATGATCCATATGAGCTCTAGAGCGAGCGAGGGAGAGGGCTGCAGGAAGTGTAGCAGCCCTTCTACGGGTTAAAGCACTGAAACAGTGGAACTACCTACCTGTGTGTGAGATACATTTCGTTTAATGCTACGGTATATATATATAAGTATCGTGTGTGTGTGCAGCAACAAGTGAATGACAGGATAATCGTCCTGTGTACCTGTTTGCCAGTTTTGTTTGCCTGCGGTCTCATTTTTTTCTTCTTTATTATCTTCCTTTTGCTGTTCTGTTTTTGGCATGTGAACAACTCGCATAAAATCTCTTAATGTTTGCATTCTTATGCCGCTGTCGTCTCGTTTGATGCGTGATCTTGTTGATTATGCTGATGGCTGTGATCTGTCTCACTCTCTCGCCGAGTTGGCAGTTTCTCATGCCCCCAGCAGGTTCCATTCACCGGCTCGCAGTTCAGTGGCATTTTTCGACAGAGTACAAATTTCTCGTTTACCATTTTTTGTGTTCAATTTGTATTTTTTTGTTTTATTTTTTTTTATTTCTTTCTGCTTTTGTATGCAAGAGTGTGAAATTTTTGCTTGTTGTTTGCTTCATGGAAATTGCCTATGCCTTGGAATTTGTGGGAACAAGTGCAGCACACACACACACACACACGGATACACAGTGTACTACGTGCCCTTTGCGCAGAGAACACCCGCAGGCGAGAGCGTGTGAATTTTGGTTTAACTTGCTTTTTATATAGTTTGGCATTTCTGGGCATAGTTAGTGCAAATTGCATTTGTGCAAATTGACTTTGCATTTTCGGCTATCGCACGTGATATCTTTTTTTTTGTGAGCAAATACTCAGCCGTTGGACTTCAATTAGTATATGGATAAATATTTGTTAAATGTATATTTTAATATGCAAAAGGATCAATTATTGATAGCTGATTAAAGTCAATTTCAAAGGACTTTTGTATAGATTCTTTGTGTATGAAAAAATTAAATTAAAGAAGAAGCTTAAACATTTGTTTTATTTATAAAAAAAATCAATTTTTATGTATATAAAATAATTTAATATTTTATATTAATTTATATATATATATATAGATTTTTTTGTATTTGCACAATAATTTAAAAAGATTTTTGAATATACAAAATTATAAACATAAATATTATATTTGATTATTTTATACAAATTTATATATATAAATTAAACATTTTTATATTTTATATAAAGTTAAATAATAATTTTTTATGAATTTATATATATATATATATATATATATATATATATATATATATATATATGTAAGCTCACAGCTATACATAAATCTTGCAACTCCTATTGGAGTTCTTAAAGAATATTTATGTCAATCTATATACATATATTTATTGTGCCATTAGCCACAGCGCATCCTTATTCAATTATGAACCAGTTATATTGTTATATAGCCTTACCTTGATTGCCCCACGAGTTTTATGCACATATCCAAGGTAAAAGTCAGCTTCGTGCTCCATTTAATTAAAATTCCAGCAACCTGCTCGGGTTTATGTGTGTTTATGTGCCCTAAAGTGCTGTCACCTTAACGCGCACGCATCATGATTTATAATCCTGCTGCAAACAAAATTAAATAATAAAACTGAGTGAAAAAAAACTAAAGGAAAAAGAAAACTATACACAATCTGTAACAAAATGCGCCACGTATGAAGGAACATCGGGTTGCGCATGCGCAATAAATTCGGTTTTTATGACACCTGACAAAATACGCAGCAGCCGCGATGCTGCAGATGCTGGAGTTTCGAACTTGCGGCTGCTTCAGTGGAAAATTGTTTAATGACTAATGGCAGCGCGCTTCCATTTTGGGGTGGGGAATGTATACTCAGATATACATATACGCACATACATATAAATATGTGTATATGGACGCCTTCTGCCGCTCGCTTTATTGCCCTGTGTCTATTGAAGATTAATTTCATTTACACAACTTCATCGCCTGGCCAAGGCTTAACACTTTGTTGCCGGCTGCTGCCGATGCTGCCTCTGCCGCTGCCGCTGCCGCTGCTGTTGCGTTTTGAAGTTAATAAAGTCATAAATATTGTCTTTGGGGGCTGTGCACGGATTTTGGTTGCGCTGTGAGAAGCCGTAATACGCAATAGTCAGTGGAACAGCAACAGCAGCAGCGTGTCTGGAGCGGCACAAATCGCTACGTGTCGATAGTTTTTTATGGCTCCTTTGTGAGTGCCCAGTGGTGGCCAGTGGACCAGTCTATAGTGCAGCAGTCTACATATAGGCGTAGCGCAGCATATGGCGCAGATTAGAAACGGAGCTGATATATTTTATGAGGAAGCAAATTGCATCAGCAAGTGAAACTTAACATGGCCATGGGAGGAGCTTAACTTTATTAACTAACGAAAACGAACTTTTGAAAGCGCTGGAAACTTCGATTTATGTGCGAAAGGGAAACTTTAGAGAAGGAAGTTAGAAAGAGAGAGTGAGATAGATAACTTAGTAAAACTGTTGTTTAAGGCTTATAAAAATGTATGATTATTTTGACAAAATTCTAAGAAAAGTAGTCCAATTGGACCGGATGCCAAATATTCAAATTGTTAACATTTTTAATTGGAGTTCGGTAAGTAGTTTAAAGATAAAAGTGTAAAAATACAGTAATTAGTTTTTTCTTTGTGAATCAAATAATTTTGATGAGTATATTTATTGACATTATTTTATATATTATATAATACTTCAAATAAATTTGTTATATTTATTTATACATATTTTTATATATTTTTTGATTGACGTGAATTATAAATATTTTTATTTAATTTAATTTTAATATCTTAAGTTATCTAATACTGCTTTCCGATAGTCAGTCTTACTTTAAAAATTAATTTAGTCTTAAAAAGAGTAATACAAATTTTGAGAATTTTTTATATATTAATTCTATATATTTATATATATATATATTTTAAAAAATTTACAATTTCTTTGAATAACCATTTTATATTGATTTATTCCAATTGAATCATAGATAGGCTATGATTCACTTTACTTTAATCCATTAGAAGCTAAACACCTTCGAGCAAGACTCAAAAAGTTCCCCTCGAATTTCGCGTTGCACGAAACGTGGCGCAATGCGTGGCAAGTTTATAGTGTGAATTGCTTTCGACAAATTAAATTGGAGCGTCATCAGCTAGCACCGTTAATGCCTGTAAAAGCAAAGATATACGAGTATGTATATAGTTTATATATATACATATATATATCTGTCACGTATGTAAATAGACGACAGGAAAGATGTTTTCATGTTGCTAATGGGCACCTTATCGGGCCACAAGTGTGTAAATACGAGCAACAGATAAAATGGGAGACGAGCAGCAATCAATACACAATTCCCGTAAGGTTTTATCCGGGCCAAGGCAAACAAATGAACACATGAGCATATGAAAAGGTGCTTCACAGTTTTATATAGTTGAGTTCGGATCGGAGTATTGGCACAGCTGCTACTTTATAAAGAAACTTCTGCGATCGGAACAGGGCTAAACAGCCGACGACCTTATGCAAAAAGGTGCAACATTTTCCATATACAAAAGCAACTCTTTGTTGTTGCTGCTAAGCAAATACAATCATATATCATAATACACACACATACATGCACACACAGACGTAAGTTGCGCCCTAACGGAACATTGTCGAGTGCTTGGACTTGGGGTGCATCAATGTGAGTGTCGGCATTTGCCTTCCTGCCCAACGTTGGCATTGCGCTATGCAAATACACCTTGCATACTATCGAATCGCCTCCTTCCGGCCGGAAAAGTGATCTACACTCAAGTGGCGATAGTTCATGTGTTCTATTGGGGTGGATTCCACACATGAAGGGGGTCTGAACTTTTCCTGTCTACCTGTCAAGTTTACGCCTGACGGCACAAGCGCCCGATAAGTGGGCAAGCAGCTGGGCGAGAGTGTGCAAGAGTCCTTACCATAGACAGGAGCAGAGTAGGCAACATGTAGTAGGTGCAACTAGGGGTGGATAACTGACAGGTGTGTCAAAAAAACAAAAAAAAAAGAAGAGAGGTAGACGCACTCCAAATTTGTTTAGACATCAAACGTTCGCTTATCTAACAACAGAACTATTCAGATGGGATTAAAGTACAGTTGGATCAAGGCAAGAATTTTAGTATTATATGGAGAATATAGGTGGGTTTAAAAGTACAGTTTGTTCTAGATTGAGTAGTCATAAATTGTAGTATGATATGGGGAATAGCGTGTTAAAAGTATGCTATAGAATCCGCAAAAAAATGTAGCAGCAATATGGAAGAAGTTAATAATATATTTAATAGTGAATGCTAAAAAAATTTAAAGTAAAAAGTGTAAAGAAAACAGAATATGGAGAAGGAGTCCATTTCTATTTCTATTTCTATTTCTACTTTGTCTTCCTTCAGAGAAAATTTATATATACATATATATATATATATATATATATATTTTACTAGACTTCACCTACCTTATAAAGAGCACTCAATATAATATCAGAGCACTTAAGAACTATTGTAGAAACAACAAACTTTTCAAAACCCTTTCCGACCACAATAATTTCAAATATATGCTAATGGCGTCGGCCTCAACTGGAAAAGTTCAGTTCTACTTTATACCTGACCACAAACAGTCGTCGATGCTATTGCATTTCTAATTACGTATGTATGGAATGATCATTCTTTTAACTCGTTCCGAAATGCTATCAATTACATGGAAAGTAATGCTACTAGTACAATCGCTGGCCACGGCACGATCCGCACGCACGCCGGAATGGGGCAGGCAACGTGAGTGCGTTGTGAGCGGAGTTGGCGCACGGCTTCAATTGAAGTTCAATTGGAGACGCTTAGATTGTGATTTGATTTTATTGCCAGCACACTTAACATAATGAGCGGCGCGATAAGATCACGTTTCCTCCAAAGAGACGACACCGACAGTTGGCGACTAGCGCATGCGCATATGCTTCCTGTCTGCCTTAGTGCCGGTCGGCCGGATATTCCTTTAAGTACTCGAAGCCATTGTCGTCGAGCGTCTCGGCTCAGTGTCTGCGTCTGTGTCTGCAATCAGTGCACAAAAGTTCAAAGTGCATGGACGGAATAAATGAATTTTCATGGAGCTCCATTGAAATGCCAAGTGCAGCAGCAGCAGTAGCGGCAGTAGCGGCAGTAGCACTGAACGGCAGCAGCTGATTGGAACAAAGGATACACCACCTGTTTCCTTGGGCTTTTGTTCTGATTTATTTCAAAAGGAAGTTCATTGAACTGGAGTGAACATTGGCAGTAATTGAAATCGTAACGCGCGTGCAGAGACATGTCTCTTTCCCCATCTCTCTCCACCTCTCCCTGTCTCCCTACCACTTGTACGTCAAGTAGGCATCGTAGAGCAACTTGGATTTGTAATAGCGTTTCTCCTCCTCCATGAACTGCATTATATCCTTGACATTCATGTGCTTGATGCGTATGATGAACGAACGTTGCGGTGGCAATGTACCGCCAGCTGGCGCCTGGCCGCTGGCTAAGAACAAACCGCCCGGTCCAACGGGCTTGCGGGCGCCCAGCGCCATCATAGCCGTATTGTTCGTTGACTCCAGCCGCATTTCGCTCTCGCCCGAGTTGTTGTTGCGATTGCGTTGCAATTTCATCCAGCGCCTGGAATTGTAATTGAATACTGAATTGATCGTGGAGCTAGCTTATCTAGGATTACCTGCGATGTCCGTAGGCGGAGTCATCATCCGAACAGCCGTAATCGGCGACCTCGCGGTCGTTGAGAAACATCATTGTGGTGCGCATGTTATGCTGCACCACACAACGTGGATCATTATAGAGATTGTTGCCCGAGCGATGCTCGCACAGCTCGATCACAGTGCGCATCAGATACTTCATGTAGGTCTCAACGGCGGCGAGCAAGGCATTGACAAGATCCTCTTTGAACTCCTTGGAAATGCCTTCCAGAGTGCAATACTTGAGCAGCGTCTTCTCTATGACTTTGGGCTCGAAGAAGGAGGGGCGTGGCATGTCGCCAAACTTGGGTCCAGGTATCGGCTTCTTGCCACCCGTCGTCAGCTTCTGATCGTCGCTGAGATCGGGCACAATCAGTTGGTCAATGATGAGCAGCCTGCCGGCATAGGGCTGCAGGGGCACTTCAATAGGACGGTAGTTCATATTCTGAAAAGAGGGAAACTTTTTCAAGTTCTATGCGGCAGCTGCTGGCGAGAGCCTGGCGAGCAAAGCTGTGGCACGCTTCTGCACCTTAATAGAAGGCAACATATGCCAGCATGATCCTTACCGGTCGAGTGCACGATCAGTGACCGCAACAGCCCACTCGGACAGCACTTGTTCCTCTCCAGTGCACAGTGCACTCAACCTGCCCACACATCTGCAGCAACAGGAGCGAGCGAGGACATGTTATGCAAAGTGCACTGGAATGCTAAAGGCCAAAAAAAAGGGAGAAAAGAGAAGGGAAAAGGGAACTTGCTGACTGGCACGAGCGACTAATTATTCACAAAAACTGAGCATGATGGAATGCTAGAACTAGGACAGAGCCCAAAGCGGATACTAAGCAAGAACGACGCGCGACTGTCGCCCGTCGTCCCGCACCACTGACGCCCGCAGCCCAAAAGTGGAAGGTCCAGTTCAGTTGAGGCCCGTCGCGTCTCGTCCAGTCAGTCATGAGGGTGCCTGGGCGCATACTTAAACTAGGCATTACCTGAGCTATGGCTGGTGTTGTGACATGTTGTTACCCCTAGCTAGAAATTTATTAGAAATTCTGGTCAAGGTGCGCCTGTGTCGCTTTGTTGCTGCTGCGTGTGCCGCCGTCGCCGTCTGTCGCCGTCTTTGCACCCGAACAGGTTCATTACGCGTGCCGTCAGTGCAGTCGCAGTCGCAGTCGACCTAATTATGTATTTTCTTTTCTTTAATTATCATTGTTTTTACAAGTTGAAAACTGCGCCTGATAGCCATAGGGGTAGATGCGGGCTTACTCACTTCAGTTGTTGGCCAAGGCAAGGTGCGTGGCTGACTATGCAAGTTGAAAAATTCTTTATTAGAGATGAAAGCAGAAGCCAACTTAGAGATGGGTTCGATTACAAGCTAAACGTATGCAAACAAGTGATCAGACTCAAGTTAAGACTAGGTTGCTTAGACTATAGTAGAAATCTCCCTTCTTCTATCTCTATTCCCTCCACAACATTTGTCCATTCACTTGATTAATTGGAAATCGAAATAAAAAAAAACTCTAAGCTTTGGCTTACCAAAGTAGTAACTGCACTTATCAGCTATCGATTGCTGCTGGCCTTTTACAACACTGCACTGAAAATTTGAATAACGATAAGTTAGCAAATAGTCAGTGCATCAATCGTAATGCTAACGGTCCATATTCAATGCAATGCATTTAGAAATGCAGATTGGCAATTCCAATTGCCAAGCTTGCATAATTCAGGAGGGGGAGACAGCCGTTGGGATCAGCACATAAACTAAGCTAACAATTCAACTAAAATGCCAACTAGATAATAAAGAAAGAAGGAAAAAATGCAAGCAGGAGTTGAGCTGAACGACAAACGACAGTGGAGTGGAGCCAAATGGAAATAAATAAATAAAATGAAAAAAAAAAAAGTGAACACGAATGCCGCAGCCAGTCGAAGGTAACCCGAAAACTGACTGCCGCCAGACGACGAGTCAGAGAGCTGCAGTTGGCGACCACCCACACACTGTTTGCAGTGCATCCTCGCCGCCTGCGCAGTGTCAAATAGACAACAACAACAACAACAAACACAAGGAGGAGAAGAAGAGGAGCGAGTGTTGCGTGGAGCGCGGGCGTAGCTGGACGTTTAGACATTTAGACCGATGAGTTGTGGGCATATTCCAGCGAATAAATATTATCATATGGAAATTTCTTTTCAGAGCAATTACGAATGCTGCCTGTGCCCCCCCTTCTCGTTGGCAAGGTGACCCAGCAAACGTCAAAGTTTTGCGCACAGGAAATCGAAATCGCAACAAGTTGACGTCGCGAAACGTCGACGATGATGTAGCACCGCCTGCGAGTCGATACGAGTCGAGAATGGTGCGCTGCGTCCCATTCATAGATCTCCACAGCATGTGGCAGCAGTTGTAGAAAGTTGAAGGCAACATGGAGTGCAGCGACAGCTGGGCACAGGTCGCACACACACAGAGAGAGAGGCAGAGGCTGAGACTGAGACTGAGACTGAGACAGACAACAATTGGCATCGCCTCCATTGAGCCAGGCTTTTGCGTACCTGTTGGGCTGGCTGCGTTGTTTGTTTCCTTCTTTTTATTTATTTATTTTTTTTTTGGGCGCAGCAAGCGAAATTGGCAATTGTTGCGCTTTTAGTAGCGGTGGCAGCTACTGTTGCTGCCACACACCTTGCAGCACAGTTGCACAGCGGAAGCAGCAAGCCAAAAGCCACAGCTTTGCTATATATAGATGGATATATACCCTAAGAGATCTGGCATGTAGAGCTGGGCATGATATGGCTAAATGATATGACTGTGGGAGTTTTGGCCAGCTTTCACTGTAGACAGCTGAGAGCGGTATAGTTGAGCGAGAGAGAGAGAGAAAATATTGCAAATATAACAATTGAAAAAAAAATTTATTTAAATATTTTAGAATATCTATTCAAGAAAAATTTTGAATAATTACTTTTTAATAGTTAAACAAATTTAAAAATATATAAAATCAAATCTTCTCTAGGATATCTCATATGCAAGCACACTCGACTCGAGCGCTCCTACTGGTTATTGTTCTTGCCACCTCTGCCCAAGTTTTGAGCCATTTTAATGTGGGGAAGCGAGGGTCGCCGCTGTGAGGGCTTTTAACTGCAGTGTTGCATCTTGTGGGTGTGGCTGATTGGGCGAAATGGATGAGTCTGAGCCGCAGCCGCCTGGGCTGGCCGCAATGATCAATCTTTGACGTGAAACGTTTATGGCGAATGCCGGCTGACGTTGTTAGCTAAAATGTTGATTATTATTATGACGATGATGATGACGTTGTGAATGTGGTTGTGTATGATGTGGACGTGTGAAAGCGGCAGTGGCGGTGGCGGTGGCGGTGGCGCTGGCTGAAGATTTTGATTGCAGCCAACGTTTGCCCTCGGTGGCAGTTGCATGCGGCTACTGGTTTTGAGCCGCCACTTAAGTGGGCGTGGTGGCATTTGAAAAAAGTTTGCTTGATATGCTGGCAGGCCTGCTCCGATTTAAATATGAAAGGAAACGATTCATTTTGCTTATGGAAACGACTCGACAGGCGATGGTAATGTTTCAATTACAGTTCGCTTTACTTGGCTATTGAGTTCAATGTGAGAAGAGCAAAAAAACAAGACAAAAATGCACCTGATGGGCACCTGCAATAGAGACAGAGAGAGAGAGAGAGAGAGAGAGAGAGAGAGAGAGAGAGGGAGACAGACAACTTGTCGTGTGTCTCGTTTTTCTTTTTGAGCAGCAGGAAGTGAAAATGACACGCCTTGCCAAACGAAGACAATTGACAAAACACCTACAACATTATTGTTGTTACTTCCACTTCTAATTTATTTTTACAGCATCCCATTTCCGCTTGCTTCTGGGAAGCATTGCAATTGAGCATTGTTTCCAGCAAATTGGTAACAGGAATCCAATGACAATTGGGCATTCCAACAGAGTTGCAAAATGTGTCAGTTAGAATGGGAAATTGATTGATATTTTTTGATAAATTTGTAAACACTTGTTGCTGTGGCTTTTGTAGCTGAGCAGGTAGAATGGGAGAGTTTTATTAATATTATATATATATATATATATATATATATATATATATATATATATATTTATTTATTTATTTATTAAATCTGCGTGGAGATCAAAGAATTAGCAATTGTATATAAAAGAAAATTAAATTTAAATTATTTATTATTTTTTTCTTATTTTTCTATAAGAACTAATTTGCAAGTGAGAAGAAAATTTTGAGAAATAAGTAGTTGCACTGGCTGATTATTGGGTCCACTTTTCAGAATTCAAATAATGTTTAAATTTCAAATTATAAAATCAATAACAAAAATCGGTTATATTTGTTCAACTTCTTTGACCTAATTCCTTGGCATGAATTTTCTTCAGAAAATTCGTTAAGAAAGTTCTTACAAAAATTAAAGATGTCAAAATATCAAATTTTATACAAGTAACAGTAAATATTACAATAATGAAATTATAGAAAATAATCGTACATCAGAAAGTCACAAAAAATGATTAATATTTTATTTTTTATTTATTAAGAAGTTACAATTAATATAAAATTAACTCTAACTAAGGCTAAGCACTGGCAGCAGGGGCCTTCGGCTGGATGGAAATTATTAATATATTTCATAAAAATTTTAGTAGAAAAGCCAAATACTTTAATTTAATCAAAATTTCGAGCTCTCTCGCACACTCATTAATTTTCATTGAAAAATATCAACTCATTAGTCAGAGTAGAGTCACATATATTCATTAATTTATTTTGATATAATTATATATTTCATAATTATAATAATCTTTTATTCCAACAATACGAAAACAAAGGCCACGGTAAACTTCACATCACAACAAGTAGCAGCACATTATAAAAACATTAAAGACAAAGCGAACGAACCACATGAGGTACTTGGGTACTTGGGTGCTTGGGTGCTTGGCCAAAGCAGCGCCCATTCCGAGTCGCCGGTAGGCATCGATGGATGCCCATTGACGACACGTTGCCAAAAGAAAATTACTCGTATTATGTGAACAGTGGAGAATTTCTTTATAAACATGACGCGCGTTCCTCGATGGCACCATAAACCGGACGATAACCCGCGTGTGCCTGCGCCCCACGCTGACCCCCAGGGCCCCAAACAACACAGAAAACACAACAAAAATCATATGCAAAATGGGCAAAGCGGGCAGACTTAATAGCTGTTAGGCTGCAGTCGGGTACTGTGCCCCCAACCGATGACTGAAGCCAGAGCAGCGAGTAAATATATATAAGTATCAAGTAAAGCGATTGGTAGACTTGGAGATACCCTGAGTTGAGAAATTATATCAAACAAAATTAAATTGTGGAAATTTGATGATGATGGTATTGAGATGTAGGATATCCAAAGAAGAGTAATATTTCTGATCTGGCTATAATATTTTAGAACTTGAGTACTTGCTCTTAAAGTCAGAGAGTAATGATCAATAAATTTAGTAAAAATATTTCCCATTTGGCATTTGGCAGGAGATATTCCAAGATCAAGGAGAGGAGACACATTCCCTAGATAAATTACGGGACGTAGATCTACTCCTCTGTTAATGTTGACTAACATTAACATTAACAGTTGTTGATGCTAATGAATTCGACCTACTTCTGTCTGTTTCAAACATTTCCAAAGAACTAATATACCCAGGCTCAAGCATTTACAGTGGACTCAAGAAAAAAACCAAAAGTGCAACACGCCGGCGGCGGCGTGCATGGCCTGTGGTTGCACGGATATGTGTTGGATGCACGCCCCCCACATGGACAAGGGAGCGCGACTCCCCTGCTGCAGTTGCAAACTGTGAATCGCGCTGGTTCGTGTGTCGTCAACCTGTAAAATGTATAACGACAACATTAAGCTCGTGCCACCAGCTGGAAGTTTAATGGTTGGGGCACTTACCGCTTGTGGACTGTGGCAATGTTGCAACATCAGCGCACAGCAGACAACGGGACCAGCGCTCGCTGCGCGGCAGGTTCATCATGGTTCAGGCAACGGTTGATCTGATTTGTGTCGTCTCCAAAAAGGGAGGCCCAACAACTCAGTTCTTGTTGTCGTTGTTTAATGTAATAAAATTTTAATATTATAATTTTTTATGTTAGTTTTTTTTTTAATAATTTTTTTTTTGTTTTTAATTTAGTATTTTTTATAATTTTGTTTTGACCGCTTTGAAGCCGGTTTCTGCGTTGTCAACCTGTTCCACGTCTGCTTCTAAGTAGTTCAGCTTTGTTACCAAATCACGGCCAGGTGCGCCAGCCAGCCTGCCTCTTATTACGCGCGAGGGTTCTCTTCATTTCTCGCATTGCATTCAAGCGAAAATGCCAGCCAGAGAGCCACTCGATGTGCCTCAATGGAGGCCGCTTTGTTATTGCTGCTGCTACGGCGGCTGCTTCAGCTCCTGGACAGATGCCGCAGAAGAGCCAAAATTAGTGCTCAACACTCGTGGATGCATTATCCTGCCGCGTTGATTTATAGACAGACGCGCGTGCGCGCTCTTTTCTTTCTTTTCAATTATTTTTGGGACCTGATGTGTTTTGTTTGATGTGCACACACATACACACACATATATATATATATATATATATGCACACTCAGTTTATTTATTCAAATGCGCTTGAGCTGCATGCAACCAGCGCTGACACTAATGAAAATCCTGTAAAAACATCTGCGCGTGCGCCTAAAGTGCATCGCGTTTGTCTCTCCCTGGATTTATGAGTCGTGTATGCATATGACAATGCGTAGGTCCTTGGCTTGTTGAAAGATTGCCAGCAGTGAAATTTTTTTCATAAAATTGAATTTAAATTTTAATGATTTTCATGGCATTGTTGGTTGTCGGAATTTTTGTGAAATACGTAGAGAATTGAATAAAAAAAAACACAAACCATTAAATAAAATATAACAAATTAAAAAACCTTTCAAATAAAATATATTTCAAAAAATTACAATTATTATATATACTGGATAAATAAAATATTTAAAAAAATATAATTTTAAAATTATAGTTGAATAAAAATTATAAATGAAATAAATTATAAATTAAATAAGTTAAAAATTACAAAAAGAATTTTGAATGTTAAAAAATTATAAAATCTTATAGTACAATTCTATATAGAATTTTTTTATTTATTTATATATTCATATCTTTTTAAGAATAGGAAGAATTTGTTCAAGGAAAATTAATTGTAAAGGTAAGAAAGATTCTTTTGGCAAGAGAAAATTTAAGCTAATAATAATGGTAATAATATATATTATTAATACATGATATTTACAAGTTCACAAATAATGAAATTTCTAGATCTTAACTCTAAACTTCATAAGTTCCAGCTTTTGAATGATATTGTCTATCTAGCATGTTATTGATTTAAGATAAATATGGAGACTTAAAGAGAGTTAAGACTTAAAACAATTGAGATTCAGGCAACAACGAAGCAGGAGCAATAAAAGGCGGACGACATAATTCTTGACTGAACATCAAAAACCTTTTCTTATAGATAAGCAAATATAAATCAAAAGAGTTCTACACAGTTTTATGTGTTAATCATCCTGGTAGATTAGCATGATTTGAGTCCATATTAGAGAGCATATACCATGGAAATTGTAATTAAAATAAAATAAAATTCGTAATTAAGATTAAATTGGAGTAAAGCATTAAAAGATTTCATGCCTGCTGCGACCGCCCACAAAGTAAATAAATAGCATTAGCTGAGCATAGATGAGCCCATATGCGGCTGAGTATGTGCAGTCATCAAATTGATGGACATGATTAGAGACTGAACAACGAAATGAAAAGAGAAAAGCGCGACCTTTGGCGCCTCGCAGCGGTGCAGCAAGCCCCTAAAAAGACAGATGTATGCCGTATAATTGATGAGCTTTTAGCATTTAAACAAAAATGAAAAAGAAGCGAAAGAGTCAAAGAAAAATCAACGATGGATTGAAGAGGCGACGGGTGCAACTAATGCACTGACAAAGAGAAAGAGAGAGAGAGAGTGTGTGTGTGCGGGAGGTAGAGCGGCCAAAGGTGTTAAAGGCAGACGAGTTCGGGGCCACAAAATGATTAATCATTTGGCAGGTGGCAGAGAAAAGAAACGGTACTCGAGAAAAGGGTTTGCTTTAACAAGAAACTATTTAACTTAATTTCAACGGTTTGCATTTTTGGTTAAACTGTCAAGTGGACCGCGGCGGCCATAAAAAGGACTGCTTTTATTTGGACTGCCACACCCACACACAGCAAAGGTGCGGCCGCTGTCTGTGTGTGTTTGCTGGGCGTGGCAAGGACTCAGGCCAGCGTCCGTTTCTCTTTCGAGTAGGCTGGCCATCATTATGTAATTTGACGAGAAACGTAAACGTGCAACAGTTCAGAAATCAAAGCATTGCCTAATGAAGGGTTTAAGCCAGACTTTCGATCTGCGACTTTGCAGCTTGAGCTCATTTCGTGGCTGCTCTGGCTTTTTAACGATCTTTGCTTTATCAAGATTTATGACAATTAATAATAGGTCTGAGGCATTATAAAGCCCTGCTCAGCGACTTCCGCTCCCAATCAATTAAAAAAGAAGATCTCCAAACTGAATTATGACAAAATATATATATATTTATATATATATCTATATATAAGCAAGATTTATGTTGACAGTTCGCTCTAAGTGAGAGTCATAGCAGACCACCTTGCTGAGGGCACACTGTACATGACGCAATCAAGGCACCTTGCCAAAAACCGTAAAGGACAAGGTGCAAGTCCTAAGCCACCAACTAGAGCCAGGGCCAGGGCCAGGCAGCTGGCTGACAGTCCTCACTCACTCTCTCTCTCTCTCTCTCTCTCTCTCTCTCTGTCTATCTGGTTTTCTAATAGCATCTTCAGCTGTCTGGCTTTTGTGTGCACTTCTTTTTGTTCTGCTTTATTTTTTGCGAATAATAGTGATAGGCATCGTAGCAGGCTAGGTACAGGTTCCAGACCTGACTTTCAAGTCCTGTGTGGCATTCGACGAAAACAAAAAAAAAATGTAGAAGAAGCAGAATAAAATCTGGATAGAGACGCTCATCACCTGTCCTTGTGCCAAAGGCAAAAGTATGCCTACATTTGTCTATAATACTTTACTTTTTTTTTTTTTGCCATATTGTCCTTTGTTTGAGGACTTAGCGTTTGATCCAGTAGGTAAGTCGACCTGCAGCCAACGATTCAGTTTTTGTATTGGCATGTGCCTGGTGGGATGAGGGAATGCTGCAAATTGGCAGCTGAGGAGTAGAGAGAGTGAGACCAGATTTGATGGGAATACGCTTAGCTCGAGTAGCTCTTGAGTTTGAACTGGCTTTAAGGTGTTCGTTATGAGTAATATAAACCTATATATATTATGTTTGTATAATGTTAAGATAAAGCTGTAAGAGAAGGAATATTCTATATATGATAGGCCAGAAAATCTTGATATTTACTGATTAAGATATATATATGTATATATATTGCAGCTAGTTAAATAGAACCTATGAGATTCTTTCTTAAAATAAATTCAACTTATCTCAAAAAGTAAAAACGAAAAACATTTTTTAACACGCAGCAAAATCAGTTAACAGCCTAGGATAACCCTTGCGAGATATATATGTATCTATATATATTTATATATATTCTCTTATTATCTTGTCATCGAGCCTGACTAAATGCAAATACAAACAGACAGAGAAACAAACCGCAGACACTTGTTAAGCGTTTGCCAAGCTGTTGGTAAATAAATACCTGAACTATGAGCAAATAGAAGCTCGACCCGTGGGTCGACAGCCAGACGGACGGGACCACATGAAAGATAAATGAAATGTCATTTGAACACGCACAACACGTTTAGCACCTGAATTTGTTTGCTTTTGGCCAACGGCTATGGCATCGTTGTGATCGTGATTTCTGATGACACGAGCATATTTACCACACCAAATGGGTTTATTTGCCTGGGCAATTTGTTGGTCAAGCAGGTGCCAGATAAACTATGCCAGATAAGCGACCAGGCCGGGCTTAGCATTTGGCCAATACAGAGACGACCACACCTGTTGGTTTCTCACGGTGCGTTGAGGCTTTTGAGTGCAGTTTCGCGCCCTCTCGCTCTCTCTCTCCCTCTCTTTCCCTTCCTCTACCGCCGCAGGACTCTACGTCGTTAGAAAGCCATACAACTCTGTTTAGCTGTGTGCTGCCGCATCGCTGCCTAATCTGCGAACAAATGAACTGCTTAGCAGGCGACTAGCCCGTTCGCCGCATGCTCTACTTCTGCGTCTATTTCGTTTCGATTTTGCGCAGTTCCTAATGTAACTGCGCTTTGTTTCCTGCTTGTTTTTGTGCCGGTAGCAGTAGGTGGTGCATTAGCGCTGCCTGTGCACGCCTTCGGCATCAGGTGGTCTGCCCCGAAATGAGTTGTTCAACCATCTGGTCGGCACAGCTGGGCTGCCGAGCTGTCGGGCTGCCAGCCTGTCTAGCTGATGCGAATTGTACAGAAGGAAGTGTACTCTGGATGGGGAATCACTTCAAATTACCCTTTAACTTGCTGTAAAATATTGCTAAGAATAGGGATTTAAGTTAAATTCCGGTTGGAATAACTGCAACATTATTTGTCCCTCTTTTGTCTCTTTTTCTGGCATAACTCGAGAACTAAAGAAGTTATAACTACCAGATCTGGAATATAAGTTTTTCTAAAAAAAACTCAGGAATAAGTTTTTCTCCATAACTCGAAAACTAGAAAAATTTTAAAATTAAAAAACTCAGGAAAAATACCTAGTCTATATATCGATTTATGATTGAAATGGATTGAGATATTAAAAAAAATAAAACATATACATTTATTTATATTTATATATGCTTTTATGTGGACTCTGTGGACTCAGGAGGGCGTCGACTATGCTAAACGTGAAGAGTGTTTCTATCAGAGGCTCTATAAAGTATTCATATGTATACTTCAAGAGCAGTTCGAGTATCATACAGCTTAGCTTCCTCTGCTCTTGAGCGAGCCGATCTCTAGAAGAGTGGAAGCTACAAATTTGGAGGCTTCCTAAGCAGGGAGATCGCAGTGCTTGCGAGCATAGAGTGGCATGGGAAAGTCGAAGCGCTTAAGAGCATAGAGAGGCTCTTAGCTACTAGTTTATAGAGAGATTAGCAGCTTCTACATGCCTCAGCTCAAAAATCGTATGTCCTATTCCTTTCTATGTTTTCAGGGTACACATAGATAAAGATCTTAATTAAAGTGGTTAATGATCCACTTCAAATCAATCTGAGCAATTTGGTGTTGCCTCCCGGCCCCAGGCTAGGATCAGCGCAACATCTTCATTAGAAGCCACGCACAATTCAATGTGCATCGATCATTATTATGCGCTGCTAGAGGTAGGTGTAGCCGGGCAACTGCTGCTTAGCCTCAAGCAGCAACGCCTGCTGGCTGCAGATCCTATTGTACGCAAATCTGAACCAAATTTATGCAAATTGAAATTCCTGAGCAAACACCTGGCCGGGCACATATGCCGTATACCTGTATGTGTGTGTGTTTAACAATTGTTTCAATGGCAGCCCGGAATGATGAATGTGGCAAAAGATTCCACACGCCGGGCCCGGGCTGATTACACCAGCTAACAACACGCGGCAGACAACTTGGCGCGTCGCACAAAACTGTAGCAAATCTTGAAGAGGCTGAAAGAGCGACAGAGAAGGGGCAGAGGACAGAGGCCACCAGTCGGACACCAGGACAGACAGAGCAAGGTGTCAATTCTGGGAAATCGGCGCAGCGTGCGCGGCACAAACAATGCACAGCACAGCGGGCGGCTCTGGGCAATGCAGAAAAAGGCAAACAAAATTGTTATGGTGACAATGACAATGCACTGGCTATGGCCAAAGCAACAGCAGCAGCACCACCACCACCACCAGCAACAATTGCAACTGCAACAGCATCAGCAACAGCAACACGTAACGAAGCGCAGACAACATTATTGTCATCGCGGCATCAATAGGCATTGGGAAACTAGTGCAGTGGGCTGTGGGAGAATCTTTGAGCTCCAATTTAAAAAACTTCACTTCTGCTAGACTTGGTCCTCTGGCTCCTCCTCCGCGTCAGCCTCCGCTTCCTCTTCTTGTTCTTTTGCTGCTGCCCACAGGCAATTTGCATCTGCAGGCATTTTTTGTTTGAAAAATCACGTTGTTAGTGCCTGACTGAACTTTTACAATTCCACGACATTATTTATTTATTTTACCTCAGTTTCTTCCCCTTTTCAATATTTTTGTATTTGTTGTAATTTACATACGCAAACACAGCTGATTGCGCGAATTCACATGTGGGGCAGGGCGTTTAATAGTGCTGTAAAACGAGCGGGGAATTTCGGATAATATGAGATGATGACCACAGGCTTTTTATAATTTTATAAATATTTCTAATTTAAATACAGCAATACAATTTAAGTGTTGTAAAACGCCTGCATGCAATGCAATTTACTATCCAAAAAAACTTTTTTGGAAGCATTTACCAAAGTCTTCGAGCTGATCGAGTTGTTTGAAGACTTTGTGAAATTAAAAACTAAGCCTAAATATATAAGTGCTGTAAAATACTGAAAAATTGAATTTTTAGCTCTATCATTTACAGGAATACAAAAATTATTTATAAACTGTAAAAATGTTCTATATCAGTGCATGATTAGGCTTAGGAATATGATTATAGAAATTAATTTGAATATAAATATGAATATGAATATGAAAATACAAATATGAATATAAATTTGAATATTAATGTGAGAATGATTCTATTTAACTTAGCTTCAATTGTTTATAAAATAAAATAAAAATATAAAAAAAAATAATTTAATTTTTTAAATAAAAAATTTAATGCAAAAAAAAATTAAATTAAATTGTTTATATCATTTTATTAAATAAAAATAAAAATATAACAAAATAATTTAAATATAAATAAAATTGTTTAGATCATTTTATAAAATATAAATAAAAAAAAATATTTGAAAAATTCAAAATTGTAAAATTAAATAAATTTCTTTAGGTCATATTTTCATATATATCATATTCGGTTAAGAATTTGAAAACATTGGAAAGCGTGTAAGATGATCAGCGAAATTTTGAGCATTATGATCTTTTGTTGCTTGAGTTTATTTGTTGCAAGCTGATGAAACAAGGTACAAGAGCCGCACAAGCGCACAACTTGCGCGGCTCTAAAGGCACTAATCCTATTTAAAGGCAGTGAAACAGAAATAATAAAACTCTTTTACGACAAGCTTTAAAAAAGAAGCGGGAGAGAAGTAAGAAAATGCGGCCAAGGGACTTTGCCACGTCCGCGCCTGCGTCTGCGCCTGTGTCTGGGGCAGAGCAACAAATTATTAACGACATTTTAAATACAACGCCTGAGCACGAGAGCGAAAGGGGTCAAGCGCAGGTCTGAGGAGCGATTGGACCAGGGAGACGGAGTCGCGACTTCCTTATGGACAAAGACAAGCGACGCGACGCGACGCGACGCCTTTTAATGAGATTTGTCTGCTACGAAATACATGAAAAACTCGTGTTTCTTTATGCATTTAAGCGTTTTAAGGACACGCAGGCAAAAAAAACGGCAAACCAAAGCCACAGCCACTTGTTGAGTCTGAGGATAAGCAAAGCGGCCAACGTGTGGCATTAACAAGTGTGCGTGTGTGTGTGTGTGTGTGTGTGTGTGGAGGAGGCAGCTCTCTACAGAGTTGTGCTTTATATTTTATGCTCCGAGCAGGCAGTAAAAATTGAAAATTACTTTTGCAGCGGAGGAGACCAAGGAGCGAGGCCAGGAGAGAGATGCAGGCCAGGCCCTACCGCAGCATTTGAAAGCTGAGCCAATAATTGCAGCCGCACAGTGAAAATTACAATCGAGCATTTTTATTGACTCTACCTCACGGGCCTGGCCTAAAATACCCAACAAAAAATTTCTGAAAAAAAAATTGTTCGAAAAAGATGCGTCGACACGGATCTGCGTGCCATCGATGCACTCGATGAAAGTGCGTGCGGCTTATGGAGATCTCTGGAAGCTGCAAGCTGGAGCATGTGCACCCGCGGCGTTTTGGCAACTGTGAAAGTTTCAGAAATGTTTTTTTTTTTGGTTTGTTTTTTTTTCAGCTCTTTTATTGATGCTTAAGGATGTTTAAGGAACAACTGCAAATGTTAATAAATCTCGTAGACTTCAATGCCACCCAAGAGACTTGACTATAGGAAAAACTGGTAGAGGCAGCAGCGCTGTGCTTATTGGCCCAGCACTTGTCAACTGGCGACAATAAACGTGTTCTTTGGCTGATTTAAGGCAGTAGCAGAGGTAAGCTAATTAACTTGCGCAGCGGTTAGGCTAGGCCACACCTGTTGGGTGGTCCTCACGGGCAGCAGGAAAACCAAACCAAACCAAACCAAACCAAAAAAAAAAATTAGTTAACAAGATCATTAAATCTTTGTTAACAGTCTATCGAGGCAGAAGGAGTGGACGAGAGGCAGGCGACAGTTGCCGCGATAAGATAAGACAGTGAGAGGGAGAGGCAGATCCAGAGCCAGGCTCTGCCTGCATGTAAATTGGAACTGGGCACAGTACGTGGTCAGTTGGCTGCTGCACCGGGTTTTATCTCACTAATTTATGCTGGTTGGTCAGGGCCCAAGACTCGGCGCGCTTCTGGGAAGAGCAAAAAACAGCAAGCAACAAAAACAAAAAAAAAAACCGTTTGATAAGCGCGCTAATTAAGTTAAATGTGCGCATGTGTGGGCAGCAGGATTCTCAGAAGAATTCGCACAGGTTTGGCCAGGCTCGAGCATGATTTATGAAGGCAGCCCAGCCGATGGCTAGGCTAGTCTAACACCTTTTTTGTGTTATCACAGAAAGTGTTTGTTTGTTTGTTGCCTTTGACAGCTGCTGCTGGTGCTGCTGCTGCGGGTGGCTCCACTTGAGAGCGCGCTGCATGTGTTTCTGTTTTAATTGCTCAACTTGAGTGTGTGCGGCAGGATTTGTGCGTCTAAATTTAGATTTACGATTTAAACCCTTGTCGAAGTCGATTAACAAGCGACACTTGGTTAGGCATGCGCCGTTTTGAATGGGGCAGCGTTTTAAGAGAGCGCTAAGAGCGCGCATGAGAAACAAACTGGAAGTGGAACGGCACAGCAGCCAAGAGCAAGATGCGTAGCGGTTTAAGAGAGTGTTAAATGAGAGCTTATATATTTGTATAAAAAAAAAATATATATATATATATTTATAAATATATATATTTATTATTATTTATTTTTGTCAGCTCAGCTTCTTTGACTTAACTCCTTTTTCGTTGACAAATAAACTACTCGAAATTGATTTAAGCACTACCTGTACCCATGTCAGTTGTCACACGTGCGACGTTTTACCTGTTCATTGTTTTTACCTTAATTTTCGCATCAGTTTCTAAGCAAACGCTGCATCTGATGAGCAGCGCAATATTCTATTTTTTTTTTTTTTTGCAATTCAGGTAAAGAAACAAACAAACTTGATTAGAATCGATAATTAACGTTATCGGATAGTACCAAAACTCGATAAACTTGCAGCAATGCAACGCTGCCTTCCATTTAATTTTTAATTTTCATTGTAAATGCATCCAATCATTAAAGCCTCATTTTAATTCCAATTTCAAACATAAAAATCAACTGCGCAAGAGCCAATTGCCACCCCCGAAAAAAAGAGTCGAGAGTTGGAGTGCGAGAAGCTAAGAGAGTTAGTATTCAGCTTTGTTGAAGTTTTATTTTATTCTTATTAATTTTTTTCCCAATGCTTTGGCGTTCTCTGCAGTCGCCGACGTCGTCGTCGTTGCTGCCGGAACCTCGTGTTGACTCGTGCGACGAATGATTTGAAACTGGACAAAGAGAAGCGGTGCATGCTTGCGTGCGTGTGTTCCTGTTGATCGGACTGCGCCACTGGATTCGCTCTCTCTGGCTGTGCAGCTGCTGGGGCACCAGTGCACACCATAGCAAACATAACGGCATTTAAGCTGCAGTCGGTTTGTTGTTGATGCGGCGGCGTTAGCGATTGGTGCAAGTGTACGCGCTCCGAAGTATATAAAGCATATACAAAACTCAGTGAGAACCGGTTTTGGAGCGGAGCGCTGCGATTGGCCGCAACGCCACGCTATCAGCAGCTCATCTACACACACACATACACTTACAGCCAGGTAGCCAGACAGCCAGGCATACAAGGGAGCAGGTAATTGCTGCTCTTTGACTCCCTCTCTGGCCGCACGCACACACACACACTCACACAGGGAGAGCACACGAGAGAGCGCCGTCTCTCTGGCTGCGCGCAGCGCTAGTGGCCGCTTATAAAAAGGCTGCCAGCGCTGTTTGGTTTCAGTTCTTCTCTTTCGTTCATTGCAACAGCAACAGCAAAAGCAAAAACCGATTGACGGAAGGCAAGCCCACATTCTATCAGTTCGTTCAGTTCGTTAAGTTTTGTGCGCAACGCGATGTTGATGTGAACCAGAAGCAGTTGAGAATTTCTACTGTGTGACAATAATTCAAGATAATCAAAAGCCAAACAAAAACAGTTACAAAATGCATACCGTCGAGCATATGCTAGTGGAAAAGAACTACAGCAAGTGTCCTTTAAAGAAGCGTCCGGTCAACTATCAGTTCGAAGCGGAACCCGAGGATTTGTGCCTGAAAAAGAACAGCAGCGATGACTGCTCCACAATCGCAGCGACAACAGTTGAGCACTCGGCGATCTCAACAGCCGCCTCCAGCTCAGAGGATGAGCTGATCAATGTGAGCGACTGCTGCGAGGATGAGGGCGTCGATGTGGATCATACGGACGATGAGGCCGAGCACATGGATGTGGAGCACGACGATGATGACGATGTCGACTGCGTTAATGTCGAAAGTGATCCCAATCAGACACAGGCCGCAGCACTGGCCGCCGCAGCCGCTGTGGCTGCAGCCTCCGCCGCTGCCGTAGCCGCTTCCGTGGTGGTGCCCACACCCACCTATCCCAAGTATGGCCTACCGCCATGGAACTTCCATATGTCGTCCTACACAGCCGAGTTCTATCGCACCATCAATCAGCCGCATCTGTCGGCCGCGGCGGCTGCTGCGGCGCCACTGCGTGCTGAGCTGCTCTCGCCTAGCTCACCCTCCGATTCGCTGGGCTCGCTGTCACCACCGCCCCATCACTATCTGCATGGACGCGCCAGCTCTGTGTCGCCGCCAATGCGCTCCGAGATGATCCACAGACCGCAGTTGGGCGTGCGCCCGCATCAAACCTTCTTGCCCTATCCGACGTATCCGGCTGCCTACACTGCGCTCGGCTATCCGCATCATCAGCCGCTGCATCATGCGCCGCAGCATCATGCGCCCATTTCGCCAGCCTACTCCGAGAGCTCCTACTACTCCATGCGCAGCCTGACGCCCGAATCGAGTTGCTGTTCGGTGCCCGAGGATCTCTCCTTGAAGCACAAACAGGCGGGATCTGGGGTGCTCGGTGATGTCGCCAGCAGCAGTTCCGGCTCCTCAGCTGCCACAGTGTCCTCCTCCGCCTCGTCCTCCTCCTCCGCCTCCTCCGCTTCTTCAGCCTCCTCTGCTGCCTCCGCCTCATCGTCGCCGAGCAAAAAGGACAAATCGTCGCCGCCACGCTATCAGTGCCCCGACTGCCAGAAATCCTACTCCACCTTCTCGGGCCTCACCAAGCATCAGCAATTCCATTGCCCCGCCGCCGAGGGCAACCAGGTGAAGAAGTCATTCAGCTGCAAGGACTGCGACAAGACGTACGTCTCGCTGGGCGCCCTCAAGATGCACATCCGCACCCATACGCTGCCCTGCAAGTGCAACATGTGCGGCAAGGCGTTCTCGCGGCCCTGGCTGCTGCAGGGCCACATACGCACCCACACGGGCGAGAAGCCCTTCAGCTGCCAGCACTGCCATCGCGCCTTTGCGGATCGCTCCAATCTGCGGGCGCATCTCCAGACGCACTCGGACATCAAGAAATATTCGTGTGGCAATTGCTCGAAGACCTTTTCGCGTATGTCGCTGCTGACGAAGCACAACGAGGGCGGCTGTCCGGGCGGCAGTGGTGCCTCCGGCTCCGGCGCTTCTGGCTCCAACTCTGAGCTATCCTACGGAGGCTATGCCGAGCCCTAGGCTCTACGCAGCGCAGCCAACGCGTCGTAGTTTGTACACAAGCCATGTTCCACCAAAAATTAGTTCCTAGCTCGAGAGTAAGCGCTACCCGGCAGCTCCAACAAAATATATCCAAGACACAGCCAGAAACACACACACACACACGCATGCACCCAGTGAAACTTAAAAATTTTATTTTTATTTTATTTTATTTTTTATTTTCTAGTCAACATTTTCTTTGCAAGAGAAAATTAAAAAAAAAAAAAAACAAAAAACAAAAAAATAACCGAAAATATTTTGTTAATTTCAAGATTTTCATTTGAGAATTTGTTTTGGCTGCCCTCGAAAGTTAAGTGTGTCTCTCAATCCTAAGCCGAACTATTGTAAAGTATTTGCAAATATCCTGTACATATAGGTATTACGCTCCGGCGTCTAACTGTAAAGACTCTAAGAGCAATCGAAAAGCAACTGTAAACTATAATTATGTATACATATGACAAAGAATTCGCATATATATATATATATATATATATATATATATATATATATATATATATATATATATATATATATATATATATATATATATATATATATATATATATATATATTTGTATCTCCTCTATTATAGTATTTTAGCCTAGCTCTACATATAGCTCTCTCTATATATATTTTTGATAATGAAATGACAAAACTTTTTGCATACATTGAAAATGTGCTAAACATACAAATTTTTAGATTTACAAAAAAAAAGAAAGAAACTTGATGCAGAACAAATATTTTGATATGAAAATGTTTTATAATTTTAAGTAATTTATTACACGGTATAAAAGAAACCGCAACAAATACAAAAAAAAAAAAAACTAAAAAAAAAAATTGAACAAAATACATTTATTTACATACAAAAACAATTTATGAGCATTTTATTGATTTGATTTTGAATTGACAGCAATCTCAATTGCTAAGTGGGGAAAAAGACAAGGGAATATTGTTGGATGAAAAGGATTTCAGATATTTTTTTAGAGAATTTGTAGAGGGCGAAAAAATTCTAAATAAAAATGTTGAAAGATTTTTGTATTATATACTAAAAAGTTTTGGTTATAGGTTTGCTATAATATTTCAGTTAGTTCAACAGCATTTGCCTGACGAATAATAATCCAATTGGTGCATTATATATTTTTATAGAATTTGATTAAGTCTAGAAAATATTAATATTATAATTAATATTAACAGAAAATATAATATATATTCAATAATAATCCAACTGTATCTGAATATCTGTATATGGAAAACTCTATTGGAGCAGTTGATAAATTTTGCCTATAAATTCTTATTAAAAAGTTAATTGTAGGTTTTGATATTATTTTTAAATTACTTTTTTTTTATAAAAAAAAAATGGAGAAAATTCTTTAAGTTTCTTAAAATTATTGCTATAATTTTTTTATTTTTTTTCAAAAACTTTGCTCATTTATTATTTGCGAAGATTCCAACTGCCTGTGCTCGAAAATTCTCATTATCAACTCATTGTTGCATTCCCATTGGAATATAATTAATATCCAATTGGATTCGGATACATATTCCCACTTAAATTGTATTGGATATTATGCGTGAATAGGCTAGCTTCATGGACTGCTAAGCGCTTTACTACCTCATTCTTGGTTTTTAGGTCATGCTCCTCTTTCGTAAGCTTCAGATGGACTGCGAATACATATGTATACGTATGTATAGCGACAATCGATGGATCGATCGATCGGTCGATCCGCTCGCTCGCATCGAAGTCAATCAGCCAATCGCGACATTTTATTGCCAGAGAGCTCAAACATTAAAGTTTTTATATGCAACGCTGCTCATAAATTATATTTAAATTTCAGTGCACGTACTCAAGCGTACAATGTGAGTGTGACGAGTGGCTGGACCAGGGGCGGGCGCTGGGTGGTTGGGCTGTTTTGCGTGTGTGTACAGCTATTCACAAAATGGCAGTCACTAAATCAAATCGAAACTCACACACACACAAGCATAAAGGGGGCTCAGCGATCATAGAGCCTAGCTCCATCAACGTCTTATTAAACATAAACCTATTTTAATGAAAAAGATCAACTCAAATACGCAGATATTTATTTATTTACCTCTTTTTTTTGTATTTGTATTTTTTGTTTTTTTTTTTAGCCCAACTCAAACGATTTACGCCGATCCCGATCTAGTGATGCGGAAAGAGAAATCAAATGGCGACGCTCCACGGGCGACAACTACTTTAAAAATTGGTAAGGAATAGGTTTGATTCGGCTAGCAGTTGATTTAATGCCCTGCAGATATATATGCCTAAATAAATCAATTACTCAATCAATTGCTGCATCAATCATTTAAATATTTTAATTTGTAAATGTAAATATGATCAAAATAGGTTAGATCGTAAATTTGTCTTAATATATAAATCTTTCTTTGCTTAAATTTTAAGAATATTTATATATTGACGTATCAATCACAATCAATCAATCATCAGTATATATCTTTCCCATAGAGCCAAAGTATTACAAGTTTTCATATTTATAATATTATTTTTTCCTATATATATATAAACTCTGATCTGCCCAAACTAATATACCCCACACATGCCCAGAGGGTACAAAATATGGGTGCGTTCTCGACTGCTAAGCAAACTCATTATCGAGATCAATTGATCGCCCAGGCGTAGACCAGGTTAGGCCAGGCCACATGTGTGTGGATCTGCGCGCCTCCAACTGCCTTTACTGCCTTTACCTTTCCCTAGCCCCCACCCCCTGCCGACGAACCCTAGCTAGACACCCAAATGGTAAACAAACTGCCACGACTACGACAATTGTTGCCAAATTAGATCATCAGCAGCAGCAGCAGCAGCAGCAGCAGCAACCAGACTGGATAGTCAAGTCTCAGAGAGTCGTTGGCTCACGTGTGCAGCGATCCCAGCGCTGCGATCGCTGAGCCAAGTCGTCGTAAATATATGAAATTAATATGCACGCATTTCGTGGCTTGACTTCAGTAGACTACAAGCTAACCCTAGATCTGTGCCCACTTTTCTCTATCTCTCGCTCTCACTCTCTCTGCATCTCGTGGCCGGATCGTGCTGCTTTCTTGCACAAACAATTTGCAAACGATTTCTAATAAGCGTCTTAAATTGTAACAAAATAGACGCGCATTTAGGGCCTTTGTGGCGAAGCTGGCGATAACAAAGCCAACAACGGCGGGTAGCAAGAGGTGGCAGCAACTGTTGCCCGCTGCCCATTCCTGTGAACCTAAAAATTGGGGTTTACTTTTATTTTTCGAAATTTTATTTATTTTTTTTTTTGGGATTTTATATGTGCCAAATTTCGCGCTTGATCGGCCAATTTTTAAAAGCTTTTTTTACGATTTGCCCATGGCTTTAATCCATGTTGAAATTTGTCTATGAACAACTTCATTGGGAATTTTAAGGAGTCGGCAGATGAATCGAGTTTGAGTTAGTTGTTAAAAATGAGGGTGAACTCTACATCAGTGTGAAGGAGATTTGGAAACAAACTTAGAATAAATTTCAATTAAAATTTAATTAATATTTAACAGAAAGGCATTCATATATATATTATTATTTGTTATATTATATGATAAATAATTAATTGTTACTTTAAATTTTCAAACTTAAATATAATAATATATTTAATTCCAGTCCAACTTTTATTAAGGATAAATTTGTTCTAAATATCTCGAACACTTTAAAAATTTAGAACTTTCATTTATTTAAAAAATATTTTATTCCAGTTTAACTTTGATTTATGATCTATTTCCCTAAATATCTCAAACACTTTTACTCCAAATTTTTTTTTTAAGTATTTCCAATATTACTCAATGCATTTCAGCTTATCTCTCTCAACTTCTCTCAACGTATTCTTGCGCATCTTTGGGCCAATTCTCATTAGGCTGCATTGAAATGGCCGAGTTTTCGGTTACAACTTCTGCCATTGACTACTGACTGAGGGAGCAGCTGTGTGTTGGGGGAAAAGCTGCAGCTTCAAATTCAGTTGGAAACTACGAAGCGATCGCGCAAAAAAGCACACTTCGTCGTGACAAACAAAATGCTCACGTTTATCGCAGACAAAAGATCTCAATTTTTACGCTAAATTTCATTCGGCTGGTCTGCTATTTTGTTGTTGTTGTTTGCAGTTGAGGTAAGTCGCCAGCCTGGCTCGATGTGGCTCCCTCATTTGGGCTGGATCTGCTCTGGATTGAGTAGGTTTAAGGACCAGACGCTGGGGTGGGTGGCGGCGGGTGTTTGTGTATGGACAGCCTTTTGTTTGGAAAGTTTTTATTTTGGCTCGTTAAAAAATTTGAAATTCAAAAAAAGTTTTGCGCCCCAACAAAATGACAAACTGCGCGCGAGCATTTAGCACGGCGAGGGACAAGTGGGGGGCTTCAGCTAGACAAGGGAGGCAGGAGGTCGGAGTAGCTGCTTCGATTGTTGTTGTTTATCTTTGCATATTCATAAAGCTCGATCTGTTTGCCATTTTGCGTTGTCGCCAGTGACTTTTTCTGCTTTATTATGGTCGAAAATTGACGTCGTCGTCAGGTTTATCAGGCAGAGTGTGGGGTGCACAGAGTTGAGGCTCCAGTCGCAGTTGGAGTTGGAAATTGAAATTGAGCCAGCTGCAATTGCAAAACATCAGGAAGGTGATATTCGTTTATTGTATTGCCAAGTTGCGATATATTTTGAAATACAGGCAGCAATCCTGAGACAATGAGTCAACTGAGAACTTATTTTGGTATTTTTATTAAACTTTTATTTACAAAAAATTAACAATTAAAATTTTATTTACAGCAAGCAAAAATTCAATTACTTTTTAAAACAATTTGTCTGAGAGTTAATTTTGGTATTGTTATTAAACTTTTAATATAAAAAAATTTAAAATTTAAAATTGTATTTATTAAAAAATCAATTCCTTTTTAAAAAAATTCCCTTAAAGTTTATTTTGGTATTTTTATTTTAAAAAAATGTAATTATTTTTTAAATAAAGTTCTTAAAATTTTCTTTAGTTAGAACTTTTATATAGGTGCATCAGCTTTGCATGTTTATCCACTATGCGAAACAGTTAGGAGCTGCTAGCTTGGCTAAGTCTAAATCTAACAATTGCCGCATTCGAACCCTGGGCCAAGTGCATTTCGCACAAAACGTGCAAATAATAACACCATCTCCATCTATGCCTAATGATCTACGCCATGGTGATGTTGCCCCGCACACACACACACACACACACACACACACACTCGCATTTCGTTGTGGCCACTTGCAAGACAATAAAACGCGTTAACTGCTGTTTGCCTGCACAATTGTTGGCTGTGAGCCGCGTTTTGTTTGTCTGGCTGTCTGCTTGGGTCCGCCTCCTCTCTCGCTCCCTCTGCCCGCCCTTTGCTCAGCCAATGCCAATATTGCACGCTACGCAGCCACAGCGGCTAACTAATTGGCGAAACAGCAGCAACAACTACAACAACTAAACAACAACAACAACAACAACAAACAAACAAACAAATAAACAACAACAACAACAACAATGGCTTAGCCGCATTGGGTGAAAAGCCGCCAACTAACCATAGCCAAGCAGGTTGGCTTAGTGTGTGTGTGTGTGTGTACGAAGATGATATCGTGTTGTCGTTCAGCTCACGCACTACCCATTACACTTACACTCTCGCATCTCTCATCGCTCTCTCAGCGCTTTTTTGACGCTTTTGCCGTGTAGCCAACCAAAGCGACGCGCGCAGCCCCCACAAAACACTTGCGCTACGGCGCTTACTCTCACTTGGAGCTTGGCAACTGTTTTGAGGCGTTTGGCCAGAAGTGGTTAGTTGTTGTTGAATGCATATAAATTACATAATTTATATAATCATTAATAATGATCTGACGAGTTGGTTTCCAGCTACTTTAAGTACAGAGAAAATATCTCTTAAAATTGCTCAAAACTATTTAGTTGCCTCAGAAGCTTCAAATAGTGTGAAACGTACATCACTAATTGGAAATGAATTAATGATATATTTAATAATTATAAATTTGTTAATATAAATATATCAATGATGGTCATGTCTAAATTTAGAGAAATATTTATGAAAATTATATACAACATTTATTTAATTTTTTTAATTAAAAATGTAAAATAATGTATTTTACTTATTTAATTTCTTGAATTTAATTTATATATATATTTTTTATATTAATTAATTTTATTAATTTCATCTGTTGAATTTATTTTATATATATTTAAAAAATTTGATATATTTATAAATTTATATTTTATAGTTGATTGCCTCTATTTATTTTATTTATTTAATTTATTTGAATTGTTTTATATATTTTATTTTTATATTTAAAAAAAAAATTAATGTATTTGATTACTTTTATTTATTTCTTCAGTTTTTGAAATTTATTTATTTTAAGATAACATTTATATATCTAAGAGACAACGGAGTCCTGCCTTAGCCACATTTCCTTCAATATTGCAAGTAATTCCTGAAGGGCTTATACTTCATTGTTGACTGTTTTCTTCAGTACTAAGCAGAAAAACATACATTTTGCATTATTACCTCATTCACATATTAAAAGTCTTAAAACTATTTAAAGTGTATTTCTCTCTTCGTCGAGCTGTTGTCACTCCAGAGACTCGCACAAATTAGCGAAAATTGTCAAAAAAATGCAGGAAATAAATAAAAAGTGTTGTTATTGTTGTCGTGTTTGCTGTTGTTGCTGTTGTTATTTGTACTTCGTGCGTTGGACATTTTGCCTTATCTATGAACAATAAGATTTGCTTATGACAATAATTTCACATTTTTCTAGGCAAACGCAGGCATAGTTAGTTGCAGCTACTTGCCATAGGTTTCTTTTCATATTTGAGCAATAACAGCAGAGATTAGAATTAAAGTAAAATTATATGGCATATTTATACCTAAGTTTGTTGCCCTAAAAAGTCCTCCCTTTGAGTTCTCTAAGGTTTGCCCACCTGGCGCTGTTTGTGTTTTCTCTCACGGCTAAGTCTTGACCCCCAGCTCTTCAGAATCTCGCTGAAAACTTAGCTCCCACACAGCTCATGACTGATCCGCCCGCTTTTTTTATGCTCAAATCTAGGTGCAGTGAACTCATAAGACAAGAAAAAAAAAAACGACACATTCGAAATGGCATTCATATGAGAAAGATGCCGCTGCTCCATTTCCTACGGCTCGAATTACCAAAAAAAAAAAAAGAATATATATATGACTAAAGCAGGAAAAGAACCTGTTCATCGACATGGATTTCGGGCTGTTGCTCTCCTGCTGCTGTCTGGTTCCTAACGTGCGCATGCATACATAAAACAAGCTGAAAATTGGGATCTACCTACCTAGCGGCCTGCTTGGCTGCCTGGCTGCCTGCCATCCATCCCGAGCTGCGAGCCCCGAATCCCGGGCAACACGCTGACAAGAGCAAATCAACATTCGACAACATTCGGCTTGGGGTCATGGGAAAATTTGTTTGTATCGGAAGTGAAACCGTTTTCTTGTGGAGCAGTCGGGGGAGTTGTGCAGGGTCCGTACAGGATATGCAGCGCGATGTCGTCCGCATTGTGCTAGCTGTTCCATATTTATGTTAATTTTCATTTCCATTTGGACAAATATAACAGGAATTTTGATTAATGCAACGCACCTTGGCAGCGGCTGCGGGGACAGCTGTGAGAATCAATTGTTTAGGGCAGATCCGCAAAGATCTCATCTGTCTCTCTCCCCGTCTCTGATTGTGGCCCATTCAAATGGTTGCCACTTAAAATATTTGCTAGTCAAAAGCGAAAAAAAAAATAATAACAATCGCTTGGACACACGGCACATGTCCAAATTGATGCCCTAGGGCATTACGGTGCGTGGATCTATGAGTGGCCAAATCACCAAAAATGGACTCATTTGCGAACTGTAAATTCAAATTGTTATGATCCGTAAATGTCAAAATTGTACGCAATGTTTGTCGTTTTGCAATTCAAATGGGCCGCCCTCGCCCGCCTCATATGATTCATGTCGGGGGCACTTGTTCTACGCGGCTGGCGGCTGGTGGCTGGCGGCTGACGGCATGCGGCATGCCACTATTCAAGGTCCATTATCGTGCTGCGGACCATAAATAAAACGCTCTGAGCTCTCTGAGCTGTGCTCTGCTCTGGTCTCTAGACTCTGTTGGTTTATTGTCTATGGGTTTCTCTATAACTGGCAACTTTCTTCGATCAAATGAAATGCTCCTTAAGCTTAATTGTCTTCTTTTTTGCTTCAATTTTATACTCATTTAGCAAAGCTGTGGGGCGGAGTTGCGGTCATTTGCCCAAAGATATTCAAATGTTATGAAAATATGTTGAGTACGTGCACAGTGGGACGAGACTGATTTGTTTTACATAATGATTAGAGTGAAAATAGTTGAAGATGAAGGAAATGTGTTGAAAAGGAAATATATTTTAAGTTCAGATTCAGATTCAGATATATGTAGATAGTGAAATATTATAGAGAAATTAAATATTTATAATAGCAAAATGAAAAGTTATAATATTTATTATATTAGGAATAATTATATAATAATTATATTATATCATTTATAGTTATTTTTCGGTATTTTATATTTAATATAAATTTGTTATATAATCTAAGATATTTTTGAGACTATATTTAAGTATAAAATGTTTATATATAATAATATTAAAATATAATAAAAAAATGTATTATTTATTTATAATTTCTTATGAAAAATCCTTTTAAAGTGGTTTTTAATCCATATAAAATACTAAGCATATTTTTCTATATTTTATGGAAGCAATTTTAAAATAATTTGTATCATTATATTAATGAATTTATGGATCATCATGATATAGCAAATTCTGTTATTAATTATTTTCCCTCAATCTTTAGCTCCCACCCCAGAGTACTTTGTGCAAATAGCTTCAATATTTACACCGACTTTGGCTTCAATTTCAATCCAGAACAATAATAAGAAAGAGACTCCCGAAAAATATAAAACCGGGGGCAAAGATTTCGACATTTTTCGTTTCGTTTTGAATTTATTTTTTTCTGGCTTAAAATTGGTTTCTCGATTGTTTATGCATTTTGTAGCGCACATAACTTCAGACTGTGGCCGAAAGAAGTCGGAGAAATTCATAAATGCCACAAGAGTGGACGACAAATAGCCGGCCGCAGTCAAAAGAAGGTGAATAGAATTCTGGTCCATAGCCGGTCCACTCCATCATCATAAACAATAATAGAGACCATAACAAACGCCGCGCGCGCCAATACCCCAAAACGAAGTTCACCAAGTGGCAAGCAGCAAAGCACTTGGATCGGTGGCACATCAAAAAAACAGATTTCATTTGCTGTGTGCACCCGTTGGCCATACGACATGAATGTGAATCAGTGTCAGGCAGCCGAAAAATGATTTGATTGTCTTTGCAGATGCAGCAGTGGCAGCAACAGCAACAGCAACAGCATCAGCCATGGCAGCTGGGCACGCATCGGGCACCCCCGCGTGGCTAGCAAGTTGGCCAAGTTGTTTCAGCCAGCTGCCACTTTCCAAAGCCAAAGCCAAAGCGAAGCCGAAGCTGATGCCGATGCCGATGCCGATGCCAAAGCTACCTCGGCTGCATCTCATCTCGTCGTTATGGCCCGTTGTCATAATCAAAAGCGTTATCTGGTAGCTAACAGCCGCATAATTTCAAGTGGCTCTCAGTGCCCCTCGTTGGGCTCGCTCCAAGTGGATTTGCGGTTGCCTGGAAATCAACACGTTGCTACGACTCCAACTCGGCGGTGTCTCTATCTCTGTCTGTCTGTCTGTCAGTCCCACTGTGTGTGTGTGTTTGGTTTGCTTTGCTGCTGGCATGATGGTAATTACGAATGTGTTGGCTCAAATGAAGCAGCTTGAAAAAGTGCTCGCATATAATAATGACAATAAAGAAATTATAACAATAATAAACTAATGGTGGAAAAAATGGTATGCGCGAGACTTTCGCCTTTTGTGGCCTATCCGATTACCTGCAGCACAGCCCTGTGGGTTCAAATAAAGAGAAAGAGGCTCTTGGGGTTAGCGGGTGGGGGGCCTTACGTTAAGTATTTCTGATGACGATTTCATATCAAGTTACCTGTAGATAACAGTAGCGCAAACAACGAGGCAACTAAGTGCGATCGGCTCAACGGTAAAGCATTAAGGCTGTATAACAGTATAACTATATAATAGTATAAAATTAAAATACTGCAATAACATTGTCACATATATACTAAAAACTGCACAACAAATTTTATAACAGTATAACAGTATAAAAATTGGATATCATATTCAAATGGCAACGGTCCGTAAAATCTATAACAGTATAACACTTTATAGCTTTATACTGTATTAAACATAATAGCTGTTTAGCTTTATAATAGTAACAGTTATGTATAACAGATTATCAATTTAACAGTTTAATAGTTCTACTCTAATTCAGTCTAATAATATAATACTGTAACAGTATAACAGCAGTAAAACAGTTTACAACTTTAATCATATAACATTTATATACAGTATACAATTTTAACAATATAACAGCTATATTAGTATAACAAATTAAAAGTATAACCTTTTAACAGTATACCACGGCAACATGTATGCAGTATTAGACTATACTATTATAACATAAATGCAAATTTTGTTTCAGTATAGCAATATAATAGTATCCAGTTATCAAAAGCTTATAGGTAACACCAGTATAGTATATGTATGAGCAAAGGAGTTGGTTTTTATTATATAATATTAGCATTACAGCATAACAAAATAACAAGTATGCCAGTAAAATATAAAAAATTCCAGTATAACAGTATATCAGGTACTTCATTACCTATTATAACCAGGGTTAGATTTTGCATATGAAGCATTAATTATTTAAGCCGCATGTAGCCCCAGCTTAAAGTATATAAGAATCATATAAGGAAATATAATTGACTTGTTATATAGGAAATATTTAATATCTAATAAATATTTCATATGCAAGAGCGAATTTATATCTATATAAATTCTAGCCCAGTAGCCATCCAAGTAGCATATCAAATTATTTTGGGAGAACCTTTAATTGGGATAGCCCAACGCCAGAATACTATACGAAGTCAGAAGAAAGTGATGTCATTGCTTTAAATATTATTTGTCGACTACACAATACCCTAAGTAAATTGAATTTTAGCTAATGTAAATATAGACGAGCAGAGTCAACTTACTTTTCTAAACGGAAAAAGTTCAATTAATAAATGCATATTATATAATTACAGTTAATCTATAATAAATGGCATATATTCCTTCATCTAGTTGAAAGAAAACAGCCAAGCACATCGGAAGTCAGCCCATAACATCTTAAGCAGAACTGGTTTACCTATAGGGTATCTGTCGATATGTTGCACGTGAGGCGCGTGCAAAGGCGCAGCCTTTTCCTGTTGCCTTTGTTGTTGCTCTTGCAGCACGCTGCAAATTTCACTTGGTGCGCGTTTAAGGAAATGTCGAGAAATGTCCATTTTGGTTACGCTTAGCGATATTTCCTTAAAAGATTTTTCAAACGCCAGCAAATGGAATTGTGGGTGAAAAGTTCAAATGTCAGCTAAACTTTCAAACAAAAGGTAAAAGTTATACAAATGCAAACTGAAAATAAATAAAAATAATACAAATGAAAATAAAACCAAAACAGCAAAAGCAGCAACAGAAGACGAAAATGAAGAAGACGAAGAAGAAAATATACAAATAAAAGCCGCAAAAGAATTGCCAATGATTTTTTATGCAAATCATAAATCAGCCATAGACATTGAGACATAGAAATGGAAATGTAGACGTGAACCGAGAGCGCAAAGTGATTGGGGAATGACGGCGCGTTTGACTGATTGACAGACGAGCGGACAGATGAACAGGCGAACCAACTCCACCAACTGGTATAGATACTTCCCTTCAGGGGAAGTGAATCACATTTTGCACACTTTCCAGTTATCCCGATTTAATTAACACAATGAGCAGCCGCACTGATGCCTGCCCGCCTGTCGCGGGGGCCTTAATTAATTTGAACATGGTCTAATTTCGTACACGCACAATAGAAAGCTTCGTCTGGCAGATGGGCAGATATATTTTATTGTATTGGCATTTAGACCATACGATTTGCAACTCAACTCTCTACACTTGAGATTGAGACCTGTTTTGCGGTCTCTGCACTCATTGACCTGGCATCATTAACACGCATCCATAGCCCCCTTGGTCCCCCACGCAGCTACCATTGGCAAGTGGGCTTCAATAGAAATTAGCAAATGTCGCATCATTAGCCACAAAAGCCATGGAAGACTCTCAAATGCTGTGGCATCTGCACCGATCTTCAAGTTCCTCTTGGAGAAATGTTGTTGTCGTTGTTGCGTCTGTTTTTGCGGTTTGTGGCGCCGGATTAGCTTGAGGATGCGGGCATCCATGTTGTTGTCTCTTTTCAGTTGTTGTTGTTGTTGTTGTTGTTGTCGACTCTCTAACTGCGAATTTCACCTGAAGTTTTTTCGGCTAGTTATATAACCATAATACACACACACACATGCACACATATTTGGGTTGGGTAGGTGTTAGCTGTTGATCGTTGATGATTTATTGAGTTATGACAGTGGGTTAAGAGCTCTGCCCAAAGTGTTTATTTTGCAGATGGAAGTGCCAAAAATGAGCAGAGAAAAATATGCACAAGGCTTGCGTAGAGCGTGTGTTCAAGAGACCACAAATATAGATATCAAGCTACATAGATGTGTGTGTGTAAGGTGAAAATTTATATATTTATATATTTTTTTTTTCAATATTAAAATTAAAATAATATTTATAGTTTCAGTTTTCCATTAAGAAAGATATTAAATTATATTAGGTGTTATTAAAAAAGATGTTAGTTTATTTTATATAGAAATTCTTTTATAATTTACTTTTAAGTAGACTTCATTTCAGGCGAAATGGAATTAGAATTGAAAATGTCAGAGTATGAAATCAAATGAATATGTAATCGAAGATTTTTGTTAAATTATTATTATTTTTTTAAATTCTTGTTCAACACATATATGTCTGAACATTTCCCCCTGGAAGATAATATATATATATATATAAATATAAAATACATGGAATGAAGACATGGAACAAAATTGTTGGCTTAAATTTTACTTGGCGTTGCTTTTCACTTTTCACTTTGATCCAGAAATCGAAATGGAATTTTCGTTGTATATAACAATAATAATAATATTTCTGAGTGAATATCCCTAATAAGTAATCTATTCAAATTTCTTATGCATTTTCTAATTTTATCCAAAGACATCACAATCCACATATCTGCAGTGAATGCATTTCATGTTAGCAGCTTTCACCTAATCATCAAATTTGAGCCTTTTGAGATCAATTTTCATCTTTCAGTTTCACGTTTGACAAACTTGCAGGGGGCACGCGCATGAGGGGCAAACGTCAAGTTCCTTTCTAAGCTCTAATCCCATAAATCTCACCTCTCTCTTGGGCAATTTGGAAAAACTTTGCTATTTGATCAAATATATTTTCACACTTGCCTCATATATCAAGCGGCCAATGGGGCAAAATTTGCACTACAAATGATTTCAACACCAAAAGGCCGCCAAGAGCGGTGAACAAGCACAGAGAAGCGAGCAGTTAGGAACAACAGGCAATGCTGAGTTATGGGAAACACCGAGCGCATGTTGTACAAATTTTCTAAGCCCCCACAAGCAACAATAACAACGAGGCCCAAACAGACACACAGTTAGACAGATGGATAGACGGACGGCTAGCCAGTGGGACGGACGGGCTAAAAACGCCAACGGACGACGCAGAATCAGAACAAAAAGCGCGCAAATCTTCAAAAACTGTGCAACAGGCATAAATCTCCCGACGCCTTTCTTTCGGGGGCGGAACGGTACGGTTTTGGTACGGCGCAGAAAAAAAAAAACAAAAACAAAATGCTGCATAATTTCCGGACCCAAGACGAGCTATTCTTAAACAGCAACAACAATAACAACAACAAAGAGAACCAAATGGATTACAATAATAATTTTTCATATGCAGATTTTGCTACAGAAACTCTGCAGCAACAAGTTGCCAAAGCCATGAATAATATTTCATTTTGCTGAGCATTCGGGTATTCTGTCTAGCCTACGCCTGTGCTCACACAACTTTTGTAAGATAAACAAGCAGGGATGCTAGACTGGGAGATACGCTGGAAAGAGGTATTTGAGGCTGAGTGGAGAGGAAAGTTTGATGAGATTAAGAAGGGATGAGAATATAATATAATAGAATATAATATATAAATATAAATATATATAAATATATAAATATATAAATATATAAATATATAAATATATAAATATATAAATATATAAATATATAAATATATAAATATATAAATATATAAATATATAAATATATAAATAAATAAATATATAAATATATAAATATATAAATGTATACATATATAAATATATAAATATCCAGATAGAAAATCTCTATAAAGCTTTCTACAATTAAATCAATTTTTTAACTTAAAATAATAAAATTTTTAATAAAAAAAAGTTCATTTACCTTAGATCAATTAACAGTCTTCAGAGTAGTTTTCTAGTTGTATTAGCGAGGCATGAACATAGTTCAGACATATTTATATAGAACAGCTTATTTCAATAAACTAGAAAATATGTCCTTAACATCCTCATACAATCATCATTTACAGGGTAATCGACTGGGTAGTCAAATCGATAATATTTTATTTTTTTTTTTGGTTTTTGATGCGCACTTCTGTAGCAACTCAGCGACGCCAATATGTTGCAACAAATTTGCATTCGACTCCGAGTTGAACTTCCACTCCACTTGAAGCAAACAGCGCCTCCATCTCCACATCCACCTCCAACTTTGGCCGGCACTCGACGGCCACGTAGCGTGTATCATTGGCCATGCAAACGTTATCAACTTGAGGCTGTAAGAATTATTATGCTCTCTGCTAAATATAATAAAAACAAACCGGGCATAGTTTGCGGTTGGCCACAGGCCAACTCCACTTCCACTTGATGGACTTTAGTCAAAGTCAAGTTGGAGTTCAAGTTCTGGCCGACAGTTTCTGCATAATGCAAGTCAACGTCGAGCGTCGAGCGTCGGACGTCGAACGTCGACCGCTGATCAACGGTCGATCGTCGATCGTCATAAGACGAACGTCGCCTCGGATCGTTGCAGTCAGCCTCATCATCATATTGCCAATAACGCATGGATTTGTGCAATAGATTTATTGAATTATTGCTTTGACCGTGGCAGGTACATGGCTCGTACTCGACTTGTGGACCTCGCCAGTTTCGCAGTATGGAAAAAATGCATTTGAGTGGGTGATAAATTCAAGCCGAACCGATCCACATAGTCATTATACCAAGCGGCCATAAAAGAAAGCAGCTAAGCTAAGTACATGAGCCGCTGATGCGAGTTGAGTCGAGCTGAAGTTAGAGACAGAGTCACAGCCCAGACTCTATGATAAGTCCAATTAAAGTTGCCATTGCAGCATCGACTGCCAGCTGAAAACAAGCCAAAGGGAAGGATGATTTATGAAGAGTAACGAATTTCAAATACACTTGCAGAGGTAAAAAGTTAAGTTAAAATATAAAATATAAAATATAAAATATAATATATAAAATATAAAATATAAAATATAAAATATAAAATATAAAGTATAAAATATAAAATATAAAATATAAAATATAAAATATAAAATATAAAATATAAAATATAAAATATAAAATATAAAATATAAAATATAAAATATAAAATATAAAATATAAAATATAAAATATAAAATATAAAATATAAAATATAAAATATAAAATATAAAATATAAAATATAAAATATAAAATATAAAATATAAAATATAAAATATAAAATATAAAATATAAAATATAAAATATAAAATATAAAATATAAAATATAAAATATAAAATATAATATATAAAATATAAAATATAAAATATAAAATATAAAATATAAAATATAAAATATAAAATATAAAATATAAAATATAAAATATAAAATATAAAATATAAAATATAAAATATAAAATATAAAATATAAAATATAAAATATAAAATATAAAATATAAAATATAAAATATAAAATATAAAATATAAAATATAAAATATAAAATATAAAATATAAAATATAATATATAAAATATAAAATATAAAATATAAAATATAAAATATAAAATATAAAATATAAAATATAAAATATAAAATATAAAATATAAAATATAAAATATAAAATATAAAATATAAAATATAAAATATAAAATATAAAATATAAAATATAAAATATAAAATATAAAATATAAAATATAATGTGTAATGTATAAAATAATTTCCTGATGAGCCCTTATTGCTCGAGAATAAACTCTCAGTACTTAAGTGCTCACAGTCCACAAAAGAGCAGAGTATTTGGAGAGTTCACCCTGCAGCCAAAGGAGACATATCAAGGATATACTCCACGAAATAACAGAGTATAACAATAAAACCAATAGGCAAACTGGCCTAAACGCTGGCCAATTGGCCTGGCCATCATAAGCAAATAATCAAGCCATAAATCTCACCTGACCAATGAGCGATTTACGTTTTCAGCCATTTCGACATTTTTTTGAAAGTAAAACTTAGCCGAAAATATTCTGCAATTATTTGGCAATTTGTGCGCTGCGAATGAAATTTCTATGATTAATTGCCTGGCCAGCGAGCTGTGCTCCAAATTCTGACCGAGTTTAGCTGATATTTAAAAATTGTTCGAAGCAAACGTCAACCTGCTGCGAGTCGAGAGATTCTCGCGCTGTGAAGTGCACTCCACACGCTGCTCCACTCTCAAGAAGAAAAAAAATATGGAAAAAAGAGTGGAAAAAAAACTGAAATGCTTGGGGCGCACGGGCTCAAGTGCGGTGTTAGACGTGGCTTACGGTCTGCCCTGCAATTGCTTTGATTTCTCTACCAACATACAGCACAGTACAATTACAAACGCTGACAGTAGCCGGGCCGATCTTCAACTTCATTAGAGAGATTTCGATATTGTTTGAATGCCACCGTAAAAGAGTAATATGCATACAGGTATACATACAACTATATGTATATATACGTACATATATAATTGGTAGTCAGTGTAGCCAGGCTTTCAGGCACTTCACTTTCCAACTATGACATGGCAATAATAATTGCGTTGCCCGTAGGCCAGAAGGGGTGGCCGGAAGGTGGGCTGCGGCCGAGTTTCAGTAGCGCTTTAATCACGGGATGAAAAAAACGTTAAAAATATATTCGAACGAAAAAGAAGGTGTCTCGGTGTGAGAATGTGGAGCAGAGTGTGAGTCACCTTGCGGTTGATCCAGTTGTCTCAATTAGCTGTAGCTTTGTCGCCTCGTTTTCGGTTTAAATCACTTTAAAACTCATTAATTTCATCTCATTCGCCTTTTAACGGTGAATGATTCTGCGTCTTCTTCTGGTAACTGTTAAGTGGGATATAGAGGCGATAAAGTGTTGAGCGAGCAAATGTATTCAATGACTTTCGTATATCCTGTTGATTGCTTTATACACAGATGTTGGGGCAGTCAATGCCCCATATATGATGTGAGTCAAGTTTTTGGACTGAGTGATATGAAGTTGTATTTAAAGTGCTTAATTGATTGATTGATCAAATTTAATTAGAGCTCGTAAAGAGGGATTGAACCTTAGGTGCAATAATTATTTTTAAGGGGTTAAATTATGGAAGAGTACTTTGGACAAGTGTATAATCTCTACTGAGGATTACTTTGAAGCAGACCAAATTTATATTTATATTAAATTAATTAATACTGAACTCATCAAAAGCTTTTGATAAAAGGACATGCATAAATATTAAAACTTTTTTAATCGAATTAAAAAAATGCTTATTGTCTTCATAATTTTATTTATTTATTTATTACCATATATATATTATTTATTATTTATTTTTACATACACATTTTTTTTTTTGCTATGTCGTTCCTATAAATACCTTATTCAAACTTTAGCTAAAAATAACTTTTTATTTTTTATTTTTTATTTAGAAATATATTTAACATATTTATTCTTTAGTATTCATAAATTTCTCTTATTTATTTTCAGTTTTTGCGATTTAAAATGTGCAAAAAAAAATATATATATAATTTTTGAATATCTTAAGCTATCTTAAGAATACCTAAAAGTCTCTGCTGCCTAGCCCATTACAGCTGAATAAAAATAAATATTCATCACAAACTTTCTCAAGATAAGTTATCCACGTCAAACTCTGAGCTATGTTCGCCCAATTTACCAAAGTTAATGAACATTTATGGCTGTGCATTAAAATGCACTCATTCACAACGGAGTTTAACTATTTGCAGGGGTCAAGTTGACAGGTACAAATAACTTCTCTCTGTTGGCTCAGTCTGTTCAGTTGGGGCTGTTTGCTGTCCGGCTGGGCGTCACGCTTGATTCGTGCGCTGTTATGATATTTTAATAAGATCTGGCCGAGCGGAAGGGGAGGGAGGCGAAGCTAAGCTTGCCATTTGTTTTGTCTATTGGCCGTTAAGCTGAGCAAATATGTACGGGCACAGTTAGTTACCATACACTCGATACACGACTAGACTATATATAATAATAGTTGTTGCCCCCGCCAGCAACAACAATCGAGTGAGATATTTAGATTAACAGGTTGTTTTCATTACAATTCGTGCTTTTTAACAAGCAAAACGTGCACTTTCTCCGCACGCAGAGCCAATAATTTCTGAGCCCCAAACTCTGTGGATCTGCAGAGCTGCACCATGGCTACTAGAGAGCAAGAGAGAGAGAGAGAGAGAGAGAGGGAGAGCAACTCCACTCCGTCTCTAGACTCCTTGGCGTGGAACAATAGCCACATTGGCAGGCATCGACATTAACATTGACTTTACACGACTTTGGAGCGATCGCGTTGGTAGCTTCATATTTTTATTGTTGTTGCGCATTGCGCATTGTAAGGAATGTAAGTTTTTTATTTTTGCTCTGTTGGCTCGCCTGGGATCGTGCCTGCGTCCTTAAACTCTTGTTTGGTAGCGGGCATAACGCATCTTTTTAAATGCATAGATGAAGGTATTATGAATTTGTAAGTCAACAGGCAACGGAGTGATTTCTGGGAAGTTAATGAAGATAGACTTGAGGGCTTGCTGTAGAAGTGGAAGGAAGAACGTATCTAAAGAGCTAAAATTTATTCACATTTTGTTGATATTATTTTGAAACAATTTTCTTATGAATATCTTTATCTCTAATAGGCAAAATAAATGATTATTAAAGTTGACTCATTTCACATATTTTATTCATGAGTTAATATATTGTTGAAAAGATTTTCTCAAGTATTTTAATAATTATGTATAATAATAATATACATTTTTTAATAATATATTTTTTCCTTCATAAAATACTATTCATACTTCTTAAATTCAGGAATTTAGATAAATCGTATCAACACAAAATTATACCAATTTCTTATGCATCAACTTTACATCATTAAGACTCCGAATCAATACAAAATTTAATCTATTTTTGGTCCTTGGAACTTCCTGAACTCAGCTCTACTAAACAAATCAAATCAGCATTGAAGTTGAGCCATTTACATCAAATGTACATCACTTTTACATAATTTCGACTTCGAGGCGAAAAAAAAACATTTTTGGCTTTCATATCTATTCATCATCATCATATATCATTTCACCCCTTTCTCATACATCCAAGCTACATCCTCTTTTCGTAGAGCATTCGAGCTTGCTGCTTGAAAAAGTAGATTTCTTTTTGGCCATTCTGGCTGGCTGTTTATGCAAATAATGCGCTGCTGGGTCACGTTTATGGGTTGTACGTTGTAAAGTGTCAATTTCCCAGATGCGCATGCTACACACTGACACACACACACACACACAGGCACAGACACATACACTGTCTTATATATAGCTAGCTATCAAAATGGGCATTGAGAACGTGCAGCTTATGTCATAATCGCACAGAATCCTTGTCTCTTTCCTCGGTTGGGTGTTAATGCGCATCCGCCATGTGGTCAGCATCAGCGTCAGTTTTCCCACATTTCGCGTTGGGCATGCTTGTGAGCATTTCTTTATGGAGTTTGGCTACTGTGCACTTGCTGCTTCAGCAGACATCGCCGCTGTTGTTGGCTAGAACAATGGATAGTTTGTTTGCATGTAATCTTGACTGCTTGCTCCCAACCTCCGCCAATCGTCTTATTGTGTGTGAGATTTCTGACTGCGATGTGTGCACAGGACATGAGTTGAGCCCTGGCTAAAACAAAAAAAAAAAAAAAAAAAAAAAAAAAACAAAGAAGAAAAAACCGAAAAAAAAACCAAACAACAAGCTGACTGCTCATGTCCCAGGCGTACAACAGCAACAACAATCACGAATCTTGTGGCAACGAGCGAACACAGCCGCCAATGAGGTAGCTAAATGAGCGCCGCTGCCCGAAAGTTAACAAATTGCGGCTTTATTACCAACATCTCACTTAAAAGCCAAGCGAAAAGAGCTCTAAACTGCGCCAGCACTCGAGTCGAGTCGAGTCGAGCTGATAGATGTGCCCGCCAAAGACTCAAACGAAAGTCCCAACCATTAGGATAACTATCGCGTGAGAGTTGCGACAAGAGACGGTGTGTGTGGGGTGCTGCTCCCAGGGCCAGCGATCCTGACTTGCCGATGCTCCGCTCAGCTAAGTGGGCTAAAGTAATGAGTCGACGCTGACGTCGACGACGAAGCGGACGCCGACGCTCCAGCTGCCGCTCCAGCAGATCTCTGGCAGGGCGATTGGCGCGCATGCGCAATAAACAAACACGCCATGTTACCGTTGTCTGGCAGTCGAGAGAGTGAGATATTCGAGAGCACTGTGGAATGCTGTTTCCTAAATATTAGCTAAAAATGAGTATGATTTTGGCAGAGGTACTTAAATTTTGAGTTGAGATTTAATTTTAGATTTTTGAGTGAATTAAATGGATATGAAAATTAATGATGATTGAATCGAGAAAAAATCTGCAAATAACTATGAAGTAAATAAAAAAATATTTATATAATTAATAATAAATGTACTAACAGAGCTTGGCTACTTGATTTATGAAATTTATTTTATTTATTTAAAATTATAAAAAAAGTCCATTTTATTTTTATTTATTTAAAAAATCATAAATTGGTTTATAACATAATAATCTTTTTTTTAATATTTCAAATATTGCAATATGTATATTTTGAATGGCTTTTGGTATGGAATTTAAGATTTATTAGACAGACTAATTTTGTTTCTTTTATTTGTAGAAAATAACTTATAAATGATAAGCTTATAATTTAAAATAAATAGAAAAATTAAGTTCACTTTTATCTCAGGCATCTTTGTCTTTCTTATAATTCGACTTTAATCTTTTATCTAAATTTAAAAAATTAATTTTAATATATTTAATTTACTTTAATTTCAAGTCAACTCAAGTTCAATATTTACTTGCATTCGCTGAAGTTTTGATACCATTGTAGGCCTATGGTTGGCAGCGCCGACTGGAAGCTTATTGTTTTTGGCCCGGCTTTCAGTTGGTGTCAGCTGGTGGGAGTTGCGCTTGCCAGAAATGAAATAATAATTATTATTAACTATTAGCGTTGGCTGGTAGCCAAACAGATGAGGCCTGGAACCGGCCGATGCCGGTGCGGCAATTGCCACCATTTGCGACTGCAACGGCGACTGCAACTCGAAGCTGGACTGGAAGCACTCTGAGCAGCCTTTGATTGTTTATGACCTTAAGTTGTCGTGCCGCAGTGAAAAGGTCATCATTAGGCACAGCCACAACCATTGGCGGGCTGTGTGTTGGCTTAGTTAGTTAGTTAGTTGGTTTTTTCATTCCCTTTTTTTTTTTTTTTTTTGGAGGCGGTGTCTAATTTGTGGCCGCGGCTCAACTTCAACTTCTGTTTGCATTTGAAGCGGCGGCGTTGGCGGCTTTTTGCCCATTTCCGTTGGATCTGCCTTTGTTTTTTATGATGTTTTAATTTGTGGCACGTTGTACTAAATTTTTAGAGGATCGAGTCGATTATTAGTAGGGCAGATGGCCAACAGGTACAATTTCTCTCTAATTGTTTCAACTTTGAACCGAACGCCGTGAAAGCTGGAAACCATTCGTATGACACAATTAGGCAGCCTTAATCCCTTCAAAATCCCTGGTCAGTTTCCCATCACTTGTCGGCTTGTCGGCTTGCCGGCGACCAAATAACATTTGAGCCAAATCTCTGGACTACAACGTTGCGTCGTTTTATTTGTTTTTTTTTCGACCAAAGCCGACATACTCCCATTTTTCAAAATGTGTCCAAACAAATATCTTACGAAGCTCTACTCAAAAATATAAGAAAAAAACTTTGTTATTTCAGTTTTTGATGTTGTACCGCAATAAATAAATCCCCAAGCTAGAAACTTCCTCATACGAAAGCACACTTGAGTGACCACAATGGCAACAACAACCCATAGACCAGACGAGAAACTATCCTATCTACAACACATGTCGCCGCCAATTAACGAAAACCTAAAACAACATTTAAAAAAATATTTACCAAGCCAGAAATTCGCTGCCAGATGAACGAGAAACGAAAAAAAAATCCAAAAAAAACCAAAAAAAGGATTAAAATCAAAATTGAGAAAATGCTTTCAGGCTAATCCCAGCGACATGCGCAACGTTTGTGTCTCATGTTCTTCAGCATTTGTTGCTCTTGTTGTTGTTGTTGTTGTTGAAGCTGCTGGACACACACTTGTCGGTGGGGCTCAAAGCGACATTTCCCACATCAAAAAGATTTCGTCACGCATAATATTTTTTTTGTATTTCTCATTTTTCGATATCCAAGGGTTTCGTTTGAAAAATTTGTTTCACAAAATAACAACAACAAGATAAAAACTCTGAAATTATTAAGTCATGCAGAAGACAATTGGATCATTTGTTTATAAGGTGTGTTTGTTGCGCCGCATATGCAACAGGTTAAATCGAGTGACGTGTTTCGTGCCGTTGTTGTTGGGCATTTGTCAACGGTACCGTTTTTATGTGTATTTATTTTTTAACTCTTGACTGAAATCAGCTTAAATATAATTAATGGCTGGCATTGGCCATTGACAAGTCCATTAAAAAAAAAACTTTTTTCCTTATGCGGATTCTCGACTCGAGTGCGTCGCCAGCGCGCGCAGCCCGGCAACTATTAGTTTGAGAACATTGTTTAATAAAAACAATTTTTATGCTTCTGTTCACTTACAACAAGATAATTAATAACTGTATTTACATATCCGCTATAGATTAGAAATTGATTTGAACATTGGAAATGAAGTTTATTAAACGGGATCAACGAAGTTTATGAGTTTTGTATAGGATTTCAGCTGATTGCTTGAGTGAGTATATATGTGTCTTAGCGAGTTAGTGGCGATGTGTGGCTTATTATATCCTGTCTTATATAAAACTTAAATTTTTGTATAATTATTTTAATACTCTATAATCTAAAAATCACTGTCTGTATAAAGTTTTCTAATATTTATTTCTAATAAACGATTATTATTATTTTTTAATTTATTATAATAATTATTATTATTAGTATTATTATATCTATTATTATATTTTCTTCATTATTTATTATTATAATATTTATTTATTTATTTATTTCCCTATCTCTTTTATTGTCTACAATATATACAATATATATCTCTGGGAATGACTTTCTTTGATTCTACTTGTATCTGCTCAATCGACTCAAAACGATATTCAGAGCTCTTTCCAATTCAGTAGCACTAGCTTAAGCCGCTAGAGTATCAGTATAATAAAATATATATCTCTTATTATATATAGATTGGGCGAGGCGACATTCTTAAAATATTTCGCTTGAGCTATATTAAATAGAAACCCGGCTTATAACAGGTTCTCAATTATGCTAATTAATGCAATACAATTGTATGCAATATTTAAAAGATTTCAGTTAGTAGTCAACTTCAAATCACAAATTACAAATAAAATATAATTCCAATTGGAATTAAAACTCAGCTTCAACTACATAAAATTCTCAAAAATATTTGTAAATTCAAGTCTAGTTAGCGCGCTAATTAGCCGCAAAAGGTTGGCCAACTAAACATATTTTAACAAGACCACGATTTGGATATTATATGATCCTGAGCAATTTCTCATGATGAAGCCTACGGCCAATTGCAGTACGTCTGTCAGCCTGACTGTGTTAACTTTTGTGTTTGCTTGCAGTGTTTTTTGGCCTGCTTGTTGGCCGTTGTTATGACTAATAAAATGTTAACATGCAAAACACTCGAGCGCAAGCACAAAATAACAACAAAAAAATGTCAAAAGGCAGGCAACACGTTTTTTTTTTTTTTTGATTATGGCCCACACGTTGTGGTGCTGGCAAGCCGTGCTGCTTTTGCCCTGCATCTGCTCAGCTGGGCAAAAGATCAATGGTCAACTTGTGACTGAGAGCTGAGATTGCGTTCTGTGGCACCCTCGCCACCTCGCACCACCTGCCTCTCTCTACCCCTTAATAAGCCAGTGTGCATGATTCATTGGCCTGAGTTACGATCTGAGAGGCTGTGCCAATTCTTTGATTTGCGGGGCGCGTGCCTGTTATCAGTGGCCACTGCAACGGTTAACAACAGTTAACTGACAGCCAACCAAGAGATATTTAAAGACATATATGTATAGCTGTTATATATGTATATAAAGGGAAATTCCAGGCGTAGCTGGCTTTCTCCTCGTTTCAGCTGCGTCTATTCCTATCAATTAAACTCATTAAATATTTTCTTACTTTTTTCGTCTTCCACTGGCGCAGGTCAATTAAAACTCATTAAATCATTTACAATATTCATAAAATAACAATAAAACGAAAAAAATGTAAAGTGGAGAGAAAAGCCGCCATAGAACTTGCAACGGGAAAACTGTTTGAAGCTTTAATGCATTTGTCATGAACCTGCCAGGCGGCGGCGGCGGCGGCGGCGGCAGTGGCAGCACTGTGGAGGCTGTGGCGGTGGTGGCGGCCTCTCTTAGCAGCGAAGTCTTCGCGTTTGACCGCGACCTGCTCTCCATTGTGCACATGATGATGAGGCTGGTGAGGTTGGGGCTGTCGCTGAGGTTGAAACCTCGGCCCCGTTGGCGGCCAGCAACTACACGCTAATGGTCAGCAACTACTACAACAACAAGCAACTTGCAGCGCACGCTGCCAACATTATAAAGAAATTGTAATAACAATAATGGCTCAATAATTTATTGATAAAGCTTCGATGTTGAATCCGTAGTTGCAGTTAAAGTTGTAGGCAGAGGTCGACTTAAAACGCTAATGTGTGTGCGCTAACGTGTGTGTGTGTGTGTGTGTGTGTGTGTGTATCAAACGGTACTTCCCAGGTATTTTTGATATTTTCTGTTTTTTGGTAACTTCATTTCATGCGAGCGCGTAGTGAGCAAAATCGCTTAGCCCCACAGAATCGTGACTCCCACATTTTAACCCTTGACCCAACCACGAGCGAATGAAGTTAACTGTTTGCCCCCTCCTCAAGTCAACTGCCGCCCCAGAGCCAACACAAACGTTTGTTGTACCTGCTTTCTTTGCCAGCCGAAAGAAAGGGGCGGCAGGGGCGGTCGACAACAAAAAGAAGGAAAACAAAAATCCACAATAATCATACAATTTATTACCTTTACCTTTTTGCAAATTCTTGAACTCAAAATGACAATAAATCATATGCTTATTTTTGAGTTTGGGACCCCCTTATGTAAGTCGCTGGCATGGCACGAGTCGCGTCGAGTCGGTGCATTGTTGTTACGAGCGCCCAAAAGGATGTGAAAATGGTCCACAGCCCATGCAAATGCACCGGCCAGCGGAGGCCATTTAGAAACGTTCATTGAAATCAGCAAAAGTTGAAAGTTTGAAAAGTTTTTTTTGGGAATTTAAAATTTTTCTTTTTTAAATACATTTCGAATTTACGGATATGGATACAGTTCAGTCTTGTGTATTGTAGACTATGCTGAATTTTTAACATTTATGATAAGACACGCAGGGCGTATACATAATTTGTCCACTCCTCGAAATTCAGCTGTCTTTGTTGATTGTAAATTTGAGCAAACATTTTTAAAGTATTTAAAAAAATTTTATTAATTTTATTTTATTAATTTTAAACTTAAAAATCGTTTCTGATACTATTATTTATAATTATTATTGAAATTTATATTATTGTCAAATTTATCTACTCCATAAGGTTAAGGAATTTGTAAACTTATTCAAAATTATTTTAAATATTTTATTGGGCCAGACTCTCACTCTTCTACTCTCACCGTCCAACCACACGCATTACTTTTACCAAAATTCTCACTCTCCAGGCTTAGTCAGTTGGTATCCAGCTTCGTCTCTTGTGGAATTCGAAAATCGCATCGGCTACTTCAAACGCATCCCTTGCAGCAGTTGGCCTACCAAGAGGCCAGCCAAGGTGTAAATGAAAATCATATTTACGCACCTTTAACTACCAAAGACAACACACACCTTATGCACCCATACACACCTTAGTGTGTGTATGTGTGTGTGTGTGTGTGCACTTGCCGTGGGTTATTGGCGCGGAACAGCAACATGCGCAGCAACAACAACAATTATTTCGGACTCGTCACGGGTCCCGCTGGGTCGCAATTTCGGTACTACATTTAGCATGTTCTAATTTACAGCCGAGCGACGAATATCGACGAAGCACCGAAAGGAGCCCAACAGCAGCGCCAAATGTAAGCCAATCACGTAAGAGGCAACTGTAGGGCGGGGCGGTGCGAGCGGGTCAACGTTACGTGCTTGTAAATTCAAATTTGGATTTTTTTTTCGGGGTGATCGAGGCGGTGGTTCGTTTCGCCAATCTCTTGGTCAGTTCTGCTTGTTGTCGTGGTTCATTGAGCCGCGTTCCGTGCATAAATTAATGAATTATGAAAAGGAGCTGGTTCTCGGCGGAGTGTGGCAAAGCAACATCAGAGAATGGTGTAACAGGAGACCGCACACAATGTCCAACATGGTTTATTAATTCAATTTGTGCCTAAATTAACGTATAAGTGCTTAAATATTGAGTTACCGCCAACGTCACATCAACCGGACGCCAAAACTCAACTTCCTTCTGGTGTCTGCTGCTTCTCCATGCCGCAAATTTTGCATATGCCAATGGCAATGACTGCTGCATACTTGTTCTTGTTTTTTTTTGTCAGGAATAAAGATCATATGTAGACATGCACGGATTATTCAAATGAAAATGTAGTGGTGGAATGAAACAGAGAAATTTGAAAAGAAAGTAGAATGTGAAATGATATAAAGGATGTGGAACACGAATTAATGTATGTTTAATTTAATAATTAAGGGAATAGTATTAAAAACTAAGTGGAACAATGGAATGGAACAGAAGAATGTGAGTATGTTTTAAGGTGAAATACAAATCAAATATTTACAAAGTGGAACAATCGAAAGTGGAACACTGGAATCGAACAGACAAATATAGTTGAACGTTTTTGTTATATCAGCTATAGGGAATTTGGAGCAACATAATCCCCTCTCTGAGCAACAGTAATAATTGGAGAGCTAAATTTTGGAACAGCTGACAATTGGAACACTGCATATTGTTTTGCCAGCCTGTTGGCTTAGTGCGCTATTATCAATCAAACATTGGCAGGTCGTTCGCTTGAATGCGTTAAGCCACCGGCTGGCGTCATTATGGATCCACCTTATCGCAGCGGCACATGGACGCTATCATTGTCGGCACATCTGGCATAGAAATTTGTGGGCTTAGTTAAGTCCGGCTACACCCCCATAAGCTTTGACTAATTGGCGAGTAAATCGAGGGTCGATAAAAGCGTCTCTTAACTTTAATTTACGGCGCCAAACCGGAGACTGATTCGCATTTTGGTCATGCAATCGACATTGGACAACAGTTCACAATTTTTTTTGTTTGTTTGTGGTTTCTTTTTTTCAGAAATGGTTTTTTATCGAGCAGTTTACGCATGCTAAATATGCAATTCATGCCACAACATAGCCAAATTGCAAAGTTGTGGCAAGTGACTGTTGGCGTTGTTGTCGCCTGTTTAGTTTGGGCGATTCAAGATTCGTATGGAAACAACAAGCATTTTGTCTAGACTGTTATGTTCGATTTGGCCTTAGCTTGAAATTGAAATTGAAATTTTTTGGGGTTTTGAGGTCTTCCAGCAGCAAATTTTCTTGATTGTGCAAAAAAAGAGAACTCTTGAGTTTGAATTTGTGATTATATTTAGCGTTTAAAGCAGTGTCATGATTCGTTCTGTTGAGTTGGCTGAAATTGAAGGAAGTTTCTATACTAACAAATTTCCATATGTTGAGTCAACTTGAATAAGTATATAAACGCTATCATCATAATGACTCTATAACCTACATCTACAACCGCTTAGAGTTGTTCTTATTTTTTTAAGCTGTTAACTTTTATATTTTTGGCCATTAGTTGGTATCGCTTGGCCACGAACTAATTAACTAGTTAGCGCCATGTTTATGTTGCGCTATCTGGAGACAGGCGGCAACCCTGACATCTGCCAAGCCCACCCAAAAAGCCAAAAAGAACTGAGAAGCGGGCGACACTCACTTAGCATTTGATTCATGGTCCTACCGTGCCAGCCAATCAGCAAATCATTAACAACTAATTAAATTATATAAAACAGTCATTAATTAAAGCGGCACAGAACGAGGTCTAGCCGCGATTCTAGTAGAGTTGCCTTTCACTTTGCTGTGGGACGGAACGGAACGGAACGGATCGGAAAGAAACGATTGCAAATAATGACAAGAACTTTGTGCTAAACTTTTGCACTTTGACATCGGGCTGGTAACCCCCAATCGGGACCAGGTGGCGCAGCGCCGCACTGCACCCACAATTGGCACGCTTTATGCGGCGGCAGTTGTAAATATTTAATAACTACATTAATAACAGCCGCAATGACAATGACAACAACAGCAACAGTAACAGCAACAGCAACAGCAATGGCAATAGCAACCAGCTAGCAGTAACAACTTTAATAACACGCGCGCGCTCCGTTTGGTGATTGCAATTTGCCAAGCAATAAAAACTACCGTTTTGGCCACGTTTGCCAATGGTATGAATTGAATGAATGTCATTAATTTGACAACAGCAACCGTTAAATCAGCAATTCAATCACCAACAACAACAACAACAGCAGCGAATGGCGACAAAAAAATACGGTTCTCGATTCTCGGGTTTTTGGTTCGGCTCGGGCTTTTCGGTCTCGCGGCGTGAGTCTTAAATTACCAACCTTGCCACAATTTTCAATGCGCATTCGCATTCGAATTTGTTTGCAGTAATTGGCCAGCAAAACTGGGAACCCGGACTACGAAACACTATACAAACGACTGACGACTGTTTGCTGCACCCATCAGCAACAGTTGCTGCTGTCGCTAAGGCTGCTGCTGCTGCGGCGGCGGCTGCACCACCCAAGCATTCATCGTTTGCCTTTTGCCTTTCAACTTCAGTTACAGGTGTCTCGTGTTTTGCTGATGGTTTGAGTATGCGCCTGGTTCTGTGTGCCCAGTTGCTGCCGCTGCCGCTGCCGCTGCCGTTGCCGTGTCAATGACAGTTCAATGTGCTCGCGATTTGTTGCTGTTGTTGCTGCCGTTGTTGCTGTTTGTTGTGCGCTGGCAACAGTTGTCGCACATGCAAATCGTGACTGTTGCCCAACCGACGTCCATCACAAGTTGCCAAACAAACTTTGCCAGTCAGTCACAGGCCAGTCAGTGAGTACCAAGCGGCGTTTATGCCGCGGCGCTTATTGTGATCTGTTTGCTGGTGAATCAGGTAAAAGTTGGGAAGACCCATGGAGTACAAGAGCTCGACAAAACTGGACTCTCTGCCTCGATTTATGCCTTTCGCTCTTTCTCTCTGAGTATGGGCAGTACATGATATACATATTGGGTAGACTCTAGGCATATAATAGTGCCTCGCTTATTCTCTCTCTCTCTCTCACTCTATCAATCAATCTTACTCTTACTCTCAATATTCTCTCTCACTCTATCTTCGTACTCTCATCTCCTTCTTTCTATCTTTCCCTTACTTGATCTTCCTCTCACTCTCTCTCTCTCCCTCTCCCTCTGTCACTCTCCTTCTCTCTCTCTCTCTCTCTATTTTCCTCTCACTGTACGTTTCTCCCACTCTCTTACTCATTTACTCAACCCCGCTCACCTCTTGCACTACATATTTATTTCTTCTTCTTCTTGTCTTTCCTCTCTGTCTTAAAGAAAATAGGAATAGAATTATATAATATAGGAAATCCTTAAACTATATCTCAACCTACTTGTTCATCGTATGAACACACTTGCCGACCATTTCGGTTAATCAGTTAGTGCTCGGCTCTGTAATTTTTCTTACTCCTTTTTTTTGGGTAGTTGAAATGCGAGTGATTTGCTTAAGACATTTTGATTGATTATTTCCACTTTTTTGTTGGTTTTGCTTTGGTTGCTTTGGCTTGCGCATGCGCCAAAGCGACGACAAAACTGCGACTGCCCAGTTGTAAGCTGAATGCTGAAACGCCTGCGCCTCCTGCCACCACAGCGCTTCCTCGCGCCGAGCTTGTCAAAATTGGTGGCTGACTGAGTGAATTTGGTGGCCACCAAGGCAGCAGGCGAACGCCTGATTTTTTGGCCAAGTCATGCGCAGAAAAGTCGTTCGATTTTATTAATTATTTTGACCCAGAAATTGCCGTTGCTCGTGTATGTGTGTTAAGTATTAGGTATCGGTATCGGAATCGGAGACAAAGTACGCGAATCTGTGCTGGGGGATCGGCGCGCGTTTGTTGTCAGTTAAATTTACCACCTGTGATGAATAACGTTACATTTTGTTGATTGTTTTCATTTGTTGTTGCTGCTGTTGTTGTTGTTGTTGTTGTTGTTGTTGTTGTTGTTGTTGTTGTTGTTCAGCGTGATTTATCGTATTTGCGCTCTACCAGAGGAATCGAGCATCAGAATCATTTAACGTAACGTAACATTCGCTTGGCCATGCCCACATCAAGTTGATTACTCAGGTGCGTGTGGCACAGTCTCTGCCTCACTCGCGCTCGCTCTCTCGCTCTTACACTTGCTTTGCCTTTATTTATATATGAGGGCCGTGTACCGTTAATTAATTTGCAAGTTGTTTTTTGTTTTTGAGTCAGTTCAACTTTAGTTTTGCGGGCATGTGATGAAATCTTCAAATTGTGATTAGACACGATTTGTTGTAAATATTCCAGTTTTATTTTAAATAATATATAAAATATACATCTATATGATATACTTTGACTTAGTATATTTTATTTTTATTATTATAATATTATATTATTATTATTATTATATTATGTACATTCATCGAAATTCAACTATTAGCTTATTTTGAATATTATATAATTTAAAATAGTGTAAATAAAAAATAGATGTATTTAATATATTATTTATTGTTCAATATGGTATTGTCCGTTTATAACAAATTAATAAGTTAGTCAAAGTTTTACATACAATTTGATTGGTTGGAAAATATCAAAATATCAATCAATATGCAATTGATTATGAGCTCTTATTTAATGTTTTTTAATTTGAATATAAAATGAGAATAAGCGTTCATTTTTTGGGTTTTGTTCCCAGCTGCAGTTTGGAAAAGTTTGAGACAGACCTAGCTGGTGTACGCAAATTGGGTGTGTCGGGAATTATGGTAATCCTGGATGACGGTGGTGCCCGCGGCATATTGGAGGATGTTGAAGATTGTTGCCTCAATCCAGCCTCGTCTTCTATGTTGGGACTGCTCTTTGGACGTTTAAAGATAGGGGAATTTTTCAGCTCTTTCGATATTTCCGCAGCCGTGGGCATGATAGCCGGTGCTTCCCGGCGCATGCGAGGCGATGGAGCAATCGGATTAACACCATGGGAGCTGATGCTACGACTAAGTGCTTCAGCCTGTTGCTGTGTCTCCAGATTCGCGTCGCGCATCATCAACGAGAGGCGCTCCCGGTTGTTACGCTCCTGTATCAGCTGATTGCGCTGCCGACTGCGTATCTGCTCAAATTCCTCCCAAAATGAATGGGTTATCTGGCGCGAATTGCGATGGAGCTCGCGTCGGAGAGCCTGCATCACATGTGCATCACGAGGCAATTCGGTTTTGGTAGGTCGTCTGGACATGGTGCTTGGTAAAAGTTCAAAATTTTGACGAGATGTGGGGAACAAGACTTGAAAATTAGACACAGTATTTGATAGTAAATACTACACAGCCACAGCCACGACGTTTCTGGCTGAGGCCATTTGATCGATGCGAGTTTTCTAATTGCGCCGCCAACTTTCTTCTTTAATTGTGGCGAGAAAAATGAGGCCCGTATCGAAATGGCATGAAAAGCACAGCACACACACATAAGAACCACAACAACAACGGCAGCAACAGCAACAGCAAATCAAATAACAACAACAGACGTCACTCGAGGAGATCGAGAGAAATTGTTTTCAATATTGTATGTAAAATGAATGTATTTGTTCTGTGTTGTATATGCAGTCAATCAATCATGCGATAGAAGCTTAAATACTTGGCCCAATTGGGCCTTGGCCAAACAATGGGCCAACGTTTGTCTTTCGATATAATCGCAGCATTCGGCGCAGCTGAGAGGGAGGCAGCAGCAGCACCAGCCGCAGTCGCAGTCGCAGCCGCAGCCGCAGCCACCTCATCCACTCCATTTAGTTGAAATGAAAACAAAATTGCCAGCAGCGCCGCCTCCTTTTTGTTTCCTGGCCAAGACGCCCCGCTGTGCACTTGTCGAAGCCAAAAGTTCAACGATTGCCGCCGACTGTTTTAAATGCGGCTACCTAACCGAGTTGCAGGCGCAAGCCGAATTGGAACCGACTATGCGACTTGCGACTCACAATTTATCCTTTATGGCTTTTGTTTCTGCAGAAGTGAAAACAAAAGATTGTCATCGAGACCAGAGACTCAAGCTTTTTTCCTGTATTTTTGCTCTTTCGTTTTTGCATAAGATCAGCAGCTCCTTGATAGTACATATATATCATATATATATATATATATATATATATATATATATATATATATATATATATATATATATATATATATAAATATATATAAATATGTTTATTTATGCTATATGTGATATGAGTGATCGCCCTAATTGGGAGAAAGTGGGTGCTTAGAAAGTGTGACAGTGGTCGAAAGCCCACTCATCAATGCGATACCCCCTGTCAAATCAATATCTATGGCCTTTACCTATACCTGTAGCTATATAACATACATCACCCGCATATATAGGCATCGTCAGCAATCAGCTAGCAAAACGACTACAAAGCTCCACTCCGTCCGTGCGTCTGTCTGTGAGATATTCCCAGGCTGGACCAGGCCAGAAAACTAGAACTCAAAATCATACATCACAAGCAATTACCGACTAAAATGCGGCAGAGTAAGCTTCGACAACGACTAAGGCAAGCGACTAACCTTGGCCGCTAGTGAGGAAAATAGCAACAACAACAACAACAGCAGGGAAAAAAGGCGAATAAAATACAAATATATATTTATATATATATATATAAGAGTAGGCTGCTTTTATTATTGTTGTTGTCCATACTCTTTGATGGTTGCCAGGCATATCGATAAGCATAAAGTGGTAGAAGTAAGCGTTATACAAGGTTTCTATTTAGAACAAGGTCTTTAGTGCACGCGGATTTGGTTGAGGAAAATTGTTTACATAATATAGACATAACTATATATAGATATCTACTTTGACTACAAAAAGAAAACTATATAGTAGTATAGGCAGATCAATATAATAATATATAGCCAAAATCCACAAAATAATTTTAGTTTGTTGGCTAAGTCTTTTGTTAGTCAAACATTTAATATTTTATATGAGAACTTTGCATCGTCAACAGAACTGATTATTAATTATTAATAACAATATTAACTACAAATTTCTGTCTGCAAATACATTAAAACAAAAGACTTAGGCAACGAACTGATATAAATAAATTCCTAGATATAGTCTTCAGCTACTACTAAGCTGCTTGAAAATGAAAATAAATAAATATTCAGCAACTTATGATATATACAAATATTTTTTTTTAAATATCCTTAATTTTTTTTTTTTTGTAAAAAAAATATTTGTTAAATATTTTTCAGAAATTGAAAACTTTTAGAGTATGTCAAATTCGTTTTATGTGCTTTTAGAGCCTTCGCAACTTGTTGCTGTTCTGTTGGGATGTTGTGTATGCCGCGCATGCATCATCATACCATCATCCCATTATCACATACCACAGGCCAAGCCAAGCCAAGCCAAGCAAAGCCAAGCCAAGCCATGGCAGGCCAGGCCAGGCCAAGCTAAGGCAAGGCTGCCGCCTGGTGGTGCTGTTGTTGTTAGTGATGGTGGTGGTGCTGGCTGCTGCTGCTGCTCCTCCTTTAGCTGACCGACTGCGGCACTTGAATGCTCGGCATGAAATAAATCGCGTGTTTATTGTGCCAACGGCGATCGCTTCAATGTTGCACATGAAAATTGAACGCAATAGAATGCCACTAATCGATCGGTTCGAGTCGGAGCTCTCTCGGATGCCGCCAGCCAGCTAGCCAGCAAAATGAAATGTTTCAAGTTCAAATGCAAGGTGCGGAGCTGGCCAGCAGACAGAGAGAAAGGGATGGCGGTAGTGAAAAGGAGTGCCAGACTGTAGGACGGACAACTGTTTTGGCAGCGACTGGCGCAAGCAATCTCAAAATAATCTAAACGATTTGGCGAAAATCACGTTGCCGTCGCCATCATCGGCGCGGCTGCGGCTGCGGCTGCGGCATCCACCTGTTACGCCGAGCTCATTTTTAATGCCTGCCTCCGCTGCCCCCGCAGCGAACTGAAGGCCAAGGCGGGTCTGGAGCGGCGGCGGCATTGAGAGCAAATTGCAAAAGCCAAATTCAACGAATGCCGGCGCACAGTTTGGCATTAATAATGAAGCGCAATCAACTGACGGCCGCCGGCCGTTGGATGGCTCCAACTGCCAGCTTGAATGGCTGACTGCCGGACTGGCGGACTGCTGGACTGAATGACTGACTGCCTGACTGACTGACTGAGTGTATGGCCAGGTGAGGGTGCCTTGATATGTAGCATTGGCATTGGCATTGCACAGATTAAGCATTTTTCCAACACAATGCATAATTTCTTGCTGCTGGGCTCGTTATGTTGCACTATGTGGATGCTGCGACTGCTGATGCAGCCACTACTGCTGTTGTTGTTGTTGTTCTTGGTCGATTGGTGTTATTCTAAACGGCTTTTAGACAAAGCATCAGTGCAATCGCCCTGCCCGCCGTTGCCCATTTGCCCAGTGCCCGCTGCTCACGCTGCCAATCAATCAATCACGTCGAGAGCTGAACCGAGTCGCCTAGTCATCTGAGCATCTGCCGACGCCATCAACGTACCCGGAGCGCGCTCTCTGGTCAAGTGTAATGGTTTTGTCATGATGCAGCATTTAAGCTGCCGCCGCTGATTGATGCGGCGTTCGTTCCACAAGAGAGTGCCAGTTAGGAATTTCACACCACCAGCAGCACCACCGCCAACACCACCAGTAATCTATGGAAATTTTTTGTTAGCCACTTGTCAGTCAGTCGCATTTTCTATACATTCAATTTTCTACAAGCGTAGCATAATCGAGTTCGTTGCCTAAGTCATTCGTTTGATATGGAGTACATAGAAATACATAGAAATATTTTATTTTTATCGATTATTAAATTTTTTCTTTTTTTATGCAGGTTTTTTTCCGATAGCTAAAACTACAAGCTTTCGTTTTTTTTTTTTTAGTATAAAAATTTTGTTACCAAAATTTTGGTTGATTTCCATGAAATTTAGCCGGCGAACGTATTGACATCAAGCCGAAATACCGAATGCCACCTGCAGGGCGGTATATCGAGTCAACGAAATCAAAGCGCGCAATTAATTGACGACAATTGTGTGGCAAGTGGCCAAATTGTGTGGCAACATCAAAATCAGGCGCAACGGCAATTGAAACAGCCGTAACAACGGCAAACGTCAATTGTCTAATCAACAAATTTGGTCAATAAATCGTAATTAATTAACGTTTGCCGTTGCGCTTGTGCTTGGACAGTTGCAGCTCTCAGTCGAAAGAGTTTTCAATTCCGAAAACCATTCAAATGTGTGGCAAATGCAACAAATGTGCTGTGTGCCACAGAAACACAGAAACCAAAACAAAACACAAAAAAAAAAAAACTCGAGCAAATATTCGTGAATTGCGACTAATTTTTAGTGCAGCGAAAAACGTTAACAAAAATATTGGTAACAGCTAATCAGGCGCATATACGCCCAAAAAAAAAAAAACATATATATATATATATATATATATATATAGGTGTGCCTGGCAGGTGGTCATACTGTGTAGCTGTTGTTGTTTGTTGTTGTTGATAACATCGTTGCAATGTGTTTGTTGTCAAAAAAATGACTTGCAATCCACGAACTAACTTTTCTATCCCATTGCAATCAAAAGACTTAGGCAACGAACTTGCCGCATGCTGCTGTTGTTTTTGAAAGTTACAAATTATGGTTGGACCTGTCTGCAAATAGAACGAATCGGAACTTATGAATGCGTGACCTATAACATATGATTCTGGGTTATTATTCAATTCATTGAATACCCTGTAATTATGGAAATTTTGTTTTGAAATATTATCCTAGGAATTTGTGTGCCTTAGCGTGAATTATATTCCTCAAATAAAATTTATACACATTTCACTTTCTTGTGAATCTGTGTAGCTCAAAGGAGCCACTGAGTCAGGCATTTCCGTTGAACGATCAATAGCTCATCGTCGGGGCAGCTGCCTTGGCTTATATCATACTCTGCAATTAGCTGTAAAGAACTTTTAATTAATAATGCTTAATGCTCAATGGTTAATGCCTAATGCTTAATGCTCATGATATATGTGTGTACTGACATCGAGCTCTACTGTGGCCAGATCAAAGGCGCACCAAACCGCAGCCACAGCTTGGCAGTTAATCAAATTAATTGCTTAGAAAATCAACATGTTGATTTGAGCCGTCAGTAAGAAAAAAAAACTAAAATATAAAGAGAAACAGGCAAATCAAAATCAAAATAAAGAGGCAAACAATGACAAATAACGAATTATGGAATAGATTCGACCATTATATGCATATTCAAGGCCCTCCTAACCCACAATGGGAATGTGCAACAGTTTTTTTTTTGTTTTTTTTATTTTTTTTTTGTTTCCTTTGCTTTTGAGTTTTTCTGTCTTTTTTTTTTTTTTTGGTTGCTGCGTGTTTATATTCTTGGAAGAGCATTATTTAACCGCAGCACTGAACTAAAAACGAAAATTGGCCAAAAACGAGGCATATAAATCACCAAAACACAGATACAGATACAGCTACAGAGCTTTTTGGGGTAGAATCATTGACAGCGCGCCGGAAGATTTCATTGTTTCCCAATGGGGCCCAAACGGCGTCGCCGACGATGGCGACTTCTCGGTATTTTATTAAGCCACACAAATCAAAAACCAAAGGCATTCAGCACAAAAAAAAAACAATATATAGGTAGATATATATATAAATTTATTTATATATATATAAAGCAGCCTTCGTGCGGTAACTTGACTCATGAATTTGGATGCTTAATTCTACTTAAACTCTGTCTGGCCTTTTTGTGCGCTTTTAAATGCCTTACATATTGGCTCTGAAATCCGAGGCGACGATGCAGCCGCGATTAGCTGGGCAAACAAGTGTTAAAGTTGTGGCAGCCACCACAGATGCTGCTGCCGATGCACGAGTAGAGGGGGGAGGACAGCCATTGGCAGTGGGTGCACTGATTGCTTCTGCCGCTCCTCTAAGTGAGAAACAAAACAAAGTTAAACCAAAGGTTTTTTGTTTGTTTTTGTTTCTTTTTCTCTCTCTCTCTCTCTTTCTTTCTTCGATTTGCCGCATTTGTTTTATGGCCATTTTTGGGTAGCTTCTTTTTTTTCTTCGTTGTCGCATTGCATTGTGCAAGACGATTTTTGCTTTGTTTTATAACGCGTTTGCTGGCTGACTTAACGATTCGCCTGCGATTCACTGTGGCAATGCCACAAGGTGGACTTAACAGTTGCTGTTGCATAATCGGACGATTGGGGAGATAACAGAAAGATAGCAGAGCATGAAAACTCTAAGGCACTGTCAGGAAAAGAATGTAGAAATTTAATTTTTTTTTTTTTAAATTGTGGAACACACAAAATATAAAAAAATACAATAAAAATTTTAAAAAAGTTTAATAAACGTTTTTTATATTTAAAAAATTAAAATTAACACTTTATAAATTAAAAAAAAAAAACAAATATTTAAAAAATTTAATTTTAAATATATCAGAAGATTGAAATATGAGAGAAATGAGAAGAGTGAGACAGAAAATGATCAAGAGAGAGATAGACAGGGAGACGGACAGAATAATCAAGAGAGAGACATTTAGAGACCGAGAAGAGGAGGTTGAGAGCATGACAGAGAGATTGGGATGGCAGTTAGAGAGAGAAAAGCATATATCAAGAAAGCCATAAACAGAAAGAGGGATATATACATATCTAATTTATATACTGATTTTCCACAATTAGAAAACAAATTCCAAAATCAAACTTACTTTGCATTGTCAAACTTCTGATTCCAGCTAATATTGTTAGCAAATGAGTTTTGAATGCCTGTTTCGATATTATATAAGCTTTCACGGAATGCTTATTGCTGTCAATTTTCGGGGCAAGCGGGGCAGTGTGCAGCATATTGCACCTGGTTCGATATTTGCATATCGGCAATCATTGTCCGCATGGTTCATGTCATTTGCAGACAGCTAATCCCATGGACAACTACAGAAAGGCGAACCCCACCCCACGAGTAACAAGCAAAGACACACACAGTCACACCCCTCATAAGCAATGTGTAGGTGTTTGTGTGTGTGTGCATGTGAGTGAGTGTGTTGTCTGCCTGCCCAGTTTGTCTCTAATTTAATTTGCATTTTAACAACTTTTTGCGTGTGGCTTTGGCTTTGGCTTTAGCTGTGACTCCAAAAAAAAGCCAGAATGCCGTCTGAGTGGACAGCGGGCAACAAAAGGCGTGACTGCAACATGCGCCAAGTGCGTGAAACGCCAAAATAACACAGCAACAACCTGCTGCCAGCGGCTCCAGCGGTTCCAGTGCGGCCCGTGAAGCCAACCTACCTGCGGGCGCACCACGAAAGCCGAGCACAAATTAAATTAGTTTGAATAAACAGCGAGAGGTAACCAAAAAAAAAAAAAATCAACAAAAAAAAAAAAACAAAATAAATAAATATAAAACTAAAAAAGAACCAGAACGAAAAAAAAGATCGTACATAATAAATGAACGAGGACGCGGGCGCAGCCTTTAAAAGGCAACAGCAGCAGCAACAGCAAGAAACAGAAATAATAAGAAGAAACGAGCCCCAAATCAAAGCAAGGCGCAGCGAAACGCGAAGCTGCAGGCTGCAGAGACGACGACCGTGAGCTGAAGAAGCCAAACTGAGGGCAAACTCAGCTCAGCTCAACTCAACTGAGAAGTTGGGAAGTTGGGGCAACTGTGAGGCTGCGTGGGCGCATGCCTGCGCAGGTGATTTTAATCGCATGCCTGGAATCTGGCATAAACAGGTGAACCAAGTCTAACCGACGGACTCACGGCCGGCCTCGGCAACAGCAAAAATTAAATCAGAGACGAGAAGAGCACAAAACGTTTCAGCTACGAGTCGGCCAAATGAGCTCGAACTGGGGACAGTGCTGATGCTGTGGCAGTGGCTGTAGCTGAAGCTGAAGCTGAAGCTGAAGCCTGGCAAGGATGAGGCGCAGGCAAAAACGAAACCAAACGAAACGAAAATTGTAAATCACGAATTTTTGCTGCCAGATATGCAAAAGCGGCGCACATTTTGTAGCAAATTGAATTTTCAGCAGAAAACCCAAAAACGGGCTGCGAGGCGGGGGTTGTATAAGCAGTTGTTGTTGTCGTTTGCCTTGTTAAAGGCGAAAAAATAAGAATCAGCGCGCTTGCGCATAAATTTCACAAAGAGCATTTGCAACTGCGACAGGTTGCAGGCAAACAGGCAGCCAAGCCAACAGCCAGCCAACCAGCCAGCCAGCCAGCCAGCAGCTAGCAGCCAAACAGTTCGCAGTTCTCGCTTCACAGTTCTCAGTTCTCAGTGGCGAATGCTGAGGACTGCCGGACTGGCAATCTGCATATACAAGCCATAAAGCAATTTCCATTGCTGGAGCACAGCCGCAAGGAGAATGACGTGCTCTACGTACACCACACACTCAAATCAAAACAAGTACGAATGCTATATGGAGACTGAGTTGGACTGGAAGATACCCTGGAAAGCAGGGTGAGGGAAAATGTTACATAGTGGCACAGCAAAAGTGATCATATTTTCGAAAACTGTATTTCAGCAGCGGTTAAGGTAACCGATAATTTATCGCTTTGAAAATGTGCCATAAAGTTTGCCATTTTTCAGATAACTATTTAATAGCAGCTGCTTAAGTTATCGATAATGGATAGCTGTGAAAATTTGTGATTTCATCGTATATATTTCAAAAATACTCAGATCAACTCTCTTCGGTCTACCCCTTTCTACGCACTTTCCATGCATGCAGGGTATTATAAGCATAGTTTTACTCTGCGGCCAAGAACTTGCCCTACCCAGGCAAGTTGCAACTAGCAGCCGCTCGTTGCTCGTTGCAAGTACCGATGCTACAACCTTGATCCTTGTCAAGTGCTGCCTACAGCAGCCTCCAGCAGCCGCCAACAACTTTAATAAGTTCGCAGCTCTCGCTGATTTTGTTTAGCTCTGATTCTGATTCTAGACGCGAGACTGGGGCCAGAGCAATGCGTATTTTATTTACTTGATTTTTATGCAAATTTTTATTTTATTTGTTAAGGAAAATGTGCAGGCAACAACAACAACAACAAAACGTATTCATTTCGTTGTATGCAAAAAAAAAGGAAAAAATTGTTATGGCTCCGTCGTGAGGGTAGGAGTCTCCAGTCCCCAGTCTCGCGGCTGTTACCATTTATAGCTGGCGGTTTTTTCGTTGCCAAATTAGTGAATTTACGTGTTGAACAATGATCAATGTTTTGTTAACAAATGTTTGCTTTACAACGCTTGTTACATACGTTGCGCACGAGGGGGTGGGGGAGAGGGCGGTGAATGGGGGGCGGTAGGTGCTCATAACAACAAAGCACACACTATAAGCTCAATGCTATAACAATGCCAACGTTTTATTCTCTAGCAATTGGCAAACTGTGACGATGAGCTCCGTTTTGTTGCTGTTAGTTGCCAGTTAGTGTGAGTGAGTTTGTGTGTGGGTCTGGGTGTATGTTGAGGGTTCTGTACAGCAAATGAAGCAGAAATCTGCTTGAAGAATTTAGGTTGACGACTAATTAATAGAGTTTTGGATGATTAGTTTTTGACATTAGCAGAACTTGATAAAGAGCTCATACGTAGCTTATATTGAAAGTATGTAATATAATTAATAATTTGTTGACAATATATAATATATTTTATAATAATAATATTATATTATAAATATAAGTATATAAAATATTTATCTTGAAAAGTTTGGAGTTAAATTTCCTGAATTTTTAATATAACAATATGTTAATTATCGATCGATAAATATCGATAATCGATTAATATTGTATTTAAGACATCATTGAATTTTAATTTTTAAATGTATGCTTAAAATTGTTTTTGGCTGAAGAACTTTAATTCAATTTTTTTTATGTATATTCCATTCTCATGCTAATATATAATCTGTATATATTATATATACTCTTGACATATATTTAGTTTGATTAACTCGTATTTAATAAATATATCTTGACTTCAAATGACTCCTTAAGCATCAGAATATGATTTAATAATATAAAAACATGATTATTAACAGCCTGAAGCTCAGACATTCACCAAAATATTCATATGGAATTTATTACAATAACTATTTACCCCATGAACAATTGCTTAAAATACCAGTTGGCGCCATCACATGTTATTTAAGAACCCTAACTCTGCATCGATAATAATGCAGACATTAAATAACTTAGGCATTCTCTAAGAAGAACGTGTATAAAAACATTTTTAAAATAATCATCCAACACGCGCGTCATCTGGCAGTGCCAGACTCTTTGGGCGGGGGTCAAGGTGATCATTTATGATAGATAGAGCTGGTCCATAACAAATTAATAATGGCCCAGGCATGCCAAATTAAAGGATGCCCTTCCCACGCACAAAGAGCGTTCAAAGTAGCAATGCGACTGTAACAATTGGCCATGGAGAGCGGGGAGGGGAGAGTGGGATGTAAACACCAGCAGCACCACCCTGTGAGTAGCTGGCAAATATTGAACCTATCAACAGCAGTCGCTGGGCGCATTCAGCCGTGGTCAAAGTTTACCATCAAATTGCTAAAATAGCAAATAATGAAGCTGACAGTAGAGCCGCAGCAAAAGCAGAAGCTGAGCGAATTGTCGTACAGGGGATGATCCGGCTGCTAAGCCGCTGCCGCTGCCGCTGCCGCTGCAACAGGGGCGGCAATTAAAACGGAGCGCAATATGCTTCCTGCCACCCGCCCTTAGAGCGCTATGTTGTTACAGTCAGGACATAAGCAACACTTTTCGGGTCGTGGGAAACTTTTGCGAATCGAAAGACCTGAAGTGCCTGTCGGCGGTTTGACTAGGCCGAGCAAAAGATACATTTGTAGTCTGTGGCAGACAGCGAACGTCTGCTGGCCATCAATTTGGCTGGTAATGCTCAAACGGAGGGGTGGCAGCTGGGGGGTGGCTGGGCGATGAGCTGTCTGTGTCTGTGTCTGCGTGAGTATCTTTAATTTCTCAATACACGCATTATCCTGGGCTACGGTTCACGTCCTGGCACTTATTATTATTATCTGAGTGGCGTGCCTTGGACCACTTGAGTTTTACAATCGAATTTTTAGGTTGGCCGTCAATAGCCTGCGGCCTGCTGGTTGCCCAACTGGTAAGTGCTCCGTGTGTGCCTGTGTGTGTGTGTGTGTGGGAACTGTTCGCTGTGAAGCTGAGCATATGCTTGGCCACATGCGACAACCACCCAAACAGCCCTCTGCACTATCAAATCGCTTGGCCGTTGGCATCTTCAATTTTTATGCATATTTGCTGTGGGTCGGTCACGTGCCATGGCAGGATTTCGGCAGTCGTCCTCTACCTGTCACAATCACACTTTGCGGCGTGCTGCAGCATTGCAAATAATATAAATTAATATTTGTTTCGTCCCTGCAGACAATGCTCGACCCCACCACCCACCCACAACTCGTTTGAGGTTTTTGTATGTTTATGGGATTCGGATTTTACTGATGCGATTGCTCAAGTTGAATTCCAGATTTCGGTTTTGCTTTTTGATGCCTCCCTAGGGGATGCAGCGATGCGACGTTATGCACTGAGAGTTTTGAGAATATCTCTGATAGAATATATGGAAATTAGAGCTCGTTTGGGCAAAAGAGGAAAACAAACAAACAAACAATATATACAAAATATGATCTATATAAATATATATCTTAGGTAAGACTCGAGTTTTCAGAAACCTTTCTTAAGAATACATATAAAATATAATCTATATAAATATATCTCTTAACTTAATCTCCATTTTTCAGAAATTTTTTAATAATATATTCAAAATATGATCTATATAAATTTATATCTTTAGTTAGACTTAAGTTTTCAGAAACTTTTTTAAGAACAGATACAAAATATAATCTATATAAATATATATCATAATTTTAACTTCAATTTTCCAGGAATTTCTCAAAGTGTATAACTTTTAGCAAATATTTGCCAATTTTGTGAAGCGACTCTCCCTGGCACGGCGACTTCAACAAATGCCGCTCATTTCCGCTGCGTCTTAGCGACACGTGTCAGGACAGCCGCCAAAAATGGCAACTGGCAACTGGCAACTAATAAAACTGCAGTGCGCAGATTTGTCAAAGATTTGAGAGAGAAAAAGGCAACAGCAAAGGCAAAATCTGAAGTAATAGGACAGCCGGCGATGAGGGCCACTTAAAGGTGGCATTTTTCGATTGTCAATGGCAGTTGATGAGTCGCATTAGTGCAAATTGTTGTGGGCGTCTGGGACGGAGTCAGGCGTATCGTATGACGTCAGCACTTGATACATTTAGGCAGGCAGCAAATCATTAAAATAAATTAAATGCAGAGCTCTGGCTGCGCTGGCACGTGGGTGCGCAGCTGGCGAAAAGGGCTATCTGGCGGCTGGACTCCGTTCAGCCTGACATGGGCAGTCGCATAAACAAAGGCATTAGACGTCAGTTGGCGCGACGGTAAAGTTGATTGGTGTCAGCCATAAAGTTGCCTCGTCTCCTGCTGCATCCATGTGTCCTGGTGGCGCCAAAGGCTTTGAAGTGATGTCGGCCAAAGATCTTGGGACTTCGTTAGACACGCAGGCGTTGATGGACATCTTGTCGCTAGTCTGCAACCAGTTGACCAGCCAAAAAGTGTCATACATACACCTATATATAACTCTCTCTATATACATATGTATATATATATATATATATATATATAAATATATATATATATATATAGTTATATAGTTAGCGGCATGTGCAAAGAGCGACCGGCCGTAGCTGGCGTCACATGGTGCTTAGCGGCACCCACCATGGACCAGACAGGGCTCCATCCAGGCTCCATCTCATTTGCATGGAAATGTGCGCGGGTGTTGGCCCAGTCGCCTAAGTCGCGCATTGCCAAAGCCAATGCAGGAAACCTATTGTCTTTTGTCTGGCCAACAAAATATGCAAAGCTCAAATTTATGAGAAATTAAACTAAATTTATTGCATTGCATTTTCGACCGTCTCGTGCAAATGCACCGAAAAAAAAACAATAAAAAGAAAAACACTTTCTGCGGCCAGTCCCTTTGCTGATTGTGTGATCAATGGATCACAACTTTGAGCACTTTTTTCTTTTCTTTACAGTTAATTTCTTGCTTTTTTTTTGATAACTTTCTCCACAATCAAACGTAAGGCAGCAACACCCCATAACCTTTGCTCTTAAGCAATTTTATATAGATTAGTTGGATTTTTATTGGTATTAAGTATTATGAGTTGGCATGTTTAATTTGTATTAAAATAAATTTATCTGTTTGTTGAAATTTATTAGGTATTTCTCAAATTATTAACGACCAATCTAGAGTGAGTTGAATCTTCAAATTTTGTATTTCAGAAGTTTAAATTTAAGCTAAGTTCAGCGATTATGTCCTTCCTCTACAATAATCTTATAATTTTTGGGCTTGTTTACATTATTTTAAAGTTTTTTGAATCATCTGTAATTGAAAGAAATTTTTATATGTAAAAAAATTGTCTATTAATTGAAACTAATTTAAAAATTTATTTCACTCTTTTACAGCATGACATCTCGAATACTTCATGCAATAATGGTAAGTCAATAACTGATTTAATTTCACAATAAAATATGTAAATAAATATGTTAATATTTATCATAATAAATAATAATATATATGAAATACTACAAAAATATATTTCATATATATTTAATATCTGTATTCAATAAATATTATTATTTATTGTTATACATATTTCACACATATAATGAAAAATAGTATCAGTTAAAAAGTAGATCGATTATATTAAAAGCTTACCATTTTCCACTATATATAGCATTACATAAATTTAATTTCCATACAACGTTTGCTGTCCGATATATTTGGTTGAAGTTTTAGTCCAAAAATATTTCCCCTTTTATTACCTCACTTGTATAATTGCTGCACTTGTGCCATGGGCGCTTGTACAACATCTTAATCGATGTGCAGCTTTCTCGTTTAACAACAACATCCTCTAACCCTAACGCTCTTTCAAATGTCAAAAGCGCAGGCACTTAAAATGCCAGAGATTCAAGCATTGTCGGGCAAATGAAATTAGGTAATAAGCTGGCCATATAGAAAAGCCATTTATGTATATATGCAGCCGCAGTCCAAGTGCAGCTCACTTTTCATTTTCAAATGGCAACGGCAAGTGCGCCACAGACACACACACACTGCCACAGTTGGCAGCCGCAGCAGTTGCAGTCAGTCTGCGTTCCGAGTTGCAGGCAGTTATAATTTATAAGACTGTGCCCCACTCAGGCGACCAGACGACCATAAAAGTCCTGCACTGGCGGCCTGCAGGCGGCTCTGTCAGTTGGACTGTCAATTGAGCGCAACACTTCGAGCCAACCAAAAAAAAAAAAAACTGCAACGCGCAAACAAAGCCACAAATCGGACAAGCGGACACTAAAATGAATTGAAACTAATATGCCAAAGTGAGAGGAGCAACAGCCTCTGACAATGGCTTCATGATTCTGGAAACAGCGCCAAGGGGCGAGCTAGAGAAAAACAAAAAAGAAACGGAGAAGGATATACACAATGGTCACAGACTTTGCCTGGTTACCCAATGCCATAATCGATGTCTGCTGTAGAGCTATTGGGAGCTTGGGGGCCACCAAGTTGGAAAACTGCCACCATGTTCACATTATTCAATTGCGATGCTCAGCAGCTAGAGGGTTTAGCAATTTTGTCATTAAATATGTAGAGAGGTGGGATAATTAAAATGTTGATTGGAATGGAATTGAATCTTATTTATGTTAATTCTTAAATAACTTAAAAAAGAGAATTTTCTTTTTGTACAGAAATATTTTAATTTTCATAACCAAAAATAAAATTTCTGCTAACCAAATCAGGAATGGCAACCAAATTTGCCAAAATCTCCTCCTATATGTAATTAATTATATTGCCTTCAAACCTATTAAATATTTGTCAAGCTAGCCGTAGTTAGTTACTCTATTTTGTGTCGATTTATTATCTCGCATTATAAATCATTTTAGCAAAAATTTGCCAGTTGCACTTTTAATTATACACGGAGAGCTAAACAAAGGTGTCACGAGCTGCCGCGCGAGCAGGCATAAATTAATTGAAAATCAATTAGACGCGAGCCGCTGCCACTGCCGTTGGCGCTGCCATTGCCGACAGGCCCAATGAAATGCCATTAAACGCATGCATTGAATTATTGTCAACTGCCAATTGGCAAATGGCTGGCAATTGGCCAGCAATCCATGGCGACATTTATGGCCAAAATGTGATTATTAATAATGCGCCAAACATCGAGCGATAACGAGTGAAAGAGAATATATACTAAGAAATACGCTGTGAATGGAATTGTGATATATATTAAATAGTAAATTTTTACAACAAATATATTAAAATTTAAATATAATATAATGAGCTAATGAAGATATTGAAGAGGAATTGGAAATTGGAATAAAAGTACTCAATAATTTATTTATTTTTATTTAAAATTTATTACATTAATTTTTTTTATTTCATTATATTTTTGAATACTTTATTTATTTTTTATTTATTACAAAATTAAATTTTTTTTATAACAAATTAAAAGGCATTTAGAAGTATTTTTTATTTAAAAAGCCTTAACTATCCTGCAAATATTTAAACTTCCAATTATTATGCAAAATCATAGATCTTTATAATATACCCTCGAAGCAAATCTAATTAAGCGCTGGGTATAAAAAGTGGACTCATAAACAGTTTCGGACTGCAGGTGAAATAGAAATATGTGGCATGTATGTAGTTATGTATCGACCACGTAGGTATTTATGACTGGGCCAGCAAATTCAAAGTGCATAGCCGTGTCTGAGTAATAAAATTTTATATTTAAATTTTTCGTATTTTTTTTTTCGTTTTTATTTTTTGCTTGCGGTTTGACTGAGTTTTTCGTATTTATTAATTAGAAATAAAAAAAACCGCTACGCTCCACAGCTTGTTTAAGAGCCGTGTATATAATTTTAGTTGCACTCAACTAGACGCTGAGGTGTTAATTGCACAGTGGGTAGCGCTGCACCACCAAACTAAACCACTGTGAATTATAAAACCGAAAAATCCGAAAAAATAAGACAAAAATAAAATCGATTGCCCGCCGGTTGCAATCGGTTGTTGTATCGATTGAAAGTGTGAAATTGCTAAGCAATTGTGATTGTTGCTCTGTCGAATATGTTTTTGCCTTTTATTTGTGATTTTTGGCGTTTTTTTTTCTCTCTCTGGACCATTGCTACTGGCAAATTACATCAGGTGTTCGCCGAAAATTAGTGGGGGGGATTATGATTTGTGTTTGTGTTGATTAGCCTTGGGTGTGGCCAAACGATCGGGTCCGTACATGAGTGAGATTAGAAGGCTGTTAGCTAGTTGTTAACTGAATATGGACCAATTGGCACAATGTTAGTGAAACTAATTAAACGTGTGCTCCTAATACGATTTGAATATATTTGATGCCTTAGGTTCGGTTCATTAATAGTTTAATTATATTTGCGAATGTTAAGTTTCAGTAAAAATATATTTTGGGTTTTATGCCTAATCTCTCATAATTAATATTTAGGATATTTAGACTAAGAATTAAAAATAATAAATTGGGAGTCAACTTCAATTTTCTTAAGGGCATATATATTAATATTTTATTATATTATATAATATTATTCAAGAAATATATATACTGTATATTAAATCATATTCAACCTGTTATACATTCTAAATGTTACAACTGCTTCATCTCAATAAATATCATATGCAGATCTATGCATCCAGTTACATATATATAATCAGCTTTAGGTATTTTCCAGCCTTGCCCACTTCCTCAGTTTTACAATATTTACATTATCATATCATCTGTCATACTTTCATTGCAAAAGAATATAGAGTTTAAAGTAGTCATTGCCAGTTTATCTTACCCTCAAAGTTATGCTGCTTGACTTTGTGCTTTTTTTCTCTGTAGGCAAAGCAGAAAGGTTAAGTGAATGCAAATGCAATTTATGCCCATACTCTGCGGAGTTGGGCGACATCATTAAAATGCCGCACATTGGCCAAGAAAGTTAGTTGAAATTTTCAAATTAATTCATTTTAATAAATCGAATTGCAAAGCCCATTCGAAATGCAGTCCATGGATTCTTCCGCATTACTCGTACAGTGTGCCGGCAGGCAGGCACAAGGCAAAGATTTGAACAAAGCTGGCTCTTGAACCAGAAACTTGGCTCACTCCTCACCTGGACATGGATTGCATCCATATTCGTTTGGCTAGCGAAATTCGGATACAGATTTATGTAAATTTGGAGCATGACACACACGGCACGGGCACGGGCACGGGACAAAGAGACTGTAGCATCTGCTCTCTCAGTAGCTTGGAGGTCAAAGTGAATCACGGTTTGATACATGACCATTAGTAGATTTCAGCTCGGGTCTGGAACGTGCAGCGGCATGCGAAATTAATTTCGTACGAGTAAGTCGAAATCTTTCAGTTATGCACCTGGCTGCCAATTAGCGTAAATAATAAGGATTCTATGTGAGCTGCGGATCGCCCCCGATGCCACTGCGACCACAACGGAACGTAACCGTTCAAGTTCAGATTCCTAGCGCGCTTTGGCTGCAATAAAAATTGCCATTTTCATAATTGCCCGAGGCAGATGGTGCCAGAAATGTCGCCTAATTGGCTACCGGGCTTCAAGAGACATAGCGAGATAAGTCCATAAGTTCGCAGCTCAGCTGGTCCTTCTAACGGCTGAACAATAGAACGATCCTCTAAGTGGCCTGCTCTTTGCCAACTTTGCTCCCAACGATATGCTGCCACCCCCTGTCTCACTCTCTCTCTCTCTCTCTCTCTCTATCCTCTTTTCAGTATTTCTATGACAATATTTTGCGCTGCGTTTGCTTAGCTGGCAATGCGAGCTCCTATATCATTTATCAGATGTAAGTTTCATGGCCGTATTGGCTTTGACTTTACCATTGCCATTCAGTGTTAATACTCTCACTGAGGTTATATTGCTTTGAGGATGCTAAATGTGATAGCTTTGGTAACATTTCTGGAGTATATAGAACATATAGTAGGATGTGAAGGAATCTTTACCAAAAGCGTTTATGAGGATGATGGTAACTTGCATTGGTAAAGATTCCTTGGTATATATATTATATATATATACATTTTTTTGTAAATTTCAAATATTTTTTAAAGAAATTTTAAAAGTTATTGAAATTAATATAAAAAATGCATAAATAAAATTATATATATCTATATATTTTAGATTACTTGTTAGACAATTTTCATATTATTATAAGTGAAAATAAAAAACAAAAAAAGTGTATATAAAATTCATTATAAGAATTACATTGTGTTCTGCTTCTATGCTACTCTTTTATTATTATTATTATTGTTGCTGCTGTTGTTGTTAGCAGAGTGTTAACATGATCTTTTATTGCGAGTACTTACTGTGGTTGTCCATGTGTGTTTGGCTTGAGAGCTGGTGCCACCGGGTAGGTTGGCTTATTTACCGCTAATAATGGTCATTTAGCTTGACGATGGCGTGGCTCTGATTAGAGAGTGGGCCACCTTTAGTAGCTACGAATGCACATGAGCAATGCACACACACACACACACACACGTATGTATAACGAACATATTTTGATTTGATTTTCTCAAAAAAAAAAAAAAAATGTGTGTAAAACGCGATTTTTGAATTTGTTCAGCAATTTGCTGCTTAATTGACAAAACACACACTCTGACGGCGACAGGCTGGCCAACAACCAGCGGCGTTTTGCTGTAGTTGCAGTCGAAAGCAACGCAAACATAGTTAAGAACCAATACGAAATATTCATGCAACTAATAAAATCATATATGCACTGCGCAGAGACCCCAATGAGTCATTCGGCAACATGCGGCAAACACTCTTGGCCCAGACAGCTGCGCAGACTAAGCGGCCCAGTTTGGTAGATGGAGCAAGGCAAGCGGAGTAGGTGCATGCGATCTGTCTGTCTGGTGCTACGGGGCGTGTTTAGAGTCTATGCAAAATATATAAATATATGTATATCGATGTTTATATATATATATACATATATATATATATATATAATGTGCAGCAAACATGCGCGCTTTGAGGCAAATACTTGCCACAGCGAAACACAACATGCAAAGCAATGTGTACGCCAGCTAGTTATTAGATGAAGCATTCGATATGGCTTGTGGGCTGTAATAAAAAAACATGAAAATCAATATTAAAGCAGTCTAAGGGAAGCTTATAAAATAATAAGTGATTATTTAACCATGTTGATGAGATCAATCTATATGTCATCAGATAAAATAGGAGGTGAAGCTCGCAGTGAGCCTATTGCATAAGAAATTCATATACTTACCTCTAAAACAAGGCCACTAAACGTGGTTTACGCCGTTAACAATCCGTTAACTTCTTAAGTTAATAAAATATCTATTTTAAATATATATATATATATAGCAAAACTTTTGTTTATTTGCAACATTTGTTGATATGGAAACTTTATTTAGAATCCATTGCGACTGCTAATGGAAATCGTCGTGCCATAAAATCTTCGTAGATATGGTCTTCTGGTTGATAACAGCCGCGCTGGCACTTGCAACAGAAATAGTTGCATTTACCTAAGCCGCAACAGGGATTCGGCACGTGTAAATTTCCGCACATATATGCTCTGCACTTGTGTTCGCTGTCGTAGCCGTTCGAGTACGCTGGGTAGATGTCCTCGCATTCTAAATAATACGGATGCGGCACATTGAAAGTGATTAATACTCTTTTGCAGCAGTTCGCATCCACGTGCCACAGCAGCAACAACAGTTGCACGAGGACGAATAACAGATGTGCCAAAGACATGGCGTTAGACTGCTGCAAGTTAACACAGACTGTTCGTCAGCAACTGTAATGCAAATGTAGTCGAATTTATTGTATTACAAATGAGGCGCATCAATGTGGGCGAACGAATCAATTAGGGCAAAACAAAGAACCTTCACGCAGCAATTGAGCTGGTCACATGGCTCGCTCAGCTCAGCAATCTCTGTAAGTCCAACAAAGGAATTAAAATAATAATAATAAATAAGAAAACGCTTTTTATTACCATTGTTTTTTTTGGAGCTTGCGCCAATGGAAAGTATTTTTTGAAAAAGTCTTGCGCAATGAGTGTAGCTCGTTCCCAACAATTACCTTTGCAACCACAGCAATTCTTATTGGCGACTTTACAGCAGCAGGGGTTGGGTGCGTGCAGGCCTCCACAGAGTGTTGCCATACACGGCGGCCCTACTGGACTTGAATTAATTTTCGCTGGAGGGTAATCCTTGCACTGTCCCCAATACGGAGTGGGTACAAAAAAACCAAAAGTGATCGGATAACAGCACCATGCATCCGCTGGCAACAGACGCAGCGACAGGATTTGTAGAACAAATAGTACAGCTGGTATATGCATAGTTGGGTTATGCCACAATGATTAAACTGAACTTCAAGATTTCTATATTAATGAAAGTAGCTAATGATGCCAAGTGTGACATTTGCATACAAATTGCAAATAAAGCGTATAAAAATGCGAATTCTTAAGACATTCGCGTGTCAATAGAATTGGCCACACTCAGTCCGACAGACGGACGAAGTGTGGCTATATCGACTCGTCTCGCTATTCTGATCATGTATTTTATGCCACGCCTACCTATCCCTTTTGCATACATGTGCCCAAAATCATGCCCTTAAATCCATAAAAACAAATTTTAGTTCACCAGCAACATTTATTGTTCAAGGCTTTGTATTTGCATTTGCATTTGGAAAATGCTTTTGGAAAAAATCTTTTTTAATAGTTTTTACTGGCTGCAGGCAGCCGCCTTTACAATTGCAGCAGAACGCATTGCAGGATTTTATGCCGCAGCAGGGCAGCGGTAAACGCAAACCTCCGCAGAGAATTGCTACACATTCCCTTTTGCCTATTCCACCTTTGATGGCTGGAGGATAGTATGAACAATGCCCTCCATACGGATGTGGAATTTTAAATTTTAACACAGTCCTGGGGCAACATTCGGCATCAGCACTCGGTGATAGCAGCGACAACAGTTGTATAAGACACAATGAGAGTGGCGCTATATACATCTTTGCTATGGCGAACGATTTAAGAAAACTTCTGGCTTAAACTAGCAGTGCATGTGGACGGAGAGTGTGACGAATATTTAATTTAATTGTATGTCTGGCAAGCACATGGACAGGATTGAGTTATGAGGAAATGAATGGAAATAAAAATACATTTTTAATTTATCACAGTCACATTAATATATTTATTGCATTAGAAAATATTAATAAATATGAATATATATATATATAATGTATATATGTATTGATTTATTAAAAATTTTGTATAAAATAGTTTTTGAAATAATCTATAGTTTGTGCAGCAGACACGTTGTGAGCATAAGCCTGCTCAGCATTAAGACAGATATGGTCGTGCCATTGGAGCAGTATTAAATTTAGCTGTGGCGTTATCTTCATCATATCATAATATAACAGCTCACTTCCTTGGAGATATAACTTGTACAACAAGTAATATATATAATATAATACAAGTAATATATAAATTATATGCACAGTTGATAAGCCATAGTTAACTTCCAGAATATATTTATCAATTTTGTATTAACAAAATATAAATAAATTTTTTTAAATAAATTAAATCAAAATGTGCATTCATTTAATAAATTATGAATAAATTATAAACTGAAAATAAGCTTAAATCAGGAAAAGAAATGTTAAAAGTGAAGCTAATTTCCTTAATGAGTGTTGCCAATAAATTATATATGAAATAATATGATTATGAAATATTTCTATATATTTCTAAATATTAGCTAGGAATATTATCAACGTTGATACTCTTACACAACGTATACAACGTATTCTATACTCTGCTGCCATTGAAAGATACGAAAAAATTGTTTAAAAATAAATATTTCTCTCTTACTCTCACTTTATTTCTCAATCAGTTGGTCTTTCTGATGGTAAAGCTGGAGGTCATTCATCCCAAATGATATATGATTATATATCACACTACATATATATATACTTTATATGCTTTATCAGTTATGTCAAACGTGAATATTTTGGCTTAAATATTTATTTCAAACCCTTACTGAAGCAATTATTATCATATTATTATTTATTCGAATTACGCAAGCAATTTCTATAAGACTCAAATCTGATAAAATCAATGCCAAACTCAATAAGATGTCGCTGCAAAGCATTTGAGATTAGGGAACTGGCTAACATTAGCATTATCCTGGCCACATAATTTCGCGTCTATCTGGCCGATCTAACACACATTCAGCAGCCATTAGGCTAATGCAGCGCCAGCATCGCATTTTTCACTGGACACAATGTGAGCGGGAGAGGGTCGCAATGGTAGTAAACATTGCGCCTATTAATTTATGACATAATAATTCGCAAAGCGCAAACAAAGCCGCTCGTAAAAAGTAGGTCCGGGCCAGACAATGCACCGCATTATGCACTTAACGCGGTTGGACCCACATGAGCAGCGTATGCCCATTGGGGCAGATGGTGGACAGCTTGTGGCCGCCCCCTCGCCGCCTGGCTGCGTTGGCAAATGCAAATCAGTGCGACAAAAGTTGTAACGGGGTGGGAGGTGGTTGTTGTTCAAGTGTTTGGGTTCAACTTTTGCTTTTTTTCTGTTTTATTTGATTTTTGTTGTCGCCTGGGTGAAGTGTCTATGTGCAGCTGTCAGAGATTGCCACCGAGTGGCAAATAAAATGAAAAGAGACTTTTGGCGAAGCTAAATTATTTAATATCACATTATCTGGCATCATAATTATCCAACGGCAGCCAGAGTGAGTCACTGCTGGGCCCCTGCGGCAGGCGAGGGAAAGGCCACAATTCGCTGTGCGACAACTATGAAAAATCACTTGCAATTTGGTTTATCAATTTGTGAAAATTATAAAAAATATGCATACGTTGAATATTTTGGCGAAATCATTTGTAACCCAACAGACGCCCACGCTGCGATTGCGACGATGTGGCAACGCCACACCGCCGTTCACAACGCCGCTGAGTGGCCCCCGTATCGCGTGGGTAGCTGCTGCCCAGGCGCCAAAATAAAAAGAGAGAAACAAAAAAAAAAAAAAAAACAAACCAAATCTGTAATCTGTTTATGCAACTGTTTATATACACTTACTTTCTTGTTGGACATGGAAGACTTGCTTAGCACATGTGTAGCTCTGGGCAGCTCTCAGAATGTGGACAACTTGGGCTGGTGTGGAAGGAGTGTTTATAGTTGAGGCATGCTAGCATAGCGCTAACAGTGATTTTATTTTATATATATTTATATTGATTCTCTAGCTCAATCTTATAAAATTTTTTTTTCATTTTTCTTATTCTTTCAATTAATAATATATAATTAAAACAAATATTACTTAAATTTCATTTTATTCCCTTCTCAACTAGTCTTTCTAGTTTCTCTCACTCCTTCTTTCATTTTCTTTATACCTTTCTTACTCATATTCTTTTTTGCTCAATTATGTTCATCAATATCCATCTATCTGTCTCTCATATCTCTCTCTTTTTCTTTCTCTCTACTTGGTTTAGTTATCAAACCTCCTTATAGCGTATCCAATAGTCGTCTATTATTTTTATATTTTCTGCCTCTGCTGCGGCTGCTGCTGTATTCTGGCCATTCGATACACTTGACGCCGTTCGTTGAAATTAAATATATATACGGGTGCATATAGAAAATGCGTCGTGAGTCAAGTTTAGGATTTCTAGTTGCATCGTTTTGCTACAGCCATTGGCAACAGCTAGCGCTCTCGCTCTCGCTCTTTCCCTCTCACCCTTAGTCTCTATGTTTGTATCTTTCTCTTGCTCTGTACATTTCAAGAGAATCCGACGAAAAGTATTCGAACAGCACTTCTTGAGTTTGTTGGCAACAGCGGCAAACAAATATTCGTGATTCCTGATAACCATCATTTGTTGGCCGCTGTGGTCCGAACTCTCTGCATTGGTTAACAAATGCCGCTAAAATGCGGAAAGCTAATCAAAAACGCGTTGCGACCACGACGCTAACGCTGACGCCGACGCTGCCGCCGCTGCAGACTGGCCCCAAAAATCGATGGCGAAACGTTAAGTTCCAAGAGCCAAGTTCAATTGGCAAACAAATTCGCGTGAATGAGCCACAAGCAGCCGCAGTCAAACAGCAACAGCAACAACTGTCGAGCAACTGGCTGCTGGTATTTGTGCTCGTACTTGCCAGGCAAATTTGGCCAAAACATTAACCGTTTTGTCCGTTGTCTGCGATTCTGTCCGCACTGTCCGTGTGACTTATGTGCGACATTAGCGCGACGTTCTTTGCTTAATTACGTAAAGTTTTTTTTTTTTGGGCCTCCGCCTCAAGGTTTCTCTGCGCACATGCTGCCTTGTTGTCCTCTACCTTTACCCCTCTCTCACTGTCTTGCAGTCTAATCCACTCACCGTTTGTTTCGTTTGCTGTTTGTTATGTGTACGACAAGTTCGTGTCTTAAGTCTTTCGTTTTGCGCCTTGTTCGACTCTTGTCGCAGTGCCGTTTTTCTGTTTTCTGTTATGTTCTGGGCTTGCAACAGGTTGTAAGTCGAAATTAAAGAATTTGTTATGTTGATTTGTCCTCTGGCCTGTCCCTAGACTGGGTGGCATACGAGAAGGGCATCCAGTGAAAGGACATTTTGGTTGGGCAAATTATTGAGTCCTTTGTTAACTGGAAATTATATATCATTTAAAAGTGAGTATGATGGAGCTATGGAATATGAATGTGCGAATGGTATAGGTAGTGTAAAAGACCCTAATGAACTAGTTGTTCGACACATGCAGAACTAACGTGCATATCGAATAGTCTGCCCAAGACTGAATGAATGATGCATGCAAAAGCTTTACATGCTGTGCGTTTTTTATATTTCAGATATCTGAATACTTCAATTATAATGTTCCCAAGCTTTGCTCCACATTCATTCATACATTCTAAATGCTCACAATAACCTGAACAATATTTGCTAATTTCTGTTACAACGCTTTATTATTCATACGCCAAGTGGGCCGCAAAGTGCTTTAGAATTGCCAAAAAAAAAAAAAAAAAAAAATACCTATAAAAGAGCGTAACAGACAAAAAAAAAACTTGTTAAGTAATTTTTCTCACGCTCCATTAAAAGATCATTAATCTGTGCTCTAAAGCCTTTGAGGCTGGCAGTGGAACGAGCTGAGGCATCTGGCGGCATTACAAGAAAGTCGATGATCGCATTTCCAACTAATTTCAATATTCAAAGCACAAGCAACAACAAAAATCTTGGCCATGGCGGGCCACTTCAAACGGCCAAGTACAACACTTGTTGTAAAGTTGTTGAACTCGCGTGCGAAGAGAAATTGAAATAGTTGGAAATATATTGACAAATTATTGACAGACGGCCCACTGCTGTTCGAAACTAATTAAAAAGCTGTTTAAACTCCATCCAACAAAGGCAAAAAAGTTCGATGAATTAACATCGAGTTCGATTTATTTTCATTTGCTTTACAGCCCGTTTGGCAATTTTTCATGTAAATGCGGTAGCGGGGCGATTAGGTTGTTGTTGTTGTTGGTGTTGTTTTTGTTTGTGTTGTTGCTGCTGCCATTTACAACATAATCTAAATGAGGCATATGGAGCTCCATTATTCATAGGCAGGAGAAGGCACAGCCGTGAAATGATCAGAAATGAGCTAGCGCTATGACTTAATAGGCCAGGCTTTAACTTTGCCTCATGTTGTTGCTGTTGCTGCTATGCCGGCCACCCAGTCTGAGTTGGTTTGGAGTCGACTGTGAAGTCAATAAAGGCGCCGTTGGTGGTCAGCTCAAAATGTTGCCAACTGAGGACTGCGCCACTCGACAAGAGACTTGGACGTTACGTTTGCCGCCGCTGCCAACTCTTGCTGTTGCCGCTGCCGCCGCCGCCGCCGCTGCTGCTGCTGCTGCTGCTGCCGACTGCGCTTGGCCAGACAAGATCATTAAGGTGGCATATAACATGGCACTAAAGACACACAGACACTTGCCGCTTGCTTTAGCTGCCCAAAGTACCTGTTTCGCATGGAGCACTGATGTAAGTACAGTGCACATTGCCTACGACTGACAATCAATTCAACAAATATTTCATATGCTTAGAGAGTGTTGCAGCTACTCAAAGACCATCTTCAGTTGCTTATCAGAGAGAGATTTTTCACGCTTGGGGTTTGTTTGACGCATGCTTGACTGTATCAGCCAGTTAATGTTGCTGCTGTTTGCAGTTAGAGATGTTGTGCTGGCGCTGACACTTTTGATTGAATTCCCAGCAGCGTGCGTTGGGTCCGCGGTTGCGGCTGCGTCTGCGCCTGCTCCGTTGATTGTAATCAACGCGCCGCGATCAATCCGCAAACTTGAGCTGGACGCCACACAGCCACTCGAATCAATCCATCAAACGTATCAATCATGATGACAGCCAAGACCAGGCCATGCCAGGCCAAGCCAGGCTACTCTACTCTACTCTACTCCACGTCCACCAGCCAGGCGCAGGTAGCTGCTTTTCTAACATGACTGGAACCGTTGTTGCCTCACTTGTGGAGTCTCCACGCGCGTTGCGCCCATTAAATTTGAATAATCTTGGAGTTTCTTGTGGTCTTTTTTTTCGCTTTCAACTGTCGCATGGAGCTGGGCTGCAGCTGGACATGGCCCGGTCGCCTTGCGTGCCAGGCTCGAATCGAGCCGCTGCAGGCCATCAGCAAACTGATTTGAAATTCTAAAGTGATTTTGATTACTTGAGGTGTTGATGTTTTGACTTGTACGTTGATTAGATAGTTGAAGGCTTGTTAGATGCATGTCAAGACAGACCACAGAGCACAGAGCTAAACCAGTCTAACAATCTGGCTATCAGTCAACGAGATGCGCCTCAGTGTTGATTATAATTTAATTATAAGCAATCTGTAACAAGTTAATGGCCGTTGGCGCGGCGCATAATTTAGCAGGCAGGTGTGAAATGGCTTCATTAGCTTAGACGGCTCCGGGGGCAACTGGCGACTGGCAACTGGCAACTGGCAACTGGCCAAATGTGCCAGAGCCAATGTGTTGATGAGGTAGCGCTGCATGACTAATAATAGTCATGGCCCTGTCACAGATTGCTCATTGCCTGGCAGCCATGCCTCTCTCCTGGCTTATGGCTTCTGGACAGACACGACCGAAGCCTGCAGACGAAAGTTGTGGCTAACTGATTGGCTGCAAGGCGCTGCCAATGGCTGGAGCCCATATGATTTTAGCTAATGCTAATAAATGCTTAGCGTATTGTGGTCTTTCGTCATGTATTGTCCGAGGCAGACAGTGGCGATAGTTGTATGTTTTGTTTGAAAGAGATTACTGTCCGGGAATATAGCTTAGATAGAGTTATAGTAATTAATTTATTTCATATATATTATATATATTCAGTTTATATATTTATTTTTCAATAATATATGTAAAATAAATTTAGTAAATCAATAAAAAAAATTATAAAGTAAATTATTATTTACTAAATAATTTTTATAATTTTTTTTTATTTATACTTTTTCTATTTATTTAATATATAATTTATTATAAAATAATAAATGCATTATTATTTTAAAATAATAATTTTACTAAATTTATTTTACTTAATTTAATGTAAATTAGTCAAATTATTCCAGTTAGCCTTGAATGAATCGATTCCTTGTGATTTATGTAACCGAGTTTCAAGTTCTCAATCCATTCCATCAATTTCTGTTTCACAGTCGATAAACAAATCAATTTTCTGGCTTATCAGCTGCTAACCATTAAGCAGGGACCACCTAGCCAGACTCTTTCTGTTTCTTCTGCAAGACTCAATCAAATGAAATGCGTTCAGTTTTAATGTACTTCCCAATTCAGACTGGAAGTCTCTGCGATTCATGTCATGGTCACTTGTACGCATTGTTTCTTGAAATTCGATTGTCATTTGTTTACTTGAAATTTTGGGTCTGCTAAATTCTTGAAATAGGAGCAGGGTCTGAAGGGTTGTACGCTCTTTACTTTAGTTATTCTAATGCCTGTACTCACGCTAGGAATTTTTTGTTGTTTATTTGCTTGGCATTCGTTTTGTCGTATACAATAATATGTGACTTATGGGCGCTGACTTTTAATTGCCATCACAGAACGGAAGAAGCAGCAGCAGATGAAGCCGAAGCCGAAGCTAAAGCTGAAGCTGAAGTTGTGATTTCATGTGTGGGCCGTTTTCTAAGTACATATTTTGTTTGTTTTATTTGAAGTGTTTGCATTTCGTAATTGGAACGTCAAAATGTCAAGTGACGCTTGAAAGGGTTCCAATTTGTTTACGACGAATTGTCAGAGTCTATATATAGAGATATATTGTTTATGAGGTATATAAGAGAATTATATATATGGAAAAAATAAATATATTGATGTAATGCATGTGGTACCGGCATATAGAATATATCAATTAATGAACTTTACAATTCAATTTATACATACAAAAATTTATTCTCCAGTATAGATTTCTTAGGGCAATATTTATATGCAAATATTTTAATTGGCTGCAAATGCCTTTAAGCATAATTTGAGCAGTTCACGATAAGAAATAAAATAAATAACTGCCATGGCATGTGTACAGCTAATATACATACATATCGATCGACTGTAGAAGAGCATTTCATGTGTCGCCTCCAAATAGAAAATTGCTGCAAGTGCTGCAGCTCGAAGTTCAGCTGGACCAGCATAAAATAATGTACCTGCTGCAGGCTGCATCTACTTAGGTCGTATACGAATAATATTATGGCCAACATTAAGGCAGCGTGCGCAGGGGTTGGAGGCGAAAAGGGATCGATGAAATCAACAAGCAGATCAGAGACGTTCGTTCGTTCGTTCTTTCGTTCGCATTGCACGTTCCAAGACCTCAATGTGAACCTGCAGCAGTCGGTATAATGCAACCGCCAGATCCAGCTCAACCACAACAAAAGCCACGACAACAGGTACTTGCAGTCGCCTCTAGGCCATGGATGCGAGAACGAACCAATAATCCACGCACAGAACACAATGCGGCTGCGGTCGCGTTCAGCGTTTCTATGGAACCTAAACAACATCGTGCCCCGACTTTGACTCCAACTCGAGGTTGGAGTTGGAGCACAGTCTGAGCGGAGGCCTGGTCAGTGGCTCCAAGGGCGCATGGGCAATTCTCGCGAAATGGAATTATAAAAGAATGCCTCGACCCGGGCGCGTTTTAACGAGTTGAACAAAATCGAAAACTCTGGATGCCAGTGCGCGCGTAGGAGAGCCCTCAACTCAGAAATGAGTTGAAAATAAATAAAAACAATAAATAAAAGTTGAAGCTAAAGTTGAAAGAAGCCAGAACAAAAGCAACTTCGAGCCAAGCACTGAGCGTGAGGGTGATGTCTGTGTGTGAGAGAGAGAGAGAGGGTGAACCAGAGAGGGGCCGAAGCATGCAGCGGGTACTCACAATGAGCCCTCAAATGAATGCGTAGACGATACGCTGCTGAAGTGGGTGCCCCCAGAGCCCAAAAGAAAATTAACCGAAATGCGAGCGAGTAGAGACCGCAAACCCGCAGCAACAAGTGTACAAGTGGCAGGGCCAGAGACGGATACGGAGACGGAGACGGGGACAGCGACAGAGACTTTGAGCCAGAGCCTGAGCCACAGACTGCGACCGAGGCGGATGGCAAGAGCCAGAGTCAGGCGCGATCAATGATCGCGGCAATCGCAGAATGAAGTGGAAGTGTGAGTCCCGACACTGGAGGGGGGAGCGCAGCGTGTGCAATCGATAGAACAGATGAAAACCCCAGGGGAAAGGGGGCCCGGCAAGCAAGTGCGATCGATGGATCGATGGGCAGTTGGGTTGAGGCTTTATGGTGGCAATTGTATTTGGCCAGTGATCGTATGGCGGCTCAATTGTTGTTGTTGTTCGAGTTGTTGTTGCCTGCCAGTCGGCCAACCGGCCAGCCGGCCAGCCCGTACATTTATGCAATTCATTGTTTGGTGAGTGAGGGAGGACAGGGTCTGAAAGGGCAAGACATGATCATCTTCAACACCTTGGACAGGTTACAAAACAAAAGTGGCAACATTATTGAGCACGCTCTCTGCCCATCCCCTGCCTACTACTCATCCGTTATCGGTCAACTGTTGTGGATATGCGTACGTGGCTCAGCCTTTTAGCTGCAGATTACGTAGAAGCTCTGGCCTCATCTTATGGCTTTGGCTCCGGTTCGGTAGTTAGTGCTTGATGTATGTTATTCGTGTTGCGCCCGCATCCAGCTACCTGCGGCAGTACGTGGCCATACCATACCATACCATACCATACCATACCATACCGTACCATACCTTACCATAGCATAGCATAGCTTGGCATCTCATAGCATCTCGTACTATCGGGTATTTCATAATGCAATGCAATCTTTATGGGTTCATCGTAAAGGTGATCGAAAAGAAGTATGCTGAATGCAACCTGTTGGCTGGGCTAGGTTATCCAGGGAAAGCAACAGCAACAGCATTGTGAGAATGCCTCTGGGCTGGCAATTTCAGAAATCTTAATAATTTCAGTGCGAGCGAGTGTGCGAGCGCAACAAAGACAACAACCAGCGCTTAAGAAGCTAGAAATAAGACTTCGAGAGTTCAATAAAATAATAGTAATCATATTCAGAGTCTGGTTGTGTGAGCGAGCTATCTGGGACACTGATAGCGAGAGCAAAGCAGCTCCACTTTTATTTAATTTGTAAAGTTTTAATTTAGCACCATTTTCTTGGATATGAGGTATGGGTGAGGTATACATAATATATACACAATATATATATTTTGAAAAGTGTCTAAGATATAAATGTAGTTTATGTTAAAGTATTTGAATTGATTATTTGAAAAATATTTTTTTTAAGTTTTGACTTTAAAGTAGAAAGACAAATAGAAATTTGTATTAAAAAAATAAAATAAATAAAAGAAATATTTATTTTTATATTATTTATATTTTATTTATTTAACATTTATTAATATGAGGTTTATTTGATAAGCACATGGGATAAGGACATAGGATAACAAAGAAAAAAAATTATGTATATATTTCCTTTTGGAATTAATTCAATGATTTTTGGAATTTTACATCATTTTTCGAATTTTTTTTGTTATATTTTTCAGCTAATATACATAGAAGGCCATTTCATATTGAATATATTACATACAGGTTCATGTATGATGATGATATAAAATTAATCTTAAGCTTTATCTGACTATGAATGAAGTATTAATGAAGCTGCTTTGCTGCACAGACTTTCTATGCCATTTCACAATATTTTTATTTCAATCATTCTGATTTTTATCTTGTTGCTTAAAAGCCTTAAAATATTTTGTATATTTTATTTTTATTGCATTTAATCCTTTTTTACATACCTGCTCCAGCTTACACTCATAAAATTTATTTATATTATTATACAAAAACAAAAACTTTCAGAATATCAACTTTAGCTTTTGTTAATTTCATAACCTTTCGGTTGCCTCTTTTAACAGTTAACTTAATCGCCAGCAAAAAAAAAAAGGGAACAACCTTCGGCTTATCTGCATCCTCGTGCGGCAACAACCTTGCTGGGCCAAGAATCTATAGGCCGCTCTCAGGCAGCCGCCATAAGGAAGAAATTAAAATTGTTGTTGCCGTTGCTGTGTTGCTTGGTATTTTAATGATAATTTCCTCTTCACGAATTTATGGCATTTTAATTAAAAGTGCCTAAAAGAAGAAATAATATGTTTTTATTTCATCTGTTTTGCTGCGGCTGTTGCCACAGCGGCAAAGCGCCCAAAATACGAGTTTTAGCCACGTAAATTAGCCAAGTTAATGCCTTTTGGCCAGTGGATGCTGCTTCCTGTTGCGCCTGAACTTTTGCAACTCCAATGGCATAATCCTGACCATAAGCAGCGCACAGTTCACAGTCACAGCGTCGCACAGTGTGCCCAGTCCACGGTCGCACATAAACGTCAATTTGGCCAATTATGGAACGCACCAAAAACTGGAACCGCTGTGGCCAAGACAAGTGCATTGGACTTTCGATTTCTCGTTCTGTGCGCTTTTCGCTTCGCCATTCGCCTGCGCCTGCGCCTGCACCATCACCCGCGCCATTGCCTTTTTGTGCCTCTGCCACTTGTTTTGGGCTTGATTAATGCGCTGGCTCACGCTGCTTTAGCTCCAGCTACAGCTCGTGCCCAGCCCAGCCCCAGCCTCAGTTCCAGTCCCAGTCTTGGCTATTAATTCTATAGCTCTTTTCGCTGTTGTTCGGTGCTGCTGCTGCTGCTGCTGCTGTCGCTGCCGCTGCTAGCCATAAAAGGCAACGTTTGTCGCCCCGACGATGGCTCAACAGGTTGCTGTTAATGAACGCCCGCGCAGAGTGTTCTTTTGTGGATGATGCAGCGGGCTGGCCGGGAGGCAGGCAGGATTGGAGTGCCGCAGGAAGTGCTCCGCCAGCGGTGCCAACGCAAATGGTTAGCAATTACTTTATGCGTTCGCGTTGCCAACTGATTACAAGTCCCTTTTGGGCAGCGCCGCACCTCGGTGCCAACGTGTGCGGTAGAATGCACGAATGCGTTCAATATAATGAAATTCATTTGTAAAATGTGTCTGTCTGGCTGTCTGTTGTCGTCGTCCCCCCGTGCTAGGGCCTGAAACTTAGTCCAAGCCCAGACTCTGGGCTCGGCTGGGGCTGCGGCTGAGCCTGAGGTGCGTGGCAGACCTGTCCAACAATCTCAAGCGTGCCACGTCGGCTAACCTTGAATTTGTTTTGTTTTTTTTTTTATTTAATTTTGCAGTAAACTTGAAACGAGAATTGTAGCGCTTGGCTTTTCGTTTTTTTTTTTAGCTGCTGCTTTGTTGGTTGACTCCTCCGCTGCTTGTCACTACGACGAAACTTGTTACACCGCAAAGATATAAAAAAAAAAACAAAAAATAAATAATATGTATATATATAAATATATTTATATATATATATATATATATATATATATATATATATATATATATATATAAATTTGTTTATACAAAAAGTGTGACTTCAGCTGGCAAACTCGAATTGATATTGATTCATTCATAGGCGCATCAAAAATATGCAAGATAGAATGGAGAACCTTGCGGATGAGTATCAGATATACTAAATGTAGATCAAAAGAGACTTAAAGATATATCTAAGAAATAGTAATAAAATTGTTTTGCTAATAAAACCAAAAAATTCTATTAAAAAATTAAATTTTAAAATTAGATTACGAATTTTATTTATAGAAATGCTGATTAACATATATAAATAAAATATAGATTTGATATAGCAGTCTGATATATTGAAATATGCTCTCTCTATAATAATTGAGTAGATTAAACGATTAAATTTTAAAATTAACGTAGATACATGACATGACTATATCAGTAATTTCTGCTGATTATGTAGACAAAGAAACAAAGAGAGAGAGAGAGAGAGATTGCGAAAGAGAATGAAAATAAGAATGAGAATGAGAATGAAAATGAGAATGAGAATGAGAATGAGAATGAGAATGAGAATGAAGATAAGAATAAGAATAACTAAGAAGGCAAAGAAGAATTAGATAGAGAGTTAGAGATTTAGAGAGCAGTGACAGAGAAATGAAAAGGGAGAAAGAGAGGATAAGATTGAGAGCTACGAGGAGAGTGTGATGTATGCGGTAAAAAGGGAAAGAAGCAGACTGATATATATATATATATATATATATATATATATAAGGAGTTGTCTAACTCATCGATTGAGTAAAGGCGCCCAATTCATATGCGGATAAGCACGATATGCTATATATATATTTACCCACATGTCGTATACATAATCCCTGTCAAAAGTATGTATGTAATAGAGTCAGTTTCTCAAGCTGGTGGACAAAGTCTTCAGGAACTATCTAAACATGCACAAATGACAGCTACCAATCAACACTGAGAATTGGAAACGAACTGTAGAAACACATAATCTGCTGTTGTTCCTAACTCTCAGAGCTGGCAGCGCTGGCATAAATCAAACTTCAAAAAGTGCGCCCAAATAGCAAGTACCAAACGAGGAGCAACTTTCACCCATAAATGGTGCGCGCTGGCCATAAACTTGGAGCTGCCTGTTGACGCAATGCCTCCTAATGATAACATTAAAATTGTGTTAAGAAATTAGCTAAGCGCGGCGGCAGCAGCAGCGGCAGCAACGACTATAAGTCGTAAATCATGTGAAATAGCCAGTTGTAGCACAGCTTGGAGCTTCGACAAGGAATACAACAACAACAACAGCAGCAGCAACAACCAACAGCAGCAACAGCAGCATTTTCACATTACGCGATAGCGAAAAGTGCACGTCAATTAAGATACGCCAAGGTATGCCAGACAGGTGAATCAGCAGGTGGGTAAGGCGCGGGCCGAGGCGAGGTTAGGCTAGACGAGGATAAGAGCAGCAGAAGCAGAAGTTGCAACAACCCAGTGGCTGGGACACTTTTGTCAACTGGCATTAACAGTTTCTACGCCTGTCAGCTCGTAAATCTCAGCCGAGAGCTAACCGGGGGAGCGCCCCTTTCTCTTGTGCTGTGTGTGCTAGCCAGGCCGGTAAAGATCTCCCATTTCAACGCCCAACTGGTAGCAGCGCTGCGGATTGCATTTATTAAAAGTCAATAAATTAATAAATTATCGTATTAAAATAAATTGCATCTAAATGTTCTAAGTTGCACATTAATTAAGCAGATTGCTTGATTTATTGGCGTATCAAGTGTCGCCACCGCCATTGGCCACACTCCACACTCCACACTAGCCACACTCCAGACAACGGCCGGTCGTCTGAGTCGCAGTCTCAGATTCAGTCTGTGCCTTGTGCTCTTTAGCTGATTTTTATCAACAGCTCTGCTGCAGCGTCTGAAACTGCTGCTGCTGCTGCTGCCTCAACAACACGCTCAACGTCTTGCTCATCAAGAGTTGAAGATTCCACCTCGCCAAGAACACATTTTATGTGTCCATTTATGTGAAACTCAAATTGTGCGAATTCTAGCCAGCAACAACAGCAACAGCAACAGCAACCACAACAACAACAACAACATCTGCTGTTGTCCATTCCCATCCCATTCTCGTTCCTCATCATTCGCCATGCACTTTGTTGTCATCCGCTGGCTTCTTGTGCGTGCCAATTTTCTCGTTATTAATAAAGATAAATAACTTAATGATTATTACGTTTAAAGTGTTTAATTTGCAGACGTTTAGGGCCCTATTCAGAATATCTGCTGTTCGTTCTCGCTTGCCTACTCTGAATGTTGCCCTTGTTCACCGCTCGTTAAAATGAAGTTATTAGCTGTTATTGAATTCTACGCTTAAGTTGTGATTCAATGTGTGTTTGCAGTTGTAAAATCAGTGACTCAATTTGCAATTGATAATTGAGATGATGAGAGGCGATAGTATCTATGAAACTTTAGTATTTTGCCAATAATTTAATTTTAGATTTTTATTTAGAGAGTTTTGGAATAATTGGGAAGCATAAATGCTTTGTTGAATCAAAGATTTTTATCTACATATCATAGAATATTGATCTTGTGCAGTGTGAGAAATGTTGAATATATATATATTATCGCATGTCTATAGGAATCCAGACAGATATGAGTAGTCCCTGAACTTACCAAGTACATTTATGTGTACCTCCATAGAAGGTTGAAAAATAATTATAAAAAACATCTGTTGGGAGCGTGGCAAATCGAAAAAAGAATTTCTCTGAATTAGACCTAAGACTAAAATCTTCCAGCTGTGTGTTTTTTGATGACGGCTTGGCTCCACCTTCACCTTCTCTGCTTTAATTCGTTTATTCTGTTGACTGTCGCTTCGTCAAAGTATTTGAATAAAATATAAATATTTTTATTTTTATATAGTTTTTTAAAAATATTAGACTTAAAAATATTTATTTATTTAATATATATTTGGCTATTTACAACTATTATATATAAAAATAAATTATACATATATATATAATTAATAAAATAAATTATATAAATATTTGTTTATATTTATACAATTTTATTTTATATTTATCTTTATAAAAATTATTTTTGGTAAAAGAACTCACATCTATTTTTCTAAATTTATATCTGCCTTATTTAGAATCAGCGAAATCTGAACTAGTAATTGAACAAAGAAATGTCTTTATAGTTTCTCTCGCTCGTTAAATGTTACGGTTGCCTTTTAAGCAGATTTGCATCAGTCATGCTACCGATACACTTCTGTATTTCCATAAATCAGATAATTTTCATGGAAATTAGCTATATTGAAACATTATCAGTTAGTATATCGATCAAATATAATGTATAAATCCAAACTCATATTGCTCCTAATAGCACTCGTATGCCTGTCATTGGGACATGCAAGAGATTGTTGTTTTCGCACAAAAGTCCGTTTTGATATAAAGCCTCATTTCCTTGTGCACTGCACGCAGTTTCCGGGTGGCCAACAGCGAGTCAATGTAAGCCGAAGCAGATGCCTGACAAGACTTTGTGGTGGCCTAGAAGTCGCCAATCCTTGTTGCGGTGTAGACCATTGCAATAACAAATGCTGCGAATGCCATGGAGGATGTTTGCCAGGGCGACTGAATATTGTGGCAGATTTTAAAAAGAAATATTCCAGCATGGTAAACAATGTGTTCGCTGTAATCTTGTAGATTAAATGTCGATTTGTTTCTTCAATATTTAATGTAAAGATAAAAATAATTTGATGATTGTGCAATAGGATAGATTGGAAATAAACACAAATCCTTCAAAATAAAAAAAATAGAAATAAATAAATAAATAAATAAACAAACAAATAAATAAATAAATAAATAAATAAATAAATAAATAAATAAATAAATAAATAAATAAATAAATAAATAAATAAATAAATAAATAAATAAATAAATAAATAAATAAATAAATAAATAAATAAATAAATAAATAAATAAATAAATAAATAAATAAATAAATAAATAAATAAATAAATAAATAAATAAATAAATAAATAAATAAATAAATAAATAAATAAATAAATAAATAAATAAATAAATAAATAAATAAATAAATAAATAAATAAATAAATAAATAAATAAATAAATAAATAAATAAAGTAAATAAAAGTAAGTCATGCTTGTGGGCTGGATGATGCTATTGCTAATTCCCGTATCAAATTTAAGTTAATGTTTTTAATAAACTTTATACCTGATTCATATATATTTTTACCTTAAGACGCCATCAATATTCCAGCACTTCAACCCATCTCGTCACAAGTTTCACTTGATTTAATAGACTGCATCGCCCTATACTTAATATATGTCCTGTTATAGGGCCGCTTTCGAAATGTGTGTGGAATGGCCATGTTTACAAGTGTAGCTGGTAGTCAGAGTACCTGTTTAACCAGACGAAAACAACATCGGCGACAACGACGCCGGGCCATACTGCCCACAGTTTGGCGCAAGTCCATCGTCTATAGTGTTGCCCGAAGGAAATATGGCACACGCTGCCATGTGTAATTGTGATTTCACTGGGCCAGAGACGCTGGTAATGGCTGGACAATGTTGCTATCTCGCTCTCTTTTGCTTTTTCCGTCTGCCTGGCAAAAGGTGTCAACGCGCATGCGCGCACGAGTTGTCAGCACATTAATTTCATTTACATTTCCGCCCGGCGCTGGTTTCGCATTTCAACTCGAACTTTAAAAGCTGGAAAAACTAGTGCGCTTTTCCACACAACAACAACAACAACAACAACGAGAACAACAGCAATTGCAAGTGTTGCCCACTGTTGGCCAACGTGGTCGGCTCGTGCCAGTGCCTGAAACTGTGGATGTGGCTCCAGCTCAGACTCCTGCTCTGGCTGCTGGCCCACTCCTCCTCCTGTTGGCCTGTGTGTTGCCAACTGCACAACATGAATCACACACGCACAACGCAGCGAGGAGGCATTTTTTTGATTATTTACATAGTTTTGCTATTACTACAAATTTTTATTTGCCGCGCACATTCGAAGGCCTCGCTGGAAGCACCAGTTGTTGTTGTTGTTGTTGTTGTGGTTGTTGTTGCTGTGGTCGGTGTTTCTTGCTTTTTGGGCCCCACTGTTTAATTGTGGCTTAAAGTGGTAATAAACAAGCCGGCCGCAAGAATATTAATAGCCCATGTTATTGATGGCAATTGCTCGTTGAATTTGGCGTAATTAAGTCGTTGTCATCACTGCACATGTGTGTGTGTGTGAAAGTGTGTGTGCGAGTGTGTGTGTCTGTTAATTTATGCATTTTTCTACTCACGTTCATAGATTTCTTGTCTGTGCATCTTTTGCAGTGCTAGTTAGCTAAAAATAAACCAGCTACTGGCCATCAAACGAGCCAGCAACTTGAATCACATTTCAAAACAATCCATAAAATTGTAACACCTAATGTAATTCACTTTGTTTATTATTATTAATTGGGAGACTCAGTTGAAAGTTGCTGATGATTTCTTATTAAGCTGTGCGCGGAATGTCTTTTGATATGTAACAAAACTTTCTTGGCTGTTAAATATGCCAAGACTCGAGTGTGAGTCATGGATGAGGCTTATTTTATTTAGTGACAAACAGAAAAGATTTTCAAAATTAATATACAGAAATGTTTTTTATTTTAATCCATTTCAAGTTGTTCGGGGTTTTTTTTAATTTTCGTATAATTTTTTCTTGTTTTAAAATTTATTTAAAATTAATTCAAGAAAAAAAAACAAAATATATATATAAAGATTATATATATATATATATATATATATATATATATATATATATATATTTGTCTAACAAAAAGTTTGACTGAGAATAAGAGCAGGTTTTATATTAAATTGGATTTCGCCCATAACATTTTTTTAAAATTTGATTATACAGACCTTAAATAATTATTCTAGTTGATGTATGGACTTGTTTGGATTTTTTTTAAATTCAAAAGTAATTTAATGTGTAATGTAATTGTAAATAAGAAAAATTATACTTAATCAATATTTAACTTGAATAAATTTTGGAGTTTTCAATTTTATATCAAATATGCTATAATAATTCTGTATTTCATATATTTCATACCATAAAGTCAGACCTTCTCTGTGTATTTTCTTACATTTTCTCCCATAACTTTTGCCCTTTATAAAAACGTATCCAAAACTGCTCGTAAACCCTTTTAGTTGGCCACTTTCAGTGGCTATATTAAAAAAGCCATAAATATAGGGAGACTTCCGTTGGACTGGGACATAAGTTAGCTCCTTTGCTCTATTGTTCACCCCGCAGCCGCAGCTGGCCCTCGGGCCAAGAAATTTTCTCCCACATTTGGCTGGCTGACATTTCATGGGCTTCGTGATGCGCCGCCGCATTGTTGCTGCAAGCTGCCAGCCGCGCAAACATCAAACGAACGTCAAACGCCCAATGGCCAGCAAGCTGAAAGTTTTCTCCACCAATATGGAGACAGCCACAGCGCTTCCACACAGCGCACCGTCTCCCTTTCTCTCTTACGCGCTGTGAAATCTATGGCTGTTATCAGGCTGGCCAAATGTAGCCGTGGCTTACAAATTAGCGCGCTGCCAACTGCAACTGTCGACTGTGGCCCAAAAGGCAGCTCCAAGTCAAATGACACTAACAACAACAATAAACTACTGTTGACATTTGTTGTTGTTGTTGTTGCTTTGAGAGTGCAACCTCCTACTACAAAAAGACAAAAAAAAAGTACACACAATGGAACACTTGCGTCTTGAAGCTGGACTCCTCTGGCGCTGCGTGGGGGTGAGATGTGTGGCTCCATATGCGCCTGGATCAGTTACTGTGTGTGTGTGTGTGTGTGTGTGCATGTAGTTTATGGCCACGCACGAGGCAGCAGCAGCCAGCCAGCCAGTCCCAGTCCACTTCAGCACTGTCCAGTCCAGGCCTGGCCAGGCGAGGCGAGTTTCCATAACTCGACGGTGACTCTCGTGTCCATGTCAGCATCGTATGTATTCATTTCCAAAGGGAATAACTTATGTACGCTCTGGGCACAATAAATTCTTGCGCTGAAAATGTCAATTAGGCGCAGATTTTGTTGTTTTTTTTTGTTGCTTTGCTTTTCTTTTGCTTTGCTGTGTTTACTGTGGAGCGTGAAAAATCTAATTGGCTGGCATTTGACTAAGGCGAATGAAATTGAATTGTATCAGTCGAAGTGTGCGCCGAGCGCCCCAAAACAGAAGTCAAACCCAACTGGGCAGCAGCAGCATTTGAATTTACACTTGCCGGAGTCAAATCCAGTGCCGGTAGCTGGCTGCCACTTAGCTGTGAAATGATGACATAAAAGAACATACGCGCTGACACATCAATGGGGGGACACGCCAAGTGGACACCCTTTCGCTCAGTTGAAGTCTTGGCTCTCTGTCTCTCAGACTCTCTCTGTGTCTGTCCCTGTCCCTGTCTCGCTGGACTAATAGGCACAAGCGTAACTGGCCAAGGTCTGTGCAACGTTTGCAGTTTGCTTATTGACAGCTCACAGCTAGAGATGATTCTTTGCTGTGGGCCTTTTAAAGGCTACTTAGATCTAAAGTAATATAGAGGAAGTCAGATATACTGAAGTAATATTTATTTAAATATAAAAAATAGGTTCAAGATTTTGTATCTATTATCTATCTAAGTTTGATATTTCGAAGCAATTTTTTTCTATCTTCTCCTAAGAAACCCCTTAAGTATCTACAGAAAATATAAATATATATATATATATATATATATATATATATATATATATATATATATATATATATATATATATATATATATATATATATATATATATTTATAAAATGATTTATATACAAGATATAATATAATATAATAATAGAACTCAGCATTCATAGTATATAAGATAGATATCATTTATTTCCCATCTACACGCCAGTTAGCCTTTCGATAGTTACCCAAGCCAGTCGGTAAGTGACGACACGAGCTCCTCTCTAGCTAGTACGCATAACGAAGTTGGCTGTGGCTGGCCAAGTGCCTGGGCAAGTGTACAATGGCCAAGTGCGTCGCTTTGGCTGCTCGGACTCCAACTCGGACTCGGGCGCAAAAATCGCAAAAAATCAAAAATAATTGCCAACACCGGGCGACGGCTTAAGAGATGCGTATGGTGTGATTATATTGAATTTTTGATACGCGCTGGCCAAAAGGGCTCGACAGCGAAGACGACGACGACGACGACCAGGAGGACAACATTGTGGCGACATTGACAGGTCAATATTGATGGAAACAAGATTTATATGACAACGGCGGCTATATTTTCAAATTTAATGAGCAGGAAGAGGCCAAGTGCTCGCTCGCAAGTGGACAGCCAACGGTCGTCGCTCGTCGCTCGTCTCTCATCTCTCGTCGGGCAAGAAGTGTCGAGTAACTCGCTTAAATGATGTGCTAATAAGGCGCACATAACTGTGCAAAATATGACGTGGATTTCTTTAGCCACCGCCAATGGCCAGTGGCCATCGTCTGCCCACTCCGTGTGCAGTGCGGCGTCTGCTGAGACTTGACGCGCGGCATATTTGGCCAAAGTGTGGAAAATATGGCAAATATGATGGGAATTTCTGTTTAATGAGCAGGTGACTAATGAATTTTAAGGTGTGTGCAGCGAGGATGAGAAGGGGGGTGGACAATATATAATAATGAGAGGAGGGGGAGTCGATGCGATGAACAGGCTGGAGACTTGGCTTAAAGTTTAGTAATTATAGCTTTTTTTGAAAATTAATAGAGAGAGCGAAAGAGAGAGAGAGAGAGAAAGGTGTGGGGAAAAATGAGATAGAGAGGGAAACGGAGAGATAGAGAGAGGGAGAGAGAGAGTGAAGAAGACACAGAGAGAGAGAGATAGAGAGATAAATTAAGATAGAGAGCCTGTATTGAAAGAGAGAGAGGGAGAGAGAGAAAGAATTGGAACAGATTGGGAGAGAGAGGGAGGAATATATAGACAGTGAGAGATAGAGAGAGACGGCGAGATGAACAGATAGTAAGATAGAAAGAACGAAAGACATATAGGGCTAATGAGGCAGAGAAAGATAGAGATATAAAATCAGAGATAGACTCGAAACTGTACAAGCAAGAAACGTTGATTTGACGAACATTTTGATGTAAATCAAATCTTACGAAAAAAAAAAAGTTTCTTTAAGAAATCCATTTTTCCAGCTCTTACCTCATCAAGTACTTCATTAAGCAGTCCACTAGTTCAGTCAAAAAACACATTCAAAAATCAGATACACATCCAGATACACATATTTTAAATGCTGTGTCCAGTCACTATTATCCAGCCCATTAGATCTCTCACAGTGCCATTGCCCTTGCCCCACTACAGCCGCCAACTGCCAATCCTCGTGATCTTCATATTTTCCGCAGATCATCACTTAAGCAGGCAACATTTTTGCGCACATCCTTGACCTGTGTGCAACATCAAGACAACAGAAATAACAAACGCCCAGACAAGACACCTACAAGCAAAACAGTCTACACCCACAAGCCGGCACACCTCCAGCCGGCCGTCGAGCCGTCAACATTCCTTGGGCTCTCTCAGTCAGAGCTGCATTATCGCCGCACGTCATCACTGGCTGAGGGGAAGTGGAAGTGGACAGGGTGGGGAGGTGATGCGTGTACCGCCCGTCGTCACTTGTCTGATATATCACCTGTGCGGCGGCGGCAGCAACAAGTTGCTGCAACATGGCATAATGCCCGGCAACAACCTGAAGACAATCGCGTCTCTATATGCGTGCCAAATTGGAACAATGCGGCCCCACCTCCAGGCACAATTGTCAACAATCAGACTGCAAAGAGTTGGACGTTTGCATGGCGTCTGCTCCCCAGCTCCCCAGCCCCCCAGCCCCTCCCTCTTCCCGCTGCATCTGAATCTGGGCGAATCAAATGCATTAATCCAATTTACGCATGCCACAATGCCAGCGTCGTCGCCGTCGTCCACTTGCTCCAGAATTTTTAGTGTCTTGCCCCCGCCAAAGCTGTCAAGGGAAACATTATGCGTACTCCGACTGGCAGACTCCGGGCTTGGCCACAGGGCCGCCCGTTCCCGAAAAAGATTTCTGTGTAAATTTGCAGATTTTTCAAAAGTTGGCAGCACAATTTAAGAGCAACGCAATCAGCGTTAAGCAATCTGCGGCAGCTTTTCACTTAGCCCCCACGATGCATCTGGTTGGTTGGCTGGCTGGCTGGCCGACTGGCCGGTTGCCTGAAGACTCAAGTGCAGCCCGTTGACAATTTTATTTATTTACAGTTGGCAACTGTCTATATAAATTGAGGTGAGCCTGCCTCGGGCGCAGCAGAGTTCTCTTCTCTTTGCCACAGACAATGTCAACATAGTTGCAATTAATTTGTAACCGATTATCATCTTCAGGTGCCAAATAAACTTCTCATACACCGAATGCGAACGATGTGGCAGAAACGTGTTGAGTGTCCTCGGTATCGGTATTTTGCATTCAACATTCAGCATTCAACTTGCAGCTCTCTCGCATCTCTGGCCTGCTTTATGTGCAACATGGTCACATAAACAAGATCGGGCCAGTTCAGCGACAATGTGCGATACTTGAGTTTTCCCTACAGCTTGCTTTTATTTTTCCTTTCCGTCAGATTGTCTGCTCTGTCTTGGCTGTCCGCCTAGAACACTGGCTCGGCGGCTCGCCGGCTCGCCGGCTGGGCCTGACAGGTTGCCAACACTTGACGGATTTAATTATTTCGATATTTGCCGCATGCGGCAACTCGTGTTGCGTGCCCGCTGCCGGCATTCCACATGCATCATGTCCGATCGTAATGAGAAAATATGGCATTTGTGTGACAATAAAGTGTGCTTCGCACTTATGTTACCCACATCTGCGACAGTGCCAGAGCCACACGGTTCCACCTCTCTATCCGAAAGGGGGCTGTGGCACAATCTCTCTTGGAGCATTTTGCATGCGCCTAAATTATGTTGACAACTGTCCGTAGCGTCTCATTGCAACGGCTGCTACTCACTCATTATGCCCGGAACACGGACTCGCACTCGTATCATATCGCCCGCTCTCAGTCGCTGCTCCGTGGCCGCATGCAACATGCAACCAGTCGTCGGTCTAATGCCTGCACCATTTATTAAATGTCTCCGCGGTGCGACAATAACTTTATCAGGCCAAAAACGAGAAGAAGCTGCCACCAGACACGGGCCACGACCAACTGACCACCGGCCACTGTCTGGCTGGCCACGAGCCACAAGACGACTTTGCATGTCTGCCAAGCAGGCAACCAAGCACCAGTTCTCTGTACGCGCTCTCGCCTATGCTGCCAAGTGCACAGCGTTAACCCATTGATGATGTAAAATTTGCCACATTTGTTTATTGATCCACGGCAACTGGGAAGAGCTGCCTGATTAATGTTGTGTGGGCTTATATAAGTATATAAATGCCGGGCATTAGATGGGAAAAGTGAGAAAAATGTGCTGCAAGATGAGTGAAATTCTTTAGCTAAGTGAAGTTTGTAATGGTGATGAGCAGAGCGAAATATATTAAGATAAATTAAGAGAAGTGGAAGCAGGTTAAGTGGAGTCTTTGAGGAGCATAGAGCAAGCCTGATAAGTCAGCTGAAGTAGCTGTATATAAACGGATGATGGAGAAAGCAAGCATATAAAGAGACCTAGAATAGTATAGCTTAGGCATAGCTTAAGCTCATGCCAGAGCAATCATAATGAATTTGATAAATAACAAAAGAGAAATTTATGGCTAGAGTGACTTTGTCAATAATATTAAAGCTTCACATGATTACAAATAGCTTAAGTGAAGAAATTCGGAATCTACATATTGATGTATTTGAGATTTTCGGAGACCGCATTCACTCCGAAACTACTTCGACTCTACTTTATTTCTGAAACTCTTCCATCTGTAGCTACCAAATGTCGAACAAGTATTTCGAAGTTTTGACTCCGTAACTCCGAAAATTCCGAACTTCGAACAACCATTTCTGAATATTAACTCTGTGCTTCCGAATCTCTGGAATACTTGAATTTATTTTTTCCGAATTTTGATCAAGTATTTCGAAGTTTTGACTCCGTTTTTCAGAAACTTCAGGGTATTTAAAAAAAAAAAACATCACACAGAAAATATTTTCTGCTCCTGCTTGTCCTGCTCTCCAGCTACCCAATGGGTTAAGCGCTAGTCAGGTGTCGGATCACCATGGATTGCGTTACAAAGAGTCTCGGGCAGCTCTAGCATTATTTACCAGCTCATTAAAAGTCGCTGCACCCACCATGCTGAGTACAACTCCCCCCAGACGCTGCCTCGCATTGCGTGATGCCTGCAAACAAACACATACTCGCGAGATGCGCAATTGGCATGTGTCGGCCCCATAAACCGAGGCGCAAAAGCAGCGAGCGGCCATTTTGTGTGTGTGTGTGTGTGTGTGTGCAGGCCTTGTAAATTTGGGTTTTACACAAATTAGCCGGGCCGGCCAGAGAAAGAGAGATCATTGTATAAATTCTAAACGAGTTCAACGAGGCTGCCAAACCTGCCTGTCGGGGTGCCTAATTTAAAATCGTAACACAAATTGTCAATGGCGCTTGCAAATGAATTCTGCTACCAAAAAACCAACAAAGCCAACAACCAGCAACCAAAAAAAAAAAAAAGCATCATGAAATAATCATATCAACGTTTCTGGTGCTGAAATCATTTTCGGGGCGCCTAATGACAATTTCGTGTTTCTTTCGAAAAAGGCGGCTCAACAAACTGCCAGCATGCAAATTGTCTCTCTGTGTGTGAGCATATTGTGAGGGCTCATAAAATAAATAAGCGCTCTGGCTATGCGACGCGCTGCGGCTCAAAGTGCCATAAATTCTAAGAGTTTATTTATATTTTTATTTATATTTTCATTATTTTTGTGTTGCTTCTCGTTTGAGAGGGTCAATATTTGCGTTAAGTTGGCATTTAACGAACACGCGCTCGAGATTCCATTTGAGCGTCCTGCGCACATTTAAGCATTTGACAAAATCATTTTAAAAAATAAAAAGATGCTGCTCAGCAGCTCTGCTCAGCTCTTTTCAGCTCTTCTTTTTTTTTGGCAACAAAGTCGTCGCACTTTGGAGCCCATAAAGCGTAGCTATAAACATGTCAGCCGGCAGTCGACTAGAGGCCACTCGATTTTAATTAGTTGGAGCTGGTCTGCCGACAGCCGAGAGCTGCACACTTGTCGCCATTGTGCCGCGATATATATGTATAACTATCGTACGGCTGGTCGGTAGGTAGCCAACCCGCCCTGTTGGCACCGTTGACAGCAACGAATCAGGTGTTCGGCGTGTTTCGTTGGGCACAATGGAGTCGCGGTCTAGTTTGTTGTCGCATCTTGTTTCATGGCCAAAAGCAACACTTGTATTGTATCTTAAATGGCGTCTAATTTGACTAAGTTATACAGCAGCAGCAGCAGCCGCCGATCAACTTGTTTTCCCAATCAGTTTTGTCGCCGGCCTGTCATAAAATTTGTATAATTTTTACGGTCCTATAAAGTGACAGTCATCGCTTTTTAGTTGGTCTTCCCATTGAAGCGGGCTTTTGTCTCTTTGAATTGCTCGATCACATTTGTATTTTAATTTGATTTGATTATTTTTTTTTCTGTCTTTTTCTTTATCAATTTAATATTTTTGTCTGCTCGTTTCTCGAACCGTTGATTGTTTTTTAATGAAGCTCCGCGGCGAATGTGTAACGAAATTTGATGATTTTTATTGGTTACAGTTTACAGGCGGCGTAATTATCGAATATTTTCCTCTATATTTATCTTAGATATTGAGCCTAACACGATCAGCGGCATGTAAAGATCTTGTTTGGCTGAGGAATTGTCTAAGCTGAAACAAATCTAACCGAGATAAGTTGATCAGCAATTTAGATTTGGTGTGGAAAATTAATTTTGATGCCCAGACAATGGGACTGGCAGTCCAAATCGAGATAATTACAATAAAATGCAGCTTGTTTAGATCAAGTTTTCCAATATCTTAAACGGTTTATCGCAGGAAACTGTAAAAGGTACTATTGTAGGAAATTTAGATAATATTGATAGGATAACTATGGGAAATTGAAATTGATGACTATTTCCTATAGATTGAGTTATTTTATGTTTAATTTTGTTTAATATTTTTAAAAAATGAATTCTTAATCATTTTTAATTTTTATTCATATTCATTTTAATATTGTTATATTCTATGCTAAACCTTTTTATCTCAACAAAAAATAACTTTAATTTATAAAATAAAATTACTATCATGATACTTAATATTTTCCATTTTTTGCCCTTTTCAGCCTGTGCAAAGCAACAAATTTGACGCTTCAAACTCAATTTGCATGAATTGTTGAATTCTGGTTTAAATATATTTTTATATTAACTGTTCTGGTTTTAAGATCAGGTTATTCAGAGGCTTAAACGCCATTTTGCCAAATTGAAAATATGTAAATTGAAATATAAATTTTAAACTTTTATTAATGGTAAATATTTTCGGCTGATTTCAATTTCTGTTCAGCTCCAAACTTTCTTGACTTGAGTCATTGCTTAATAATACATTTCTGCTCATTTCATTCAGACTCCACTTATTTTTTATTCCAATATAAATAAGAAGAAAATCATTTACTCAGTTTCAGTTGAGCTGAAAACTCAACTTGACAAGCGAATTCAAAACAAACTTCTTCACTAATTTTCGTTAGTTTCTTGGTCTTTAAGTGTTTTATGTCTGTCGCAGAGCTTCCTGCTGTTTACTGTTTGCTCTTTCTTGCTGTCTCCAATATTCGTTTGGTCACCAATTTAATTGAAACGCCCACGTCATAAACTCTGAGGCAGTTTTACCTGCCATTGCGTGTTCGAATGTTTGCCATTTGCACCCACGCCCATTTTCCAGCTCCAAACTCCAGAGGCAGCTTCATCTGAAAGAAAGAGAAACGAGGAGTGAGAGGGAGAGGGAGAGGGAGAGAATCAAGTGAAGCAAAACGCAGTCAAACATCGCGCAGGCACTAAATTTTTTTGGTAAAATTATTGTTATTACACAGAAATCGTTTATTATTAATTTTAATGTATGGCAGCAGACGCCAGACGGTGCATGCCGCGTACGTACAGGGCGGGCAACAGCTGCTGGGGAGTGGGGCGCGGGGGTGTTGAGGGAGCTCTTTGCATGTTGCGTGACGTGGATAGACGGCCAGCCCATGAGCGCGTGCAGTGCGCCGTTAATGCAACCAGCTAGGCAGAAATCCGTAGCGAACGCGAATGCGTCACGTGACTCACACCCACACCCACTCACGCACACCCACACACACACACACAGTCGGCAAGTCCTGCTGGTGTTGCTATTGTTTTTGTTGCTTTTAATGGTATCTTCGTTGTTGCCATTGTTATTGTGTTGGGCAAAGGATGTGCCCGGATGGGCGCAGCCCATCGGTTAAACAGTCAGGTAAGCAGCGAGGCAAAAGCCCGCGTCGAGCACGGGTCCAATAATCCCAACCCTCATCGATGCAATATGGCCAGCCGGCTGGTGCTCGACTCAGGGCTGAAACTTTTTACGCCTAATTGAAACGGTTCGTAGGCAAACTTTTCACCTTCTGACGTGCGCATAGCTCGTGGCTCATTAATTATAATTTTCATGTCGAGTGGGCCGCCAACAGGTAGGCCAGCCCAGAGAGAAAGATAGGGGAAGAGAGGGTGGACGAAGCATGTTTATGCGTGATAGGTATCGGAATATAACGAGAGAGAAGAGAAGAGTTAAGTGGGAGAGAGGACATAAGGGGTATGTTGAGATGAGAACGAGAAGAGTAGATTTTATAGCTCGAAAAGCTAGAGTATATATATATATATATTTATTTTTATTTTTTAAAATATTTATTTATACATATATTCATATGAGCTGCTAAGCTTTTGCCTATATACATATTTTATTATACCATATAATTAATATATTCAAATATGGTGTATACGTGTAAACATCAGCTCAGCTCGCAAAGGGTTGCACCTGGTGGGGTGTGTTGTCAGTTAGTTTTATGTAAATTTGTGACAACCATAAAAAGCTGATCCAGCATAAAATGCACTAAATTGTGCCATAATTCGAAATGGTAAAGAGACTAAAAAATTATAAGCTTCAACTAACTATGTAACTCTTCATCCCTCGCTGCCCGATCAACTGCAATTTTCGATGCACTCCACAGCTGACTCGGTGAGGGTCGAGGGTTCATTCAGCGTCGAGTGCCTTTCTTCCTGCCCTCGCTGTCGGCCTTTTGATAGATGCGCAAAAGTACTTAATCATTGTGCGGGCTAAATTAATCAAGTGGCTTGTACTATGTGTAGTAGCTACAGCTTCTGTCTGTGCGTCGGACGGGGCGGCTCTGTTTTTAATTTGTGCAGCTCATGGAATATTCAAACAGCATATGGCGGACGGCCGATGGACTGGGCTGCAATCCTTGAGGCTGCATAAAATTAGGCAAAACAAGTAGGAAATTAAAAAAGAAGAGGAAAAATAATATAGAATTAGAAAAGAAAGAGAGGGAAAGGGAGAGAGAGCTGAGTGTCATGTGGCTGGAGATGCTGCCGTGTGGGGCGGAGCGGTGCGCTTTGAACCACTCGGTTTCTGGTTGCTGGCCTATGATTAATCGAGTTCATCTGTTGGATTGTTTACCATTTCTTTCAGCTCGCGCGCACTCACTTTAATATGCGTAAAGCCATAAAAAATTTCTCCTCTCTCGGAGCGCCGCATAGTTCTAGTTGATTTCGTTATGGTAAATGGTTTGGTTAATGCGGTAGAACAGCTTGGCCAAAACGGCAACAGGTACACACACAAACACACACACACACACGAAGAGAGCTCCGACGGCAGCTGAAGAAGAATCTTAAATCATGGCGACAATTTTAAAAAATTCCTAGTAACAACTGCCAATTGTTTGGTGCTTGGCTGCTTTGGAGTAGCCGTAAGCAAATTGGCAGGAGCCGCAGTCGGAGTGGCCTCCTCCTTGTGAAATTGCTCGTTGGCTGTGGCATTTCAGCGATCTTAAGTACGCCTACAAGAACATGTAAATAGACTTTCGGTATCGAAACAGGAACATGGTATGCAATTTGCTCGTTTGACACTTGAAATATGTGGCAACAATACAACCAGTACGGGTACGAGTACGAGTACGAGGCGGCAGCAAATGCATTTTCTATATACGATTCGCTGTTTATAGGCAAATGTCAGACGACGACGTCGTCGTCGTCGTCGCAGGCGGTGACAATGACAGGCGGCTGGTGAGAGAGACGCGAGTCTGCCAACTCGCAACGTGCAACTTGCAACTTGCAACTGGCAACGTGCCACTCGCAGCGACAAGTGGCCAAGTAGCTGCCACTAGTAAGCAGAACTAAGGCGGCGACTGAAGCTGTACTCAGCTGAACTGGACTTGTTCAAATGCCTGACTGCTTGGCTGGCTGATCGTTGGCTGAACTTTGAACTCGAACAAAATATGCGGCCAACTTGTTTTCGATGCCCGCCCCAAAAGCAGCTGCAACGCCCCCAACTCAGCGCAGGCTTTGGCAGCGTCTGTTTTGCTGCTCTCACTTTAATTGGGCAAACACGAACGGATGAGTGAGTTGAGCCTGATAGAGTTTGCTTGGAACTTAGCTGAATTTAAATTTTATTTAAGATTTGAGTTTATATAGGAAAAGGTTTATGTATTCTATATGTTATGGAACGACTAAGCCCAAGGGAAATCTTATAATTTATTTATACCAAATTCAGTCTAATATTTTAATATTGATAGAACATATTATGTAATAAATATTTTAAAATTTCTATAAAATTATAAAATAAAATATTTGTTTTTTTTTAATTTAATTTTATTTATTTTTTAAATGTTATATATTTTTATTTAATATAATTGTATTCATTTATTGCACATAATATTTATTTAATTTCATTTAATTTATAAAAAATTTGTATATATTAAAAAATAAATATCGCGCCGAGATCAAAGTATTGTATTTTAAGTAGTTCAATTTACACATTAATTTATTATTGATAAAAATATATTTGAATATAATTTCACTTCGTTAGGGTATTGCCATAACAGCTATGCAATATGTTCGACAGTTACTGCAGTTGTTGTTAAGGTTGGTTCTGATATCAACGCTGAGTGAATTTGTATGTTCACAGTTTAAAAGAGCAGGCGCGAAAGTGAACACTGATCCGGGCGCTGGCGGGGCCCTGGCTGGTGCATGTTAGCCTGTTAAGCTGCTGCTGTAGCTGTTGCGGCTAGCTGCTTGCTGCTTGGCTTACAATAGCTCAAGAATACCGCTATCATTATTCTTAAACTTTGTGGCGTCGGCGGCGTCGGCGACTCCTTGGGCTGCCAGGCAGGCACTCGGATAGCCTCTAGACTTTAGACTCCAGTTTATTCTCATTTTAATGAACCGCCGTTCTATTTTTCGCTGATCTTTCGCCACTAATAGGAACGTGTTCACGTCCTAGTCGTTGTCGTTGTTGTTGTTGTTGTTGAGGGTTACTCCTTGGCGAGGCAACAACAACAGCAACAACGAGAACTGAAACGACAGGGAGCAACTTAAGCGCATGGCAGCAGCAATGGCTTAAATCTATGAGGACGCCTTACAAACTATGCTTAAGTGATTGTCAAGTTAGGCTTTTAATTTATCATCCAAAGACAACAGAACAGCAACTGGAAGACCACTCGGACTCGGATTCGCGGGCTAAGTAGAGGTTATGCCTGGGTTAGGCTACCATTTTTTGTTTATTTTTTTTTTTTTAGCTGTTCAGCTCTGGTCTCTTGTGCTGGGCAAAGTGTTTCACGTTGCATAATCTCGCGCTTTCTTGACACGGCCATATTGGTCCACGCTGCCCGACTCTGGCGCGCTCATTGATGCTGGTTCTGTGTTCTGTTGTCGCTTGGGTTGGCTTTTTCTTCCTCTTGTTCTTCGCTTGTTGCTTTTTTGGCCCCTGCTTGGGTGTTCGATCGTTCCACATTCCGGCATAATTGATTTTAAGCACAGCTTCGCTAATAAATCGTAACTTTATCGCGCTGTGCGCTCGTTGGCAGGAAACAGCTTCTGATGCCAAGAGAAACTGTGGATCGTCTGCTCCGCTCTGGCACTGGCACTTGCTGCCCGTTTTCGGGATCGATTGTCGAATAAACGATGATAGAAAATGCTGGCTGGCCAGACTAGAAAAGCTTTTCACACAGCTTGGCCCTTGACCGCGGCCAGCTACTTGACGGCCACGTACATTATCCAAATGCTGCCCTGCTGCACTTGACGCCGTCATCGGCGGCTGCTGCAGTTTAACAAATTTCAGTTCGTTTATGGTCAAATGGCATTGCACTGGCTCCGTGGCAGACACAACGGCAGCTGCATGGCCGCCAATTATCCGTACAAGATGCAATGGCCCCCGCAGCCGATGCCGCGGCCGAGATCCCAAGTTACAAGTTACTTTACCTTGCCGGTCCGCAGTCAACAACATCAGCTAAAGTGCTTCACTTGGTTGTTGTTTGTTGTTGCTGTTGTTGTTGCCTAGTTGTTGTTGCTTTGTCGCCTGCCTTCATTTTTTTTCCTCAGCTGCGCTATCTGGCTCTGCTTGTCCCAGGCTTCTCTTTATCCCATGCGTCTGCTATCGCCTGTTGTCTGTTCTGTGTTCTGGCCAGCGTTCGGCCGTTGTATTTTATCGCAAAAATACTACTTGAGTAGCTTTATGGCCCATGTTGGCCAATAAAAAGCTGACAAAACAATATGTGTGCAAATTTGAACTGGGCCACCGAAAGAGCTAAACTTCGACTAATTTGCTAAGTTTTTTTTCTGCGATTTAATTATGTGTGGGATTTAATTTATGGCTAAATTTTGATTTAGACAGGCTGAAGAGCAATAGCTGAAATTAAAAAAGATGTTGAAATAATTTGATTGCAAGTGAGTTGGGATGAGTAAGAGGCAAGCAATGTCTTCCTGGTAAACCTTTTGAGCTGATCGAAAGTTCTTGACATTTAGTAATTTCGTGACTGAGTAAGAACTCATTGAAAGTCATAGTTAATTTATTTATTTTACAAATTTATTTTTTAATTTAAATATTTTACAAATTACATTCGCTTACAATTTGCATATTCAGTGCTAAGCGAAATTTTATAATTTATATTCAGTATAAAAATAAAATAATATATATATATATATAATATTTATTTATATAAGTATATAAATAAAATAATAAGATAATGATTAATGATCGATTATTAAAAATCTATTTTAATATAATTTCTTTTTGTTAGGGTATTGCCATACCAACTACTCAATATCATTCATGCTGCACTTTATTGAACTGTTTCCATGTGACTGTAAAGATTTTCGGGGCAAACTCCGTTTCTTTATTTGAATTAATGTTTCGGTTTTCGCTCCTGCGTTTGATACTTTATTAATTTAATATGCACGCCCGTTGAAGGCAATAAAGTTGCTACATTTTACGCTGAGAGCCAAAAGCTGATCACAGTTTGCGGGCGTGGCAGCTGTTGTGCTTTGCCTTTGTTGACTGCGGCTTAAATCAAATAAAAAAAAAAACATTGTTATTGTGGTTTCTTTCTGTTTCTGAAAAGGCGCTGAGTTTTTGAGAACAGGAAATATAATTTAGCTGACGCGGCGTGTGGTAATTAAAAGGGCAAAGCAGGTACCCCAGCTTGTGGGCGTGTTCAGTTCGGTAGCGATTAGTTTAGATTTCTCGATTTGTGGCACACAAATCAAAAGACTTAGGCAACGAACTGAGCGCCCAATATCAAAATAAGTTCCCACATTGTTGCGAACATTGTCAATGCTATCGCCAAAGACAATAAAATTAATATACAACAACAACAACACATTGTCAGCTAAAGACCCAAATCTAAGACCATAAATATATATATATATATAAATACATATATATACAAAAAGAGGAAAAAAAACAGCGAAGAAGGGTAGCGAAACATGAAAACCGCGTTGGCTTTGGCTGCTTGTTAACAAGTTGACCAACAGCCAGCCCCAGTCTCAACCGCAGCAGGTAACAAAAAGAGCTGCCAAGGTATCATCTCTACACTTGGCCAGAAGATCAAACGCATACATTTTAGCGGCAGCTTTTGATAATTTTTTCATTCGCTTTGCCAAAACGCAACATTTTTCATATTGTTTATTTTAGTTGAAGTTTTTTGTTTATTTTTACTTATATATATACTTTTTTTTTTGGTCTCAACTGGCGCTCGCCCCCTGATGGCGGCATCATTAAATTAAAACGAAATTTAAACAATTTCACTGAAAATTATACACAATGAAGAAGAAGCTGCCGCTGAGGGCAGCATTCAGCATTGAGGCTGAATGAGAAGCACCGACAACCTGTCCAAAGTCTGCAGACATAACCCAATGCCTGTCAGTCAGCGCAGCGCAGCTCAGAGCAGACCAGACGACTTCAGTCGCTCCGTCAGGCAGTCCCAGCGTCCGCTTGGTACGAAGACGACGCATTTTGGTCTGGACAGGTTGATTACTGTTAAAATTATCACTGATTGTGATAAGCGATAGCTGTGAGCACGTCAAGACCACGAAGACGACGAATTTTGATGATGATGGTGATGCTGCTGTTGCTGCTGTTGATGGGGCTGCCTGCCTGCCTGCCTGATGAGTTTCGGGGCTGTAGGTTGTTTGCACTCGCCGCTGAGGCACCCAAAAATCAAGAAAAAAAATGCTGAGGCCCATAACGAATTGTTACAAACCTAAATGGAGCAGCTCGTTAGTCCAACAAGTTAATGTGCCTGAGTTGGGAGTCTGTGAGTCGCTTTTCTGATATGTTAATAAGCATTTGCCACTTGTTTCTGCTACATGTATGTGTGTGTGTGTGTTTGGTAGGCAACAACAACAACAACAACAACAACGCCAACAAATTATACGAAGCAACTAACTTTTACCCAGCAAGTGTCTAGCTTGGCGCAAGGCAACAAGTGTTTGCCAACACCTACAACACAGCGGAGAAAGTTTTCGGCATGCATTTGATCCGATAATTTTCAATGTGTAACCCAGAAATGCATTTACAGCGCTTAGCGTGGGAAATGCATTTCGAATAGATTTACATTGAGTGGGTTTTTTTTTTCTTTTTTTTTTGGCAAATCTTATAAAAAAAACAGCTCAAATAAAGTCTAATAAAATACATTTCCTTTGCAAATATCAAACATCCTTAAGTCCCTCATAAAGCCATTTGATTGGGAGCGTGACATAATAAATTGATTAAATTTATTTTAATTACAGCTGCTTCTGCTGCTGTGGCTACCGTTAGAAGAAAGCCGCCATTGAGTGAATGAAGAGCGAGTCAGTCAGCCAATGTTGCTTCGTCGCTGATTGAGCGATGTTTTACGCTGGCCATTGGCATTGAGTCGCTGAGCTTTTTGTTATGGCGACTATTAAAAGATTCATAGCTGATTGTGTTGGGTAGCCAGTCGCAGCTGTGATCTTAATCATCTCTATGAATATTTATTTTATGTAATATTGTATAACGATTCAGCGGCATCGCACGTTGAGTCACAGCCAATCACACATTGCGTATGAGTGATATTTGGAAATGTGAAACGTAATTAGTCAGTCGCTTTAAGTTAAAGCTACCTCAGTGGTACCTCTTATGATCTATCCTAGCACACAATGTGAATGAAATGCTGCCTGTGGCTACCCACGTGGTCTCGCTTGGTATCTGACAGCCCACTTGGGCCACATTTGCATATGAGTTCATTTAGCTAGTCTAAGAACCTGGCACAAATAAACTGGCTGACTCTGTGTTTAGGCCACGAAACGTGTGCTAATTTACATGAGATCGCATCGGGCCACATCCTCAGCCTCCAAGCCACATCCACATCGACATCTCTGTTTCCCTAGGTGTGCTCCCAAAAAACTCCAAAGAAGAAAGAGGCAAAAAAAAAGCTATGGCAACAAAATTAAATCAAAAGCGCGATACGCCAACGTGGTCCCGCCGCCAGCCTACTCGATGATGATGAAGAGTCTATCGTCGCCTGGAAATCGCTATCAAGAGTGCGCATACACATTTCACTAAGTCCTCGTGCACAGGCAGAAAAGGGGAGCCTAAAAGGGATATTTTGGGCTAATAAAGGCAGTTGGAAAAGGAATAATCCTTCAGATGGCTAAAGAGCTTATCTTATATTCATATATTATTAGAAATTCTTAACATGAAATGATTAACATTTTAGACAAGTTATCTTTAGCTTAAGCTGAACTCTTTGCCTTCAAAAGTCTACCACAATTTTTCTGAGTGTGTCGGACAGGCGTTGCCCATGTTGGCCTGGCCCAGGGCCGCTGTTGGTCTGGCCAAGTGGCAAGTGCAGATGCCAGCATTAGATGAAATATTTATATTGTCTATATGAATTGAGCTTGCGATCTGCCACTGCAGCGAGTCGGCCAGCCAAAGTTCTCGCAGCAGGACGCCAGCCATATCGCACCGGGGCTGCAGCAGTCTCTGTACTCGCTGCGGCAGCTCGCATCAGGTAGCTGTGTAACACACACATACACATACACTAGTGTCCAGCAAACGACAGAGATATGAGCCCATTCTGCAGTCACGTTTTATTTAAATATATGCGCGTGCGGGCAGCTGCCTCCCTGGCAGTCGGTCGACCGCCTTTAGGGGGGTGCCGATGAGTTTTCCCATTCGCTACTGTATGTTGGCAGCAGCTATGCAAAAGTAGCTCAAATGTAGATGAGCCCCAGCCAGGCTGTACTTGCGGCCAATCAATTGGCCAATAGTTTCTCATATATATTCGATTGCCTGTCAATGCAGCCCTGGGGCCGACAAGTGCGCTCAAATTATGAGTCAGGACTCGATTCCATGTGCTGAAATCTGAAATTTCAATTATTCGAACATCACGCGCAATTAACAGCTCGCCTAAGAGCTGAGCTCTTCTCGATGATTAATAACCGAAGCTAATGCAGTCGATTCCCATATGCTTCCTTGTGCCATCCTCATCGCGTGATGCTGCCAAACTGCAATTGTTTTTCATTTGGGCAAAGTACAGGTGAGAGTTGGGTGATTAAGTCATAGAGTTGGCAACGTGAAACGAGGCAAAGAAAAGGAGAAAAATATAAAATATTTTATAAAATTAAAATTGTTAATACTATGCCTATTGAAATCTAATTTAAAGATTAAATATGTAAGTAATAAAAGTATGTATAAATATAGAAAAATAAACAAAAACATGTAAGTATAAATAAAAAAATATATATATTTCAAAAAACAAATTTTTAAAAATATAAAATTATAAAAAATATTAAAGTAAAAAAATATATAAAAATTAAAAAAATACAAAAATATATAAACATAAAAAATAACTAAATATAATAATATATCAAATTTTTAAAACAACATTTAAGCATTTCTATACCAATTTTTCTTCAATTTAACTCCTCGTTAATAATCTGTAGGGCATTTAAAATTCGTTTTGCTAGTTCCTCAACCTGTCTGCAATAGAGCTGGCTTAGTTTATTTGCCAAGCGGCTCTTTGACACAGTAGTTAAGCCAGCACATAATAATAATGGAGCACTTCGTGCCCTGGTCCAGAGGGGGCAGAGCCAAAGAGAGAGAGAGAGAGAGAGGTGAACTAAAAACAGGTAGCTGCATCTCTCCGGCAATTGCAGTCTCCCATTACATTTATTATTTATTAATAACATAATTTATTGTTTTATGGCATTCATGTGAACTTCATGAGCGAACTGCCTGCGCCTGCAACTTGTGCTTCGACGAGGCCTGTGCCCCGGGTTGGGGGTGTAATGCAACAGCTATTGAATTAAACGGCGATCTGCAGCTCTGGCTTGGGCTTCGATTGCCAAACGGGGCATTAGGTCGTCGCCAATTGTTAGACGAAAAATTGGCGCTACTTTGGCGCGACGCGACTTTTGCGCCTCGGCGTCTCTTGGATTGGCTTGGCTTGGCAACCTTTTTGGCCAGCGTCCCTCCATCCTCCAGCTGCCGACTGCGAGTAAATTGCGCAAAAGATTCTTAAAGTTAACGGCCCTTCATAAATTTTGTTATGAAATATGTGCGCGCTGGTTTAATATGCCAGCCAGCTCCCAGACCACGGCAAACTAACCAACTGGAAAACTGGCGTCGTCTTCGTCGGCTTTGTCGTCTGTTTCGCTGTTCAGTTTTCCCTCGAGAAAAGTTCTCAGCTTGGCCGGCATTTTCCCCACTCATTGTACTGCGGCTGCGGCTGTGGCTGCTGCTGCCGCTTGGCTGGCAAGTGGCATGACAATAAAAATTTACGATTGCTTTTATGGATTTACGAGGTTTTTTTTCTGCTGTGCCGTCCACCTAGCCAACGTCGCCATCGCCGCCGCCGACGACGTCGCAAAACCTGCCAATCCTCTGCACGCGCTGTAATTTGACGCTAATGAGTGTCAAAGTTGATAGTTTGATTTTAGCAAATGGCGCAATTGTGCGGCGCGCCAACGAGCATCCAAGTGTTTACGCCCACTCGCGGTCAAACGGGCGGAAACTTCATTAATGCGCAGAGTCGTATAAAGCGTGTTTGACTTGAGCAATATGCGAATGTGTATGAAACGCAATAAAGTACAGATATTGGCAAAGAGAAAAATATAACTTAATGAAGATTTATTATTTTTTTTTTTTTTTGCAGAGAAAATTGGAAATTTACTTATATAGGATATGATGAGAGTAGAGTTACTCTTAAGGATGGTTTTGTAAGCTGGTATTACAATCTGCTCTTGACTTTAAATTAAATCAAAATATTAAAGTCAATTCCAATTATGCACAAATACCAATAATATATATAATTTGTACTGGAATATATATTGATATAACTAATAATACATATAATAATATCCTTATATATGAATTAAGTCAGTCAGCTAGTTAGTCGTTTCTTGATCATCTGAAGGCTAAAATCAAGGCAATAATAGTCAAATCCAGCTAAACTCTATTGATTATGAATTTACTTTTATTTTCACATATACTAGGACTTAATATAAAAAAAATCAATTTCCTAACCGAAGTTATGACCCACTGAACAGCTTACACTTCGACTGCCCAGCCCTGCAGTTGACAGAAACTAACAACACTTAAACTCCCACAGCCACGTCTAGTGCCAGCTAGGCATATCTGTCAATGCAATTCAATATCAAATTGCAATTCAGTCAATTGTAGACGCTTTCACTGCTTACTGCTTGCTGCTTGCTGCTTGATCGCTTTAAATCGAATTTATGATCAGCCAAGAAAGGAACCAGAGAGCGACTCTGCACGGCCTGCTGAACTCTGGCCTGGACAGCTAAAAATGTTCACGCCACAGCCGCGCACTGAAGATGCCACTGCCAATTTGGTTGGCCGTCGAGCAGGCACTGCATAATTTCACCTACCGAACAAACGAAGAATTGTATCCGAGATCGGCATCGTTGTCGGAGGCACGCACGCAACTTTCATTGAATTAAACCCTAAAAATATGAAGCTTATCACAAATCAGGCAGCGTTGGGACTTCATCACCTACTTTGAATGTTGGCTACCGCATGAGTCGCGACTCGGTTTGACCCAAATACGAGCTCGAGCGGGGCGCGTGGCCCAAGAGCTGAGGAGCAGGAGGAGCTGAAGGCGGCGCAGCCAACCACCGCAGACAGTTGCAGATGAACTAAAAATGCAATATACAAAATATATGCCGCCACAGCCGCCAAAAACAATTTACCAATTTATGCTGAACTGCGGTTCGGCGTTGAGTCCTACCAGAAAGCAACAAAGCAACAGCTCCTCGGCAGCGCTGCTGCCATTGCCGTTGTCGTGCTTGTGCTCTTGCTCATGTGCATCCTCAATGGGCCAAGACTTCACTGAGTTGGCAAATCACTAAATTTATATGTTTTCTGATTCAAAATATTTATTGCCAAACCGCTCACAAATCCCCCAGCAACTGCAGCGAGTCTGGACCCAAAAAAGGGCTGCGGCAAATCCAAGTGTTCCGCTCAAATTGCCTGAAAAATGGGCGGAGGACATTAAAATTCAGCAAATGTATTTATTACGGCACCAAAATGCAACAACAGCCCGAAACTGATGCGTCGACCGCAGCCCACATACCAAATCCACAGCGCAGGACTGCTGAGGCCAGCCAGAGAGACGGAGTCTCTATCTTTGCTGTCTGCGTCTTCGTCTCCAACTCAATCGCAGTCGGCGGCATGTTTGCAGATTGATTTGCTGCGCCCGCAGATACCCTGAAGATACCCCAAGCCAAACACTTGCCAGCGACAGCAAACAGAGATGCAGAAATCAATTGTGAGCCAAAAGGAAGGCATTTAGTGTGAGCATCAGCTCGGCCATTACAAAAGATACTTGTACACTGAAAAAAATATAAAAATATAAATATATTTCATATGTGAGCTTTGTGTGCATATTGATTGAGGTTTGAAGGTAGGCCAAATCTTAGATAGAAAATTTTAATCAAACAAAATGAAGTACAATGATCAATAAATTATTATTTGTAATCAGACAAAAAGCTACAAGAATAAAATTGAATTGCATTAAAAAATAAATAAAAAATTAATAAAATTAAAATGAATAAAAATAAAAAATTAATAAATATGGATAGAAATTATCTACAGGCATTTATAAGCTGAAGCCAGCTTAGAGTATCGATCTAGAATCTAGTTTTTATCATATCATAAAATTTATATCGATATATATCGATTGAGATTAGAAATAAATTGCCTATGCAATAACTACTGGAATGCACTGCAGTTGCAGTTACTAAAACTCAATAAAAACTCAATATTGTCAACTGCAATCTCAGCCACACACATATTACTGTCCCAATACATTTCTTTCAGTGTAGTGCCAATGAGTTTGCTGGCCAAGACAAACTCAGAGTGCGCTACAAGTGGCCGCTTAGACAATTTGGCATACAACTAGACCCGAGCCACGGACGCAGATCGAAATTTATTTCGCTGCCCTGCAGCTGAATTATTTAAGCCGACGAATTCAATTAGAGACAGTGACTTGGTTTTTGCGCGATAATGCAATGCGCTGATGATGGCAGCGAGACGAGCTGGAAGAGGTTAAAGTTGGGCCAGCTCAAGCTGCAAGCTGAAATCGTTCGCTGAATTTGCGTTGGCGCTGAGGGCGAGTCCAAGCTGCGGGTGCGGCCCCACAGACTTCACGCAGATCTTTTGAGGAGGCGTCGATTGAGACAAGTGGAACTTTTTTGTTGCAATACAAATATTTTTGTTTCGCTCTTTGGCTTTCTTTCTTTTCTTTCGGCTCTGCTCTGCAGGATGCGCGTTCGTTAGTTCTTTTAATTTGATTTAATTATATGCGCGGGCAGCGCAACTCCCTTGCTCCACTGTGTCTGCGGGGGGCGTGTCTGTTGAGGCTGTGCCCACTTTTCGCTGCCACAATATTTCCACCTCCTAAATGTGACGTATTTTGGGTACGGTTCGCGCTTGAAAAATCACCGCTTTCAAAAAAAAAAAAAAAAAAGAAACAAAAAACTTTTATATTATTGTGTGTGATCACTTTTTTCATTGTCGTCGTTGCTTTAGCTCCCATTGTTGTTGCTGGCCGATCTTAGGAGTGGCTTGTTAAATTTCACTTGCATGTCAAGGCAAAGTCTCGAATCTTGGTGTGAGGTGTTGGGCGTCGATTTATGCGCTTTTCACTTGTCTGCCTTTTGGGTAGGAGCTGCTCTTAGCGCTTAGAAGAGAAATCGCCTAGAGAGTGAAAAGATCGCATTTGAAATGCCAATGGTTTGTGGGGGCAATTGCATAAGGTGGGAAGATTCTAAGGGAATGTTGGCTACAAAAATTATTGGTCATATAACACTTGATGCTTGGAGTAAATTATATATATATTATATATATATTATATATATATATACATAATTGTATAATTGACACCTTCAATTCGTACTTTAAAATATTTTATTTAAAGGAAAATCATATGGGAATTTACAACAATTTTATACAGAGAAGACCTGAAGCGAGTGAGAGTAACAGAGCAGTTTAGTAAGGTCATCTAAAAATATTTAATTTAATATATAACTGGAAAGTTTTGCCTTTCAATACATCAAGCTCTCTCCCTCTCTTTAAAAAATGCGCAAATGCTTATTGGAGCTGATCATAGATCATATTTGAGCGTGTTCGTGGCATTACCAAAACTACTTCTTCAGTTGAAACTATAATCGCGATAAGCTGATCCGAATATGTTTCTAGAGCAACACTTAACCTTAAAGCTGGAACACGAAGTTCAACACGAAACAGCAGCCGTGGAATGATTTATCACCAGCAGAAGGCAATCAAGCTATGAAAGCATTACAGATGGAGCAGACAAGTGCAGTTGCCTGCCCCCCCACTCGGCCAACGACTGGCACTCCCGTCACCGCCGACGCATATGGGGCACATACCAGAAAAGGCCACTAAACCGCATAACTGTCCAAGTCGTTCAGTATCTGAAATAGAAAAAAAAAAAAAAATTAAAAAAAAAAAACATTGCCAACAACCAATTGACGATGACGACGACAGGTGATTAATTGTTTCTGGCGCGTAGACGTTACTTAACGCTGACTCCAAAATGAGACTGCGAGTCAGAGATTCGTGATGTCAAAGACTGAAATGTATGTGAGTTGTCTATATATGGGGTTATATATACTTGCGGCCAAGTGTCGAGGCGCGGGAGAACAAATCAACAAAAGTTGCATGGCCCATGAATGAATAGAGCTGAATAGTTGAGTAGTTGAATAGTTGGCCAAATGACTGAATGATACAAGCACCTGAAATTCAAAACAAAACAAAACCCCAACACGACAACAAAACACAGCAACAACAACAACAACAACAAAACCAAAGTGAACCTCGTGCGCAATGACAGCAGTTGAAGTCATGTTTTTCTTTTTGTAAATATCTTTTTTTTGTCTTTTTTTATTATTTGAAATCGAGTGCTTAAGCGATCTTGGGTTACACTTTGCTTCCATTTCATTTGGCTGTGGCGTGCGTCGTGGCTCAGCCAACAGCCGCCGCCGCCTCCTGCCTGCCTCCGTCCCTTGCTCCCTCTCCACCTTCCACAGCTTTGTGCTGGTGTCTGCGTCGATGGCGTATGATCCACTGATTGCTTGATTATTATTTTGATTAATTAGCTTAGATTTGGCTAGTTCAAACTATACAGCCCACGCCTAAGGCCAAGATCGCAGCGGCTCTGCTATTGTCTGGGCTCAGGTTCATGCGTTTGCCAAATGATTGATTGAAGTTTTCGTTGATAACAGCTTACAATTGAGAAATTATTTACATGAGCTATAATTAAACTTGTTTGTTGTGTTGCCTGTCATTTGATGTGTATCCCTCTCTCTCTCTCTCTCTCTCTCTCTCTCTATCCATTGGCTGTCCATGTCTTGGTCTGGTTTATTGAACTGACTGCCAGCCATGTCGAGTGTGGGCTGCATGGGCAATAGAGCCATTTGGCAAGTGATGTTACCCATGTACACATAATCAGGAAATTGCTTTGGGCTCGCTGTCAGATGCTCGAAGTTGATTAGCCATTTCATAACGTAATTTGAAGTGCAGTCATAAGGAGCGGCAGCCTAAGAGAGAGGAAGAGAATGAGTCCTTTATCCAACCGAGATAAGCCTGATAGCTGAGATCTGCTCTGGGTCATTGGCCTTTAGCTAATTTCGCAGCCAGTGTGTCAAGCTGGCTCATCCATATGCCCAGTACTAAGTCACGCTCCATTAGAAAGCTGTGTGACCAAAAACAAAAACAAAAAAAATTAAATAAAATACGAAAAAAGCCCAAAAAGCTGATGCGGGCGCCCATTGATCGTTTGATCATTTGATCGTTTGTGTGGCCCAGTGATGTGAGCTGGTTCAGCTGTTTAGCGCGATGGGATGCGTGTTGGGCCGTTGAGCTTCTGCGACACGATTCGTTGGCGGGCATTGTCCAGCGCATGCCTTCACTTGCCGTGGCAGTCGCGACGCCATTTGGGCCCAAGCGGCGCAACATGCAAAGTGACAACGACGACGACTCGGCCATATTTGGCCAAATTCAAATGCCATTAACACGTACGCCATTTGTCGGTTAATGGGCATTGGGCAGAGGGTGGCGGGTAGCGGGTAGCGGTTAGCGTTTGCCACTCGATGCTTGTGGGTTCATTTGTCCACTTTCTGTTTGGCCATTTCCGTGTTCGTTTGTGTCAAAGCCGCTGCACGCATTTCCCCCAATTCGACATTTAACACTTGTAAATTTCTTGGCCAGCAGCGTCGCATTTATGGAAAGGCCGCGGATTTGTACCCTTTTGTTGTTGCTGGTGTTGCTGTTGTTGCTATAGCTTTTTGGCCCGCGAATCGTGTGTCTCGCGGCCTGGCATTGGGCTCGCATGGTAACCTGTCGTGATTCTTGTTTTAATTTGCTTTGACTTGTGCGCCTTTTTGGGCTGCCGTCGGCGGGTGCTTTTCGTGTGTGTCTGCTGGCTTCTGGCAACATTGGCAGTTATTAGGCCTAAATGCAGAGAGGGCTTGCATTTGTCCGGTTGTTCGCCTCATTAGCGGTCCTCTTTGTCCTGCTGCTCGAGGCGCGTCGTCTAATTTGCCCGGCTTCGCAATTATCGTTAGCACTTCGTAGGGAGAAACAACTACATTGTTGCCCCAGCAACCACCAGCAACCAACCAGCAGCCAGCAACTGGGGCTCAGATCTAGCCTAAACTGATTTAAACATGCCAAATCTTGTACGCAGACATAAATTTACAAGCTTATCTGAGCGTGCGAATCGTGCGCTTGTTCCAATACCCTGTGCACGTACAGCTGTGCTAAGAGAGGGGTAGCTCAGGACTTCTGAAATGCAAATTTGGTTTTGAAAAGGAATTTTAGGATTTCTATTAAAAGAGTTGAGATCTTAAGGAATATATAGTCTTTTGATTAAATATATATTGCTTAGAAATAAATTATTTATTCAAATTTTAAATTTGAATTTTGGCTCCTCTTTATTTATAGCTGAAAGAGTTGAGATCCGTATGGAAAGGTTGTTGATCGTATATTATATAGCTTAAAATTTGTGAGATGAAAATTTATATTGGGTTTGTTAGGGGATTTTCGGGATCTTTATTCATATTGGAACGGTTGAGAAGAAAGGATGGAGTCTTTTGATTATATATTATATAGCTTACGACTTGTAGGATCAATTTTTAATTTTTGAAACTGGAGTTTTTGACAAGTCAAGGGAAAGTATAAAGTCATTTGACCATATAGCTTAAGTCTTGTGATATACAAAAATTAGTATTTATTTTTTGAAGAGCATTTTTGGTTGAGATCCTCATGATGAATAGCTTTATTTAAGCATTTATGAAAAGTTCACTGTCTATCATATCATATTTTCAGCTTCTTCGCACAGGGTATCTGACAGTCATTTAGCTTCGCAGTGCTTAGTTTTTTTGGTGTACTTTTTGGCAGATTTTTTGGCATAGATTGAAGCGTTGCCGCTGCCGACGCTGACAACGCTGACAAGTGTTAATTGAATTCATGTCTCTGGTAATCATAATAATAATAACAATATCATGTTATGCTGGAGCGTTGAAGTGCCTCAAGACAACGACGATGACGCCGACGACGACGTGCGCTGCGAGCTTTTGATGTTGTTGCCCCAAACTGTTGCGTCCGTCCGTCCGGGCGTCGTATCTTTCGTTTATGTCCGACTCGCTAGCTGACTGGCTGGCTGGCTGGCTGGCTGGCAGTCGCCGCTGTTGCCATCGTTATAAATTACTCAATTAATGTCAGCGTTTATGTCAGCGGCAGCACCCAAAGCACCACCACAACAGCACCACTAAAGTACCACCGGAGCAACTGAGTAGAGCAGCGCCTGATAGGCACATGGTATTATGCAGATAGTTCAGCACAGATAGATATGACATGGGGGGACATGATAATGGGGCATGTTTAGTGGCTGTCGTTGTCTTTGCCGTCGCCATCGCCGTCATCGTCGTCGTCGTCGTCGGCGGCTGTTTAATTAAAAACTTTTGCCAGGCCACAAAAGCCAAATTAACAGCGCAGAATCGAAGCGGTTGAGCACGGGCTTAAGCGGCTGACAAGTTGCGCAACTTGACACTTTGCATGTAGGCCCTTTGCAGCAAGTTCGTTTCTTAAGTCTTTTGTTTGGCTCAACACAAAAAACGTGCAAATTATGATTTTTTTTCTGTTTTGGTTGCCATCTCTTCTTCTTCTTCTTCTTCTTGCTTATTTTGTGGCTGTAACTGTTTTGCTGAAAGCAAAATGTCAATTTTGTGACGGGATTGCTTTTTGTCTTTTGACGCCCTCAATTTACAGCATCATCGCCCCCACACGACATGTCGCCCCTTAACACACTAACTGAATGGGCCATGAAGTGATGCTAAAAGGTATAAAAAAAGTTGGTATTTTTTTAGATATATATTGTATATTTGTAATTGTAACATATATATTTTATAAATAATTTTTTAAATTTATTATTTTTTTTTCTTTTTGTTCAGACTTTTTGCGAATTCAGCTAAATAATGTATAAAAGAGATTTTTATTTTGCATATTAAATAAAAATTGACATTTGGGTATTTTGGAGTAATATATATTTAATATTTTACATATTATAAATATTTTTTTAAATTAAAATATTTATTTTTTAAGTTTTAGATTTTGTGCTAATATATTATATTATATTGTTCAGTAAATAAAATGGATCTTTAGAGATATATGTATGGAGTAATATATTCAACTTGTTATATTTGATATAAAAATGTTTTTTATAATTTATTTTTATTTATTTTTCATTTTCAGATTTTTGCCAATTCAGCTCTTCACATCTCTTTAAACTGAGCTTAAGCAATAATGTAAGTGTATATTATTTTTATACGAATAATTTTCTACATATATATCTATAACAAATCTGATTTATTTGCTAATTACAGGGCATACAAAATTCGTTTTGACTCTCTCCTTCTTTATCTCTCTCTCATATTTCAATATGATTTGCTTGGTTTTTTTGTAACTAATACGCGGCACGAGCATAATTAAATCTTTTGACTGTCGCCTTTTGTGTGCGCCATTTGTTGTGTGTTGTAATCGTAAGATAAATCCGTTTCAGCTGCGAACAGGTTGCTCTGTGCTCCAACTGTGGTCGCCGCAACACCTTTGTGCTGTGCGGGTTGAACGCCCAACTGAAAAGGCGCTAGAGAACAATGCTCACAGTTTGCCATATTTATATATATATATGTATAATATTTAAAAAAATCAGTTTATCTCGCTCTCTTTCTATCTCTTCTCTGTCTGTTGTTTTTACCCCTTCTTTGTTTTTTCTGGCTATTTTTCAAGCACTTAGCGTGCTGACAAGTTGAAGCATTTGCGTGGCCCGTCAGTCAGGTGGCTCATAAGATATATAAACGGACTTGGACCTCTTGCAAAACCGACGGGGTGCCTTATTATTATTGTTGTTGTTGTTGTTGTTGTTGCTGCAGACACATTTCAGTTTTGATATGTGCTGTCGCGCATTTGAAGCTTGGTCTCTCGCTTGTTGACGGGCCCGCTTTGCTTTGCTTAGCCATGGCCAAGTCTCTGGTGTGGGTGGCCCACACACATGTATTTGGACTGAGAGTCGACAGAGAGTCGGACATGTACATGGTGCAATTGTTGCGCCGCCGGCGCCTCAGTCCAGCTCACAGTCACAATCCCTGCGTATTAAATTTTGAAATTGGTTTTTGTTGCGGTCGTTAAGCTTATTTCCGTATTGAAGTCTCAGTTTGCTCAGTTTGCGGTTTGAATTAATTAGCCTGCACCACGAACTAGATTTTATTCTTTTTGCATATGAAAAATTTATTAAACAAGCAACACATCAGACTCGGTCGCGTTCAGTGGCTCCAAGAACGCCAACGCATTTGAATTTCAATTCAGAATTTGAATCTGAGTCTGATTCTGAATCCAAATCAAATCCAAGACAATGGTAATTATTAATAATGCAAATAATTATATCGATTTCATTCTGGGGCGTTGCCTGCGATTTGTACAAAGGTTCGCTTGCGTTTCGTTTCGGTTCGCTTTGATCGCCAAGTGTGGGAACAAAATCTCAAAAGTTCTCAATTTGCCACTTGAGCTTAGAACTTTTGCTGTTTTCATGTTCACTAATCTTGTCTGGTTTATGTTGCTGATTTTTTCGGTTTTCGGCTAATTTGCCTGCGTTGCATTTGGCTTTGATTAATTTGACGTCAACGAGTGCATGGCATTGGATTTATGGCGCTCAAGCGTTGCTGTTGAATATGTGTCATGAGTTATGAGTAGCGCAGCTTAGAGACTGCCGGGCTAGATCGCTAATGACAAGAGCTTAAAGTGCCGCTAAAGGAACCCAATTGATTAGAGGGAGAGAGGGATAAGTGGTCAGTGGTAGGCAGCCACTGGAGCAGTTCTATGAGATCTTGGTGAGGGTTTTCGTATTTCACAAACTTTAATTATTATTTAGTTATTTATTTTAATTTGTAAATTTTATAAGCAACGTTGAAATTTTGTTTTCCTTTTTTTTACTTTTATAAATATTATTTAAATAATTTAAGCTACTTTGCAAATATTTATCTTTTTGTGTTAAATCGTTAAATTTTAGTTAATTTAATTAATTTGTTTTAATTTAAGTAGTTTTCTGCTGCCTTTAGTGGCAACTAAAATTAGTTTTACATTTAAGATAACTTTAAATCTATAAACTATAAAATAAACTATAAAGAAGCGCCAAGTGTAGCATACTCTATGGAGTTATAGTCGAGTCTAAATAAAGACTCAATATCTCAGGCTAAAAAAAAAAATAGTTATATTTATATATTAAATAAAATATATTCATATATATATATATATATATATATATATATATATATATATATATATATATATATATATATATATATATATATATATATGTATATTTATATATAATATCTTAGAATCATCTGCTAAAAATGTTTTCCCAGCAAAATTACGCCAACTTGTTCTCATCATATCTATGCAACGACTCATCCAGCATATACAAGCCATTCGCTACTTGCCTCTTTGCTCTTGTCTCTTATAGAAAAGCTCATAAATTGCTTAACTTGAGATTGGCTTTAAGCCAACAGCTAATCTCTTGTTGCATAAGACATTCTATAGACCATATTAAAGTGCGATTAGATCTAAAAATATCGCAACAGGCGCTGCGAAACAGTCATTATTAAATATTAATTTACACCCAGCGCGTTAAACAAACAGCACGTACGGCCAACAGCCAACAGCAACAACATGAGTGTTGACTACAACAATTGGTATCTGCATCAGGTCTCGAGTCAATCAACAGCTGCGACAAAGGCAACAGCGACGGCAATTGCTAAAGCGCCTGACATATTTCATGCTGCCATTAAGCTGTATACCCCTTACTCATAAACGAAAGGGTATAATAAACTAAAGCAAATGAGTGAAGCTCACACATAAGATATATTTATCAGAAATGCAATTAAGCCGAGACTTAAGCCCATCAAAGCCCAATCTCATTTACAATTAATATACATATTTTGTACAGGGTAACCTTTAGTCAATGACTCCCACTACCCATACCTGTTAACATATTGTTGTTCCATTGCGCATTGCAAATTATTAAATATTAATTACAACGAGCGGCAACAAAAACGTGCCATGAATTTGAAATTTAAATATTTTACACGAAAAATTGATTTTGTTAAATTAAAAATGCATTTGAAAAAACATTTAACGATAAGAGATTAATTAAACTGCCAGCGAGGAAGTCAACAGTTTGCCTTCTAAAGCCCCCAGAGCTCTTTTGGCCTGGCCAACGGACAGCATAGAATCAAGGCGTGTTTAGTGCCAGCTACGAAAATGCCAATTAAAATGAAATAAATGAAATTCGAGCAGAAACGAGCCAGCCACATTTGATTTTGCTATATATATTTCTCTTTTTTCGGGGGCCATAAATTAAGGCTCTAAACGATTTTCAAATGCAATCGCGGCGTGGCACTTGTCACCAGTCAGCTGGTGAGAGGGGAGCGGCGGCGGTTAACGGGGGTACGGCCCCGTCTAATTTAACCTTTGACCAAAAGCCGCTACCACTAAATTGTCTGTACCACATGTGCGTTGCCCATTTGATTTTTAAGGCGTGGCAACAGCAGCCGCAACGGCAGCAGCAGCAGCCGCAGCACGCGCACCAAGTCAACGTCAACAGCGCCTACAAAGACGGCAAAATTTTGAGTCTAACATCAGTTGATGGGCGCTCTGAGAAGGGCGCGAGGCGGCATCACACATTGTCCTGGGTTCTAGCCAAATCTAATATGACTTTCCCAGTCAAGCTCTGCGCTGCCTGTGGTGTCTTTGCTAATAGACCAAAGCTACCGCCTGACAAGTTACAATTCGTGACGGAATTGAGTAACAAATTAGGGTGTAATGAACTGTGTATACCCTAATTAATAAAGGTAAATACAAAACAAATTTTGTAATTTTAAAAAATTTATAAAAAAAAATTTTTTAAATAAGTTTTATGTGTATTGGACTCATTTCATGGAATCCAATTAGAATGTATTCCCAATAGTATTTAGTATATACTGTTTCAGTATTTTCTTTGCCAATACCCTTTATATTTTTATTTAAAACAATATATAAATTGATTCACTTCTCATCTCAAGACTCTCTCTTAGATAGAAGTCCTATAGCATCTCAATAATAACTCAAAGTGAATTATAAAATCTCAGTACCCCATAGGTTAGTTAGTGTATTTCCCAACAGTTTCAAACCAAAGCCAAAGGCAGTGCCGAAAAACGGAAAAAAAAAACGAAACTGGAAGTTGTAGAGCGTAAGAAACTGCGTGGACGGCATTTATAATAATGCGACTTGGGCAGGCACAAAGTTGACTTTGGGCAACAAAGTAAGGTGCGGCTGCGGCAGTGCGGAAAACCTAAAAAAAAAAAAAAAACAAAAGCAAAAAATCGCTGCAACCAGCAACAACAACAACAACACACGGCGGCAACGAAAATGAACTGGAAAACGCGTTTAATTGAACCAAAAGCCCGATGACTGCCCACTAGCGCCATCTAGCTGCGTGCGGCTGCACTAAGCCGGCTTGGCAAAACTTGTTGTTGCAGCGGCTGCTGCTCCGGCTGCTGCTGCTGTTGTTGTTAACTTGTTGCCGTTGCCGTGGTAGACCCGAAATCGATGATTCATCGGGTTGTTTGTTGTTTTGAGTGGTTTTCGCCGCCCCGTCGCAAGTCTCGCAATGCACAACAAAATTGCTAGACGTTTGTCGTACTTCGTTGTTGGCGCTTGCCGCCTGCTGTTGCTGGTGACGCAGTTGCAATTGCGGTTGCAGCTGCGCCAATTCTCCTTCACGTTTGCCGTTTGGCGCTTTACGTTCAAAACAATTATTATTCTGGCAATTAATTTTGATTTAAGCAGCGATTTGATATTCCGCTCTAACCGTAACCAAGCCGAGCAGCCAGCCAGTCAGCCAGCCAGGCAGTCAGCCACCCACCACCCGCTGTTGCCGGCGCTTTGTGATTCGCCAAATTTGCGAATCAGCTGCAGCTACTTTTATAAGATCGATAAATAAAGAGACACCTACGAGCGAGAGGGCAATCGATAGCATCGCTGCGACTTGTCAGCAAATGAGCATCGCCATAGCAAACTTCTAAGCTGGCATTAACCAAGTCAAGTCTAGATTGGATTTCAGATTTGGAGTTTGCTGCAAGTGAAGTTTGGTGGGAGAAAAATATTTTTTATTTTATTGATATTTTTTATTTATTATTAATTTTATTTTTTTTTATTAATTCTTTTTTATATTTACACAACTTAGATCCAAAATAAATTATAATTTTTATTTATATAAATAACCATAAATATATAAATATATAAATATTACTATAAATTCTATTGAATACTAAAATTAAGCGCAAACCATTTTGATTTATACAAGGATATATATATAGAGAGGGAGAGAGACAGATAGAAATATTTTTAACTATAACAAAAATAAAAGAGTTAACAACAAATGGCTGGCTATAACTCGTAGGCTAAACTGTTAAATAAACAATTAAATTTTTTTTGTTTGGTTTTCTTTTCTGTTTTTATTTATAAATAAATTTTTTATATTTACACAACTTAAATCAAAAATAAACTAAATTTTATTAAATATATAAATAAGCATAAATATATAAATATTGAAATAAATTATATTGAGTAATAAAAATAAGCTCGCACCATTTCGATTTTTACAAGGAGAGAGATAGGGGAGATATATATATATTTTGAACAATAACAAAACAATTGTTAACAACAAATGACTGGCTATAACTCTAGGCTATGCTATTGAATAAATAATTACATAGCTATTATACTCTATATATATAACTTAACCTTTTGGATATGATCTTCTTTGATGTTCCTAAAAGGCAATAAAATTGCCTTGACTAATTTTTGGCACTGAATTCCTGACTTCTTTAGCTGCTTTGGCTACCTGTGTGTTACCTGTGACTAAAACTTAAATATAATTATAAATGTATATATATATATATTTATATATATATAAATATATATATATAGCTAGAGCTTCTGCTCGACTTAGTATATGCCCTGCCTGATCTGTGTGGGCATGGGAAATTCGTGTGCTTCGTCCTCCTCGCCGCCGCTGCTACCCACGCTGCCGGCGTAGTAAAGTTGATGCGACGCCTCCTCATAGCCCTGGAGATGCTGCTGCAGCTGGTGCTGATTGAAGCCCGCTGCGCCGGCGCCGCCCTGCTCCGACTGACAGCCGCTCTGCAAGTGCTTGGCCAGCAGCGACATGCGCGAGAAGGACTTGGTGCAGCTGGGGCAGGAATACTTCTTGACGTCCGAGTGCGTCTGCATGTGCGCGCGCAGATTGGAGCGATCGGCGAAGGCGCGATTGCAGTGCTGGCAGCTGAAGGGCTTCTCACCCGTGTGGGTGCGTATGTGGCCCTGCAGCAGCCACGGACGCGAGAAGGCCTTGCCACAGATGGGACACTTGCAGGGCAGCGTGTGGGTGCGGATGTGCATCTTGAGGGCGCCCAGCGAGACGTACGTCTTGTCGCAGTTCTTGCAGCTGAACACCTTCTTCACCTGGTTGCCCTCTGCCGAGGGGCAGTGGAACTGCTGATGCTTGCTGAGGCCCGAGTACGTCGAATAGGACTTGCCACAGTCCTTGCAGTGATAGCGCGGCACGCCCACTGGCTTCTGCATGGACTGCGCGGAGGCGGCATTTGCCGCCTGTATGAGAGCCGAGGCCTGATCCGTGCAGAACTCGGTTTGATCGACAATCGGACCACCGCTGGGATTGCTGCGGATGATCTTGTACTCGGTGCTCTCGTACGCGTGGCTCTGCTGATGCTTGACGAGACCCGCGTAGGTAGCGTAGCATTTGTTGCACTGCTGGCACTGATAGTACAGGTCGTTGCTGCTCTTGATCTTCAAATTCAATTGGCTCTCGTGGTTCTCCTGGTTCTCCAAGTCATCGTCCTGCTCTAGCTGGTGATGGCTCTTGAAGCCTTGCGGCGGCGGCTGCTGCTGCTGGTGCTGCTGATGCGGCGCCATATGCTGCATGCTGAGCAGCGCGCGTGCCACATTATGCAGATTGACGTTCTCGTTGAGGCCGCGGCGCTGCTGCTGCTGCTGCTGCTGCTGATCGGGCCGCACACTCAAGTCCTGCGGCTCTGCTGATGCTGGCTGCTGCTGCTGCTGCTGCTGCTGCTGCTGCGGCAGCTTCATGCAATCCTCGTAGTCGGCAATGCTCTTCAGCAAGTTGTTGTTGTAGTTGCGCAGAGCGAAGGGCGGCTCCTCGGGCTGCTCCGCTTTGACGAACGTTGTGACTGGCAGCGGCGGCGATATGCTGGCATAGCTGGTCGCCATTTCGGCGTCACGTTCCAGCTCTGGCTCCATGACCTCATCCTCGGGCGGCAGCTCGAAGTCGCCATAGCCCAGGCGCGCCAGACTCTTGGCAATCTCCTCGCGTGTAAAGACGTCGGGAAAGGCGCGCGCGATCTCACGCGTCTCCTCCCAAATGCGACGCGCCAACTGCTCTTTGGTCTGGGACATGGCTGCATCAAAGCGACGACGCAGCTCCGTGGTCACGGGCTGTGGCTCCGGCTCCGCCTTGATGGACCACTGTGCTGGCTCCAAGGGAACCGAGGCGGCAGCTACGCTCAGATCAACGGGTCCCTCATCTGCGGAGCATATAATAATAGTTGGGGATTGTTAAGATGCCTGGGTTACTCCTGCTCAAATCTCTAGCGGAATGAGAGCTATGAAAACTTCAACCTACCATGAGACAACTGATCTTCCTGCTCCGGCTCCTCCTCGACCTGTATGGGTCGCTTTTTCAACGGACATTTGCTGTAGTTCACTTTATCCATATTAACACGAGGAATCACAATTTTATAATAATTTTCGCACTGAGGATCGAGGATCTTGTTCTATTAATGAAGATTTTTCAGGCAGATCATTGGCTGCTCGCACGCGTCTCGATCGCTGGCCGTTTCGTATGTGAATGATGCAACCGCCGAGGATCAGTTTAATTTTATATAGACTTGACGATGACAGGATCAACCCCCAGCAGCAGCCGCTGCAGCAACCCCCTTAAGGATCTGCCGCTGCCGCTGCCGCTGCTGTTGCTACCTACTTCCGATTTTCGTTACGGAAGATTCTGTACGGAAATCAACCACCACCACGAGCCACACACTCAATGATCTTGCATGGCGGCGCAGTCACCCCTCTGCCCGGGCATGGATTGTCGCCTGCCGCAACAGCTGTGCCGATCATTGAACGTTGCTCCAGCTGCAGAGCTGCCGCCAACAAATCTCTGCTCAAAAAGCGAGCACGTGCCACACACCACACACACACACATACACACATAGTTCACACACTCTCACACACCGGTTGCCGGCGCGTCGCTCTCCCTCTGGCACACCAGCGCAGCCGATCGCCACCAGCTGCCACTGAGATTCAATTTTATACACTCAAATTTCCCCTACTCTATGCGTGCATAGCTCTGTGTGTATGCGTGTGTGTGTGTGTGAGCAGCTGCGGAGCTTATATACAACTTGAGGCGCAAGTCTATTTATAACTCGCCTGCTGCTGTCTCTTTCAGTTGCGACCATCGGCTGGCTGAGCTTATATACACGACGCACACACGCAAAGACACGAAGAGCAGGTGAGCGGATCGCTGCTCGCTCTTCGCTCTTCGTTTGGCGTCAAAGAGCAGCTTTAAGCTGTAGAGCGCGCAGCCAATTGGCGCTCTGCTGCTCTCTTCTGCTGTTGGCGCTCTTGTTTCACATTTCATTCGTAGCGCTGCCAAAGAGAGACGAAACAGAGTCAAAAACTTTTCAGTTAGTTTTAGTGCTGCTTCAGGCCTTAAGCAGCTACTCACTGATCTTGGCTGTAAAAAAGAATATAAATAATTATATACGTTAATAGAAATAATGAAATTACTGCAATCTCAATCCCGAATATCTCTTTCTTCCCCTAAGACACATAAATATATATTATTATTTAGCTGTTGATATATGTATATATTTAATTAATTTCCACTTAGATTAAGTTGCGTTAAAGGCATGAAGGCGTTAACCAATAAAATTATTATTTAAACAAAAAGCACCAAAAAGAATGAAAATAATAATAAAAATTAAAAATATAGAAAATACAAAATAAATATAAAAGAACACGAATTTAACTAAAAATAAAACAAATTAAAAATAACAAAATATATGTAAAAACTTAAAAATTTAAAAATTAAAATAAAACTGAAATAAAATTAATATTAAAAAACAAAACATAAATAAACTAAATAATTAAAAATATACAAAATTAAATATATAAAAATTATAAATAAAAAAAAAATAGAAAACATATCTTGGCTTCGCTGAGATCACTAAAACTTCTCGCTTAAATTTGCTTTAAGCTTAGCTTTTCCACTCAATTAAACTCACGAGATTTTCTCACAGCTGATCCTTTCCTATATTGATATAGCGTTCATCCAGCCGGCAGCTGCGACAACTTGGTCATCGAAGTGCAGTTTTTATGGTCTGCACAACAATGCCCGAAATACTTAGCGGTTCACAAAAATTAATCACAGAAATAAACAACAGCCCAAGCTACGAAAGTAAATCAACAACTATTGTTCCAGGGCCTCAGCCCTCGCTCCTCCATCTAGGTGCATGCGAACAATAAAAACAACAACAACAGCGACGAATCCCTAACGGCCATGAAATTTTTGAAAATTGCTATTGAAAATTTGGCTGGCAGCTGCCTCCAGCTCATGGGGTGGCTGCGCCGCCGCATTTTACCTGGTCGATCCTTTTCGGGCAAGAAGTACCTTGGAATGCGCCAAAAGGTATGTGCAAAACTACCTGGCAGCTATCAACGTGCTCGCTGCGCCTGCGCCTGTGCCCCGTGCTGCAGTTGGCCCACCCCAAATGGAACGCGCAGCATCACCAGCCAGCCGCCTGGTGGTTGAGCTATGGTGGTGCTGCTGCTGCTAGTGGTGGTGAAACTGCATTTTCGTACGTTACTTTGCAAGGCCAACCCTTAGCCAAAGACAGCGACAGCGTCTTGGTCTTGATCTTGGCAGCAATCTCGGCACAGCAGAGGGTTGTCCCGTGCCCCTGGCCTGCGCACAGCTGCCCTTGCATCGTTGACACGTACCAAGCAACTGATTTTCATAGTCAGCGACTCTTTACAGAAATTGGCGCCAAACTGCTGTAATGAACCGGTGTGTCCTGGGCACAAGAGCTGATCTCTACTCTAACAACAATGAGAAGACAATTGGACTTCTTGAGCGAACCATTGCTTCATGAATCCGGACCACCACTGAGATGGTTCGATATGCTGACTTATGATATTTAATCAGCTTTAGCTAGTTTCGGAAGAATTCGATATGAATCGTATGAGTTATTAGTATAAGGCCTTATTACTTAGTGAGTCTTCATAAGATCGAAAGAAACCAATAAGCACGGATTTAGTTAGTCATCTTCAGACAAAATCATGCATGATATACATATGTTAATTAATGTAAAAATTATATATATTATTTATTTTTTGCATTCATTTATTTTTATTTTGCAATCTGTTTCTATGTTAAAAATATATGACAAACCAAAATTTATTTCCATAATGATTATGATTATGTAAAGCGAATCATCTTTAGCAGCTAATGAACTAATGCTATTTGGCGAGGAAAGAATTAGCTTTGAATTCAGTTAAAAGAAATATATTCATTTATATATATATATGTATATATATATATATATATATATATATATATATATATATATATATATATATATATATATATATATATATATATATATATATATATATATATATATATATATATATATATATATATATATATATATAATGCTCTGTATTGCAGAAGCTGAACATAAATATAAGTTATCAAAGAATACATTATTATCCCTATCCCTAAAAAGTTTGCAGACCTGGCTCGAAAGTTTCAAACTGTCTGCTATTCATTCAATGATAACATTTCTCCGTCATTTTTAACCAAATGCAGCTCCAGTTGGCTGACAGCAGACACCAAAGCGGGCTAACTGCACATCACCTGGCAGCCAAACCGCAAACAGCAAACGGCAACGGCAAACTGCGAACTGTAACTATGTAGGCTCAGAGGCAGCTCAGATGCAGCTGAGTGCCTCACTTCAAAGTGTCAAAGAGCCGCCAAAGTCGCATAATGAAGTGCAAAATGTCATTAATTTGCCGTTGCTGCAGCTGCAGCAGCAACAGACAACAAAAGAAAGTCGCCGGATGGATAGGAAAAGTGTAAGAAAACTATGCAGAAATGCAAAACCCGGCAATGGCTAGTGGGCGAGGTGGAGGGCAGCCGTTGCATGCCACACGCCGCCGCACAATGTCACGAGTTATAGATTTCTCAAGCCACTGAGCAAAAGAATGCGCCGACCACGGCGGCAACGCTGGAACTGGACGGCAATCAAAACAAGATCTTAGAACTATTGGCGCCTGATCCGCAGACAAAGAGTTTGTGCTGAGCAGCTGGCCACAGAGGCGGTCGAGGGAGTGGGAGACAAAAGAGACGGAACAGATAGAGATGAAGACGAAGACGACGACTGAGTCGAAGCCCGAGTCGAAGACTGCGAATGCGACTGAGTTGGAGACCAATGAACAGAATGTCCAGGTCAGTGAACATAAATGACGCCGCGGCGGGCAGCAGCAGCAGCCTATTGAAATCTGATATTGTTATCAAAGCTAACGGTAATTATAAACAAATAAAAGCACAACAGCAGCAACAACAGCAACAATCTTGTAATGGAAAGGAACACACAGCAGACCCGAAACATGAAGACCACGTTGCCCGGCTTCCGACGCCGCATAAATTAGCCAAGTTAGAAGCTACGGCTATAATTCAAACTAATTTGTTTTATTGACAGCGTGTGCCCCTTCAACGTGTGTAGTCATCGATAAGGCTAACACAGACAGACACACACACACACACACACACACACAGACGAACACACACAAATTGGTCAATTATGAACTGAGCCAGGTCTAAAGACCGACTCGCAGCTAACCGCAGCATTCATTAGCGGGGGGGTGACAATAAATTAAATTTGTTGACCAACTAACTAATTAAAATACGCTTTTTGTAGTCTCGACGCTTCGCTGCCTCTTGAGATATTAATCTGCTTGGGAAGCTTACTGTCATTTGGCTCTGTGGGGGCATGGGGGACCACCCGCTCAGCTGTTGCTGGGGGGCTCCGACCGAGCGACAGCCAACATCCCATCGGTAGCTCTCATCTTGACTAATACGAATTATAATTTTCAGCTAGTGATTTTATTTCATTTCGTTCATAAATGAATCACGATAATGAATTGTTTATGCTGCGGCAAGCTTCAGTATATTTTCAAAGTTTCGAGAGCTTCATGGGAAAAAGAGATTAGCATCAGCGTTTATGTTAATGCCTCTTGAAATATCATAAAAAAAAAGAAGAAATACAATAAATATGATAAATTCGCTGCTTCAACAGTATCTTCGGTGCTGATTCACTTGCAAATATGCAAAAATTTATCTTGTTTTTGGCAAATTACTGCAGAGTTGGGTTATTGTACTTGGCGTGTCTTTAATTTCCTTATCGGGAGCAAACATCCTCTTGGCCGTCGTGCGAATTGTTTGTTTGCAGCAAGTTGAAGGGCGCGATAAAGTTCAAGTTCGTCGGTTGATTTGGTGCGGCCACAAGATTTTTATAGGCTTCATATTGAGGAGTTAAATAAATTGTACATTACTTAGAATTAAGAACAATAACTCGGCGAGCCTTACTATAGTTTTTGGCAGTAACAATTATTAGCCAAAAATTAATAGTAAAAGTTATAGATGAGTATAGAACATTAATCATTAATATTAGAAATAATTTTATTAATTAATTTTACAAAAATTATACAAAATTCATTTTATTTATATTATATAATCTAATATATATTATATAAAAAAATATATATATAATATAATATAATATTTCTTATAAATTGAATTTTAAGGCCAACCAACACCCTCTGGTGTAACATATGCTCATTAATTTAAGCCAAATGATTACTGAAACTAATAGCTAGCTGGCAAGCACTCCTTATTCAATTCAATATTCGATTAAGGGCCATCAATTGAGCGCCTAATAGAACAATTCAATTGAGTGCGAATGTTCCCATGACCAGCCAAATTTACACTTGCAGACGGCCAGCAGCAGCAGGAGCAGCAGCAGCCAAGTGCGTGAGAAAGAAAAGTGGAAGTGGAAGTGGGAGTGGGAGGGTTGGCTGGTTGGCTGGTTGGCTGGCTCAGCAGGAGGATTCGTTTTTGACCAATAAATAAAAGGTAGCGATGCGGGCGCGGATTTCTGTGGATTCGAATTACGAGAAGGGTCAGTGCAGCGTCAGCTAAGGGATGATCCTTGATGCATTATTTGTTATTTGAATCACGTGACAAGTTGCTGGCTAAAAAGCGAGGGGGTTGCTGGGAAAGCAGCAGAGAAATCATCCCACGGGATTCAATTTATGCGTGTTTGAATGTTTTTGATTGCGCGTTGCTAATTCAAATAAAATTCAACTTCGACTTCGTTTGTTGTTTACTCTTGTTGTTGTTGTTGTTCTTCCTGTGGTAAGCTGAGCTGCTTTGTGCTGCAAGCTCGATCCACCCGTTGGTGGTGCTGCCGCTGCCGGTGCTGGTCGTTGTTGTGGCGGTGGTGCAATTTCAACCTCATTACAAAACATTTGCTTTGTTCGACGAGCTTAACTTACGCCTTCTGCTGTGAGGGGTCGCATCAATTGCCGTGACAGCTTGCGCCTGTTGGCATTAATAAAGTCACGAAAAGCATTTGCATTTCCGTGCCCGGGGGATTTGTAATTAAACAAATTAAGCAACTGACTCAAGTGTCCCCCTGCTCCCCAGCCGAACCAACGAGAGAGTCAATTTTTTAGCCATTTTTTTGGCCCTGCAAAATGCTGTAAAAATAGCTGCAAATGTCAGCCTAATTATTACAAATGATCTCATATTTATATTTTATGTTAATTTCAGTTGTCAGCATTGGATTTTTTTATAAGTTTCAGCCATGAAAATACCAGAAATGCCTTTAAAAAATAATGGGAGTTGGGTAGGTGATAAATGCGTGACTCAATGATACCCTGGATTGGGGTGAAAGAATAGAAAATTAAATTGAAATAAAATAAAATGCATTTATTTCTGAAAAAACTACAAAAATGTTTGTTTTCTATATTTTTAATGAAATATAATAAAATACTTTCAATACTTTTTAAGGTAAGTAATAAAACTAAAAAAAATTATTTGAGTTTTTATGAAATCTTTAAATTATTAAATTTTATATAAAAACTTACACCAAGACTATAATAAATATAAATATAGTATTATATATATAAAATAATAATAAATATTTGTATTATAAATTTATTCTTATTATAATTAATTGTTTAATTTAAAACTAAATTAAAATAAAAATTGACCATAAATCAGGAACAAGTATTATCTAGGTATATGCTCTGATACCTACAACATTGATACCTTCCTAAATACCTCCTATACACAGGGTATATATAAACGACTCCACATCAGGGGAGATGCACCTGAAGCACCCTCGCTAGTTGCAGTAGCTACTGGGAATTGTGTATAGGTTTGGCATCGGAAAACCATATAATTGATTTATGGCCAATGGATTGTTAGGCTGACTAAATTTAGAAGCGACCGAACAACTAAAACAACTAATTTAGTGAGAGATGTGAGCTGTAAAGTTTTGTGTTCTTCAATTTTGTCACGTTCATGGGCATGATATTCTAGTAGTTTCATATCATTCCACTCTCACTCTCTCTCCCTCTCTCTCTCTCTCTCTCTCTCTCTCTCTCTCTCTCTCTCTCTCTGTGCCGCCCTACTGTACTGAACGTGTCCGTTTGTTTGTTTTTGTACTGTCGCGAGGGGCAGACAGGCGAGAATCTGTCGTCTGGCAGGGCCCTGTCACAATTGACACTGACGATGCGGCAGGTACACGAGACGTGCCGTTAAGTTGTCAGCTAGAGAAAATGGAGCAGTGGAGAAATGGAGAAATGGAGAACTGGAGAACTGGCAGCAGCGCATTTTGGACACACTCTGTGCTCATCTAACGAAAGATTAATTGAACGTGCGCCAGCGAGTTATTAATCTTGGCTAGCTTAGTCGGGGCCTACATTGTTTCTAAAATATTGTCTGCACTCGTCCCGGTGTCAGCTAATGGGACCGCAACTTGAGCCACTATCTGGAGCTGTGGAGCATATGCAGCAGCTGCCCTGCTCCTGCTCCTGCTCACGCTCGTATTTCTCTTCATATATGTATACATATTTTATTTTATTTTATTTATTTTTTTTGTAAAGGTCTCCCCCTAATTTGTTTATGGCTCTGATAATGCAATTTTTTAGACGTTGGGCCCCGTGGAACTGCAATAACATAAATATATCCGCTGATCTGGCGGGAGCAATTACCGGGTGAGCCATATTTTGTCACATTTCGTTGTATTTCCTTCTCCTGGGTGAAAGTTGAGGCGTTCCTATTGCTACACATAACTCCTCAGAAGCTGCACTGAACATTATGCTGGCTATAGTTCAGAGGCGACGATGAGCTTTTACTTGAATGAAGAAATTTGTAGATATATATTTTTTATTAATTATTTTTTATTTTTAAATAAATAAAAGTTGCTGAGACTATTTTTTAATATGTATACATATTTTATTAATTATTTTTTTGCTATATTAATTAAACTTCAGTAAAAAATATAAAAAATATATATAGAATTTATTTATTAAATTTTTTTATTTTTGTAATAATTATATTTTTTTTATTAATTATTTTAAATTTTTATATTTATCAAAGTCACTACGACTTTTTATTCATATTTATTTATATAATCAATAATAAATTTTTTTAAATTAATTTATTTTTAATTTAATTTTATTTCGATAATAAATCAGCTCCACTTTTCGCTCAGTGCATAGAGAAATATTGCTTTCGTTAGCAATCGAAATATTTGTTATCTATAAAAGGAGAACTTTTGCTACTTTATAGCGGACAGCAGCTCATGACCTGCTTGGGCTTTGGGAATTCTGGGAACGGAACTAAACCTTGTCTCGGCTCTTCTAGCTCCCCTCTCTGCACAGTGTCTATTACGCATTGAGAGCACATGCCAAAACTTGCCACAAATATTGCGCAGCTGCTGCTGTTCTATTTCACAAGGTTGAGCCATTGAAAGCATGACGCACGCACACCCTTCTCCTTGCCGAAAAGCAACGAGTCAGACCTGAAGTTGAGCCGAAGCGCAAATGCAACACCTTGAGAGTGCTCGAAGAAGTAGCAGATAGTCGAGGCACCACCAGCGAGACTCGGACTGGTATATCACGGGGGGAAGTTTTCAATTTCTATGGAACACCTGGACGTCTAAGGTGCACAGCTAATGAGCTCAGAGCTAAAGGCGCAACTTTCTGTTTTGACGCAGCAATGTCTGCTTGGACACTGCCAGTGGGGAGAGGGGAAGACCATGTGTTATTTGTGTGTATCATGGTTAAATAACATAAAATCATATCAGTTCGGTTCGGCTCGTTTCTCCTTTCTTGCCAAATCCACAATGAACACTTGCGTCATCCGCATTTCATAAAAATACAAATTCATTTGTACGAGGTCTCCCTCTCCAGCAGGGGTTGCTAGAGGAAGTGCACACCTTGCCCCATTTACATAACATTAGCCGGGGCACATCGCAGCACCTCGATACCAATTTCTAGTTTCCCATCGTGACAATTATGGTAAACGCATGCAAATGACAATCGGAACATCATTTAGTTGTCTTCCCGAGCAAATGCAAGGCGATCGCACTTCCTTGAACCCTTTCTGCCGTGTTATGATTTCGTCTAACCGGATGCCCAGCCGACACGCAAGTGTCGCTCGAGAATTATGCAAATTAGATTTGGCACCTGGGAAACGGAAGGAAACGAAAGCGAATCCCGAATCCCGACTAAGCAGATATTTCCCACAGTTGTCAAGGCTAATGGATCCACACACATTTTTCCCTTATTGCTATCAATTTTTTAGCAAATAATCTGAAGGAAAATGATAAATGAATGTGAGATGGATTGATCAAGGCATAGCTGAGACTAGAAATCTGTAAGTGACAAAGTGAACTGAATATAAGGCGAAAATGTCCTTCGGGAATACATGAGATTGTGTTAAATCTCACATGGAGTTCAGCTTTAATCAATTTGTAAATATTGTCAAATGATTTATTTATTTTTTGGCCCTAAATTTAAGTAAATACTACCCAACTTTTAATGAACTGAAATAGGCAAAATGACGCCAAGTTTCTCATCAGGCATGGCTGCGGAATTGCTCGATGTGACTACTCCGCGTCACTCGCTGCTGTCGGGACGGTTCAAGCAGAGCTTCGCCTACATAACCCTGCAGTCCCGAATGCCGGGGATTATGGCCCAAATTGTGATGACGCTGCAAATCAACAAGGCGAAGCTGGAACAGCTCTATGGCAGCGAGGTCGAAAAGGACTTTCGTGTAATCATCGAATCCATAGATCGACTGAAGAGGGAACTGCTGCGCGATCGCTGCTTTCAACAGTTCCACGGCAATGAGCCGGACAAGGCTGAATGGAATGCGTTCATAGCCGAGCTGCCACGCCCCAAGCGATCGTTCTTTCGGGCTTGCTGGCTGCACGCCGAGTGCTATCTGTACAGACGCATCAGCTCGTTCTTTGAGAATAGCAAGTTTCTACGTAACTACGATTACTTTGAAGACCTCAAGCGGGAGGATCTTATCATTAGTTCGAAGGCAATAAGTTGCCTCACCCTAGCCACTCGCAATCTGACCAGAAACTTCGAGTCCTTCAGCCGACTGATGCGCATCAATTTGTGGAGCAATCATTTTGAGATTCAGCTATCGGCCTTTGTCTTTGAATCGCCTGCCGACAATAGCAACATCGACGTGCTCGCCAAAGTGGCCGATCTCGATCGCCGGCTGTTGATCGATGAGAGCCTGTTGGTGTGGAACTGCCTGCTCAAGGCCAAGGGCGAGAAAGTGATTATTGTCGACTATATATGTGACAATGGAGGCTTTGAGCTATTCACAGATTTGTTGTTTATTGAGTATTTATTGGATCAGGAGCTGGCGACCCAGGTGCGGATGCATGTGAAGGCCATACCCTGGTACATATCCGACGTAATGAGATCCGACATTGAATGGACTATCAAATATTTGAAGGACAGTAAGCTGGAGCATATCTCCACCCTGGGCAATAAGTTTGACCGTCTGCTAAAGAGTGGGTCCATCGCTATAGCGCCGTTATCGTATTTCTGGACAGGACCTCAGTCCTACTTTGTTATGGTTGATTCGAATCTCGAATTGTACAAGATGCTTACCCAGTCCCAGCTGGCGATCTTCAAGGGAGACCTCAACTATCGCAAACTGCTCGGCGACTATATCTGGGACTCCACGGAGGAGTTCATTACCTGCCTGCGCGGCTTTCGGCCGACCAATATGTGCGCCATGCGCAATGTCAAGTGCGAGGTGATCTGCGGCCTGCCCGAGGGCATTGCGGATCACCTGTTGAGGACCGATCCCACCTGGATGATATCTGGCTACTATGGCGTTATTCAGTACACGGATAGCTTAAAGTGCAAGTGCGATGCTCAGCATTCCCTCTGCTCGCTGCACAGTAAGTCCTGAGCCAATTTTCGCCTCCAGGCGACCGACTCTGTGCTTTGGCAATCAGCAGGTAACACAGTGACGCCTCAGCGCCGCTGGTAAGAGCTGTAATATGTTCGTAGTTTTCCTTTTTACTTTTTTTTTTGTATTAAATTTACTTGTGAAACGATTGCTACTGCAGCTGGTCGGCAGTGAAGGCCAGGGAATCGGAGGCGGTCGAGCAATGTCTTAATTTGCATTACGCTGCCAGCGAAGAAAACTCACAATGCCTTAAATAAATGAGCCCGAATTTGTCAGCGCACTTTGCCCAAATCAAACTGCATCGTTACGCCCACCGAGCGCGCAGGCGGACGGGTACGGAGTCTGTGCCGCCTTCAGCTCTGCGTGGCTGCCACCTGCATTTCTCTAGCGCCTGGCCAGCGGCCCATTGGCCAATTGGCGAGTGACTAATGCTGTTGGTTTTATTGATGTGGCGCACATGCGCAGCCATTTGTATGCAAGAAGCTGCTGTTGCCGCTGCCGGCGTCCAGACTCTTTCCGGATGGCCAATTGGAAATGGAAAGTTGTGAAAATCAGCATGTGGCTGGAGATGGTCGATTTCAAAAACATGTTTATTGGCGGTTTGTCCTAAAGCTGATATATGGACAAAAGAAATGACTTTAATTGCTGTAAAGAACTGTTTTACCTGGATCTTTCGAAGTCTTTTTATAATTTCAACATTTGTAACGAAAAGAAATTGAGTTATTGCATGAGTTAAATAATAAAGTTGGATTAAAAATAAATATTGATGGCCTATTATTTTATAATATTTATTATAACTGTAATAAATATTAAATTTGCAAATTTTGATGAAATATTATGTTAATATATTTTTTATAATTATATTTAAAATTTTTAATTTAATTATTTTATGTTAATTTATTTTTTATTGTATTTATTATATATAATTTTTTTATTATAATAATTATATTAGATATTAATTAATTTGGTATATAACATAGCTTCCACTTCGTTTCATATATTTAAAGTCATGGAAACTTGAAGAAACTCCGTTTCTTTTTTATTGTATTTATTCAAAAGATTTCTTGGTTCCCATGCAATATTAATATCGCTTGGCTGGTCAGTTCATTCAAAAAGTGCAGCAATAATCGATGGAATATATTTGCACTCTATTTCCCAGAGTTGCAGTTGAATAGAGCCGCAGCCGCAGCCGTAGCCGTAGGTGTTCTTACTTTGTTCTTTTCGTTAGGGCATTGAATGATTTCCCAACAAAGTAGTATCAAATCCTTATCGCAAATGACTTCAAATCAAATTCTCTTAGATGATTGCACTCTGGCCAAAGAAACCCCACTGAAATGAGCAGCGCACAATGGCCAAAGAAAACTATATGCGTACGAAATTAAATCAAAATTGAAATATTAAATGCGCATTCCCACAACTATTAAGCTGCCAAAATTGAGAAATCCACATGGGGCCTGAGCGAGTTGGATCTGGATCGCTAAATTCCATGAGTCTCAGGTACAGTGCGCACATTCCCCTAATGCTGGGTGAAACGAAATGGCAGTGGAACAGCCATTGGAAACGGGCCGCGCAAATATTTTCCCACCGAAAAATCCACCCCAAACTTCAGCTACTGCGCAGCTGCAAATCAAAACTGAAATGAAATAAAATAAAAGCCAAATGCTGCTGTCCACTTGGTTTTATTTTAAGGGTGGGGTTCGCTTCCCAGTGCGCGGATGCGCCCTTGAAAACAGCACCCGACAACCTTACGGCTAACTGGTGTACCCGTCCCATTCACCAGGTTGCTGAGGCTGTGGCCGTGGCTGTCGCTGTTGCTAGTGCTTTTGTCTGCTGACACGGCACGGGGAGGGTTGCTAGCATCGTCCAGGTGATGGTTATAACTCCGATTTCCACCACCCATTCAACAGCTTTAAGCTGTGCGCAGGTATGCGCCATCAAACCAGCTGGCAAACAGGATTCAATAACAATCGTCTTTGTCTTGCAGCGGGGTGGAGCTGTTGCTCGCAGTTGCCATTCGCGTTCGGCTGCTACATTTACAATTTGATTTGTCTACCTGCAAGGTGCGAGTGCTAAACAGCATTTTCGCATGCTCAATCAATAGAGCTTACTTCAGTCATAGTGCACCCCAAAATAGCTGACCGGATGCCGCCGCATTGCAAGTGCCTGCAATGTTTGCTTTTAAATATTCAATAATTATTGGGGCAAACCGAATGCTTCGAGCGTGTGACTCATGCAGCTAGAGCTGGGCGCGGCATGAAGCCAATCACCACTCTGTGGATGGGTAAATGATAAAAGTGACCATGTAGAATGTAATTATCATAAGTAGTAAATGGAATAACTGTTGAGAATAGGTAGATGAAGTGGGAATCAATAACTGTGAACTGAAGACTTAAATTAATTACGTCATTAAATTAACTATAAAGTGAAATTAAATTAGTATAATTAATAATATTATTATTAAGTATTATATTATATATATAAATATATATATATATATATATATATATATATATATATATTTTTTTTTTAGAGTTCTTTGTAGTCCCCATCGCTGGCACCCATAACCACTAGACTCTAGTCCATCTCTGATCACTATTTATAGAAACTTAAATCTTATTTTGAAGATAAAATAATTTGTGGATTGTCCAATAAAATAGATTGGCAATAAACACACAAACAAAAATACGATCAAATAAAAATAAATAGATAAAATTAAATAAATAAAAATATACTACACTTTTTATAAAGTATTAAATTTAAATAAAATAAAAAAAATGTATGGCAATTTTTATTAACAGTGATTAAAATTGTGCTTAAAATGAAATCATAAATAAAATTTTTTATTATTTTTATTATTTTTCTCTTTCTCAAAACCAGAAGTAGTTTACAAAAAACACTAAAATTATTATTATTATTATTATTTTTTTAAGTAGATTTTTTTAATATTATTTAGTTGTCCAAGATTTATTTTCAACGATATATATAAAAAAAACCCCAAATATACAATTTTAATTTAATTAATATTGTCAAGAAAAAGATATAAACCATATATATACATATACGAATAACATGACCATAAAGGTCTATATATAACTCTATAATATTATGAATATATTATATCAGAAGGGTGATATGGATATATATTATTCAATAAATAAATACAAAACCCTGAAATAAATATTGATGAGTCCAAAAAAAAAAAAAATCAAAAAATTTGAGTCACGCTTTGCACTCATATCTAAACCTCCAACATTTGAGCAAATATTTTGTCAAATGCAATGTGAATTTCATGGCACAATGGTGCACCTTTGCTTGGGACAAGCGATGACTGGTTGGAAAGTTCGATGTGTGTTGACTGCGGACACTTTGCCTATCAAAGGCACAAGTTGTGCCTAAATTATGTTCAAAATTAAATGGAAACAACTGGGAGCACAATCAGCAAGCAGCTAGCGGAGCGCAATCGGCAGTTGACATAAACCTTTCGCTGCAGAGAAAAAAAAACAAATGCCGCCAAAGGGGCTGACAAGTGGAGCCAGCGGAGCAACTGGCGAAAAGGTCAGCGTTTCGTAATCAGCTTTAGTGGCTACTCGGTGTGTGCACACGTAACCATAAGCATGGCTCCATGTCATCCTATATTTCACCGAGACACCGAAACCAGGCTGAGGCTGGGCACGGGCGAATGGCACTGTCAACTGGCCAACCTGGCAACGATTGTGGAACAACGAGCCAGAAAAAAAATAAAAATAAACACATTCGCCAACTGACCAAGTGGCCGCCGATTCGCAGCAACAACAACAATAATAGGAACAGCAATAGCAACTAGTAGTAGATATGTATGTTCAAACGACTATCACCCGCTAAAATTCAAATTCAAATTTGCTTAAAACCCAACGCCCCGGCCACCGGCCAACGGCCAGCGAGCCAAAAGACCACAAAAATTAGCCATCGACTTGGGCGCTAATCTGGTTTTAAACTGCGCCAGCGAGCGCTGCCACGATGCGGGTGTGTACCACGCAGCCCGAACCAGAGCCAGACCCAACTCCAACCTAGGCAGGCTGCACGGCCTGGTCAGCGCTTGGCCCAGCCAGGCAGACAGACATGCAGAGAGGCCGGACTGACGGACGGACAGTGAGGCAGCCGGCCGATCGCCGTTTGGCCATCGCTGAGCAACCAGTTTGTGGCACCCGCACCTGGCCAACTGCCCAACTTACGACTCGCAACGAACTGCCCCAGCCCAGACAGCTGCCTGTCCTGCTCAGCTCTGCCCTGCCCTGCCCTGCTCTGCTCTGCTCTGCCCTGTGCACTCCAGTCCTAGTTTATGCCTAGTGTTTCTCTTTTCTGTATGCGTTGCTTAAAAAGTATTTGTAAATATCATTAATAATTATTTACATAGAATTATTTAGAGACTATTTTCATTGTAAATATGGGATATGTAGGAATGAAGTAAATAATTCTGCATGAAATAGACTTGTAGTGTAAACTGCATTCTTTAAATAATTATTAAAATATTTAAAAATTTATGAATATGAATTTTTATCAGATCTACACATTTGAATTTACTTAAAAATTTCTGATACATTTAAAAATAAATTTTTCAATTATAAAAAAAAAATTATAATAATAAATATGCACACACAATACTATATGTATGAATATGAATTTTTAGAAGATCTAAAAGTTCTTAAATTCTCTTAAAAATCACATCAAAATTTCTAATACATTTCAAATTAAATTTTTAAATGATAGAAAACTCCAATAAATATATATATTTATGTAGGGTATACTGTCTTCAAGCTCATCTTAATAAAGTCTTTGGAATAAAGTCAACTAGGCTTTTCTAATAAAAACTATTCGCTGCGCATCTTAAAGGCATGTCAATGGAGCTAATGAAATTTCACTTCAATGACATTAAATTTCTATGGTTATTAAACAGCACCATGAAGATTAGAAAAATATGGGTTTATGCGAAGGTGCGCTTAGTTGGCTGCTAAAAGCATGCTGAAATGGCCAAAGATTGGGGTTTATTAGCCATAGGCTTTAGCAGTAATTGCTGTTGGCATTGAAACAAAAAAAAAAAAGAAAAAAAAATATTTACATATTTTTTATATAAATATTATAAATATCCTCTACTAGATTTCTAGGCATGCAAATATTTTACCTTTTATACTTAATTGGAAATAAAAACAGATTGTGTCTTTTACTCTTATCTCTTCCTCACCGTCTACTGAGCCAGACGCAAACGCCTGCTGAAAAGGTGCATTGTAATTCGTCTACTCAACGCCAGAGTGTGATTTGCTGATTAGCAACACTCTTTCCGTCATATTCTGAAAGCCCAATTACAACGGCGAACAAGACAAACGGCCAAACAGTTGCGACGCTTACTTTAACTTTTGTTCTCTTTTTGTTTTGTTTTGCTATTTTTTGTTTTTTTGTATTTTTCATTCATTTTAGCCACGTGAACACCCTTATGCAAAACAAATCAAAACAGCATTAAAAGTCGTAAATCTGTGCCAAAAAACGTTGCCGGCCACAAACCAACTGCAAGCCGAGCCATTCGACCGGCTCCTTAACAACAAAAGCGACTGCAGCATGTGCCAAAGCCAAAGACCAGGCACAAAGCCTCTTGGCCACAGAGACACTTGGCCACTCGAGACGCCGGCGTTGGCAGCGACGGCGGCGGCTGTTGTGATAAAATATGAGACACTGGGGCAGACAGTCAAATGGTCCATGCAGAGGGCGAGCGCGGCTGGGTGGGAGCCATGATTCAGTGTAAAAATAGCCAAAAAGAAATATCCATAGAGACGCATACTTATATATATGTATATTTACATATAGATATGTGTATTTAACTGGGTAGACTCATACGTCCAGGAGGTTGTTGGTTATTACTGCATTACCAATGACAGCAGCCACCGCCGAGACGCCACCTAGCGGCCCGAATGAGGCAACTAACCTACCTGTCAGCCCAAGATATGAAAAGCCTTCGATTTCGCCGGCAACTCATATGCATATACATATCATATATATATATATATATATATATATATATATATATATACTTATGACTGTGGGTTCCTTATGCGGGGACTGCCATAATGTCATGGCGTCGGCTGTTGCCGTTGCTGTTGTTGCCGGTTTCAATATTTATTTATTTGCGAGTGCCTCGCGCAATGCATTAAAGGCAATAAAATAAATAAAAATTGAAATTGACTACGTCAGAAAATTTTGGCATTCATAATGCATGAGTTTTGATTTCTTAGCGACGTCAAAATGCCAGCAGAAAAAGTGCACAAAAAAAATATTAAATAAGAATATGCAAATCATATGATTGACTGACTAAGAGATATCCTGAGTTTTGTTTTATATAAACAAATTTATACAAAATATTGTGTTAAAATTTATTAAGTATTTATGTAAATTTAAGATTTGCTTAAGATTTGTAAAAAAAAAAAAAATATATATATATATATATATATATATATATATATATATATATATATATATATATATATATGAATATTTGATTTAAATGTTTTGTAAATATTATTTATACAAATAATAGGATAGTATAGGATAGCATTCACTTCATCAATTCATATAATCATATTCCACTTCATTAGGCAAATCATCTTCCTGCTAGTCAGTTTGGTTTCCCACAAACTACCCTCTGTCTGCCACCTTCAGGGTATATTAAGCTAAGCTAAGTGCAAGAAATCACTTAAGTTTGCTTTGAGTCCAGTGCAGATTTATGTTAACTACTCGACTTGTTATAATTGGTATATTAAATGATTTAAAAGCTTGCCAATGCGCCAACACAAACAGAAATCAATTGAATGAAAATGAAAATGAAAAAGCCTAGTCCAAATCCGCAGCCAGCCATTTATATGGACCGTCTGACTATAGAGAGGGTGTAGGCAATTGGGCACCGAATCTGAAAAATATGGAACTCTGACTCCGAGCTCGACTCCGCGATGGCTGCGCAACGCGGAGCTGTGCATGAAACTGGCTTAATATTATTTATGAGCCCAATATGCGCGATATCACGTAATAATCACGCACATAAATGGCCAGTTAAATGCCGGAGACCTCTCGACTTGCGACTCTCGGCCAAAGCTGTGGCCGGTTGCATTTCATATTTCATTTCAAGTGTTATTTGCAAAACATGTACGAGTGGGGCGCAAATAAAAAATTAAGTAATAGATTTTGTCGCTGAGATAACAAAAAAGTGCTAAAATATTTTAAAATGCGTCAAAGCTAATTTATAGGACACATTTAGCGAAAAGCGAATTGACCAAAATTGGACCACCACCAGACACTGGCCAGAGATCTGTTGTGCGTGCGAGTGTGTGTGTGTGTGTGTGTAAACTTAACTGGGCAAATGATAAAAACGAAAGTTGATCTAACGAGTTCCATGGCAGTTGCCATTTGATAGTTGCTTTAGCCGAAGATCACATTCATGAACTTTATGGTTTTGCCAATTTTTTATGTGTTTTAAGACCAATGAAATAATGAACGTAATAAAATATATGTGGTATATTTGATATTATGATAATATTTTGTATATAATACACGCCCTTATAAATTTATAATGCATTTAAATGCCTTAGCATGAATATAGTGAAAGAACTTTATCGAAAAAGACGATATATTAATTTAATGTGTTCAGCTCTATACAAAGTTTTAATTATTTTATTTAAATACCTTATTTATTATAAATAATTTATCGTCACTTCACTAAATATTGTAAGTAAATAATAATTCATATTTTATTTATTTTTTTTTTATAATGCCCATGAATGAATATCTCATAAGACTCCAGGAATATATTATATATAATTATTTTAGAAACTTAATACGCGTTATCAGTTTTTTAAATATAAAAAATATTATTATTATTTTAAAAAAATATTAATATTATATTATAAATAAAAATATTGAAATAAAATTTATAAATATTTAAATAAAAATATATTTTAATAAATAAATAAATAAATATATATATATATATATATATATATATATATATATATATATATATATATATATATATATATATATATATATATATATATATATTTATTTATTTATTTATATATATTTATATATATACCGTTGCCAGATAGCTTGTCCAACATCTTCTTGAAATTAATTGCAAAATTACATTAAAATAATACTTCATTTCATTTTAATTTGAAATACTTACTTTATGCCCAGCTGTTGTGTGTTGTTCGCTGCGGTTACATGCAATTTGAACATGATTCACCATGCGGCACATGGCCATTAAAATGTGCTCAGAAAACGGGCAGATCGGCTTGTCAATTGCTCCTCAATAGCAACAACAATGAGTGAACAACAACATCGCACAATTACAAGAAAATTGCCAGCGATTGATGTTCATTGGATTCGCAATAGGCCGTCATCATTCCAGTTCGCAGCCGCATCCACAGCCACATCCATGTCCAATTCCAAGTGAAAAGCGAGCCGTGACTGCCATAGCAACAGCAACAACAACTGTCCAGCTTCAAGTCGCAAGACGAAGTCACAGTCAGAGCCAGGTCTGATGCTGCGAATGACAGTTGAATCACCTTCATTTTTAATGGAGACAAGTGTCAGTAATTTATGCACAAAGGCAAGCTGCAAACGAGTGTGGGCCAGGGGGGCAGCTGGGCGGCTGGGCGGCTGCACAAACAAGCACAGAAATTGATGCACAAGTTAAACAAATTAAAATCGATTGTCGGCCTGGGCTGCAGCTATTCTGTGGCCATAACTGTGAACCTGAGCTCCGAGGCTGTGCGCAGCGAAGGCCCAGCCTTAACCAGGGTCAGGCCCAGTGCGCGGGGTCAATGTGAATTGTGTGAAAATGACCGCTGCACTAGAAGATCAATTTCACGACTTGACGACTCCCCTCTCTCTCTCCCTCTCTCTCTCTCTCTATGGATTGTAAGCGATCTTGGCACTTCATTATTCACGCGCGTGCGCCATTCAAGGCTCGCGGAAATGTCAATAGCAAATCACTTAATTTGTTTAGCAATTTTCGCCGCCAGATCTGCAGAGCTATAGGAAAACATAAGCCGCAGCGCAAAAAACGTGTAGAAAATTGTACGTAAAAAAACAAAAAATAGAAAAGGAAACAGAAAACAAACCCGCTCACGATGCCTTCAACTTGGACTTGTTGGGCAAATTTGGTCAAATGATGTAGAAACATTATCCCTGGCCGCTTGTAGTTGTGGCTGTGATAATTTTGCCGACTGCCCGCGGGGATAAGTGCTTCGTGCTTTGGGTCAATCGGGTCAATAAAGTGCTGCAATTGCTGCGAGCACAGTGAGAAATTTATGAGAAGCACGTAGAGAGGCTCATATACAGATGCAGAGACAGCAAGATGAGCAGCTCTCAGACAACCAAATTCATATAGTTAAAACAGTTTTGGTTTTAATTGGAATATCATACCTCATTCTAATGTTACTGCGTTTATGTAAACGCAATAAGAATCATGTAGAGAGGCGCATAAATAAAAACGCACCATAGTTCATTACTAAAAATCGTGAACAAAGTAAAAATTTTTTTAAATTGGAATATCATACTTCTTTCTACCAATTCTGACTTTAAGTAAGAGTAATGAGAATCACGTAGAGAGGCGCACAGCGGCGCTCATTACTAAAAAGCGTGAAGAGTTTAAATGAACGATCAGCCTAACAACCCCAGTTGGCCAATGACGCCACCCACATATACACACACACACCGTTACACACACCCCTAGCCGGCACACACCCACATCGGGCAATCGCACAACGCGTGGCGCTGGTCAGCCCACAAAAGAGACGAACTGTTGGAGATGGCAGCCAGGCGATATCGAACGCGTGTCAGAGAACAACAAGTCAAACCGGAAAGCAGACGCGCTGTGGCCCTGGCAGTCGTGTCAGCAGGACCTGCAGCCCAACTGGGTGCACTGCACGCACGCAGGAAGGTGGCGGGTGGCGCAGCGAACGTGCAAAGTGTGGGTCACGTGTCGCATATTAGGAATTGAATGCAGCTCAAAACGTATGTCAACTGTGTGTGTATTGGTGTGGTGCGGTATGGCGTGGCACGGTGCAGGGGTCAGGTCGGCTGAGGGTGTGCAGGCAGCCGTGACGCGTCCAAGTTGCAACCCTCTCGGCCTGCTCGTTGACTTTCGACCAGTGTGGCCAGCCAGCAAATTATGCGTCTGCTGTGACGTCGACAAGTACGAATAACATTATCAGGCAGCGTTTGTCGCTCGTTAATGGATCGCCGTCAATGCATCCACCCTCTGTGCTTTTATCAGTTTTGCCATTTAATTTGGCCTAATTTAATTTTTGCTGGTAGCAATTCGGGTAGCGTCCAATCAGCGCGAGTTTCTGTTTCTTCTTTGGCAAATTTCAGCCATCCGCCCTCCCTTCTGATTGTGATTTGACAATTGTGGGAATCTTTGTCGCTTTGTAGCTGCTGCAATATGGTAAATGTCACTGAGCCGCCCAACCACCCTGGACGAGAGCATGTGAAACATGTGCAATGAGGCATTGCCTCTGCTTCCTGTGACCTCGTGTGGGAACCCATTAGATGATCTATTCATCGCTACATATTATTGTTTGCACTCGGCAGTCAGCCCGCAACCCAAATACATTTTCCAATTGTTGACATACATCAGCGACGACTCGTAATAATTGATAACTGTTTAGTCACTGCTTGATTCTCGAGCCAACGAGGGGTCAAACACTAATGACACTTGGCTTTCTTAATTGTTTTACTGCCTCTATTTGATCAGTTTGCAGCTGAAGTGTTTTAGTGGACAATGCAAGGAACAAATCATTTTACGCTCGGCGTGGGAAGGCGATTGAACTGTTGTTGCGTAACAGTTTATGGGTTATTTGTAATGGATGAAGCGCTCAAGGTGTGATCATAACATGGGAAATAAATTGAGTTTGTCTGACTGGGAAACAGTCAGCGGAAGTTTGATTTCATAGTGCCCAAACCATATGAAGCTACAAATTATGGGAATCAAAATTTTTCTATAGTTTGAATGTAAAATAATAATGTCAAGATATTGAACTAAAATATTTAACCTTTAATATATGTTGAATGCCTGAATGCATCCCTAAAAATCTATAATGAGTATATTAAGAATTTATATTTGCTTAACAGTTTCATATATTTTTACTCATATACGACTCTCAGCCTAAAAGTAAACCTTATAAATCTCATAATACTGCAAATATACTATTCTTCACTTAAGTTAAGTAATAATAATAATAATAATAATAATAATAATAATAATAATAATAATAATAATAATAATAATAATAATAATAATAATAATAATAATAATAATAATAATAATAATAATAATAATAATAATAATAATAATAATAATAATAATAATAATAATAATAGTAATATATAGGTATATTAATTAAGATAGTGAGTTCTCCATAAGGCCTGTTATGTTTCTATTAATTTGTTACTTTAGCTTTAAGATAATATATGATTTGAATTAATTTCTGTTTAGATTAAATTGCAGAATTTCAATAAAATAATTTTATTTATTAAGAAAAGAAAAAAAAATATATATATATATATATCGGCGCTATATCCCAAATACTCACTATTATTTTTCAATTTCGCTCCCTCTACAATATATATATTTAAAGACATAAGCTTAGCTGTCCATGGGTTAATCAATCACTCGTTGGCATTGGCAGCGCTTAGCCGTGCGGTTCGGACATCCCTTGACCTTAGCTCGATTTGCAATCAATGGCCATAAAATTAGCACTTAACGTCGCTGGCTGAGCGCTCATTAGAGGCCGAATCTATGCATGCAATTTGAGGCTAAAAACCTGAAAGAGGTTTAGCTTAAGCCAAAGCCCTAACGCTAGACGTAGTTAAATGGCCCCATCTGAAAGTTGAAACCATTACAAGCCATTACGTGGAGAGTCCAGAGGTACCAAGCCACAACTAACGACACGGGCAAATGGAGCAACTAGCAAACAGGCCAGGCGAACGGGCAACCAGAGGTAAATGTTTAGAGCCAAGTCCAAACTAATTTCAACCACCCTCAGGTGATGAAGACAATTAAATATTCGTGATTTAACGATCACTTTGCAATGCTCCAACTGTCAGACGACGTCGACGATGGCGGCGGTCGCCAAATCCCCGAAAAAAAAAAACAACCGCAAAACTCCCAACTTCGAGCTGCAAATTCCCATTTGAGTCAAATGTAAATGACTGGCGGGACGTGGAATGGAGCCCTAAAAATTTCTTGGCTGCCCGATAAAGATCGCACAGTGGACGACGAGGACCGCAAGAACTAAACCAAAGTTGGCCCAAATGAATGTTTTTTTGTGCCTTTGCCTTTGCCTTTTGCTCTTGCGCATCACGAATTTTCCAGCAGCAGCCGTTGAGGGAGTAGTTCGTTAGAAAAGCTCCGCCGAAAACTGAAACAGGTTTTCCTGTTTCTGTTTTGTTGTTTTCTTTCCAATTTTTCTCTTTTTGCTTTTTGCATTTTGCATTTTGCCAATTTGCCTATCAACAAGCGATCGATTAAGTACGCCTACCAGGCCAAAAGCTGCTGTCTGCAACCTGCCCGCCTGCTCCTGCCCCGCCTTGGCCATGTATATTGGTCACAAAGTCAAAATGTTAATAAATGCAGTTGGGCCGCAGACAGTGGGCAGCTGCTTGGTGGGGTTTTGGGGATTTGGGATTCTGAGTTCTGAATTTCTTGGAGATGACGACGGCGTCCCACCCACTAGTACGTGGGCGTTTCTTTGTTGTTGTTGTTGTTGCTGTTGCTTTCTGGTCAAGTTCATTTCTGTTGCTGCGGCTGCAGATTCCAATCAGGTGTAATAATTCTTATTGGCAACGCTTCAAACTCAGCTCCAAGTGGAAGTCGAGACGTCGACTTTCTTTTAATATGCCCCGCGTATCGTTTACTGTTAGACACAGAGTTCTCTCTTACTCTCGTTCGCTCTCTGTCTCAGTCGCTTCACGATTTTTGATTGATCGTGCATACTAAACTATAAATCCATCGTGATACATTGGGGCGATCAGGCGAGGCTACGTCGCGTTTGCGTTTGCCTTTGCGTTCACGTCTTCGTTTTGCCTTTAAATTTTGAATTTGCAGCCGTTTTCCGTCAGTTCCGTCGCCAGCGGAGTCTCATTTTCATATTATCAGTGCACACAGCCACAAACCAACTAACCAAACTAGCGATGGGGCGTGGCTGCAGCTATCTAGAGGACAAACAAAGCCCTACCAGCAATGGGCAGTCTGAATATAATGACTACATAATGCAGAAGTAGCATCGGGTTCTCTACTACTAAAGTATTCTTAAGGTAAGATAAAGAAAGATAAGCGTAAGCTTATCTTAAAAATAACAAAGAAAAACAATTTTATCAAAGTTAACATTAACATAATATTATTAGTATTTTTGTATTGTATTTATTATTATTTTAATTTGACTTAAGTTTAAAATAAATATTAATACAATAAATTAATGATTACAAAATACAAATATTCCTTAAATATAATATATATTCATATTTAAATTGAATTAATTAATTATTTTTATTCATTCTACAGAGTGAATTAAAAACAACTATATATCTATTATTATAATATTTTTATTAATTACTACAAATAATAATAACATTTGAAAATATTGAAAAAAAAGCGTTTTTATTTTTTATTTTTTAGTTTATTCTTATTTTTATATTATATATTATTATATTAATATTAAAATAAATTTTAGTTCAAATTAAAAAATATATATATATATTAAGTTCTGCTTACCACATACACTCATCACATGGAAGGACTAGAACCCGTACGAATGATTATCAAAAGGCGAACTTGGAATCATAACTCTTGAAGTTTCTCTTCTGAATTTCATTCAACTTGACATCCAATTGCATTTGAGAATTGCGTACGCATTTAGCTTAGCTTGCCCATTGAACACGCACGAGTCGAGTGTATTGAGAAACGATCTCCAGCATCTCTAGCCTGAATGCAGTGCCATTTAATTCCCTGCATTAATCAGGCCGCTCGACTAATGTAGGCCGTTAATCGTTCCAGTGTGCACTTTACACGCCTTTTGCCTAATTTTGGGCCTTTTTATCACACGCAGCTGCAACGGCTGCAGCTCCCTCCTCGAGCTCTCCCTGTGTCCCTCCCCGTTTGGGCGTTTTATGTGCCAAGTGACACCAACGACGCATAAATATCTAGCAGGCAACAACTAATTAGTGAATATCTGCCATCGAATGGGGTAGACATCAGCTCCAGCTCTGGCTGCTGCTGCTGGGCAAGGTGTCGCCCCATTGACAATAACTACAAAAACAACAAGAACACGTTCGGAACAAGAGCAAAAACAATGTTGAATCGATTCCCTGGGCGTCGCACTTAACTCGCGCCCCATTTCTGACACACATTGCGAGTATTTTTGGGCTGGCCGTCGAAAATTATTGAAATTTTTATATCAACGCAGACAGAGCGTGAGGGAGAGAGGGAGAGAAGGGAGGTAGCTGATCTGATGATGCAGAAGGCATTGGCATTATCGCCTGGCATTAAATGCGATTAAATTGATTTCTTCCAAATGCCATCAAATCGCCGACATCTGACTTTGATTTTTATATGCGTCTCATCTTTGGGGGCTTTGTCACCTTCTGCGGCACACGGCGGGCGGGGGCGAGTGTTGTGGCTGGGATGACTCCGTTGCCTATTGACGGATTGTTGCGTGCAACATTTATTGCACTTGAATGCGTTTCTCAAAGAATCCGGCAGCTATCGTAAAAGTAGTTTTTATTGTTTTATTATGTATGTGCACCGACTGACTGCCTGGCGAGGGCATTCTGAGGAGGGCTGGACTAAGTTTTATGTGCAACTAAGCCAATTTCAGCGATTACGGCCCATCATCGGTGTGTTTGCAGCCAACAAAACATAATAAAACATATATCGGAATAAAACTTGGCGATGGCCATAAGCCGCACGTCAAACATGACATTCATTTCGGGCTGAGCATAAGCGCATTCCCAAAATATCTTTATATTTGATCAGACGAGTGAGTGTCTATGAAATTAAGTTTGAATTGATTTCTGAGACGCAATTGGCTATAAAGAGAGATGTGCAGCTTAAAGTTTGGAAAACAAATTTAGAAAATTCTCAACAACAATATAAATTTAGGTGGTAAAGAGTTGAAGAACTGACCCATAAAGAGGTTGATCTGGTTTTAAGCTGAATAAACATTTTGACTTGAGAATTCTAAATATTAAAAAAAATTAATAATAAATATATTAAAATAATTTTTTTGTGTAGCTGAGGTGGGTAAAAAAATTATAAATAAAAAATAATAATAATAAAAATAATACTAATTTAAATTTAAGTTATTAATCTCTTTTTTAACTTTTACCATACTTTGCTAATTATCCAAAGCTCTAAAATTTTAGGCGTGAAGATTAAGATTATTTCTCAGACCAACTGTTATCATTTGCTTCTGCAATTCCTCTTCAAACCATTTCTTGCATTAGAATTAAACATTTATTGACTTAAAATCTTTATTGAATTTAAAAATTAGCTAGCATTGTGTTATGCTGAGCTATCGATGTGCCAAGCATATTAATAAACATAATAAAATAACGATGTTAACATCTGGTGTTGTTAGCTCATTTAACATGTAACATCCATGCCGAGGACTGCTGAAACCCTTCGGGTGAAAGGCGCAACGTGTTAAACGTCAATAAAGTTGCCAAAACCAACAAACAGCAGCCGAATGTGGACTGAGTGCGGCAAGTGGCTGAAGTGGCAACACTAATAAACCCGCTTGCAGCCAAATGGAGGTAATAAATAGTCGCTGTGCTACTAATAGGGGTAGGGTTAGGGCTGGCGCAATTAAGCGCTGCCAAGTGGAAGTGCAACGGTAATTACAGGGTATATTGAGTCAAAGTGCGCCAAGTGAGCGAGCAATTTGAAAATTGAAAAACAACAAATGAAAGAGAGAGGGAGTGAGAGTGAGAGTGAGTAAAGGGTGGTCTATCTACTGCCTGCCTGCCCTGTTGGGTGGGTGCATTGCAGTGGTGCGACGGCGCCGTCTAAAGCAAACAGCATTAAATGCTCAACTCAGCTCAGGGGGCTGCAGGACGTTAATTAATGACGCGCCTGTTGACTGCCAATTATTTGGGCAGGGCCCTAAATAAAAAAACTGACAAAGCTCCACGCACACGCAAGGGGTGGTGGTTTGGCTCCAGTAATCGGTAATCACTTTGTGAGTTGTGTGTGGCTCAATGGAGACTTTGACGTCGCATAAACAACGTGTGGCGTGTGAAAAATCAGCTTAAAAGGATGCCGACAGACCACGTTGAGGCCGACTGATTGCATTTTGCGACAATAGCAGCACACATGCACACCTACACACATTGAGAGAGCGAGTAAGAGAGACAGAGAGAGAGACAGGCACACACGTGTCTAGCAGGCTGGCGACACTAAATCATCGCCAAATGCTTATGATTAGCGTCCCATTGGCTCGACACGGTCGCTTTATGCGGGTTCTCATGTTGTTTTCAATGTTATGCCCCATGTTGTTGCTGGTGTCGGTCACATTACACTGCGCGGCGAGTTAAGAGGCAGCTGTAGCTGTAGCTGTAGCTGAATATATATATTTATGAAGATAATGCATCTTCTATATATAGTACAGGTCTTGTAGGCATACCTTGACAGCATTTGCTCCCTTGCTTGTCTATTCGTCGTTTTTTAATTAGAAACATTTGAAAGCTATTGTCATCTGGCTGGGCGTAACACTTGTTGCCAGCGATCATTGCCAGGGCCAAGCTAATAATATATGTGTGCAGAGATCGCATGGAGAGAGGGGAGAGTCTGAGCAATCGTATGGGGCGCTGTGAGTATGCGTGGGGAGTCGCAACAGACAAGGCTCACTAGCAACAAATGAGCCAGATAAAGAAGAGAGGAGATTAACCGGGTAAAAAAATACTTTCTGAGAAAATATATAAATACTGAAAGGTGAAAAAAGTAAATGAAGAAGTTTTAGAATGAATTTATGAAGCAGAAAAAATTGTAGACTATAAAAATTGTATAAATAAAATGTGAGAAATTAAATTACATATAAATAAATTAAATATACAAAATTTAGTAATAAAAATGTATGTTAATATACAAATTATTTAAATAAAACATACAAAATTTATAAATGGATAAAAATAAAGAAATTTTTTAAAATACTACATTTTGCAAACAATAAATTTAATGCAATGAAAATAGAATATATATTAGAATAAAATATGCTAATTATTAATATTATTTTTTAAAAACAATTTTAGTTTAATAATAGATAAATATAAATTTAAAAAGATATACAAATAAATTTTGAAGTCAAATAAAATTATTGTACATAAAATATTTATATATAAATATATATACTTATCAATTGTTACTTTTAAAAAATTCTGATTTGATAAAGATGTAAAATTTAAGTGCTATTTGTTAGCGACTCCACCCAACGAATTAAGTATGAGCCTCAGGATGTTTTCTAACCTTGACTGGAGCTCTTTGCCATTACCATTATCATTTGCAGCATCATCATCATCATCATCATTGTCAGCAACAGCAGCAGCATTATCGCCATTGACTAGTTTGGCTGGCTGCGCTACTTTTTAATTTCGGAACCTTGAACTTTTTTCTTCTTCTTGCAAATTGCATACTACGAAAATAATATTTGTAATAAAATAAAATAGTCTGGCTGCAAATATCAGTAATCAGCTACAGAAATCACCAGCCGGCTGGCCAAAATACAAAATGGAAAAACAATGCTCAAACAACTTCATCAACACAACAATGGCTAATGAGTCAGTGGAATGGAGATACGAGTTCGAGTGATCGAATAAGTTTTCAAATAGTCAGTCGGTTGCATATCTATATATATCTGCTGGCCCGTGTCTGTCGGCATTCGGCTAATAAAACCATCAAAGACATTAAATGTTGTGGGTGCCATTCATTTGATTGAACTCTGACACTCGTCTGACCACGACTCTAGAAACTGCGAGCAGCCAACTGCAGACTGCGAACTGCAAACTGCAAATACATAAAACTAATAATAATAATCGCTAACAAAAATAAAAATGTTGCGCAGATGCTGCAAACCAGATACGCGATGCACTTCAAGAGTTGCCAAACGTTGCGGTTGCATCTATTGAAGATGTTTTGCTTGCTCGACTGCCCGACTGAGCGGCTGCACGTGCTCAGCTCTCCATTGTATTAGCGCATTGCGGTTGCATAATCCACAATTAGGCTCAATGGGATGACAAATCAAATTCGATTTGTTATTTTTTTTTTAGAAAGAGGCAGCTCTGGTAGGAGGGAAAATTTCCCTAAAGAATTAGCAATTATTTATTTTATATTATGTTTTTTATATAAAATATTTCTTATAAATTATATAAATATTTTCTCTCAATTAAGGATAGGCCATTTTTGATAATTATTTATTTAATTTATAATCAGTAAGAAACTATTATAAAATATATATATTTATATAAAATAATAATATTAATAAACAAAAGATTTATGTATTTTAAAATTTATTGTATATATATATAATTTAAAAAATATATATATATATAATAATTTTAGAAAGCTATTATCTATATTATATTATTTAATATAATATTATATAAAATTATATAAAAATTATATTTATTTATTTTTTTTATTTTATTTCATAATAATTAAATATATTTTCTCTTGCTTCTTATATGCTACATCTAAAATTAATCTTTTATAAATTTTAATCATCTATGTATAATCGTATTTTGTCTGCGCTATTCTAAGCAGCACAAACCGTTCTTGTTCTGGCTAATAATTGTGCGTCCATTTCAATTTCATTTAAGTCTGAGGCGCCTGCGGGTTGTGTCGACTGTCGACTATCGATTGTCGATTGTCGCAGCGAGCTCTGGCCAGTTGTTGCGGTTGTTGTTGCCGCATTTGATCGACTCGCAAATGTTGGTATTGTTTTGGCATTGTTTTTGGCCAACTGTCTGCATAGAACTGGCAGCCGCAAAGAGACTCCAAAGAGATCGTTATAATTTGGCCGGAGGCGCCGCAGCGGCGCATTCGCAAACGCCACGTCCTTCGTGGCGAGTGGGTGGTTACAGAGTTTTTGTTTTACTAGCTTTTAGCTTGATTATTTTCGGGTGGTTTGCTTATTTATTATTTGTTGTTTGCTTTTTGCGCCATTTGATTTAAATTATAATTTTATGTAATCATGAAGTGGGCCTGTTGCCGGCTGCCGCTGTCGCTGCTGCTGCTGCTACTAGCCGCAATTAAATGCACGTTTTGTGCCTGCTGCTAAATGCAATCGATTATTGATTATTCGATCATTTTAATTGCCTGCTTTGCCTTGGCCAACGTGAGAAACGAAAATGAATTTGTGCATTAACTGAAAGTCAAACAAAATGAGCCGATTTCTAGTGCAAATAAGTTGAGTTTTAACAATAAATATACGTATATAAATAAAAAAAAAAGAATATAAATTTACATTGAAGGAATAATATATATATATATATATATATACAATATATCTTTATCCTCCAATATATATATATATATATATACAACCCATCCCACACAGCATCCAATTCTCTGCTTCACCCTCTGCCGGGCTCTTCTGAAAACTACCTTCAAACCCCATAGCAGCTGGGGCAACACTTCCGATGCTAGTCTCTAGACTGGCGCTGCGCCTGGCCAAATACTTCCTCCATAGCTCAAAAACAGGTGTGAGCTGTACAGGCGCATATATTTCCCTTTTATGCCTTACGCTACGTCTCAAATCTCATGCGCGTGTCCAGCTTGTGCCATTGTCGTTAGTCAAAAATAGCTGTACGACAACAACAACAGGAACAGCAGCAACAATAACATGATGAAGCAGAAGAGGCAGAAGAACAACAACTCAAGTGACACCTTTAGCCAATGCATCTGCACAATTACGAGCAGAGCAGAAAGTATCAGATTTCTGTAGAAGGCTGCGGCGGCGGCAGCCACCAGCCACGACAGTGAGCCCAAGCAAAACTCCTTTCTTTTATGCGCCACTGACAAACGGCACATTGCACATGTCCTGCAATAACAACAACAACAACAACAACTGACTGTTGGACTGACGAACTGGTTGGCTGCCTGCTGCACAATCGCAATCAGTCACCCCCATCAGAAAGGCAGCCGTGAAACAAAAGGCGTGGCGTGGCGTGGCGTGTGTGTTGTTGTTGTTGCTGTTGTTGCATCTGCAACTGATGCTGGCTGCATTGCTGCGGGTGCGAGTGCGGGTGTGGACCTTGGCCTCGGTATTGATTTCATGTTGACGCTGCAATATTTCCTTAATGAAAACAAACAAAAGATGCGATGGTGTTGCCAGCCACCAGGCAGCTGTCCAGCGGCAGCAGCAGCAGCAGCAGCAGTTGCTGTTGGGAGGCAGCACAAAGTGCGTGTTATTAATATTATTGGCCTGGCCCAAAGGCTGCTTCCTTATGGCCACACACGAGTGTGTGGCAGGCTGGCCAGGCAGCCAGGCGCTCAATGCTGCCGCAGATGTGTGCTGCCAGATAATTTTTTGGCAAGCAGGTCGTGCCAAATTCCACACACACACTCGCCCAGCTTACAACTGTGGCCAATTTAAAACCAATTTAAAGTTTAATGAATTCATAAAGAAATCACTCGCTGGCTGCACTTTCAAAACATAATCTGCCGACGCGTCGCAAAGACGACGCCAGAAACTCGCATTCACCTGGGCCGCTGTTGCCTGCCCGCGTTGGGCCATGCCACAGCAGCAGCAGCAGCAGCCGCAGCATCAGGCTGTGGCTCATGGCGTGCCAAATCTCATAATCAGTCAATAACTTTTGCCGCCTTCTGCGCGCACGTGGCGCGGGCCAGCAACGACCTCGACTATGGGGCCATAAGCGTTTCTTTATGTGCCCCATAATCGAAGTGAAATCAATGGCACTGCCTGCATACCATTAACACGAAAGTCGTTGCGGAATCTCTGGGCCATCGTCAAGGAAGTGCCCCAGCGAAGAGCTGCTTCAGTTGGAGGAGGTGTGCCAGTTGCCAGTTGCCAGTTGGCAGTTGGCAGTTGGTCGCCTGGCTCGCTTTGATTTGAGCTAAACAAATTTTTATATTCGAACAGATTTCAGCATGACAGTTATTAATTGCAAATATCGCTTAATTCATCGCTTAAAAAGCGACAACATTCGCATAGTTCTGGCCTCGTGGCCAATCCTCCAATCCAAACAACCTGTAATCACGACACGATTCAACCAGTCACCGTTACCAATATCTCTGTCTCTGAGCCAACTTGTTGACTGGGTCTGCGTGTGTGTGTGTCTGTGTGTGTGTGTGTGTTTGCAATTTACATGGTTGCATTCCATTGACACTGATCATCAGTTAATTTGTTTATTTATAGCATATGCAAAGGCATAAAAGTGAATGCGCATCGTTTGTTTTGGGTCTGTAGGACATTTGTTATCCTCTCTCGGATCGTTCCCTGAATTTTGAGGTGAGAACTGACAAGCCAAGGCGATGCCGAAAATGAACGAGTGTACGTTCGCGGCTTAAGCTTGATGAGGTTTATTGTTAGAGCTACTCAGTTGGACTTTAACTATAGCTGGATTTATTTTATATATTTTTTGATGGCAGTTTGCTTAAATTATACTTTCTTTTAAGCAGCGGGAACAAGAGAAGTGTAAATAAAAATTATGGGAAGTTCAATTCCTTTAAGCAGTTAAAGAAAGTCAGCAACAGTGGTTGCTTGGGACAGTTGTGAAATAATCAAGTTAAAAATACTAATTTATATTATTTATTTATATTTCTAAATTATATATTATATATTATAAATAAAAAATAACAATAGCTAAACACAATAAATGAATAATAAAAAAAATATTAATATCAATATAAAAATAAAATAAAAATGAAATATAATTGCAATAAAACTTAAATAAATATAAAAACAAATTAATAATGAAAAATTAATTAAAAATAAAATACAAATTTAATAAAAATCAAAATAAAATAATTATAATAAATAAAATACAAATTTAATAAAAATCAAAATAAATTAAAAATTAAACAAAAATTAAATTAAAATAAAATGAAAATGATATATGATAGAAATATCAAAATCCCCTATAACCACTTGAATTGAATTTTAACCACTCAAAAATTATTGAAAAATAAATATATTAGTCAAAACCTCCATCTTGCCAAACAACAACTTCCTCTAGATACTAATTGAAGACAATTTTGTGACTGTCAACAACGATTTTTTCTTGAACAAATTTTCATAGTTTTTCGCAAATTTGTGGTAGCTGCGCCGCTGCATATAGCCCTGGTAAACAATGTCGGGGAGCAATTCGCATTTATGCTGCATAATCAAATCATTAGTGAAAGGTTTTAGGGCACTTGATCGATCGCGCAGCTCGTTAAGCTCCAATAAAGCACTTAATGAATAAAAAATAAGGGGGAAAAAGAGCTCAAATATTTTCACAACTGAAAGCTGCAAACTACTTGAAGTCGCAATCCAGAGTCTAGTCTGTGGACCCAAAAGATTGATTGTGTTGACTGATGGTGTTTAGTGCTGCATTGGGCTCTGCTGGGCTCTGCTTCTAGGTTGCAATTGGCAAATTTGAATGTTGTTGATGTTGTCGACAACAGCAGTCGCCACGAGTTTTGTTTTTGGGTTTTTCGGGCTTTCGGTTTTCGGCTTTTGGTTTTTGGTTTTTGGGCAACGGTGGCAACTGGCAACAATTGGGGAGCAACGATATCGTGATGGCCCCGTTTTATTGATGGATTAAGGGCGATTACGCGATCGTTGTCAGTATACAGTGGTGGCCAGGAAAAGTGGCTGAAGGGCCAATCGGTTTGCTTGTTTGCCAAAGACAAGACCCAGCCAAAGATGTGATGTCGACGGGGACATTGCGCAATCGATAATCATGGACCCTGCAGGGGGTGGGTGTAGGGATTGGGAATTGAGCTGTCATGTCAGGCGGCAGTTAATCAATGCAGCCAAAACATAATCAAATTAACTGCCACAGAGAAGAGCACCAGAGGGGACACAGAATGGAGCAGCAAGAGGCGGGCACTGGGGGGCAGGCAGACTAAAGTCAGGACTATGTAGGCCACAGCAACAGCAACAGCAACAATTGTTGCTTAGCTGGTTGTCTAACAATCTTGTGGCTAGCTTTGGGGCAACAAGTGATTTGATTGCTGCTGCCCACTGCCCACTGGCCCAGGGAATCTTTGGCTCAGTTCAAACAAGTTGCTGGCGGGGAGTTATGAAGTAATGCATTATAATTTGGCCGCGCAATTGGCCAGTCGAGATGCACCTTATCCAAAGTCGGCGATGTCGATGGCGAGGCATGTTTGTTTCTTGGGCACCGCTCACTGTGCATTTTTCCACAATTTTTCTCCTGCTTTGCATAATTGTGGGAAACAACCAGCGGCCTTTATAAGTAGGCTAAGGTTCATTATGGCATGCCGAAGCACTGAATCAGTTCTGCTCCGGCAGGCGAGGCTCAGCCATTTGATAAATTATGCGCCCTGCTATCGAGCCGCAGCAAAGTGCAGGCAGGCTGCACCGCTGCTCCAAACATATCGCTGCAATATCGGACAATCGGCGTGATTAATAAGGCTGGCCAGAACAGCGATGGTTCATCAGCATCATTCGATTCCCATCCCTCGCTCCCTCTCTCTGTGCCTGGCTAACCTGTTTGCCCGCACTTGGCGCCTGATACCCCAATCTCGGCCTGGACACAACGCATTCTCGACTCATTTAACGCATACGCGCCTTGCTCTGTCGCTCGCTAATCAATTGTCGCCGTATTAAGGTCGCCAGCTTCTGCATGCGGAGCAAGGGCTTTGGAGCTGTGGCATGCTAAATATTGGCTTCAATTAAATGGGTAGTTCGATTCAATTTATTACTGCTTAATCAATAATTGCTGAAAAACTGGTTTCGGATCGTGTCATATAAGGAATTCAATATCAAATTAATTATTTGAAAAGCGGTTGGATGAAATTAAATCTTAAATATTGCTTTAGCAACAAAAAGTCTTCAGCCAAAGTATGCTTTTTTATACACAAAACAAATATGTTGTAAATTTAATTAAAATAAGTAATTTAATTAAAGTTTCTAAATGAAACAAGAATACATAAATAGCTATTAATTTATGATTATAAATTTATTTATGTAGTAAATAATTCATATATTTTTGAAGTTGTGTATATGTCTGTCTGACCCTCCTCTTAATCCTTCCTACTTATAATCTTGATTTTGAAATCCTTCTGCTTGAGCTTCTCTCCACGCCTTCTAATTGATTCTTAAGTTTAATTGACTTTTGAATACAATTTTATTTTATTTTTAATAAATTTTATTTATTATTAAATTTTTAAATTACTTTTATTTATACATTTTATTTTATTAAATTTTATTTACTATTAAACTTAATTTTGTTTGTTAAATTTTATTTATTTAAAAAATTCTTTGTATAATATAATAAAATTTAATTTACAAATACATACATATAAGAAAATATTAAAAATGTTCCGCTAACAGCAGATGAAATCTTTTGAACGAAAACATTTTTGGGCAGTCGCAGTCGCAGTGACTGCCCCGCGCGTGTCCATTGAAGCGGATGGCAGGTTTGCATTTTTTGGTTGCGCTGCTTTTGCTAAATGTGACACTGAGGCTACTGTTCGTAATGGTGTTGGCATTAAAATGGATTACACACTGACTGAAAAGCTGCTGCCTGCCTGCGCTTTCGCCCAGGCCCAGGCCTGGCACCTGTGTCGCTTGAACTGCCTCAACTGGTTCTGGTTTTTGAGAGGTGGCAGTGCTCCCCCCTGAGCGAGGCTTAGTGCAAAGCGGCATTTATTCACGGCATTTCGATTTCAATTACAATACAAATTGTCATTAATGTTGGAAAGTTGTTTTTGCACATTGGCATCAGGCGGGTGGGTTGGAAATAGCATTTGGTTTTGCTTTTCCAATTTGATGTTGATTGAGTGGATATAGGCATAGAATTACGAGTTATCTCACAACCTGTGTTACATTTGATTGACTTCCAGTTGATGCGGTTCATAAAGCTAGCGTAAGCTCGGCCCCCCCTCCGTCATTCGATTGATGCATTAAAAGCTCATAAAGCACAATTATAATTTCCATATCTGTTACGGTGTGCACCCAAAAACCACACCTCAGAATCAACGAAGGCGATTTACTTGACTTGCTGCCAGCCTGCCTGCTGCTCATAAATAAAACATATATACACATTTTTTAATTTCCCATAATTTCGAGAGCGAGACGCATGACTATATATATATATATATATATATATATATATATATATATATATATATATATGTATACAATATCGATGATGATGATGAAAGGCATACGCAATCGAGACTAACCTGCGACTTGTCTTGGGCACAGCCCATAAGAACCGGACGATGACGGCGACGCTTCCGGGACTCACGGGGCTGGCACACGAGCAACCAGCACCGTTATGCCTCATTGCCGCCCCCCGCCTCAAACCTCAAAACCTTATGCCCATAGCAAGATCGCCGATCCTCACCTTAAGTCAACGAATTGAACGGACAGCGCCTTAAAAAAATTGTGTTGTATTTGGATTTGGGGCTGTACTGTCAGCGTGGCATCGCGTAGTTGTTGTTAAAATATGTTTTCGAGCCCCTCGAGCTGCCCGCTCGCGCCAAAGATGACAGCGACGACGACGGCGACGGCGGCTTGGCCGGTGCGTTATTGAAGCGAAACAAGTGTTTAGTCACCCAGAGAACGCGTTGCAGGTAAAATGGGTGCTCCTGCCTGGCCCGCTGCCTCTGTGGCTCCGCTTGCCCGCAGTCGCATGGAGCACACCCCAAAAGTGCCAGCATTCCTTACGTCGTCGTCGTCGTCGTCGGCGTCGTCCACAGCTCTGCGTGGCCTGCCTTATTTGGTTAGGCTTCATTGAAGGTGCACCTTTGTTACGCTCAATGAGCGATCTGTTTGTCTTGTTTCGTTCATGTTGTGGATCTTCTCTATATAGGAGCAGGGGCAAGTTTTGTAGGTTCTGCCTTGACCAGCGCCTTGAATCATCGCCTCGCGGCGGGTCGCATTCTGTTTGCCTCTGGGTCAGTTGTTGTTTGTTTGTTTGTGGCTTGCCGAGCCGAGCCGCTTGGCAGTTCAATTTCCGCGAATCGGAGACATAATTAATGCAGCTACTCACACTTCCGGTGCTGCCTAATGGGTTAATATCAAGTGGTTTTAAATCATTTACATTTAAATTGGAATGGAATGGGAATTGAAATTGAAATTATCTGTGATTGAAGCAAGTGAAAATGAATTTTTTAAAAATATATATATGTATATATATAAAGGCTAAAGGCTAAGTAGTTAATGGATTCCCTAACAAGATTTTGAAACTGATATAAAATATTGATTAATAGGAATATTACTGATAGAAGTTATATATGTCTAGCTATGTATATATCCCATTTTTAGACTGGCTTGTCTTACTTTAACCATATGATCTTCACTCCTGAAAATTATTTAAAATATTGATTAATAGATATATTGCTTATAGAAGCTATACCTCTCTAGCTATATATATATGCCATTTCTAGACTACCTAGACTTACATAATCAATACGTATATATTTTAAGTGTTTTATGTTTACTCCAAAATCCCTAATTCGAGTCAAAGATTAACGATCGAATTTTATTATTTACGAGACATTTTGGTCGCCTCGCTTTGCCCAAATACCTACGCAATTATCGTGCATAGAGCTCAGCCCCAACTCCAACACCACTTACAATTGCAAAATGTTCCCTCTGCTCAGCTATATAGACATACATATATCTGGGCGATTGATCTGACTAAGCGCATCTCCCATAAACCTTATGACATTTTTATGTTAATGCAACATTGGCTGGGCCCGCGTGGCGCCCGCCTTTTGTTTTTATTACCTTCTAAATGTTGCGTTAAGTCCGCCATTAAAACGATTTGCCGTATGTTTACAGATTTGTCGTCATAATTGCTTTTTAATGCCTTATCTACAGTCGGGCCTGCCTTGACTTGAGTTGGATCGGAGACTGGGGCAGGGGTAGGGGCAGTGCCTGGGCATGATGTCGCTTCATCATTATTAGACGCGCGCCTTTTAATTGTTTCAATGAGCTTTGGATAGCATCTTGAATCGGTCCTCTCCTCGGAACCTAGCTACAGCTGCTGTTTTATCAACGATCTCAACGAATTTACGCATTCGATTAATGCGCCTTCAGCGATAGCATCTGCTCTGCTGGCTTTTGTCCAGCGCGTGTGAAGCTATTGACAGTGGTGGGAGGTGGGCGAGTGTGTGTGTATGTGTATGTATGTGATTTATCCGAATATTTTGGTAGCAAATGTCTGTGATGCAAGCCAGCTGAGCTGATAAGTTGAGTTGCTTATGCTAATGGGAGAATCCAAGCAATTGAAACAAGATATATAAAATTATTAATATTTATTTAAGAAAAAATAAAAAAAAATAAATGTATATAAAAATATTTATTACATTTTTTGTTTTAAATATAAAAAATAAATAAATCATAAAAAAAAAAATACATACAATTATAATATATAAATAATTTATAACGATAAAATAATATTCATGCAAAAATAATAAATAAATAAAATTAAAAAGAAAAATAAATAATAAGAAAAATCTAATAATATATATACATAAAAAATATATATATATAAAGTTATTTTTTCTGTGTGTATATCGAAATTATAGTAAACAAAATTTATTTATTATATATATATATATATGTATATATAAAATATATATAAATAGGAATCAAACTATATACACTTATATTCATAAAGATTCATAGCCTCGCCAACTATTTAGTTCCCATCAACAGACCCTCACGACAAAATCTTCTAGAGTCGTGCCTGCTCGTGTCACGCTGCACCTCCAACTCTTGGATCAGAGTCCGAGTCTTCTGTCACTACAATCTTGGCAAATTTTTGTATTTTTCGCTTCAATCTCAGCGAGTCGAGGCCCACAGTAAGCCAACAGTGATCGTTGTCGTTATCGCTATATCGTAAATCAATATACAAGCCGCTTAAATTGCTTAATTATCGTACATGCACGGGCGTCAAATTAACCCATATGAAATAAGTCATTTCGCTCGGTGTAATACACTCGTATTAATTTCAATTACACAGAGCATACAATGCAATTATGCGTTATTTCAGCTGCTGGGCGCAGGGGTGGGCGAGGGGCTGCCAGATTCGTCATAGAGCTGATACTGAACTTCGTATATGGGGCTAGACCAGTTCGCGCTACAGCAACTGGGCCTCTGTCATGTATACCGAAAATCTGGCAATTTATGTGATCAGCGTCTGTGATTTCAATCAGCACTTAGGTAACACAAGGGGCCACCAAGCGGAGTTAGGCAGTCGGAGAGGGGGAGGGGGAGGTAAGAGGGCAGGCGCACACTTTTCCAGAAAATTACTCAACACCTTCTTGGCCCGCTCTCCAAGAGAGAACCCGGCCACGGTGTGGACTACAACCGTTTGACTGTCGTTGTTTAGCCGTTTCAAATTTCTTGGCTACAGCTACAGCCACAGTGGAGCTTGCCGGAAAAAAACTTTAATTAAAGAACACCATAAAAGTGTCGCCCGTGCGATCGTAATTATGAATTTAATCTCAATTAGAGCGTTTATCTTGATTTTCCATGTGCTCTCTGTCTGTGTGTGTGTCTGTGGGTGTGTGTGAGCTCAGACCTGTCTGGCTGGCAATTTGTTTGGCCAACGTTTTTTTTTTTTTGGCCGCTGAATTTATTTGCATTATCCTGTGTAAAGCGACGTTGGAGCAACTTTTTTTATGCGCTTGGACATGTGCAAACACCTTTGTTGCATTTGTTGAGATAAACATTATTCGGGTCTGGTATTTTATACGCGCGCTTTAACTGCGTTTTCCAGTTATCTATCAGTCGAGTTGCCCGAACTTCAAGCATTTCTGTTTTATTTATCGCTGGCTTGTTGGCATTTCAATTTGTCTTAAATCGATTAAATTGTATTTGGAGTATTGTTTATGGGAAATTCAATAGCTGATAGTTAGATATATATTTAGATACTGAGCTGGTCTTAATTGCGATACCTATGAGAGAGTCATTTCTCTGAGTGCAACTGTTTTTATACGCCTTTGTTGGGTGGGAGGAAGGGGGAATTGTTAATGATTTATCTTTCTTAATTATGGTTAATCTACAGCTTAAAATTTAAAATTTAATTTGTTATAATATTAATAATAACAATATAATATATGTAAACATAATAATATAATAATATTTACATATATTATATATTATTGTTTATATGAAAGCATAAATATTATAATAACAAATATTAATATTAATAATAATAAATATTATTATATTATTATTTTCATAAATATATAAGTCAACTAAATGTATTGAATTTTTTATAGTTTGATTGACTACATTTTGTATTTATTTATTTCTTTTTTGAAAATTGTGCATTTGATGTTACTGCGTATGGATTTAGTTGTACGGGTTCTATATGATGAATGAGTTAATTTAAAAATTATGGAATTATTTATTTTGATTATTATTTGAAGTTTTGATCAAGGCTTTATATTTAGAGGGCAAAAATGTTATATAAAAAATAGTTCATTATGGTCAGCTTTTATGTTTGATTTATAATAATAAATATACATTTTTCAAAATTATAAAAATGAACATTTAAAAAAAACTGATTGCACTCATTGACTAATTCATACTAACAGCTACTCTTAATGTATTACATTCGCTTCAAATTACATTCATTAGGTGCACTAAGTGGCTGTATAATTTTTTATTTACTTCCAAAACCTGTCTCGTATGTTGTTTTTGAATAATTCAGCGAGTGGATTTGATTGCCTGCATGTCAAATAAAGTCTTATATATGATGCATTTAGCTGACGTCTGTCCATCATTTATCAATGCGAGTCGAACCACCTACTCGCAGCTGAGCTCGTGCTTGCGCAGTCAATGAGTGCCGACTGACTATTGGCTTGTAATTTCGAACTATTAGTAACATTTTGCGACGACAACAAGCGCAACATGAATTGAACCACATCTACAATGGCCAAAGTGGGATGCTGCTCGGCTCTGGCTGTGCAAATTTGACGGCAAAAATCAATTCGAAAACGATTTAAGACGAGCCGCGTCCCTGGACCTCGAGCCTCCCAGCCGAACGTCACGTAGGCGTTGCCCGCCAAAAGAGGAAATGCCAATATGACACGCGCAGCGAGAGCTCCAACTGCAGCTGGCTGGGGTGGGTGTAAAGGGGAGCTCGGCGCTGGGTGCATTGCGTATCGTGTTTCTTGGCCAGGCTAAAGCATTAACCAGCTATCGACGCGCCGACGCTGACGGATGGGAACTGTGGCCAGGACGCCACTAGTAGATAAGCGAACGACGCCGACGTCAAAGACAAATGCGTCTTGTGGGTTCAGAAATCTTGCAGATTATTACGATTTTCATAATAAATTGTGGCAAATCAGGCGCGCTGGCATTATAAGGCATCATTAACAACGACAACAACAACAACAACAACAACAACAGGCCAGGGATGAGGCGCAAGTTTTCAACTGTAGGCCAAAGCGTTAACAAGTTGGGCCTATGATGTTGTTGTTGTTGTTGGCATCTCATAACTGCAAAACGAATGAGCGCGCAAACAAGTGGGAAGTGCGTCCAAGCGCAGCTCAACTGGGCAACGGCCTGGCCCCGGCCAAAGATCAAGCCACCAAAGAAGGCGCCTGCCTGCCAGCTAGCCAGTCATCGAGCTTGTGGTGCGGCGTGGTGCGTGGTGCTGGCGCTCTGTCGGTTTTCAGGCCTTTGAAGTGGCACGCGGAGCGGCCAACGCGTCGTCCGTTTAAGAGCAAAATGTGTGCGCGTTGATGACGCCTGTGTCGCTCTGTGTCTCTCTGTCGCACTGTCTCTCTGGCTGTTCAACAATAACAAGAGCGTCGCATGCGCACAATATCAGCGGCATCTATTGGAGCAGAAATACGAACCCACCTAGAAACCACTATGACCATAGAGCCGAGCCGAGCCAAGCCAAGCCAAGCTCCAAAGTGGAACGGAACGCAAAGCCAAGACTTCAGCTGGACACCAAAAGTCAGCCATGTGCCGCATTTACTTGTCAATTTGTTTTTGGTCAACGTTTAAATAATGAACTCATATTTGCAACATTTGCTCGGCTGTTGTGTTGCACATGCGGCGCATGTCATGTTGCATTATGCTTGCCAGTTAAGAGACGCTTGCTGTTGCTGTTGTTGCTGTTGTTGTTGTTGTTGCCGTTGCAGCACACTCAGTGAGAGCTGGGGGCCTCTGCACTTGCCGTAACTCTACTCCAGGAAGACTTTTGACCGACCACAAAACTAGGAAATGTTGCCGGAGCGCACAACTGCAAGAGGCAGCGGCAAATGTGTGGCATGCAACTATGTGTGGCATGTCGCAACTGCGTGTGGAACGCTGGACAAAAACTAAGCGGAAGTGACAGAACTTTCCAAAAAGCGAGTCATAAGTAGAACATGAGCAACAAGCTAAACGATTTCAGTTGATAACTAGAGCAATATTTTGCTTGCACTGAAGTTGACAGGGGCGAAAGGGAAATAGAAATAGATTTGTTATAAAAATAATAGATAATATAATCAATAAATAAAAAAAAAGATGAATTGAAGGCATGTTAGACTACTTCAATGCTAGCCTAAAAGTTGTTTCTCTAGACTACTCTGAAATTACTTAGAGATAAAAAACACTGGGTTCGAGGGCGAAGGCCTCATCGAAGTTTTTAAATATTTCTTTTTATTTTTTAAAACTATAGCTAACTATCTTTTTACTATAAACAAGGCTTAATCAAGAAAGTAAAAAGTTTTTAAATATATATATATATATATATATATATTTTTTTTTTTTAATTCGAGTTAACTATATTTTCACAACGGGTATTTAGGATATATGTTTACATCGTCAAGTTAATTTATTTTATGGAGAATTTAAAATACAATTCAGTTGCTTTCAAATTTTTTAAAAATTTATTAAACTTTTTCAAATTTGACATCTCTTTTGGAAGTTTGCTGGCATTTGAATACATCTGTGAGTATTAAAGAATATATTTTTTATTAATAAAAAAATTACTATATTAAATTTTACCAAAAAAAATATCATTCACCAAAATTAATTTTTGCTAGTGTATATATATATATTTTTTTTTCTTTAATTTTTCTAGTTAAATTTTTTATTTTCTGACTGTATATTAATTTCATTATATAAATAGATTTAAACAAAAAATTATATTTGATATTAAATTAAAACTTAGTCTACTTTCAACTCATGAAAACATTTATATATAGAGCAATTATATATGGAGCTAGGCCCTCCCATTTGCCCTCGGGCTATGCAACACTCACTGTGGTAATTAATCAAAAGCCAACGCAGATCAGATATGATAACTTTGACTTTGAACTATATATTTAGCAGAAACTCGACTTGAAATCTAAGGTTTTGGACAAGCTTTGCCAAAAGGCAATTCCAATTATTGGCGATATAATCGGGCGTCAGTGGCGACGCCATCAAATGACAGTTTGACGCTTGGCTATACCAAGACTCATTCTCATTCTCATAAGGTTTATGGCTCCATGGGCAATCTATGCAAAATTATTGAAATAAAGAAATCAGGCAATTCAGTTGTGAGCTTTGGCTCGGGGGCGTTAGCATTGTCAAAGCGGCGCGAGCAAATTTCAATTTGTTAATGCGGGGCCTGAACCTGGACTTGTGAAGTTGGTGGACTTGGCCTGCTGCAAACTGCAAACGTACGTAACTGCAACTGCAACAACAACAATTGTGACTGGGGATTGGGCACTGGAATGGGGCTTGGCCACTTGTTTGCATCAATTTGAATTTTAATTGAAAAGTCTGTCGAATGCATGCAACAACAACAACAACAACAGCAACTCGCCCCGGAATCTGGCGCCAGCTTTTGCGGCGTGCTGCAGTGGCATGTGGGTGCAATTGGATATATAGCAGCGATATAGCTCGCTATATGCTACAATATTCGATTGCCAGTTCCGCTTTGCCACAGGTTACAGCCGCATTTAAGGTGTTAATTTGCGTTTGTTTCCATTTGCGAAAATGTAAATTTTTCCATTTTGTTTGATAATTAATTGCCTTCACCTTTGCCTATGCAAATCGTTGTCGACACAAATCATAATTAGAACAACAAAACTTGGCTAAATTGCCAGTGCTAATAGATAAAACATATTTGAGCCTTGCTTTCAATATCCATATGGTTGGTGTATGAATGAAATATTGTTTCTTGCTTGCGATAAAATCGTGGACAAAATCAGTCAAGTGAAATATAGATAATAATATATTAAATGTAATTTATGTTGGATATCTAGAAAAGTGAAAATAAACATAATATACTGGAAAAAGTATTTATATAAATATATATTTTTTTTTAAATTTAAAAATAATGTCAAATAAAAATTCATATTTTAAATTCTACTCTACAGCTTTATTTTTACTTTTTTAATTTTTAAACAAATTTGACAATAAATTTTTATTTTAAATTTTATTTCTACTTTTTGTTTTAATTTTTGAAAAAAATAAAATTGACAGTAATATATACATTATATATACAATTAAATATAAATATATAACTTTTTTTTCATTTTAACATATTTTTAAAAGCAAAAAGATATAATATTTGTATATATATAAATATATTTTAAAATCATTTTAACGGATTATTAAAATTCAACATTTGAAGAACTATTGCTAAGCATGATTAAAAATTGTTTAAATAAATAAAATTCTTGGGCAAAGACAGCCTGCCGTCAATATATAAGATCAATGATAAAAGGATAATGACACAACATCAGATAAGCCATCTAGGCTTTTCTTTCTAAATGATTTTTGTATATTTTAGAAATTAGCCACCATAATGGCAGCAGTTTCGAAATAGTTCAAAACATTTTTGTGCAATGCTCTCTGTCGTTTTGAACCCTTTAATTAAATATTATGCAGAGGGCAGGAACTCTACAACATTCGACCGCTTATCAAAACACCATCAAAAAAATAAATATAGAATGAGCGAAAGAGAGGGTAAGAGAGAGGGAGAGCGCGCGCCGACTGGCCACTAATATATGTCGGACACACCCAATAAATTCTGTAGAATGCACAATCCTTTTAATTCCAGCGAACGGCCAGGGACGACTAACAACTGCCCACATCAAATTGTGTATCGCGGGGATAATGAACTCCGGTTTACAACCGAAAAGTGAAGCGAATGAATTCATTAGGGAAAACTACGGGCGAAGGCATTTGGCCAACTGTTGTTTATTTCCAAATTGATGAAAAGTGAGCTATGGCCAAATGCTTGGCCAAGCTCGTCGTACTCCCACTCCAGTGCCGGCTATACGAATGAGTCGGCGCACGAATGGCACAGGACCGAAGCGTGGCGTGTTAATTGCAACTAACTAAGCGGGTAGTATGCAGAGAGAGAGAGAGAGAGATGAAGAGGGAGATAGAGTGAGAGCGTACCCTATCAGCGTTGTTTGGTAGGCGTGGGGCAGGACCTAAGGCCAGGACCTAAACCAGCGCCATATGGCGCACAGCGTGCCGCTGACCCGGCCAACGAAGATGTATCTATTTTGGTTGCAATGAAATTAATTACGAGCTGACCAAAATTTGATGAGGCCGCCGACAGCCGGCCGGGCTCGGACTGAATGAAATGTTGCCCTGGCCAAAAAGATGCCGACACCTGATGTTTGATTTGATAGCCGCAAGGCGAGCGCAGGCCGGAGAATTTACGGTTTCACTTTCAGCGCTGAAATCAGAACAGGTAATAGAGCCAGGGCCAACAGCCGGACTAACAGTTGGCCGATAACGTTAATTACGGCCACATTTTACAAACTGTTAGTTTACGATGTGTGCCGGAGCACACTTCTGTGTGGCTCATCGAGTGCATTTGGGCAAGAAAATAGTGAAACTGTAGGCGGGCGCAGTGCGTCACTGCTCTGCAAAATTGGCCGCAGCGGAAACGGAAGAAAGTCTTTCTTCGGACTTGCCGATGGTAGCGGCTCATGCATATTTCAATAGACCCAGCAAAACTATGCGCGTCATCCAATCGAACATGAGTCCAGAGATCTATTTTGAATAGTAAGTAAATTGCCTGGGTGTGAATGTGATGCTTTCTTTTCGCTGGCCACTGCATGTTGCGGTCCGTGGTGGTGTTCGGCTTAACACGTGAATGTCTTGCAACAGCGTTCAGCATATATTTTCATAGCAATTTATTGGTTTGCATGGCCTGAACTACCGTTCTATGCACTTTCTTTGGGTTTTCGATTAAAGTGAAAACAAATTGCAAAACACTTGCAGCAAATGGAAAGAACAGTTTCTGCCATTGGGCAACAGATAGTGCTGATCATCTCACTTCAGAATCTATGACATAGATGCCTCGCTGTCGCCAGCCAGAAAACTGACCGAAAACTGCTCAAAGGTAGGCCCTGTTTTCCATTGCATGAAGAAAGTCACATACATAAATTGTAAATTTTTAAAGTTTTTTTTTTTTTGTGCCTTTGGGCGTAGGCCTTTGGCGTCTGTAGTCAGCTGTACGGCGGTGCGGACCGACAATCATGATGATTGCTAGTTATTTTTGGATGAGTACCTCGGATCGCATCTTTTAGCGGCTTGTAAGCGAGCAAGCACTCCATAAGCGATACGATATTCTGTAAATGCTACCGCATCGATTTGCGTGCGATGTGTGTCAAGTAGATGCAATCGCGTCGGGCAGCAGTCGAATCGAATCGAATCGAATTTGCCTGCAAATTAACGATTCGGATATGTGCTGGGTATCGTGGCGGTCGCTACTTTCTACCCTTTGACTATATATGCAATATTTATTTCTACTTTTGAGCTTTATGAAATTCAAATCTGTGGCTGAAGATGCGTCCGCCGGTTCAAGCAAGCAGGAAGTAATATCTGTTGGGTGGGCATCGCATTGGAGGCGGCCAAGACTAATTAAATTGATGCTGGAGGGAGATGCCGCTGACAAAAATCATAGCCACAATTAACCGTTGAAGAAAATACCAACTTGTCAAGGGCAATCAGTGTGGCAGTGCCAGGCCACGATCGACTCTCTGTTGTTGTTGTTGTTGCTGTTTGTGGCTCATTGATCATGTAGCCGGCGCGTCCCTGACGATGATGAGCATAGGAAACACAAAACGACATGTCAACTATAACCACCCATCGATCGGACGACGTTGCCAACGACTCTGGCTAGCGACCAGCAACAACAACAACAACAACTAGCAACGACAAGTAACAACATTTATCAACTCTTGGCGATCTACAGCTAAGGCAAAAAGCACGATGCTAAGCTTTAGCAGAGCAGCGCGAAGATAGGGAGAGAGAGAGAGAGAGAGAGGGAGAGAGTTTTAGATAGAGAGAGGCTGCACTAGATAGCAAATTAAAGAGAGAAAGGAATGCATAATACTAGAGAGCCTGCTAGAGATGAGCAAGGGCAGCTGTTATGCTCAAGTGCCTGTCAAGATAGATCAAATTTAACATGAAGTTAAATAATAAATAAATTGAAAAATATTTTTTAATTATAGCAGAGCTTTGGCATCATCTAAAAGACAATTTTAGCTGATAATTAAGTGAAGTATATAATAATTATATAAAGTCTTTCAACACAGATCAAATTTAACATGAAGTTAAATTATAAAAAAATAGTAAAAAACATAAATAATTTTGGCAGAGCTTTAGAATCATATAAAAGTTAATTTCAGTTGATAATTAAATTTATAATAATTATTATTGTTATTATTATTATTATTATTATTAAGTTATTGAGCTACATAGAAAAATTCTCAAGCAGAAGTAGGGGTTTTAACTCTAGCGTGGAAAGCTTATGTAATTTGTTTTCCTTTGCAATTTATAATTATTTTTGTACATGAATGCTAATAATAATAATATTATTATATTATTATATTTATTATTATATATTATTATATTGGAGTACTTTCGATAAATAAATATAATAATACAGATAATTATCCAATAAGCCATTTATATATAAATATTCCGTTCTCCTTCACGCTTTCATCTCTATTGCCAGTTAACTGGCAACAAGTTGATGGCGCAGGACTGTGACGAGACCGGGACTGACTCAACGAGTTGCACTTAGCGACAACTAACGCCACGCTTGTTGTTGGGTCATGTTACTCGAGGCGCAGAACTTGATCGAGCCATGGGCCTAGAACTGAATGCGGTCTGCGGATGGTTATTTACAGTTAAGGTCGCTCACACTGCCTGGTTGACTGACTAACTGACTGACTGCCTGACTGACACTGGCTAAGATCGCTGACAGGTTGGCAGAGACGGTTAACCGTATGAGGACGTTGCGGTAGGGGCATTGGGTGTCGCATGCTGGCCACGATCGCTCACATTTTGCATATGCCAAAGCCATAAAGTTTACATGCCCGACGCTCTGAGCGGCTCTGATGAGCCGAGCGCAGTATCGGGACAGTTGTCCACGACTGTTAGAGCGTCAAGCGTCGTGGCTGTTCTGTCAGCTGCAATTTCTCCGTAGGCATTTGATTTATGCGCTGCAATCGCTGATGATCACCATCTCTCTCTCGCTCGCTCTCTCACTTGTCTAGCGAGAGACCCAGATCATATCTGGTGCTCCACATCCGCGCAGCGATTAAGCAATATGTTTTTGGCCTTAACATGGCTGCATTTGGCATTTGGCAGCGGCAGCGGCAGCCCCCACATGAGACACCCGCTTCACTGGTTTGGCTTATCTATGTGATCAGCATCGGTGGGGGTTACGAAATCTGAACCCGAATCGAAATCGAACGCGGCGCTGACTTGCGCGAGAGTTACCAAGATTAATGTTGATGCTTTTTCAATTACAACTCTGGCAGCATACAAATTTGGAGTAAAACGTAATCGTCGTAATCTCAGACGTCCTAAACGACGACAACCACGACTCCCAGCTCCAGCTCCAGCTCCAGCTCGCCTGGCTTTGCCTAGCTCGGCCCGCTCTGAGTGACTGCCTAAGTGGCTGCTGTGGCTGTGACTCGGATTCGTATTGCATTTCCTAATGTTTGTTTTGCATGAGCTTTGTTTTGTTGTTGTTGTTGTTGTTGTTGTTGTTGCTGTTGTTGTGTGACATGCGCCGCCGCTCACTGATTTGCCCCGACTTTGTCTTCCGATCCCGTGATGGCCAAATCTCCTCCTGCTCCTGCTCCTCCTCCTTTCCATGGCAGGCAATTACAAATGCTGCGACTTGTATCATGGCCAGCCATCGATTTGTATGGCAGCGACTCGTATGTTGCTTGCAAATTCGATCGCATCTTGTAGCCGATTGACTCGACTCGGGTTGCTTTGTCAATTGCAATTTGTTATCTGCTCCGCTTCGAGTATGAGACTCCAATCCGCATGGATCTGAGCCACAAAGTTGCTGCTGCTGCTGCTGCTTCAGGTGGCTTTGCTCCTCGCCGTCGTTGTTGTTGTTGTTGTTGCTGTCGATGCTGTTGCTGTTATTGTTAGTCATTCAATCAAAGGATTTGTGTGTGTGTGTGTGTGTGTGTGCGATGGCTCAGCAATGATTAGCTACGAGTTTTGCGGCGGCAGGACAATGGCAAGCCTGCAGCCTGGCAAAAGGATGCCGCAACAATAAGACAACACAAAGGCGGCACAGATCATACGGCCAGAAGCCAAAAGAATTATGCAGTCGCTTGTAGGTCACTAGGTGACACGGCAACAACACGGCAGACAACTGGGCGACAGGTATAATGCACTTGAAGAAATTTTAAGTCAATTTAATTAGTGAAATGAATGAGGTGGGAATAAGTAAAGGAATTTTTTATAATTTTTTAAAATTACAAATTATTATTATTTTCCCTTTTTTTTCATAAAATTTTCAAATTTATATTGTTTCAAACTGTGGTGGGAACTAATACATTAATGCAAAATCATAATTATTGATTTTTTAAAGGTATAAAAAATGAGTATTATTTAAAATAATATTTTATACAATAATTAGAGATTGAATTTATTTCTAAGTTTAGTGTATCTATCAGTACAGTATTCATTTTATTTTTATAATAATAAGAGCTAGTTCGTGCTATGAAAAGCTTTTTAAAATAAAAAAATATATATTATTTAATAATTTAATATATACTTTTAATTCAACATGATATATATAGACAATATTTAGATAAACTTATAAAACTATAAATTTATTTATATATGAATACAGCTCGTCTACTATGATTCGATCTGCTTACATAATATAAAGCTTCCACTTCAAAATTATGTTTAATTTTAATGTCACGATTACTATGAAATACTTTTCCCTTGGCTCACATTTTTTTCCAGTGCATCTTCTCTGGCAGACTTCTGGTCTGTGTGCGAAAAAGGTTCGCAAGGTGTTTTTCTCACAGTCTTCGCCGCATGTCCTGCCGCTTTCTACTATATTTTTCCTTTTTTTTTTGCAGTTGCACGAGTGACGCGCTCTGATTACCGCGAAAAGAAGAAAAGAGTGTACTAAAAATGATTGTCCTTTGTTTTGGCTGTTGTATGCTTGTTGTGTGCCTAAAGTGCCGTTCTAGGAATGCGTTTTTATTGTGCATTATTTATGGCCAAAAGGTGTTGCCAATGCCACTAATATGGTAGCCCCCAGAAAGATCTGTTTCGGTTCGGCTTTCTATAGTTTTACCTTTTAGTTAATATCTCTGGAAAAACGTGACTGTAACCTGTGTGTGATAGCGCACCATTCGCTTATCAACGCAGGTAATTACAATAAGCGATTTGGTACCATTTGCATTATCGAGCAGTCGCAGCAGAAGGTACACAGAGCAAACGTTGTTGAAATGTGACCAGATAAGAGCCAAAGCGCCTATTGTGGCCATTGATATGTCCTAAATGCACTACAAACTACCGTCTAGTGTCTGTTGAGCTGAGTGTTTACTGTAGATTCTGCCGTCTGTCATGTCAATCAGCTAGTTCAAACAGTTTTCGATAAGCAGCCGTTGTCGCTGCAACGTCTACGTCTATCACCTGCGACAGGACGCATGCGCCGAGATCCTTTGGGCAAACAATTGAGCCAAAAGGATTGCTGCCAATGACAAAAAAATAAAGGACACATAGCAGGAAACGTGCTTCGATAATGTCCTCTGGCAGCTAATTAAATATTTGCGTTTGCCAAAGGTGCAAAATATTTCTTTGATACGAATTGATGAAATATTAGGGGCGGGTTAAGAGGAAGTCCTTTGAAAACGAAAGTGGAATCCTCGAGGCATTGTTTGCCTAGGGAAAGGTGTATTTTCTGAACAGGCTGAATTCGATATTGTTATCGTCTATAGTTGGGGATTTTGAAATCTAATATCGAGCAAATGCGAAATTGGATTGAAATATGAGCGAAGCAGCGGAAGGAAAAGCGATTTCCTTTGGAGATCGGGTAAAAATAATTGAGAACAGTTTGAACTTTGTTTTGTCATGTTTGAAATTTTATTTTTATAAAAATATATATAACTTAAACGCTATCAAAAGGTCTTAACATTAACATTCGCTAAACATAATAAAAATGGTTTATAAATTACATAAGATCAATAAACACTACGAGCTAAATGCTTAATTTGGTCAAATGCTGTCTGATAATCGTGGCAAATTTACAAAACTTATTGGCTACGAATGAAATAAATATATTAGGCTAGAACTAGGTCTAGGGGTATAGCACCAAAACCGATAGGATCTAAAGTAAACTATGAGTTGGGAGCTAGATTATTGTCTAGTTTGGTTTGGTTAGGTCTAATCCTCGCCAGCGGAATGTGTGGAGTGCGCTGAGTCTGCTGCTGGGCACCAGTCTAGACAATTGTGATGGTGCAATTGGAGCTGGTGTGCTTGTTGAGCAGCGACATGCGCGAGAAGGACTTGTGGCACACCTGGCAGGCGTACTTCTTGACGTCTACGTGCGTCTGCTGGTGGGCACGCAGATTGGAGCGATCGGCGAAGGAGCGCGGGCAGTCGGGGCACTGGAAGGGCTTCTCGCCCGTGTGGGTGCGAATGTGGCCCTGAAGCAGCCACGGGCGCGAGAAGGCCTTGCCGCAGATGGGGCACTTGCAGGGCAGCGTGTGGGTACGGATGTGCATCTTGAGGGCGCCCACGGTGGTGTAGAGCTTGCCGCACTCCTCGCACGAATGCTGCTTCTTCTCCTGATTGCACTCGGCGGCCGGGCAATGGAACTGGCGATGCTTCGACAGTCCCATCGAGGTGGAGTACATCTTCTGGCAGTTGTCGCATTTGTAGCGATAGTTTTTGGCAGCGGCTGAGGTGCTGGTGCTGTTGTTGCTGCTGCTCGAGCCGGAGCTGCTGCTGGCGGCGTAGGAGTAGTTGGCGACGCTGCTGCTGCTGCTCTGGCTGCCGGCGCTGCTGCGCGCCTCGTCGAAGAGATGGAACAGCGCTGGCAGCGGAATGTCATTGCGCACAGAGAGATCCTCCGGCTCGGAGCTGTCATCCGAGCCAGGGCTCGAGGGCGGCGTCATCTGCTGGTAGCTGTAGACCGAGTGCGGCGAGGCCAATGAACTTGCCGGCGATGGGAAGGCGGCGGCATTCAGATGCGGCTGATAGCTACTCCACAGCGCCGATATCGGATTGCAGCCGGCGGCTAGCACAAAGGCCGATTGATACGGATTCGTTGTGTAGCCGGCAGTGGCTGCTGTCAGTCCGCGCATGTGTATATCGGTGGGCTGGTAATCCTGGCCGGTGGGCTCGGCGGGCGGTGAGAGCAGAGCCGAGCTGAGCGGTGAGCTGGCGCGGCGCGGAGTCAGCGGCGTCTTTGACAGATTTAGCACATATTCCCGCTTGGCCGGCAGCTCATAGTCCTCGAAGTCGATGTCACAAGCTTTGCGCTTGAGTGACAGATCCTGTGGCTGCTCCTCCTGGCACTGCGGCTGCTGCTCGGATGCAAACTGTGAGCTCTTGGTCAGAGCCAAGGCCTCCGTTTGCGGCAGCTCCTCCACAAAGACAATCGGGCGCTTCTTCAGCGGGCAGCTCTTGTAGTTGGCGGCCATGTCGGTGTGAGTTTGAAGTGTTTGAATTTTGAGAGTTGATCGTTTTCGGTAACGCGTAGTTCCGTAGCACTAGAGATTGAGAGAGAGATCGAGCGAGTTGCTTACTCAACGAACGATGAGGTTGCTGTGACAGGTCGAGCGCCGAGCGAGCTCTTTTATATGCTCGGGGCTGCTGCTGCTGCTGCTGCCTCTGCGGCCTCTGCTGCTGCCTGCCTGCCATTTGGTGGTGGTTCTTCTTCAGTTCACACACGCACGCACACTCGCTCACTCACTCAGTGTGCCGACGCAGGGCGCACGTGTACGTTGCTAGGTAGCAATAATAACAACAACAACAACAACAACAGTGACGACAAGACTCACACACACAGCGACACTTTTCCCATACCCTTGTTGCGTGTTTCCCATTTGATGTTCTCTCATGCTCAGGCTCTCTCGCTCTCTCCTTTTGGCACTCGGAGCATCCAACGCAGGCGCACCCTCCCTCAGCTAATGTGTCAAGCTCCCGATCAGCACTCGATAACTTATGACAGCTTCTCTCCCTCTCTCTCTCTCTCTCTCTGCCTCACTCCCTGGGAGTTTCCCGAGCTTCTCCTGTTACCCCTCTGCAATAACTCGTCCCAGTACCACTGCCAGTCGCGTCAATCTCACTCGCGCTTGCAGGTATTGTTAGCATCCATGGAATTTGAGTTTCGCTTTCTATTTTTAGGCGCTGGCATTTTTCACGAGTCAAATTGGATGCCTGATCCATACATTTGGGGTAGTTTTTGAGGCACATCTGCCACTGATGCTGCTGCCGGTGGGTAGGGAAATTGAACCTGAGCTGACATTGCACCTATCTATGGGTATATAAATAGATGGGACGCCTCATCGAGTGCTTTAGCTCTGGGGTGTACTTCGTGCTAACTTATTAGCGCTCAAGTTGCAACGATTGTTGTCCCACCTTTGACTTGAGCTTAGCTCAGTATACAACGAACCCACATCCCCTCATATCACGCTTTACACGTGTGAGAGGCTAGCAGCCTCTTCCCAATGACTTCCTGGTTGGGAAAACAGCTCAGCCCGCATAGCCAAGTTCCCGAATAACAAATAACTGTAGACTGATTTCCCAGCCATCAAAAAAACCAAATCACACACATTTTCCCCATTGCCTCGCCGTTTCCCAGGGCAATGTGTGAGGATCGATGAAAAAACCGAAGCAAATGCAGCAAACCCAATAGTTTTGATAAACCCAAGCGATGACAAAAAGTACAAATTTCCAAGTGCTAAAATTCCAATTCCCGAATGCGATCGCCGATTCCCAGGCCGAGGCTGACCAATCGCCGGAGTCGACTCTCGGCTGGAACATGGGTGTGATGGAAGATGCGGCAAGTAAGCAAAACGTATTTCCATTTTGTATTTTCCCTATGATGGATTTTCCTCCGTCCGGATATGGATCAGCATTGGATTTAAAGTAATTTCCCAGGTTATCCAATTACGCAGTCAGCGAAACTCAAGCAAAACACGCCGCGATTGGCCGAGACGCATAGCGGGAATTTCTTCTCGGCCTCCCGATCCTACCTGACGGGCGTTCCCGACCATTTCGGTTATTACGTGTGTTATTCCGCACAATTACCGGCCATGGTATCCGCAGGCAACTACCTAATGATCACTCTTCTAATGTCGACGCGGAATTGCCAGCAGGCGACCGCGAAATAACCCGCGCTTGAGCACGATTCATTCATCAGGCGGAGAAACCCACGAACCTTTTGCGCTGTCCACAGAACCTGAGCACTTGTCGTCCGGCGATTTTCAAGTACCTGCCGGGATTTGTGCCGCGGCTAGTCCGCTCATTAGCATTAGCTTGGGATTATGGTATCGCGATGTTTCCGCCAAGCGCACTTCATTCATCAGGCTGGAAAAACCCCTTTACCCTAACGGCGATCCTTGCCTGATTCCGTTAGAATATATGCAGGTGCGCCTAGGATATTTCGGACTCTGTTTTCAGCTCTCTGCTTCTTTCTTTTTGGCAGACAATGGGCCCGTCCCATTTTTGCACCTTGTCTGCGTTGCATTTGTTGCAGTGCACAATGCATTCTATAGGCCATTGCTGTGCATTGTTGCAAGAGAAGACTAGAATCTGGCAGATGAACAGGCTAAATGGAGCGAAAATGGAGCAGAAAATGCATGAAGTGGAATGCCATGAGGGAAGATAGGAGTTTATTCCGTACTTGATAAGTTACCATGAGTTCCGTGCCTGTCTGATCGAAGTCTATTTAACTCTTTAAATATAATATTTTTATGTAATATATAATATACTAATAAATTAAGACCAGATTACAGACTCCAATTCTTAGTCTTGGCACTCGCTCTCTCTCTTAGTCTCCCTCTCCCTCCCAGTCTTTATCGCCCCTTCACCTAGCGCAGCTTGGCCCGGTGCACGGGCACACCTTTTGCCAAAAAAGAAAATATCAGAAAAGCGAAAGAAAATACAGAAGAGAACTAAGAGGAAGAAACCACCAAAGAATACAAACTATGGCCCAAGATATACGATGTGTGATGTCGTTGACAATGAATGGTTGATTACTACCCCAGAACAGAGCCTCGGAGCAACTGCAGACCTGATGCCAGTTGCTGTTGTTTTTTCTCTCTCCTTTTTTGCACAGACAAAAGAACTTCCAATCCATAAATCGAAATCGAAGCCAACAACAACTGCGTGGAACTGGCATGAAAGAACGATGAAAATCACTGCCACGGGCCTATGACCGGGTGCATTGCACAATCAATAGGCCTTAGGACCTCATGACACAATAAAGGACAGATAGACGGAAAGACGGCCAAAGATCGAGCGACTGCGCATACACATTGGAGTAAATGTTTTGAAAAGCCAGCGAAAGGAATTGCTTCCAAGAATCTACTATCGCTGCCGGCGGCGGCGGCGGCGTATCAATGTCCTTAGCCAGAAGAAATCAAAAAGTTGGATCACCTGGCCGCATCGAGTTGTCTGTCCGCCCGCCCGTCCGTCTGTTGGTTTGTCTGCGATTATGTGCGGGTGCCGCTTAATGTTTTTGGCTGCTACCTGTGATCCATTGTTCTCGCCAAATTGTGATTTGTGAATGACCCCCCAAAAGGAGCTTCCCTTTCCTGGTGATGTGCTCTTCTGTGACCTGCCACTTGCCATCTGCCTTGACTCCCGCTGCCGAGACACATTCGCGCAGGTTACGTGCCTATTCACGCTTCGTTATCCTGTCAATGCGTCGGCATTATGCGCATTGTGTGTCAACGCCGTCCTCCAAGCGAACTCCGTCTCCTCATACTACAATTTTATTCTTTATCTGTTTTTTTAGTAAGCTGATTTCTATACAGCGTGTCCTGCCACGGCGCATACTAAGCGTGCTGTTTAGCCTATTACATGTGTCTCCTAAACGTAGTGTATAAATATTTTATAATTATGTTGCGGTGATTAGGAGTTAGGCAATGCACTTAGGAGGTCCTGAAAATGTGGAAGGGAGTAGTGAAGGAGGAAGCAAGGATTAGTTTATAAAGAGCCAAGGATATAAAGGACTAGGACTAAGTTGGAGGAAGTAATGATATGGATTTTAGTGTAGATTGCATTGGAAAATATTATAAGCTTGAAGTTTTTCTGTTGATAAATTAAACAATTTATGAGGGGTTTGGGATTTTTACAATAAAAGAATTTTTTAGCTGACTCAAGGAACATTCGAATATCAAATATAGAAATGCAAAATACAAGGATAAGCCACAATTTCAGGCGAAGCTTCAACTTTAAACTAAAATAGCTCTGTACTCTGTAGTAATTGGTGGTACTTCGTTTAATGAAGGTCAAGCAGATATATAAGATTATTAGCGAGTACGATATCAAACAATTTTCAGAAACCAAAAGAGACTAAAAATAATTTTTTGTTTTAATTAAAATATTTTTTCCTTTATGTATGTGACTAAATGAAATAGGGTTAAGCAGTCAATCCCAGCATATTATAAACATGGCTTTTAATTTATTTTTTACACTTCTGATTTCAGCTTCGTTATGAAAATCTCATTGAAAAATCAATATTTAATATAGCGAAATTCTTTTAATTGAATATATCAATATAAACGTAAACATAAAAGGCTCTCAGTTTACTCCTCTTAATTAATTTACCTCTCATATTAATTTAAAGCATTCCCATCTTCAGTATATTAAGAATTTATATCTAGTTTCATAGATTCCAATCAAAAACCACAAAAAAATTAATTCTTCATAGCCTCGCCTACATCAGAAAATCCTCCAAGCCGCAGCTGATGCAATCGCAAAGTTATTATAAACAGAATATTACGCCCCTATTAACAGAATTTTTAACACCTTTCGGCGGCTGCAGCAGGACCTTATGCCAAATCAGAGCCAAGCCAAAGCAAAAAAAAAACTCTGAAATACCCAAAACAAAAGTACGTTAAAGCAAAAATAAAGAGGAAAAAACTCATTACACCGGTCGGGACGGGCCCAACAATGCGGACGGGAAACCAAGGAAACGGCACAAGGATTGCATCTGCGTCGCTCGGGCAGGCAGCACAAATCAGTTTCTGTCAACTGGGCCGAGTCGGATGCTGATGCCGATGCTGCTCGGCTAATGCTGTTGAGGGTGTTGGCTGGCGCGTTGGTGGCTTGGCATTGACAGCTGCTCCTTTGGCGCGTCTCGTCAGCGTCTTGGCCAGGGATTTCTACCTTTTTTTTTTGGCAAGACGTGCATCTGTTTGCACAGCCACAGAGAGTGAAAGGGAGAGGGAGAGACTGAGCTGGCTCGGACGTTGACTTGCATCTGCAGACGCACAATGGGCACACCGAGCATAATTCAAGCAAAAAGGAACAAAACATCAGGATCGTCATCAAAATAATCACAGCCAGAGCAAGGGAGCGTCACTGCCAAGCATGTGACAAACAATAGTGCACCACCACCACCACCATCATCATCATCAGCATCGGCATCAGCTTCGGCAGTCGCCAGCGCCTGCGCTTCCTTGCGAGATTTTTGGCGGCATGCCGCCATCATCGAGGCAGACATCCTTAGCATGGTACCTGAGCCAAGCCCTTTGTTGTGCCTGGTCTGCCTTTTGATTTTGCATTTGTTGAATTTCATATAGCATAAACCCCCGCTAGAGAAATGCAACCGCAATTGTTTGGCTCCGCTCGCGTTGTTTGCTTCACTTCGGCTTCCCTTCTTTTTTTTTTGGCATGTGCACAAAGGTAGGTAAATGAGTTTTGCTCCGATTTTACTCTTGTTCTCGTTATGCAGATGCATCTCAATAGATCGCATACAAATTGCATAACAGCAGCTGCCCCAACGCCAGATATTTGGCAAATATTTTTGCAGGTGGCTTGGAAGGGAAATTCTCTTAGGAAAACTTAACTTGGAATATATTTCTAGTGATATATGAATTGGAATTTATTTCTTGTGGTTCAGATTAATTAGGCAGAGATCAAATCTAAGCACTCTCTTCTCATGAAAAAAAAAAAAAAACGAAAACAAATATAATTCGTGGGAAAACCCAACAAATCCTTCGTAGAAACCGCCAATCCTTTGAATTCCTAACATAATGTGCCCCCACATTAACAAACATGAAAATGTCCGATTTCGAGAGAAATGCAGATGGAAAATAATTATAATAATACAACAATGAGCCCAGTTGACAAACTCGCGTATTTACAATTACAAATTACACAAGTTTATCGAGCATTAGTCGACTGACAAATGATCAGCGCCAGGTAAGCGCAGCCCAACGAATAATCAATAAACGCGTTAAAGTGAGAACAATCAATCCAGCACGTTCTAACGATTTACATGTCAACTTGACAGGCAGACAGATGGACAGAGCTGTGAGACAATGAACAGGAATTTGGAGACTGGCGCTACAGATATACATATATATATATATATATATATATACATATATATACTTAATGTGGTGGCGCAGCGTGTGTGTCCAGGTGTCCCTGCATGAATTTCACTTTCATTTGTCAGTGGCGTTTGACACCTTGTTGTACAGCCATTGCAAGTTGAGATACCCATTAAAGGGTAGAGTCCGAAGCAAACCTAGCCGCTTTGTGACTCGCTCGCTCGCTCTCAGTGCTGTGCAAACACAGTTGTGTCGGCTTTGAAAAGTTTCCCTTCCTCGACTCCTGCCTTCTGCACAAAATTTTTGATTATGCTCGCGTGATAATTATGCATGGCAACTTATGGGGCAATCGCATCACAAGCTACTGGACTTCTGTGTCTACTATCTACCGATGACAATCGGTTTCATTGTTTCCGTTTCCCACCACTCGGCTCTGTATAAATTGCGTCTTTGGAAATGGGTCTGGCCTTCTTGTGAGCCCCACAGAGCCCCCGCCCGCGACGTCTCCGTCGACAACCGGATCAGCCAGACCAGACAGTCAGCTGCATGGCAGACCGTGCGGCTGGCAGTAAATTTGATGGTTTAACTACACTCGACAGTTCTGCTATTTAACCTTTTGTGCAACGCTTATCGAAGCTCTAACGAAACCTTTCCGCATCAAGCCCCTCCCCAGCCCCTCTGGCCATAAGCGATTGCCCCACGTGCGTTCTGTTGACTCGGGTCTGGCCCTGTTTTTAGTGAATCTGAATCTGTGTGTATATGTTAATTCATGCCAAGTGTTCCGATAATAAACAAACGAGTCCGTTCCTCAAAACCCAACTCGCTATTCAGGGTAAAGCTGATTGTCGTTCATAATATTTTGATAAGGTTCCCATAGTCTTTAAATAACCGCAAGAAGTATTACTTAAGAGTGAAGTGAGGAAGCTTGAGGTAGTGTTGGAGTGAAAAGGATAGTTAACAAAATAATATACAAGTTATATATAACATACTTATATTTATATAAATCTGAATATAATAAAAAATATATATAAGACCTATAGAATTTTTTTGTATTATATTTAGATAAGGGTTATTTTATTTTTTGTTTATTTTTTTTTATTAAAAATGTAATTTTCTCGTTAAATATTGAAACACAAAATGGATTTTCCTTTTCCAGATCTTCCATATTTATTTTTAGATTTTTTTTTTTAGATCTTCGATTACTTTTAGAACAGTCATTATCACATATATATATTTTTTTATTACATTTGATTATTTTTTATACTTCAACAAACTTCCATGAGAATACATTCAGTTTAAGAAATTTCGTAAATCAAGTAAAGGGCTTTATCTCGTTATTAGTGCTCAGTTGGGCAGGCTTGGAAGTTTTTCTCATTTATTTAGTCTTTAGCATATTAATTTACATGCACGTCCTGCTTTGAAGCCCGTCAAAATCATTAAACACATAAAACAAAAGTAAATTCGTATAAATTCAATTTCGCTTTTGGAAGTCTGATCGATAGAGCAATAGACCAAGTTTTGGTAATTCGAATATGGAGGAATATTCACGTGAACCCTGCCCCTATCGCATTGTGGATGACTCCGGCGGTGCGTTTGCCATGGGCTCGATTGGCGGTGGCATCTTTCAGGCGCTGAAGGGGTTCAGAAATGCGCCGCAGGGCCTAAGTCGTCGCCTCGCGGGCAGCATGATAGCTGTGAAGGCCCGCTCGCCAGTAATAGCCGGCAATTTCGCTGCATGGGGTGGCATGTTCAGCACCATTGACTGCACCCTAGTGCACTTTAGGCAGAAGGAAGATCCGTGGAACTCCATCATCAGTGGGGCAGCCACTGGCGGCATTCTGGCAGCACGCAACGGTCTAGCCTCCATGGCGGGCAGCGCTATTATTGGTGGCATTCTGCTCTCACTGATCGAGGGCGTTGGCATACTTCTGACGCGCATCTCTGCCGAACAGTTTCGCAATCCATCGCCTCCCATTGATCCACAAGATACGGGTGTTAACATTTTGGAACCCGATTCACCGAAAGGATTCGGTTTTGGCAGCCGTACACCGAATGTTAATTCCTAAATTAAATTTGTTGAAAGTTATAAACCTTGGACCGTCATCCGATATATGTGACCACAAGCTCAATCAAAATTATTTTGAACTTTGCAGCCCATTCGATTAACGTACAATACACGATGATCCGCATCAGATGAAAATTACATGTGCTAGAGACTATGTGTTTTTGGCTAGAGTTAATTGTAGTTTTTGAGGATTTTAAAGTGGATAAACTGAAGGTCGGAGCTGTAGCAGCTGTAGTTATTGAGTGAAAGAGAAGAGACAAGGATTTTATAGTGGAAAAACATATGTTGTCTATAGAGCTGTGCGAAAGCGCTTGTCCTATTAAATTTATTTATGGATAAATTAGGTATGCTGAAAACCATGTTTATTAGAGAGAGATTAAGATTTTATAGTGACCAAACTGAAGTGCTCTATAGAGCTATTGCTTGCTATTTCTGTATATTGATGTATGCTGAATATTACATTAGTCATAGTGCGTTAGCATTTTATTCCTTCGAACTGCCAACTCAAGCTCGATTAAAATATTTGTTTAAATATTGAACTGTTCAGAAGGTAATTTAATATCTATTACATTTAATGATTAAGTTAAGCTATTTGAGATTTTTAGCTGATCTGTAAACTCTAGAAGCATATGGATGGCCTGTGATCTCTGTCAGTGCAAATCTCCTTGCGTTGCCCGACATTATTTCCCATATCCCTTCACAATTGGTAACAATTATCTTCACACTTGAACGCTTCTCAGAGTATCCTTCTGGTATGCAAAGGACGTGTCAACAGGTAGTTAGCTGGACACACAGCGACACGCACTTGCCACGCGTCAGAAGCAACAGGCTGTGGCTGTATTTTATATTGGCAAATGTTTACCTGTTGCTGTCGCCGTGTTTACCTGTCTCGGGGCATGCGCCTGCGCCGGCGCATAGAGTCAAGTGCCGCTCATTGGCTCGCTATTGGTGGTGCTGGTGGTGGGTGTGGCAGTTCCTTTTACAACCTGTGCACTCGAAATGACCACAGTTGAGCCGGCTGATGCTGCGATAGCTGCTAATAGTGATCACGGCCCAGCAGCTACTGTGCCGAGTCGCCGTCTCAGCTGAGCTCAGCTCAGCTCCGTTGTCGGCTTCAGGTACTGTGTGTGTGTCACAGTTTTCCCAGGGGCTGTGCAAAAAACCAATAGCAAGGATTTCCCTCACACATGGCAGCGACGTCAGGAAATACCACATGGAAATTTTCTGAATAGCCAGCAGACAGCTTGGTGCCCGGCGACTGTGGGAAGATCCTATAGCACGAACCAAGGAGCGCACCAAAGGACCAACATATGCAACTGTGACTCGTGTGTTTTTCTTCTGTTTTTTTGGCATTTTGTTCTCATTTTGTTGGCAAGCGCCGGTGTTCGCGTAATGTGTGAAATTTGCGTTCCTTGTGAAATCCCTTGGCCATGATACACGCCTGGAACCGGCGCTACGGGAAAAGCACAAAGCAAAAGCAACATTATCATGTGGCACAACAACAGCCACCATGGCCACAGCTATCGCACCTATGCACATTGGTACGTGCTCGCCTGACGAGTTCCTCTCAACTTCGCGTCTGTGCCACGTTCTGCGTTCTACGTCCTTTGCCATGTGGCGTTGCGCTTGTTTTCCCAATTACAATCTGTGAACATACGTTGGCCAAAAAGGTAGAGGCGCTAGAATTTGTTTAGCAAGGCGCTGCTGGAGTTTGCATTTGCTGGAAATTCACATTTCATCATTGGAACCAGCCTGAGAAGTCGAAGAAGGTAGAACAACAAACAGAGGAAGCCAAATGCAGAGAGAGAAAGGTCTAAGAGCTAGTACTAACTGGAAATATGTTTTATATTTCCTACATACTATGCTATTTTTTCAGAATATTCTCTTCTAATCGATAATAATAATAGCAATTGCTGCATTGCAAATTATTTTATACAGAAGAAGAATTTTTAGCATTATTTGTTCAAACCAATTTTTTTTTTAATCAGAATAAAATATATATATTTTTTTTTATAAATAAAAAAATTAAATATATATATTTTTTTATAAAAATTATTTTTTTGTATTATTATTATTAATATAATAATTAAGAAGGCAATTGTGTGGTTGCCAAATTAAGCAAGATATTAACAATGGAATTTGGCTGTCCTGGAGTTGAGCAGCCTTTGTTAATATCCTTTTTTCATTACATGAAAAAAATATTATATGGAAAGATACAGAGTCCAAATTTATTTTATGTTGAGAAGAATAAAATAGAGTTTAATAGACCAATTTTTGTAGCCATATCTAGCTGGAATAATATTGCAAATATTCAACATTTTCGAAGCATGTTAAGAGTTCGCTCTGCCGCTGGCACGCAGTGTATATAAAGAGAAAGAAGAGAGAATAAGAAATTATTTTGTAAATTAATTTTAGGCTACACCAGTAATGTAAATATAAAGAAATAAAAACTATAAAAATTTTAGTAGAAACAAAAATATTTGCTAGCCACAGCAGCTACAAATTTCAGCTGAACAGAGATTCTAGAAACATTTTATTTGCACAGCAAACATACATTTAGATTCAACTGGAATCCATAAAGTAAGGATCCGGTATATGTTAAGGCAAACAAGTAAACAATGCTCTGCCGGCACAGCTCTCACACCTATGCCAACGCCTGGTGAGGCAGGGCAAAGCAGGGCAGAGCAGGACGTCAGGGCAGGCGCAGTATGCATAAACACATATGTTGGACATATGCTATGGTCTGGCCATGCCAAAACACCTCAGCCATTACATGGAAGATGCTGGAACAACAGCTAGAAATGGGATTGGTAATGGGTTTGGACTGCGTCTTGATTTTTTGCATGCTGCGCCCGCATGGCGCTAAATGCAAGCCATTTGGCATGGGACAAAAGGCTTGGGAATTGTTTTTGTTGTTTGGTTGCGAGATCGCGCCGAGAGATGTGTTAGGATAGATGTATGATGGGCGAGCCCGCAGCTAGCCTTGGCACATGTCAATGTCAAACATTGAACCGCATTCGAATCGAACGATGCGCATTAAAGGAATTTCGCCGACTTGATGGCACCTTTCGATGTGGCTTGCATTAGAATTGTGTTTGCATTTTGTACGCATTTCGTATGCTCGAGTGTCGGCGCCAAATATCTCATGCATATATGACACACATTTCGAATAGCTCCAGAGTTCTGAGCTCCAGAGTTCTGTGAGTGCTGTGAGATCTGCAAGCGGAATGCATTGATTACGCGTATTCGAGTATTGTGTATTTGGGCATTTAGAATATCTTAAGTGCTTAGCGCATAAATTAACCGACTTCTATACAGCGGTCCGGTCAGTGGAAGTTCAAGGTGCCGCAGCCTGATCCGATCTCTCTGCTATGCTATGCTATGCTCTGCGACTGCTACTGCGACTACTGTACTACAGCACGAGCTGGCCCTGAAATAGCGCTCGGTGCAATGCACCCTATATTTGGAGCCATACCAGGTCCAGTGGCCAGTGGACAGTGGACAGTGGGAGTAGTATTCGTATTGCAATAGTTTTGCGGCGCAATGACTTTTTGTGACAAAATACTCGTCCGCATGGCGACTTCTAATTTGCATCTCTGAGCTGATCTGATCTGATCTGATCTGATCTGATCGCATCGATAATCGTTTTTCAATTTTCGACTGCCGCTTCATATGCATGCAATGTGCCATCCGAAAGCTAATTTGCGTTTTTTTGGCTGATGAAACAAATGAAATCATTTATCTCTCTCCCATTCTCCCGCGTGATCAGTCTGTCTCGCTCTTTTAGGCTTCTCAGCTAAAGATTGAAGTGCGCTCGCTTTGACCTTAGCCCAATATTACAACCATCATTTGTGGGGCAGTTCCATTGAACTCATCAATATAACATTATTTTTACTCGATATCAAGAAAATGTAAATACCACGCAGCCAGCCAGCCAGCCAGCTTCAGGTGTGTCAAGCTGCATAACCAAACGATTTCTTGGAAACTGTGACATCTCCAATGCCAATATACTGTCTGGGAACTTTCCTCGGCAAATGAAAGTGAAGCTCTTTCACATCGGGATAGCCCCAGAAGCATCTAAAATAAATTGAGGCTGGCATATAATTGAGTGTAGGTAGACTAAGCTGAAGTTTTGGCCTTGACATGAAAGCTTGAACCTTTTTGAGTGGGTTTTTATAGCGTTTTCGCAGAGGAAGTGGGGGGAGCGAGAGAGAGGAAGAATGTCATACCTTCAACTACTATGTAATAATATAATAATAATAACAGTTTTATATATAATTATTAGTTCAAGTAAAAGTCTTCTCAATGCTTTTTCAAAGCTGATCCGAAAACTTATTTAAATATTATAAAAATGTGAAATTTTAAGTTCACAAAACTTAAAAAATTCAGAGTTATTTCATAGACTGTAAATTTATTATTATTTTAATATTTTTTTATTTTACTTTATAACTTTTTTAGACTTTGTATTCTGTATCCTTAACATTTATATATATATGTATATTTAATATAAATTATTTACATAAACTATATCAAATTTGCATAAATCTTACAATACTTAATCTGAAATGTTTTAGCTATCAATAAAATATATTGAAATTATTTAGATTTCTCAATGAATAATACGAAAACGTCTTATAGTTATTAATTATTATTAATTATGATAGAGACTTTCTTGATTTTTAAGGGACATAATAATTAAAATAATTTTTAAGAAATTTAAATAGCATAAATCTGCTCGTTTGCCAAGCCTTACATTAAATAAGTTTTTTAATTTTAGAATATTTTATTTCATATAATGTAAGCATGGAGTATATATTTATGATAGACAGCTGTTAAGAAATGCATGGAAACAGTGAGATGTCTGCAAGAATATTAAATCTTTAGCTTTGTCAGTTTAGATTGCTTTCAAGTATTTAAATCAACTCAAACTTAATATTCATTATGTTCTACACATCTCACATTCTCTCGGCAGACAAGAGTTGAATAACCGATTTCAATCAAAAGTTGAAAGTCGCAATTTATCATGGCAGTTGCACTTTCCTAAATATATTTGCAGAAGGCAAACCGTTGATGTCTGGCCATTGCTCATCATGCCGCACTTTGTCTCGCTAGTCACAATGGAGGCAACAATCTAAAGTCGCGCCATGAACCTGATACTGGGCCCCAGAGCTGTGGACTGCCTTTGACTGAATCCGTTACAAACTCGTGAACCGACTGCCGGCGTAGCTACTGCACTGAAAGGAGCAGGAGATAGGGAGTGGGACAGGGAGAGGGAGAGATAGAGATAGAGCGAGGCATGGCGCACAGTTGAGAGTTGAGAGGAGAAAAGTTCGTGACATGGCATCAACAGTTTGTCATTAAACATTTCGACAATAATTTGCCTTTGTGCTCGTATTTATATGCGCACTTAAGTGTATTTGTATTTCATTTTTTATTTTGTATTTTTTTATTTTTGTATTTTTTATTCGCATTTTCTACGCCAACTTCCCGAATTGTAACCGTAGACAGTCGGTTGAAATTGTTATGGCAGGTAATTTACATAAAAATAAGTGGAATACGAAGAGCCGGAGCACCACTTACAATTCTGATTAGCCAGCGAGAGATAGAGAGAGAGAGAGAGAGATAGATAGAGAGAGAGAGAGAGCTAGAGGGACCTGTCTATTGTAGTGTCGAGCAATGGAAAAACCTCGCCACGAACTGCGCCTTTTGTTATTCGTAAATACACTTTGTGACTTTTTGGCTTTTGTCTGTCATAGTGGAGCAGCTGAGCCCAGACTTCCTAAAGGTATTAAAAATATTTGGAAACAAAAGAAGAAAAAAAAGTGGAAAATCCAAATTGAATATTTAGCTACTTGTTGCCATATCAATTGTTATGCATATGAGTTTGGCTCAGGTTGCGTATACGCCACGGCGTATGCGCTGTGCCCATAACATGTGTGAACTCTAGACAGATAGACAACCCTTAGCTTGAGCTCCAGTCGAGAGACAATGGAGGTGGCTGCCAACACTCAGTCTGCTAGGCTGGTCGACTGCCACGTCGAGCCCTGACCCGCTTAGTTAGCGTTATCTGCATCGTTCAGCGTCTGCGCCAATAAAACAAATTAAAGTCAACAATTGACGGCGGTTAGGACCTGAAGCTACTCGCCTTGAATTGACTGTTCGATTGGGTCTCTCGCTCTCCCTCTCTCTCTCTCTCTCTCTCTCTCTCTCTCTCTCTGTGTCTCTTTCGTGCCTTAACTTGAACTGTGCCTGAACGCCGTCGTCTTATCAGCAACTTCATCGATACCGACAGTGGGTGCCGGAGCTCTGCAATTTGGCAATAATATTTCTGCTGGCCGCAATTGTTTGCTTGCGCTTGAAACATTCGCATTCGCATTCGCATTCGCAATTTGCATTCGCGTTTCGCGCTGCCTGACAGTGAATAATTTGCCATTTGAGTTGAGTTTGGTTTAGCGTTCGCCGCTGCTGCGTTGATTTTGGCCATTTAATTCGCTTTAATGACTTTGAAAAGCGCAAATCAAAAGCGCTTCAAGCCCTTGCCCCATACCAGCCAGCAACAGCAGCTGCATTGGCCACAAATTGCAACTGATTCAAGTTACTTAAAGGCAGCTAATGGGCGTTTAAGCTGTTAGGGAAACTATATTTTAACTGATTCGGCAGATTTGTTATATGATAACGAGTTGCCAGAGTTTATGTATGCATATTAAATATATTTATTTATTTAAATATTTACAATTTTTTATAATTTATTTATTTTATTTAACACACAATATTTATTTTTATATTTTAGCTAAAATATTTTTAGTTGATATTAGTTTTTAAATATATTATACATAAAGCTAATTATCAAAATTTATAAATTTATATATAATTTAATTTAAATTACTATGCGTCCAATTGAAAAGTTTATAAATAACAGAGATTTTGCATATCAAAAATAAAAAAAATATATATATAATATATAAAATTTTTAATTTAAAAAAATATTGTGAATAAAATATGTCAATTCAAATCATTATTTATAAACTTAAAATATATTTTTTTTATTATTATTTTTTATTTTTATTATATAGGTTGGGATTATATTTATATATTTATTTATTTATTATTATATATATCTGTAATTTTTTTTTATTGATACTTATATATAATATAGTATTTATTTATTTATTTCAGAGACTTTTTATATACTATTTATATATAATATATTACTATACGATAAACTTATAATAGCTGAAATCAATTCTTATCTTTGCTAATTTTATCTATCTTAACTACTAAGTATATATGCTATAAATATTATAGCTAACTGTTATTTGGAAATGGAAAACAATAAAAAACACTTGACATATCTCAAGTGGGCACTCGAAGTCGCCTACTGTCTGTGCTGATAGCGCCATGGCCTGTCTCAATTGTCAATATTTATGCCAGAACATACACACACACACACACACACACACACTCGCACACATGCGTCTAACTCGTCAGTTGTACGCTTTCTTATCAAAAATGTATAAAGAAATTTCCATCGATCGACTTTAGTGTGTATCCATACAAGCTGGTGGCACCTCCGTTAACACACACACACACACACACACACACACACACACATAGCCAACTGGGATGCGGGATTGTATGTGTGTGTGTGTGTGCGTGCCATTTGGGATACGCAGGCATCCAGCTACACACGCTTTATGTTTGCCTGTAACTTTTGGCATTCTTATCATTTCCCAAGAGAGGCGTGTGAAAATCGATGCCAGTGGAAAAAACAACAGATGCAAATGCGGCTGGAGCAGCAGCCGTTAACAGTGCGCGCAACAGTTGCGCTTAGGAAACTTGACTGCCAGCTCAAAAATGATAGCTTATGCCAGCAGAGAGAGGGAGAGGGAGGCAAAAGGCAGAGGGCAGAGGGCAGAGAGAGACGGCAAACAGCAGCTGTATCAATTTTTGGTATTCCCGGAGCAGCTGCCTGCCCGGCGCTGCGCCTCTGTTGGCCGCTTGACGCGCACCGCAAGTTTGTCGCTCTGTTGTGTGCGTGAATTGTGGGCGTGTTTTCTGCCAAGGGGTGGGGCTGAGGCTGGGGCTGGGGCTGTGGCTGCTGCATGCCAAAAACACACGAACTGAGCTTAGTACGCGTGACGCTGCGCGTTGCTTTGCTTCCCTGTTCAACTAAAATGCGTGTAGCTGTGATAATGTGCGACCAAAGCTAGTTGTGTGCGTGCCACTCTCGGGTGTGTGTGCCGTGACTAACATCCCCAGAACTCAACACAGAGAGCAACTGAGCTCAGCGCGGTCCTGCTGTGATTGCTGCACGCCCAATACATTTGAGAAGTAAAATCTACGCCAGGTCGTGCACTTGAGCCAAAATCTCTCTCAATTGCTATTTGAAACATCAAATATAAATGCGAACAGAAACATCTCTCCATAGATATTAAATCCTGAAAAGCGTCGCTTTGAGCCAGCAACAACAACAGGCGCTGGAAAATGGGATTATCCTGGCAGCAGCAGGAGCAGCCGCAACAGCCGAAGCTCAAGTGAGCCCAACTCCAAAAATCCACCACTCTCTAAAGGGCAAAAGGCGCTGCCGGCGTTTGGCTGTTGAATGCGTCGGGCGTGGCGCTGACGGCGACGCCGCGCTGCACGCACACATTCAAAAATGTTGAATTTTGGCGCCTTCGCCAACCAGGCGAGCAGCAAGCGGCAGCCGCTGAGCGCGAGAGTCAAATGCGTCTCAGCTGTTGCCATGGCAGCCAGCAGCAGTCACTCTCTCTCTCTCTCACTCAGTCTCTCACTCAGTCTCTCTCTCGGACTTTCTCTACCCTTATTTTGGGCATGTCCTCGCTCTCAGTGTGCGTGTGAGCATTCATCAACTGGTTTGTGTCCTTGCCACGTTTTTGGCTCAAGGACTCAGCAGCCGCTGCTCGTGCCAAATTTTGACCTGATTTCTCTCTACTCCTCCCCCTCGCCCCCTACCCCTCGCTCTGCTCAGCTGCCAATTTTGCTTGAATGTTGCCGCCGGAAGTGGCACTGGCCACGCGCTGCTGTTCGCCTGGGACACAGGATGCTTTTTGCGTTTGATTTCAGGGACAAATATAATGATTGATGGAAACGGTTGCTATGGCAAAAATGCTGTTAACGTTGCGTTGCGTAACAGAGGGTGGGCCAACGGGCAACCGGACAAGCGGCAACTCGGAGCGTACAACATACAACAGCTGAGCGCTGAGATAACTGAGAAGAGAGACTTGGGCACTGACTGTGGGCGGGTGCGTCAGCATGGGCATCTACAACAGCTGACGCAGCTAAACACATATTCACTCTCAGCATACGGAAAAAGAAGGGTAAGTGACGACTTGCCTAGAAGAGTTAGACGTAGATGTAATAGAAGTTTTAGCATATTAAATATATTGAATACATTGAATATATTTTATTTAATTTTTAAATAAGTTTAAATTATTTATAAATTTATTAGAAAAATAATTTTAGCTTAATGGAATATTTAATATTGCATATATGAAAATAGTTTTTTTCAATTGAGTTTACCTAGGCAATAAACTAATTTCTATAAATACATACAAATATGAAACATAGTTTTATAGCAGTTTATTCGATTCTAAAAAAAATATAGATTTCCTCAATGTAAACAATAATTAAAAAATAAAAAAACTTTTAATAGCAGCAATTATTTATAGGCATAGAAATAATATTTACTCAATAATCGACTTTTAATATATTCATAGATTTTATACACATACATTCACAATATCAAATTTATATATTAAAACACAATTAGTTTGCCTATGCAGTCTGTTGTTAGTCTTTCTTTTGCCTTTTTTGCAATATCAATCAATAAATTGCAAAACTAAATTCATCTAGTCTCCGTAAGGGCAGCCGTTGGCGTCAGCTCGTTTGCGTGTTTTAGACAAAAATTCGATTGAATTATCAGGCGAGCAGAAATGGCAAAAGGCGCGTTTGCCTGAACAACTGACTAGAACAAGTGCATATTTCATTGCGTGCTTTTAGGGGCGCAAATGTTAGCGGTTAACAGTTGCCTGTTAGCTAACAGCGGTTGTAAATGTTACCGTTTATGAAGGCAAATGCGTACACTGTAAACCAGTTTTTAGTAGGTAAATGAAGTTAGATATGGATAAGATATAACTTTTTGAATTCGCGTAAGTCTGTTGTATGAAAGAGATAGAGAGAGAGAGAGAGCAACAGTAAAAGAGAGGAACACAGAGAGAGGAGGTGTACAAAATTATATTATATGTGAATATTGCAAGCATTTAAGCTATTCAAAAGTTTAAGTGGAGGATTTATCTTAGGTAGTGCGTAAATTGTATATACTGGGTTAGCATGGTTTTTTATTTTTAAGCCATATATATATATATATTTACAAATTTTAGAGTAGATAAGTTATGGCTATCCTGGAATAGAGGAATAGAATCTGTTTGATAATTCTTAATTTTTCTGAGATACAGATTTAATTAATTTATTTGTATATTTTATTATTTATATTTGTTGCCATACAATCACTTTTGAATTATTTATTATTATTATTATTTTTAATTTTTGTATTATTTTTAATTAATTTATATATATTTTTATCGATTCAAAGCTGTGTATATTCATAATATTTCATATTTCAATGATCATAATCATTTTTAACAGTGCCCTCCTCTCGCAACAATTTATGTGCACTCAATAAAAAAAAAATACGGGAAATTCCATTAAGATTCCATTCCATCAAGCTGTTTGCCTTGCCTTTTTCACCTGTGCAAATGGCTTAAAGAGCTATGAAAAATGCATTTTAATAAAAATGAAAATGTTTAGTCAGCTTCGCTCACTGATAGCAGTCCATTAAAAATATGAAATTAGACGTTAAATTTGGCAAAGGTAAAGCAAAGGCACAGGCAAAGGCACAGGCAATGGCAAAGGCAAAGGTCAAAGGTGAAGCCAGCCACTGGCCAAGCAGCAGGCCAACATGTGGCGAACAAACGAGCTTTTGGCTGTTGCTATTGCTATTGCTGCTGTTGCAGTTGTTGTTGCAACTGTTGTTGCTTTGGCTGCTGTTGTTGTTGGGTGGGTGGGCGCATTGGTCCACTCCTCCGCTGCCAGACGATTGCTGCACGTTTTGCTCATTTTACTAACGTGATAATAAAGTGCAAATAATATGCCTCAGTTGCAGTTGCAGTTGCAGCCAAAGACAACAATTGTTGCAGCAACTGATCAATGCGCCGCGATAGTTACACGAGCTGCGGCTGCGGCTGCGGCTGCGCAATCGATGCAACAGCAACAGCAACGGCAACAGGGAATTATCTCTGATGGAAATGCACCTGACGCTTGATTTGTTGTTGTTGTTGCACGACTCTTTGGCCTGGCTAGTGGGGCGTTGGCGTTCCACGTTCGGCGTTCGACGTTCTAACGCACACTTGGCCTAAAACAGCAATTGAACAATTGCAATTGGCAATTGGAGCCGGGCCAAGTCGCGCCGCCCCGCTGCCATTTGAGCGCAACACAATTCGCAGCCTCGTTATGCGCCAATTACTTGGCAAAACAATTTTTACCTTTAGCCTCAAGTTCAAATTTGAAAATCAAAATCAGGCAGCCGAGACTCTCGGGTCTCGGGTCTCTGGTCTTGGGTCTCCGGTAATTGGTCTGCCTGTGCAGGTTTTCCCATGGGTAACCTGTTGCGACCGACTTCCACTTGAGCCCCACGGCCACAACAACAGTAATCACTCACTCAAACAGCAGATGCCATCTCTCTCTCTCTCTCTCTCTCTCTCTCTCTCTCGCTCCGTCCCTCTCTTTAGTCTGCGGCAAGGTGTTGGAGCTGTGGCATAGCGTTCGCATAGGGACACGAACTTCAAATCAAAGCCAAGTTAAGTGCTAGTTGCGGTTGGCTTTTTGGCGATTACCAAACGCCCCACCAAACCACCCGAACCACCTTCAAGTGTTAGAAAAAGGGCTCAAGTCTTTTGGCCGATTTGCATGTGGCCAACTTTGGTATGCAGCCAAATTATATAGCGAGAGAGAATAGCGAGCTGGAACTACTTCACTGAGAGCTCTTGGCTGCTGTGTAGCCTTGGCAGACCATAGGTCAAACGAGCTGCTCCTCCTCGCTGCCCCCATCAAACTAGCTGACAATTTAATTGGGGCCCAACAACACATGTGGAATGTGTGCTTATTTTGTGGACCCAAAGTGGATTCTAATGGAAATATTATGTGGAAGTAAATTAGATCTTTTGTTAAGACTATGAATTATAATATAATTAATTATAATTTTTATAATTTATTTTTAAAAAATTCAGGAAATGTGGAATGTGGAATGTGTGCTTATTTTGTGGACCCAAAGTGGATTGTAATGGAAATATTATGTGGAAATAAATTAGATCTTTTGTTAAGACTATGAATTATAATGTAATTAATTATAATTTTTACAATTTCTTTTTAAAAAATTCAGGAAATGTGGAATGTGGAATGTGTGCTTATTTTGTGGACCCAAAGTGGATTGTAATGGAAATATTATGTGGAAATAAATTAGATCTTTTGTTAAGACTATGAATTATAATGTAATTAATTATAAGTTTTACAATTTATTTTTAAAAACTTCAGGAAATGTGGAATGTGGAATGTGTGCTTATTTTGTGGACTCAAAGTGGATTGTAATGGAAATATTATGTGGAATATTATGTGGAAGACTGAATTATAATATAATTAATTATAATTTTTACAATTTCTTTTTAAAAAATTCAGGAAGTGATGAGAGTACATTGCTTGCACAAAAGGAATCTACTAGAATCCCAAGATTTCGACGGGCTATTTGCTGTCAAATAACTTTAAGGATTTGTCGAAAGCTATAAAGAGGTCTGGGCACTCGAAGTGTAACCTAAGCAAAAGGGCATCAAATCTATCCAGAATTTATTTTGGTTTAGTTCAAAGTACAAAATGTTTAAAATTAATCAAAAACTCAGAATATATTTATTTTGGCATGATGTCACAATTTGTTGCCCTTGAAGAAATATATATAAAAATAATACGACAAAAAGAATCTAGATTGCGCGAATACTATATGGAACTAAAAGTAGATTTGATTGAGAAAGAAACATTTTTCCAAAAATAATATTTTCTTTTTAATTACATTTAAAAAATAATTTTGTTTATTAAATTTTTATTTTTATTTTTATTTTTTATCATTTATTTTTCAAAATGTTCTGAGCTCTATAGCGCATTTGTTAAATACAAATTTGTTGCGCTTTCTCTTTTAGGTCGAATACTTCTGGAACCGCTCTCATATACATATATTTTCCATAGAGCAATCACAAACAAAAAGAAAAAACTAGATCATCGTATTTTCATTCTGTTTCATTTTGAGAGAGTCCCCACAGCTCGTTATAGATTCCAGCATCAATTGCGTTAGGAACGGGTATTAAGCAGTTCCGCTCACCCAACTGCAATGTTCTTTGCTGGTGTAATACGATTCCATTCATGGAAAGAGCTTGTTTTACGATTTCATAGAATCAAAGATCAGCCTGAATCCCCTAGCCACCCCCCAACCCCGCCTCCGCCCCATCGTAACACATATGTAGGATGCATTTGGAGTCGCGTCGACTCTTGACTTTTCAGATGGCTGCCGCCCACAAATTAGCTGGCCAATAAAATTGGCAATTAGCTAAACATTTGTACGCACTGCAAATGTTTTGTTGTTGTTGTTGTTGTTGCTGCTGATGTTGTTGTTGCTGCTGCTGCTGCTGTTGATGGCCAAAACGTGAGCGAGGCGTGAGCCATAAATACGATTGCAAATGGCAGCAATTAACGCCGAGCTGCGAATTCGAACCCGCCGCCGATCTGAAGACTGAAATAGTTTTAGCCTAGCTTCATTCGAGTGCTTCCTTTGGCCACCACCAGCAGCAACACGCCCCCCGCCCCTGCCCAACACATGTGCAGCCCGTTTTCATAAACATAAAAAGCCAATTTCAATAACATTTTTTTTTTTTTTGTCTGCAACTGCAACATGAGGCGCAACAGCAATGGCAACGGCAACGGCAGCAATATGTTGCTGGCAACAGTTGCAACAAATTTGTTGATGCCTCTCGATTGTTGCTGCTGTTGTTGTTGTTGTGCTTTTAGCTAGAATATCGTTTATTGAAACATTAATTGCCCTTGTGAAAATCACTTTCGAATAGTTCAACAACATTTCAAGCAGCAGCTGCTGCTGATGTGGTTGTTGTTGCTGTTGGTGTTGCTGCTGCTCACATTTGCATTTTCTCCCTCTCCTGTTGCTGAGACACTTGTTTAAGTTTTTTTTTGTGTTTTTTTTTATTTCGCGCTGTTGCTTTCGTTGGGGTCGTCGCCTATTTGCTTAGTTTTTGCTTCCTTTTGCCATTGCGATAATTGAAATTTGATGTTTGCCTTCCTACGCCTAGGCGAGGGCGTGTTGGAGCTGTGTGTGTGTGTTTAATTTGTGATCTTAAGTGAGTTTTAACTGAGGTACGAAATGCTTAAATTGTCTTTTGAACAGTCAACATGGAATGAGAAAATGTTGAGAAAAAAAATTAATTAGGATCTGTTTTTAAATTATATATATATTATATATATACAGTTTTTTTTTAAGCTAGAGTAATTATACGTACATATAATAAACTAGGTAAACTTATTTAAATTTATTAATATTTATTTAAATATATATTTTTTTATGTTTAAAATTATCTATTCTATTATTATCTATGTATTAAAAAATATTTATAAATTATATATAAATAAGAATGTCTTAAATATTTATAAAATATTTATGACTAAGAGAACATTATATACAAAATATTAATAATAAATATAATAAGAATTTCCTCCTATTTAATATATTCATATCTAATAAAAACATAAATATCATACATTTAAAATAATAATAAAAATAAATATAAAATAAAAATAAAACAATAATAAATATAAGAGTTTCCTCTTATTTATTATACTCATATTTAATAAAAACATAAATTAATACATTTAGAATAATAATAAAAATAATTATAAAATAAAAAAATTCTATTCAAAATTCCTTTTTATGAAATCCATAAAATTCCATTTACAGTTTACTTTGGCATATTTATTTAAATTCATTTTCTATCGATCAAAAAATGAATTTTTTAGTATTAAATCGAAAACAAAAATCAATTGTAAATGATTAATTGAGATTATCAATATCCGCCCCAACACAAGAAGTATTTCTTACTTTTACAAATTGTTTTCATTACTCTGGCATTAGGGGATGGGCTTAATTCATTAATGACTCGCTGAATAATTGACAAATGTTTATGCACTCATTGGGCTGTTACAGTTCACAGCTTAATCACATGTTCTACAGCAGTTGTAACACCCACAGCCAAAGCTGCCTTCAGCCACACACAAAACGATTGACAGGCAAAGCTGTCAACGCATTTGAAAATCAGTTGACTGAGTGCCAGGCCACGCCCCATTCTTATGTGTGGCTGTTGTTGTTGTCGTTGCCGGTGGCAATGGCGACCGACACTTGGCCCCCAGCCACAAGTCGCATAATGAAAATGTCAACTACGCTGCCAGCCAGGCGCAAAGTCCACTCGGAGAGTCAGGCGAGTCGCCGCCAGGCAATGCAGGCAGGCAAATAAATAAGGCTAAGCCAATTGTAGTTGCGGACAACGACTATTGGATACTCTACCCACGAAAAGTGAAGTGCTTTGGGTCTGAAAATGATTCTAAAAAAACAGAAAATAATAATAATAATAATAATAATAATAATAAAATAAAAATAAATGAATTAAAAAATAATAATATAATTAATATAATATAAAATATATATATATATATATATATATATATATATATATGCTTAAGTAATATTAAATATAATATTTATTATATATATAATTACTATATATCATAATAAGCTATATTTATCCCTTACTTACACTCAATTTTTTACAGCTGTTACAAACTGACTGAAAGACCCAAAGTACCTCACACGCATAGTGCACAGATAAAAGACACAGAAGTTCAGTTGAGCTGCAGCAGCGGCAAATGTAACGCAAATATCACGCGTGATTCATCGGCGACGACAACAACAGCAATAGATGCAAGAAAACAGAAACACCCACACAGACACACACATATGCAAATGCTGAGCTGCTGCTGCTGCAGTTGTTGTTGCTGTTGCCGTTAGACGAAGCTCATTTCAGCGCGTTTTTATGCTTGTTAGAGCAACGCCCGCGTCGGCTTGAAATTGGGTGGGGATTGCAGACGAGAGAAAGAGGGTGAGCGAGGAGAGAGCGCGAGGGAGCAAAAGAGCGAGATGTAGAGACAACAACTGTAAAGTCTGCGCCTTTCTTATTTATTAAGCGCACAAAGTCGTAATTATGCAAAGCGACAAAAGTTTATGGGCCAAACAATTGTTGCTGCTGCTGTTGTTGCTGATGGGTTGTTGGCATTTGTTGTTGTTGCAACACAATGCGACACTTTTAATGCCCGTGCTTACACAATTTGGCCAAATTTTAATTGCCAGAATGGAAAACGAATCGAGTGTACTTGAACCGTGGGCAAACGATGTAATCGATAACAAAAGAAACAAAAATAAAGCAACGAAATAAAAAGAAAAATAAAATTGCAGCTACAAACACAAATTTTGGCATTCAATTCCGTTGACAATAAGTTGCTATAAGTCGCTGATTTTGTCGTTTGGTGTCTGTCGATAAGCCAGATTCAGAATCTTTGCCAGCTATTGGCTAACACGAAGCGCGGTTGGCACTCAACAGTGGGGTATAACAGCTATGTTAAGCACTTTGACTCAAGCAGCTCTAAGCTGGACTACGCTGTTAATAACATAGAAATGTGAGTGGAACTAATGTGAGCAATACAAAACGAAATATATAGCGGTACCTTGGCTGCTGCTAGAATTCATACATATGCTAAAACAGAAGCTACAAATAATTTATAACGGAGCTTTGCTTGCAGTTGTCGCACGTCACAGAGAGCAAGAGCAGAAGAAGAAGTTAGAGCGGGCAAGGCAATTTTCATTGAGAGAGAGAAAGAAGATATGAGAGCGAGCGAAAGTAATGTTATTTCAAGGAGAGAGGAGTTGGGTATGCTTGCAGCTGCAGACAGAGCCAGTGCTGTCAACTCTTCAGCAAGCTAGATCAAGTTGCCAAAAAAAGCTAGAAATTGCTAGAGAATAATTGGAAACTAGCAATAATTCCCGACAGCAGCTATATTACAGCGAGAATTCTACATCATAACTAGCGGGAAACTAGCTAAGCTGCCAACACGGGCTGCAGAGCAAATGTCTAAAACTAGAGCATATGAAATTCGTGTTGAGCTTCAGTTGTTGGCTGGCTTTTCAGGGTGCCGCCACGCTCTGCACCCGGCAAGCGCAGCTCAACGTGACCCGATTTCTGGGCGCAAGGCAGCAAAGGGCTAGGGCCACAGCTAGACAGAGGCAGCAACCGCAGCGGCAGCAGCAGCAGCAACAATTTGGCAATCATTTGCATATCGATGCAATGATCATTCGGAAGGGAACGTGTTGGCATTTTGCATCAAGAAGCGCAAATCGAAAATTTTAACTTAATTACAATTGAATTGTTGTTTTCACTTTGATGACGTCTGCAAGTTGTTGTTGTTGTCTTTATCTTGTTTACTTTAACAAATTCGACGCATAATGTCGAGTTCAATGTTTTTTTCCCAAATCTATTTTTCGTCTACAAAATCCTTGAAGTGAGTCAATAGTCTCTATCAAGTACGCCATCCTCTCATCCACTCACCCCAAAGCTCAACTCATTTACAAATTGTTCAAATTCTTCCGCGAAACATAGAAAAAAAAAAACAAAATCCAAAAAAAAATCTAAGAAAAAGAGTTTCGTTTTCTTTGCTTTGATTGCTTCTTTGGGATCTGTCAGACGCGTCTTATTATTCCGTTAGGCTATAGGCCTATTGCCCAAGTCAACGCACTTTGCGGGGGCCTCATGAATTTTACTACAATTGCCGCTTTACGCACTTTTTTTTCGTATATTTACGTATTTAATCGAAATTCAATTCGATTCATTAAAGTTTTACTTTTTATGGTAATTTATTCATGTGAGGAATTATTTAAATAGTTCAAATTGAATTTCGATTTCTTTAGCTATCATAGAAATTCAGATTTTGAAATTTTCAACTTTTATGTTATTTTCCAAATGAAATGGAACCTTCGAAATATCAACAAAATTCTGTTATGAACATTTCGACTGCTTACAGTTAATATTGTGGGGAACTGCTTACAGCTCATTGCGGCGAATTTAAAAGCAGAACTGCTTGTAACCACTGCTTTTCAAATACTGCTTGCTAAATGTTATACCGCTAAACTTTTGCTCACCCAAAATGTCTATCAAAATTGTATAAGTAATGAATCTAATATATAAAATAAAATATTTTCCACTCTAAAGTCTCAAATTTATATATTACAATTTAACAGCACTTGTATTCTCGTCTTTAAATATTTAACGCTTTTTCAGAACACCCGAATTGCCAATCAGTAGTTGACGCGTTGCCAACTACACGTTTGTAGTCACATTTTTCAATTCTAGCTCAACATGTTCCACGTTAACATACGCGTAACAGAAATTTAACATGCGATAGTCACAATGTTTTCAGCACTACTTTTTTTAAATTTTATTTAAAAAATCCAATAATCCAATACAAATAACAAATAAGACTACTATTTAATCTTGGCTAAGTGTAACTCTAAAACGTATTTTTCGCATTTTATTTGCTTGACAGCATATGTTCGATAGCTAACAGCATTTGCTAACATGGCAGCACGAAAATTCGATATCAGCTGAGCGTAACTCACCACACGCCCTTACATATTTTGACAGAGTGTGGGGGATTCTCACTACAAGCTGCAAACGCTCAATTTGCCATATAAAATACTTTTAGTTCGGGCGCGTTGGTGGACGGTTTTGCGGCTATCGAAATTCACTTTTGTCGGTGTTAATAATACTGCCACTTCAATTCGCTTATTAGCCACCATGGGCAACGTGGACGATGACGGCGCTACCTTTCAGCAGAGCTATGCCAACGGCACAGCCAAGGCTTCCTCACCTCCAATAAGCAACGGACACATTCCCAACCAATCGGTTGAACAGTGGAGAGATGAGCATCAGGAAAAGGAGGAGGCGCAGCAGAACGATCAAGAGGAGCTGGAGTTGCAGCAACTGCTGCTGAACAAGCAACTTAAATTCTCTGCGCCGGCCTACACCGAAATTCGCACACGCTCTGGAGGTCTGAAATTCAAGGTGAGCTGTCCGAAAAATAAGGAAAAAAAAAAACAAGCGGGCGAGGCGAGGCAAATTTCGTAGATGTTTTTTTTTTCACGCTTTTGCTTCAGTTTCTGCTTCTTGTTCTCCTCGTGCCGGCGCTTCATTGATTTTGCTTGCATGTGTGTGTGTGTGTGAGAGAGAGAGAGAGAGAGAAGCGCGTGTATGAAGAGAGCAACGCGCCAAAAAAAAAGAGTAATCTGCGTGCGTGTGTGTGTGTGCGCGCTGTCTTAGTCAGCTGCTGTGGGCAAAAGGTGGGAAATGCAGTGCAGCTGGCGCCACTTGCACTAGCGCATTTTCTGGGTCAATTTCCAGCTGTTTATGCCCCACGCGAATGCAGTGCTTTGGCACTCTCTACCCATCTCTCTCGCTCTCTTCGCTTGTTTTGGGCAGCGCAAAATGCCATTTCCGTTACTTATGTTTGGCTGTTGCCCTGACAACAGGAGTTCATGTGTCCTCTGCCTATGACCCGCCTCTGACCTGCTTGTTTATTGTCCCCACTTGGCCTGCGGGTTTTTGGGCAATCGTCATTCCACCTTCTTATCAGCCAGTCAACACTCATTCGGCACACAAGAATTTGTTTTACGTAAAGCTCTTCGAATGCGCCGCCATTGGGCGTTGAGGGGTGATTCACAGTTAGTCGAACGGTTTTTCGGATTGGAATCAATGTTTTTTTTTCTTTTTCGCTTTTGCTTTTGTTGATAAAGTTCTTAGTTCATTATGAGCTCATAGTAAGAGAGAGAGTGAGAGAGGGAGAGGCAGAGAGAAAGTCTAGAAAATTAATTCTACAGTTAATGAATTTTTATTTGTGATTTGAAATATCAAGCATATTAAAATATATTAGATTATATATCTATGTACATACATATATAGGAGTTATTATATATGTAGAAAAAGTTGTATTTATTTACAAGTTATTCTATAATATAAAATATAAATAAATTAATATATTTATATTTTTTATTTAATTGACAAATAATTATTTCGTTATTTATAATTATCATATATAATAGATTAATTAATTAAAAATATAAAATTATAATATAAGATATAAATTTAAATAAATTAACTAATTAAATATATTATTCATTTATTATTTAATTGAATAACAATTATTTAATTATTTTCAATTATTATATATAATAGATTAATTAATTGAAAATATAAATTTTAATAAATTAACTAATTAAATTATAATATATTAATTTATTATTTAATTGAATACAAATTATTTAATTATTTATAATTATTATATATAATAGATTAATTAATTGAAAATATAAATTTATAATATAAGATATAAATTTAAATAAATTAACTAATTAAATATATTATTCATTTATTATTTAATTGAATAACAATTATTTAATTATTTTCAATTATTATTATATATCATAGATTAATTACTTGAAAATAAATTCAAAATTGTAGTCTTATAAATTATATAATATTTAAAAATGTTCATATTCCTCTAGAAATATTTAAATATCATAAAAAAATTCAACTAATTTTCTATAATTTCTATCTTGAAAATAACTTTCATATGCTAAACATATATAATAAATTTTCTATGTCAAATAAATTGATCATCGAAATTTAGTTAGAAATTGTTGATAACTTCAGATTTGTTGACAGTCGTTTAAAGAGATATTCCCAACTGAAGCAAAAATCGCAATTGACTAAATAAACATTTGAAATATTTATTTACTTTGTAAATAAACAAAAGCAGTTGACTCACATATCAGTTGAGTATCATAAGCGAAACTCATACTGGGCAGCAGAGTGTAGTTTCAGTTATTATCAGATCGCTGAAATAGTTTTGAGCATTGTTGTACTGGAGCGTTACAAGCAGCTAATAATAGTGGATGCCCGTTTATGCGGTCTGAACTGCAAATGAACTCTAGATGTAGTACCTACATGTATGATATATATATACTATGTGCATATAGTATTTAACTAATTCACGATCCGTTGCAGTTGCGTGTCCAATTTCTCGCATTAATTCGCATAAGAGGAAAATTTTGCAAATAAGCCAAACGAAATGATAATGAACACGGCATATTGTCGCCGTCTACGATTTATTGTTGTACAATTGAGCTATATATATATATATATATATGTGATATTATGATTATATAAATATATAAAGAACATCATGTAGCAGCTCAGTAACAATAATAACAATAATAATCATAACATAACACGGAGTTGAGACGAGTCAGCCCCCAACAGTAACCCAATATGTAGAGCAATATCTGCTCGTTATATTATCAAATAACTTCAGGCAGTGCGCTGTTGCGTAATGCTCCAATTAGTTGTACCTACATTTAAACAGATATACACACACATAACTGTAATGTTAGAGTATTTTATGGCTTCCATAGAGAGGTATACGGAATGACAAACGAGAGGGGCCGAGCCGAAGCCAGTTGTCTTTTGCTCTCTCTCTCTCTCTCTTATGGTAGTTAAATGTTAATTGGCTGATTGACGGACGACACGACTGCCTCTGTGGGGGCTGCCTGACTAGCGAATACTCTAACGAGTCACTGAAGATCAGCCAGATAGTGGGTAGTTGCTGATTTATGACCGCTACACCTGAACAACTCACTAAATTTATTATATATTAATTATCTATGATTGTGAAGGAAATGGAAAGCGTTATCTGAATGGAGGCACGATAAACTCGAGCCGCGACATTCAAATCTTATATTTAATTTGATTTTATCTTATCTCAAGTTGAGTGAGTAGATAAACTTACTAATACCCTTTGTACCCATTTATGAGTAGTGCAGGGTATGGAAATGTGTCTATGAATCTATAAGCTGATTTTTGAGTACTGCAGGTCAAGCCTTGATTGCCAAAAGGTCGCTCAACTAGCTCATAGACTTGTAAAGATATTTTAAGAGTGCCTTAAGATACCATATCGACATTTCGGGAGAGGTTACCAAACCTAGATCAGTCGGTCAGATCAAATTTGGCACGCCTCTAGCGGGTGTATCGGGAAAATCTGAACTTTATCTGTATCAGACGAGGGTATATTCGAAATTCCAAGTCTCATTCATACGCACGGATAGACGGACGGGCAGCATAGCGGGCATTGTACTTAACCAATATACTCCTTTCACTTTCACGAATGAGTACAAAAATTGCTTTTTAATCAGCTCACAGTCTGGATTCATTGCTGAGCAACACCTGGTATTCGCCGGCGCTGATAGGGCGCTGTCCATTTGCATTGCGATAGCCGAAATTCCGGCGATATGTTATTTATTCAATCAAACATAGTCATCTAATCAGTCTATCTAATCTACCCGCAGAGCGTCAATGAGGGCAGCTATCATCCGGCCAAGCAGGCAGAGGCCAACGGTTATGTCAGCCAGACGGGCAGCATTTGCGACAAGTTCAAGCCGAGTCGGGCGGATGGCGTGCTGTCGGCGGAGCAGGAGCACTACCAGAAGACGTCCTTTGAGGATGTGCCGCTCCACACGGCCTGCCTGACCTACCTGGGCTTCTATCTGCTCATGATACTGGGCTACATCAACCAGCTGCTGTTCGTGCCCAAGGTGGCCACGGAGAAGGGCCGCGAGGGCTATGTGGCCCTCTACGACGCCTTCGAGAGCTTCTACTCCCGCTACGTGTATCGTCGTGTGCGCGACTGCTGGAATCGACCCATCTGCAGTGTGCCGGGTGACGAGCTGGTGCTGAAGGATCGCGTCACAGACGACTACGGCTGGAGCTTCAGATTTACGGGCACCGAGACGCGTTGCCTCAACTTGGGCTCCTATAATTACCTGGGCTTCGCTGCCGCCACAGGAGCCTGTGCCGACGACTCGGAGCAGCGTGCCCGCCAGAAGGGTCTGGCCTACTGCAGCCCTCGCTCTGAGTTGGGCAATACGCAGCTCCACATCGATCTGGAGCGATTAACTGCGCGCTACTGTGGCGTCGAGGATGCCATTGTCTTTGGCATGGGCTTCGCAACGAACGCCCTCAACTTGCCCTCGCTCTTGGGTCCCGACTGCCTGGTTGTGAGCGATGAGAAGAATCATGCCTCCATCATTCTGGGCCTGCGTCTCTCGGGCGCCACGACTCGTGTGTTCAAGCACAACAATATGCGGGATCTGGAGCGTGTGCTGCGCAACGGCGTCTGCTATGGCAATCCGAAGAAGGGAGGCAAGCCGTGGAATAAGATCATGATCCTTGTCGAGGGCATCTTCAGCATGGAAGGCTCCATTGTGCGTCTGCCCGAAATAATAGCCCTGAAGAAGAAGTACAAGGCGTATCTGTATCTGGATGAGGCGCACAGCATTGGATCCATGGGCCCAACGGGACGTGGTGTGGTCGAGTACTTTGGCGCCGATCCCAAGGATGTGGACATTCTAATGGGCACGTTCACCAAGAGCTTCGGCAGTGCCGGCGGCTACATTGCGGGCTCCAAGGTAAACATAAATGATTCCACCTGGACTTAAAACTCACCTTGTCTACTCCTCACTTCCCTCAGAAACTGATCGACTTCTTGCGCACGAACAGTCACGCTCACTGCTATGCCAGCTCCATATCGCCGCCAATTGTGCAGCAGATCTACACCTCGATGAGCATTATAATGGGTGAGGACAATACGGATACGGGCCGCAAGAAGGTGCAGCAGCTGGCCAGGAATACGCGCTACTTCCGCAGGCGTTTGGCCCAGATGGGCGTCATTACCTATGGCCACGAGGACTCGCCGGTAGTGCCCATGCTGGTCTATCTCTTCTCCAAGATTGGGTTAGCTATATTAAACCATTTTTCATATTTGATTTTACAATAATTTGTATTCTATGCTTAGCGCTGTTATTCGTACGCTGACCACGCGCCACATTGCCGTTGTGGGTGCTGGTTTCCCGGCCACACCCATTATGGAGGGTCGCATACGCTTCTGTTTGTCGGCCGCACACACGAAGGAACAGCTGGACTACGCGCTTGACGTGATCGACGATGTCAGCGACAACCTGGGTCTAAAGTATTCACGCAAGTCGCGTGATCCCCATCCGATTGAGTACTAGGCTCGCTAGACCTGCACGTATACGTATACGTAATATCCGCACACCCACACACATAGCTCGTTAAGCAGAAAGTTGTCGTCAGTTGGGCGACAAATGGAGTCGTTGATTATGATATGGTAAAGCTATATATATAAATATAGTCGTCATGTTGTTGTGGCTTTATTTTTGACTAATCCCCAAGGGACTCTGCCTGAATTAACACTAAAAACAAAACAATGAAATGAAACAGCACAACAGCAACATGGATAGCTTTAAATGATATAAATAATAATAATACTAATAATAATAATGATAATAATATAACAATATTATAAATAATTGTGTATTTAGCATTTAAATCTTCTGCGTAGTTGTTATTGTATTTAGTAAACTTTCGGACGTCTTCAGCTGCTGCACATATATATGATATATATAAACATATATAATCGTGTTATAAGTAAATCAGAAGTGTATTATGATCATCTTAGCTAAGCAGATCTTTATTATACATTTCTCATTAATCATTATGCCCAGATATAACATTACCTCGCTTCTAAAGTTTTCAAAGCTAAGTCCAACAAAATGTGAAGAAACTAATAAATAAATAAAATTAAAGCTAATGATTTAAAAGCCTGGCAGTTCCACATATATAAGCATTTTGCTTCTACGTAATTGTAATACAAATACTTTATTTTTCTAATAAAAATAAATAACTAACTTTATATGGACTACACAATGTTAACTAAATTGATTATCGCAAATCTAATCATCCCCATATCTTGAAAGATTATATATATATATATATATATATATATAGTCGATATATATATATAAATTTTAAAAATCTATGATTTACCTAGTCTTCATTGACTTTTTTTTGAATATTTTTTAGTTTAGTCATGTTGACACTATAAATTCCTGTAGTTTTTGGTTATTTTGTTGATTGTCTAATGTAGAAACACTGAAACATTTAGAAGATTATTCCGATAGAATCAAGTAAAAACGTGACAAATGGAAACAGGGCCGAAAGCAGTTGACCCAATTCTCTGTATGCCAACATTCGCAAGCATTGCACCATATGTAAGTCAAGCTGTGCGCAAAGCAGTCGAATGCATTCAACCAAGCAGTTCAGCGTAGATTAGTGAAGGTTACACTTGAACATACCCTGTATACTGAACTTACTACTCTTAGCTTATTAATGAATAATATATCATCTATTCTAGTTGGCAGCTGAAAAAGATTTCGCCAAGATGAAAATGTTTTATTTGCAACACTTTCTTTTCGTATTTACCCTACGATTTGGATGCCGTCTCATAGGATTTGTTGAGATCGCCCTATGTGGCTATGGACTGTATTATTTGATAACCAAATATGGTAATTTAATGAATGCTTCCTGCCTGCCTGGCGTTAATTTAACAAGACTCTTCAAATTTCTTAGGCTTCTCAGAAATGTTAGAGTCGATGATTATCATAACATTGGGCACCTCCTGTCTCTTAACTGTTCTAATGATGATTTCTACTCTACAGGATCATGTGAGTTCTCAAAACCTGTCAAGCATAACTTTCATTTAACGTTTAAGTGCCTTTATAAATATCTAGGAATCATCGGGTATTATTTTTACATATCTTATGTGGGGCATCTTTACGACAATATTCATGAGTATATTTTATTTGATTATGTACAACACGCGATCGGTGACAATAGGTCTATTCTTCGGCCTATTCGTCGGCACTTTAAGTGAGTAGAGTTTTGGTTATATTTTACTATGTTGCTTATTTCAACAGTTATCAAGTGTTATTCCATGCTGGTGGTATTATCATTCCTTCACATGATAGTAAGTTCCGATAGTGATGACTCAGCATAAAAACGAAGAAAATACCCGCGAATGACGAGAAAAAATGTTCAGAGATCAGTTTTAAATGTGATGCATCCAGTGTTGCTTGTAGTTAGTCTATTCAATCAAATATATTTTTATTAGTTTTATATATTTGTGATGTGTAAATACATGAGTTCTTCATAGTGGGGTACGGAAGCTACTTCTCTGGCATGTGTAGTATATTTCAAGTAAGCGGAAATATAAATATAATATTATTAAATCATATGATTTGATTCACATGAATATTTCAGTTTAATTTTATTTTTGTTAAAAAAAAATAAACTAGCATAATTTGCGCCAATGCAACTACCTTCTGTATGTACTGTACTGTGCCGTGATGATAAGCAGTGCACCAAGCAGTGTCACTCAGCATATTGCCGCAAGCAGTTGAGTTCAGTGTAATGCGGAAAGCAGTTCACATTTTGCAAAGGTCCAGAGCGCGCGCTTTTTCAAATGCAATTTTACGTTGAGTTTAAATAAATATTGTTTAAAAAAAATAAATAAATAAAATGATGCTCTAAGATTAAGCTGACGCTCTTAAAATTTTAGTTATTTCTTGTATTTTCTTCAAATCAAATAAATTTCCATATGTTAAATTTAAGCAAATATAATAGATTAATATATATTTATATATTAATATAGATTATATATTATTCCAATTACTTCAGTATTATCGAGTGCTAACGATGTAAGCTACGCATTTTCCGCCTTGTTTGCTTCAAGTCAACCTTATTATTTTCTATATATTTTCTGCTGAGCTTTGCCTTTCTTCTGCAGCTTCATGGGAAACCTTCAAATGGCATTTTGGCAATTTTTGGCATTGTATTGCAATCGCATGGGTCGTCGAAGCTTAACAATTTTCTAATTAACAGTAACTCAAGAGCGTCTGGCACTCGACCATAATGCCAAATAAATTCCAATTGTAATTGTCATAGATTTTGTCGATAGCCAAAGTGGGCGAGAAACGTGGCCAACTCAAGGGGCTGCTGCATAGAAATTACTTTCAATTTTATTGCACTTGCAATATTTATGGAATTGTTGCATGTGTCCGGCATCCACAATGCAGATGCGGGCTGCAAATTCAATGCCAGGGCGGAGGAGAGGAATAATTTCTTAAAAATTGTTATTTAAAAATCGATTCGAAAGAATTTTCTCTGTATGAGTGTGTGTTGCTCGGCTTTCGCCAGATGCTATAAATATATATACCTACATATGCATAACGGTACAATGTGTGTGTTTGTGTGTGTGTGTATGTATACCGCATGGGCGGCTGGGCGTGGCCCTTTAGCTGCATCGCATTGCATTGCTGGTGTGAGTAATTGACTACGTGCGTATAAACTTTGTGCTGGCATTTTACCGACCGTCGAGTGCCCACCGAGTGCAGCTGCCCTTGAGTGTGTCTGTGTGTGTGTGTGAGTGTGTGTAAGTGTGCTCTCATAAATATGCACTATACTGGCCATTTGTCATGACTTTTTTTGCTCAGACCAAAGCAGCTCGAGCCTAGCCGCAACAAAACTGCTGCAGACTCGTGATCTCAGCCAGAAGCGCAGTTTAATAGAGATTGATAAGGATAAGCAGCAGCCAAGAGCATTCAGATACTAAATTGACCAAGCTGGATGGCCATGCACTTAATGCAATCCAATATACAAGTGCACTTGGAAGATATCCCTTTACAATAATTGTGAATTGGTTGATTTTTTTAGTTTTTGGAGAATTTACTTTGAGTGTTATAGAAAATATATAGTTTGATAAATTCATTAATGGATAATAAAAAATAATAACATAAATAAGCTCATGAAAAATAAAAAATAATAATCAATAAAATAAATAAATTAAAAATCCATAAATAAATAAATTATATAAATTATAAATTCATGAAAAATAAAAAATAAAAATAAATAAATTATATAAATTATAAATTCATGAATTATAAAAAATAATAATCAATAAAATAAATAAATTTAAAATGCATAAATAAATAAATTATATAAATTATAAATTCATGAATTATAAAAAATAATAATCAATAAAAATAAAAATAAATAAATTTATAAATTATAAATTCATGAAAAATAAAAAATAATAATCAATAAAAAAAAAATATAAATTCATTAATTATAAAAAATAATAATCAGTAAAATAAATAAATTTACAATGCATAAATAAATAAAATAATAAATGAATAAATTCATAAGGCTATCGGCAATCCTGATTTATATATGTCAAAAAATTCGTAAGTTCATTTTGCTTAAAGTGGAAAAGCTTTCTAAAAAATTTGAAATATGAAAAACCAACACAGAAAATCCAATAAAAAAAAGTTGAACTTTTATTTGAATTTTAATTTAAGCATTCATAATAAAAATTCACAAACGGTAAAAAATGTTTTCTATATCTATAACTGTGGATATATATACATATAATTATCTAATCTATAATTCTGCTTCTTATAATTTTGCTTGAATTGAGTCGAATTCGCGTGTCTCTAACTCGAGACTTTTACGAGTTTTTCCTTTGATGCCCGATTGCTGTGGCAGCTTGTGGCTTTAGAATGAATTGTTGTTGTTGTTGTTGTTCCAGTTGCTGTTGGTGCAACGTTGCGCGAAAAGCTCAGCAAATACAATTTTAATGTTTCCGTTTACCTGCTGGAAAATATGTATGCATGAGTTTTCTGCTAGTTTTTCTTCTTGCAACTTTTGCTGCTTGCCACACACTCACGAGACTTGAGACTCGAGTATTGGTTACAGAGAGAAAGCTGCCACGGATTTCGTTTATGGCAGCAGGAATAAAAAAGTGCAAGAAGACGAAAGTATAAACCAGAGGAAGTTGCATTTTGTGTCCATAATCTGATAAAATGTTTCAAAGTTTCCTTCTTTTTTTTTTTTTTTTACTTTCTTTAGCAATATTAAATAACAGCCAAAAAGAGGGGGAGTGGGATAGATACAGAGTAAATCCGATTTGCGTACATTTGATGCAACCGAAAGCGCGTCAGCTTGTGGATTATGTGCATACTTCTGGCAGCCAGTGTGGCCGCTGATGATGATGTTGCAAGAGAGCCCAGAGCCCGAGCAACAACAGCAGATACTAATTAAAGGCAGGATGGGCCTTAACTAATAGTTTGCATATTTAATAAACAAGAGACGGCGAGAGAGTGCGAGAGACAGAGATAGAGCGAGTGGGCGAGACCGACCACGCCCACTAGACAATAATCATAAATGTTAACAAGACGCCCACAAAACTTAATGATGGCAAACAAAGGGAGTCAGCAGCAGCAGCAGCAGACATGGACAGTGCGTGTGTGGGGGCGTGTATATATGTGTGTGTGTGTCTGTGTATGTGTGTGTGTGTGTACGTGTCCTTGTGACAGGTGTTAAGGTGTCGCCTGTCGTATGCCTTTGGTTTGCTTTTGTATCTGTGTTGCTGGCATTAATTAGAAAACTGTGGTTGCCTTTTCCGAATGAAATATTTGGCAGCAAATTTAATTTGCGGTCAGCTTGTGAGAGAGGGAGAGAAAGAGAGAGAGGGAGAGGGAGAGAATGCAAGGAGCTAAGGCTCCAAGGCTTTTGCATTTAAATTTTGTTGCTGCTGAAAATCAAAAGCTCGAAGTGCGTTGATTAAATTCGTCTCGCTTCGGAGACGCAACGACTTTGATGGATTGACGAAAGTGTAACGCACACAATGCTGAGGTGCAAAAGAGTGTGTGAGTGTGTGAGTGTGTGTGTGTGTGTGTGTGCGTGTGCGTGTGTGTACTTTCAAATATCAACACACGCACACACGCACGCAACAAAAGTCAAACACATGAGCAACCTTTGGACACATTTGCCAGCGCCGCTTGAAGCGCGTGCCCCACGACGAATGACTGATTGTCCTGGTAGCTATGGCTGCCAGCCCAACTTCGAGTCGGATAACCATCCATAAATGCAACCAAAACATAGAGACAGAGTGGAAAGAGTGGAAAGTGGGAGCGGGTTGAAATTCTCCCTAGCGACACGTTCGAGCAGGCACATGAAAAATTGTTTCCGTTGCCCTCGAATCTTATTATAAAACATGTGCTTAAGTAATAGCAGCCAACTGAAGTGTTTGACTTGACGCCTCGTGTCATGTAACAGATTGCCCGAGTGCCAGCCAAAAGGGTAAAGATTAATTTAATGCCAGCGTGCGGAAGCTGCAAGTGAAGCGAGCAGAAGCCATCAAATCACACCCAAACCAAACCTGCCTAACTTAGTCAAATCAGCAAATGTAACTAAAGTATACATTGATTGATATTAGAGTGATATATATGTATATATATAAATATATAGTTATATTTGTCTATATATATATATATATATATATATATATATATATATATATATATATATATATATATATATATATTTAATATATTTGTGTATAAATAAATTTATATATATTTATGGTATAATATATATAATATATATATATGTATATATATATATATATATATATATATATATATATATATTATTAAATTTTGATTATGGTATATTTATGTATATTTACATAGTATATGAGAAATTCAATTTAGAATTATTTCTGTTTTTAAATTTATGTATTTAAAATTTGTTTAACTTAACTTTGTTAACTTGAAGCTGTCAAGAGTAAAATATCAAATGGCATTTTAGGGGCAGCCTGAAAAAAAAAGTAAAATACAAATTACATAAAATTAAGAAAAATTTAGTAACAGCACAAGTCCAATCATATAAAAAAATTATAATAATGGAAGGAAAATCCACTGGGCAAAAAACTTAAATTTTGTATATAAAATATTTCCCAATTATATGAAAACAGTGTTTTATATTTAATAATTTAAATGGATACTAAAAAATATGAGCAGTCAGAAAAAAAACTAAAAGTTTTAGTTACCCCTTAAAATATTCATTATTTATTATTAATTATTATTAATTATTTAACATTTATAAATATGCTTAAAAATATTTTCTAAAGTATGTATATTTACTATTTATATACTATATTTAAGTTAAATATATTTAATTACCATAACCGACTTAAATTATTTAATGCAGCTAGTTGAACTTGGCACAAATTATAGCTAAATCATCTCAGTGGAGAATTTCATGGTATAAATCTCCTCTAAGCAATACAAATGTCTTCGCTGTCGTCTAAAGTCTATTGATTGCTGCAAGTGGAGAGCAAACGCCTTACAGCTGGCCTACAACTGTGCATTGGGCTAAAATCGATGCGAAATTCATACGAATCAAATTGCAAAATTAACTTATGTATAATCTGAGCTAATTGGATTTCTAATGCAACTGTCGCACAGATGCTGCGACCCTAATTGAATTAAATTAGTTTCTCTGTATGTGTGTGTGTGTGTGTGTGTGTGGGGAATATAATAAATATGTGTATTATATAAATATCTACTTGATGTGCGTATATATCTATATGTTTTTGTGTACATATTTAATTGAATCGACTCTGTATTGATGACAGTGGCGCACGTCAACTGGGCGTATGCGTAATTCGATTATTAATTAAATGAGCAACTGGCGTGCGTTGAACCTCACCACTTAAATGGGCCAATACTCAATCGAATTAGCTGCCTGGGATGCTGTGTCAAACACACACACACACACACACACAATCACACACACACAGCCACACAGGAAAACAATGGCTGTGTCCTAATGACAAGGACAATGCGTTAGATGAGGTCTGCTGGGCCGGGCCGAGCTAACTTGGTCAACGGAAGTAAACAAATCAAATAAGATTTATTATGTGACACGCATAAAATAGGGACAATCGCTGTGGAAAGCAAGTCGAATGCGAGACCCCAAGTCCTCAGACAATGAGCCGTGACCCAAGTCTATTAAATCAATTGAGTGTAAGATGGCACGCACGAGACTTGGCCGAAAGGAAAATGCTGCCTAATTAAGTTGGCTCATTAGGCACACGTTCCAGTTACAGTTCCCAGTTTCATCAAGCACTGGCCACGCCCACCGGCCCTACGCCGGTGTTGAGTACATCGTTTGGCATAGTTAAGGCGCCCAAAATTTTGTTATCAATCAAAAGGCTGTCGCGGCGCGGTCGATTGGCGCCGTCGTATTGGGCCAATTATGTGCGAGTGCTTAGCAGCCAATACGGTTAATGAGCGCGGCATGCAACAGCCGCATGCAGCATGCGGTGGCCAGTGCCAATTGAGCGGGCCAACATGCGTTACAGATGCAGCTGCCGCCTGCCAGGCAGCCAGGCAACATTAAAGTGCCCAACAACAGGCACTGATGATAATGTTGGTGACTGTTAATAGCATTTGGGGGGCGACTGTGCCAAACCGACAATTGAAGGCAGTTGGTACAGAACAGGGGCTGCCTGCTGCTAGCCACAGCTGCTGCCAGTGAATGTCACACAGCTAGCGGAAAACTAAATCATAAAATAAGCAACGAAGTTGAAGGAGATTTATTTTTTTCTATGCAGAACTACTTTATGCAGAACTAAGTCGGCTCGCAGCTGCTGGAGCTCGAGCATGGTGAGAAGATATGTGCAGCTGGCAGCGACAACTGCCGGAAGTAATAGCAACATAATCGATTTGATGCTGCCACTGCTGCAGTTTACGGCCGGATGCCGATGGAGGGCTAGACGGACAGAGGGATGCTGGATGGTGGCTGGTGGCTGGTAGATGACGGATGCGGATGAGGATGCGGATGAGGATGCGGATGCGGATACGAATGCAACCCTCAGCAGGAAGTCATTTTGCTACAGTCACATCGCAATATATAAGATAGCAAACTCTATGCAAGCTCAAGATTCTTAATACAAACGGAATTTTATAGTTCTGCGCTAAGAACTTGCACAAGGCAGCAGCAGCAGATGAGAGAGAGAGAGAAATAATAATAAATCAAATAAAATAAATTTATATAAAGGATTATATTTATAAGTCAGGGAGGTATGGAACAAGCCCAACAAAATTATCTAAGATTTTCGACGGCTAATGATGAATTATTCCATTCTAATATTTTATCTATTTTGTTCGAGTAATTTTGATATGATTTTGATCTGTATTTGCCAAGTTAACAAATAATAATAAAAATGTTTTAGCTAAGTTTACTACTTCTAAGCCTTCAAAGGCCATTGCAAATCGTGTTCTATAGTTCCTGACAAGCTGAACTAGAACTACTCTCTCACTCTTTATTACTAACTTATGTATGTATGTCTCCCTTTAAGCGCTCTCTCTCTCTCTCTCCCTATGAATATATATCTAAATGACAAGAAAATAATATACGTAAATCTATATTATATAAATTCAGTTTTTAGCTCTCACTATTTGCGCTATGCACTTTATAATCCGTTTATTGGTATAAAATTTCAAAAATTTATTTAAGAAACAGCATTAAACTAAACTCTAAGTCTAGACGTCTTATAATATAATAGCTTATATTTTCAACAAACCAATTAATAAAAATTAAATAAATAAAATAAATAAAGATATATAAAAAAAATAAATAAATAAAATTAAAAAAAATTAAAAAATTAATTAATAAAATTAAGAATAAAATAAATAAATATAAAAAATATAACTAAAGCTGGCGCACAGAGTAGAGGCGCTACTCCATTCAGAATGCTCGCTGGCCTCTTGCCTCGCTCACAATGCACTCAAAGCTCACATAGAATGCTCTCAACTCAACTCAAATTTGAATGAAGGCACCACACAACTCAGTTGAGCTATGGCTGTGGCTCGGTGAACCTGAATTCGGCTATTTAGCTCAGCAGCTAACATGGACTCTGGCTGGGGGGAGACTTTCCGTTTCTTCAGTTTAGCAGCCGGAGCTGCAATTTGTCATAGATAATGCAAACAGATATGTAATTTACAGCCGTAGACAAATCAGACTCAAAGTTGTCTAGACTTTTGATGCCACATCTGTTGGCAGTGCCATTTGGCAAAGTTTATGCAGCCAGCAGCCAGCGCCAGCAGCCAGCGCCAGCAGCCAGCCCCGTTGACTCTCCTCAACGACATCAAGTGACACAAATCCATCCAAGTTAAAAGTTAAACAAAACTGCAATGTCTTGCTCTCTAGCACTCTTTCTTACTCTCTGCTGCCACTCACTCTTTTCTTTTTTTTTATATTTATTATAAGATGATAGTCACGTGGTGCAGAAGAGAACAAGTATTAGAGAGATGTTGTGCTGGAAGAGGAGGTAACTAGGAAATACCCTGGAAATACTTACAAGTCACCTAGCAGAATTTTATTTATATAACATTTAGAAATAGGAAAATATTGAGTAAGCACTTGTAGGGCAGCTATGGAGAAAAGAGATGCTTAAAGAATTTTTATTGTCGTAGAGGATAATATTATATTATTTTATTCTATATTATTTCATAACTACATATTTGGGCAATCGAAGTGCAACCTATTCGGCTTGGAAACTATTAAATATATAAAAAAAAAAAATAAACAAAAGTTCAATAACAATTAACTTTGACTTGATATGGAAAGCCTTTGCCTTGACTATGGCCTTTAGATGATCTAGAAAAGACTTGCAAGCTTGTAAGCCCGATCCTTCAGCATATATGTATTTTTATAGTTTATAATAATGCATGTAAATCTGTCAAAGAGGTTAGCAGACCCGCTTTCTAACACCGCCAAAGTATGGGGTATAGAAAAGAAAAAAAATATGAAATAGCAAATTGCAGCAAACTGTTGTCAGCTGTTTTAGCAGCTTTGTCGTTGTTTGTTGGTGTTTCTATAGCTGTTAGTGTTGTTGTTGCTGTTGTTGTTGTTGTGTCATTATTTGCCATAATACCCGCGACGTTGTCGTCATCAGTTTTGTCGCAGTTTTCGTTGAGCACAAAAATCATATTTTATGTGACTCGGCAGAGGAGCGACGGGAGCGGAACGATCCATTTCTTTGACGCTGAGTGGCAGCACCAAGACATCTGCAACGCCTCGGGGGCATGGCCGATTCCTTTTGCAGTGTTCTAGAGCATTAACACAAATTCGCTCACCTGCTGCGCTGCTGCTGTCTGGCGCGTTCTGCCCTGTTGGCACTTTTACATTTTAACATAATCATAAATTTTTATGCGGCGCGCCGTCTGCAAGCAATGTTTCCAGACCGGGCCAGGGCTCTCGGTTGTCGTGGCTCCCAGTGCCTTTGCCGGTTGATGTTGCCTAGTTTCGATAGTTGCGCTTTTTGGGCTGCTTGGCCCCTGCCACTTGTTGCACGCCACAAACTCAACAAATTGTTGCCAGCACCCTTTTGGCCCGGCCCAGCCCGGCTCGGCCCGTAATCGTATTTTGCTGCTCAAGTGTTTCCCTTGAGCTGTTTCCGTTTCTAATACATTTTGCGTGCCGGTGCCACGTTCCGTGGCCCAGGCACAGCGTGGCGTATACGTAATGTCTTCATTGTATATACAGCGCTGCAATTTATTGTAAATTTATGCCACGACCAATCAAAACAACCAGAAGCTGCACGACCTTTTGAAAGCCCTTTAGATGCATCTGCTTCCCTTCCTCACCACTTCCCTCTCTGTCACTCTCGTATGCCTCCAGTTTCTCCTTTTACGTTTTGTATCAATGCAAATCCAATTGTCAATGCAACGCGTCAAGCGTGCTGCCGCTGCCTTCGCTCCTTCGCCTTTCTGCTTTCACTCGATGGCATTCAATCTATGTCAAGAGTGCAACATGTTGTGGCAGCCAGAAAGGCAAGCTATTTTAAACAGTTCAAATTGGATTCGAAATTGTCGCCGATTTGAGAAATCATCGTTTTATATTATTGCCGTTCAGCTGAATAGGTTGAAAAGTGATTGGGTGGAATATATAATTATATTTGATATATAAAATATATATTATATATAAATAAATAAATATTATGTAAATAATATTTTAAATAAATATTTTGTTGCTATAAGAGTATGATGACCAAATAATTGAAAAAGGAATTAAAATAAATAAAAAGTAAATAAAATTAATAAATAATAAATTAATAAAAATAAATAAAAATTTATTTATAGTAAACCTTTATTATTATTCATCAAATGGCAAGTCTATTTAAAAAAAATCTAATATACAGTTATTCAAAATAGTATTCCTCACTTTTCATATAAAATACATCAAAATATCTAAAAAATGAAGAAAATATGGATTATTCAAACAGCCTATAATCAAATTTATTATTTGGTCATATTTTGCAAAATTGGCTTGAAGCATGCACTCTGACACTATCGAGAGAAAATCATTAAAACTTTCAATATTATTTCATATTTGGTCTATGAAAAAGAAAAGCGTGCATAAGCCCAAATATTGCGCATACGCCTCGTTTGGCGCGTGATTTTGGGCAAGATCTGTGTGCGAGTGTGTGTGTGTGTGGGCGGGACATTGCAGCGTCACAGCATATTTGCAATTTTAATTGCATAAATATGCAAAAGCCACAATAACAAAAAAATCCACAAAGGTGCGGTGCGGCCCAAAAGGACGAGCACAATTTTGTTAACACAGCCAGCACAATATGAAAAAATTAATCTCGAGCAGGCAAAAGGAAAAGTCAACAAATGGAAATGTGCGTACATATATATATTTATACATATATATAGATATTTTACTAAATGCTTTCAGCGCCACTGCAACATATTTAAGAGTAAAATATTTGAATTTCCTTATTGCAAAAGATATTTATGAAATATCTGCGGCAATTGATTTGCATATTCGTGCAGCGGCAAATTGAATCGAGAGGTGTTGAAGTGCTTTACGGTTGCTTTGCATTTAGCCAAATCAATTTACGTTGGCAATGCATCTGCAAATTATTTGATTTCACTGCAAATACAGTACAATTATTTTCATTATTGGGTTTCGAATGTAATTAATATTTCGCAACTAAAAAATACTAATTAAATTGCAAGTGCGATAAAATCGTATGCAATAATAAGTTTACAGCTCTACTTGTGATATGTGTTGGTTGAAATACTCTTGATAATACTTGTATATAAATTAAAATTAATTATAAAATTATGGGATAATCTCAGGATTAGAGAAATGTAAGCGAATTATATTTAATCAGATTTTAATATTTAACAAGACAAAAACTAGGTCAGTTTAATGTTTCTTTTGTTCATGTAAGTATCAATTGATGTCATGTGATAGTCAATGGAATTCGAAGATAAAATAATAAAATAGAACTAAAATTATGCCTACAAATTGTATAAGCTAATAGAATGAAAGCCAATTTTCAGCCTTACAATTTTTATATTACTTTAAATCTGAACTTAAAGTAGATTAAAAAGAGTTTTCTTATTACTTTATTTTTTATTACTATAAACGAATTTTTGTGTTTATATTATATATATATATATATATATATATATATATATGTATAGTTATTGTCAGTGAGTGAGATCAAAAATTACATATATATGTATATATAAATATAATTAAATGTGTAAGAGATAGAGAGAGAAAAATATATTTTTAAAATACCTTTTAAAGTCATAACGAAATAACTATACCCCACTTCGCCAGTGTATTTGAAGGCAATATAAATTGAAAAATGGTTTATATTTGATAACAAAATTTATTTAATTATGTAAATTGCAAATATTTTCAATTCCATTTGCGATAGGCAGCGCTGTTAAAGGGGCACCCACTGCAAACACAATAAATATACATGAATAGATGTATATGCAAATAAATATTTAAAATGCTTAAAACACGCTCAGCTTAGGCTCGACGTCGACTCGTAAATTCAGAGCAGAGTCCGAGAGTTTTTGGCCAACTTTTGCAGTGGCCTTTTGCTGCGGTAATTGCCACAAGCGACTGCTGTTTGTTTTCGTTTCGAGTTTTGGCTGCAGAGAAGTAGGAGTAAGGGTACAGTCTGTGTGTGGGTGTGGCTGTAAGGCTTGTGGCGTCAACTTTTATGCTGGCATGTGGGTGAAAATATTTTACATTTAATTCACAAATTCTATAAATTGCGCTGCGTTTATAAATTGTGTTAAAAGTTGTGCTCATTGCCAAAAATTTCCAACAATTGCCATGCAATGCACGTAGCAACAGCAGCAGCAGCAGCAGTAACAACGCGGTCCTCGTGGCTGATTTCGCAGAGTGCCCACTGCCCGCACCCACACTGGCTGCTCCCTGTGAACAAATTCTAGCTGATTTGCTTAAGCTTAATCAAATAGTAATTTGAGTTTTTATATTTCCTAGTTTTGCCTTTAACTTTGCTTTTAGCTATAAAATTCTCTCCTTTGGCGAAATTGAGCTGATTTTCTTTCCTGGAACTGGCTCGTGTATCTCTGTTAAATGTTGTCGCTTTGCATGCTTAAAACGTTTGGCAATTATTTCATTTGCGAGTCGGATTCGAAATTGTTGACAGCCCCGCAGCTCCCGTCCTCGGCTTTGCAACTCACGAAAAGTTTAGCGAAATGATTTCAAGTGCATTAAATTGGATGCTTTGCAACAAATGCGACTAATTAAAATGTGGGCTGGCGAAGGCGTGGCAAATGCGGTAGCAGCTAGCAGCATCTTCAAAGTTTCTGCGGCCTGTTGAGTTTTGAGTTATGAATCATGGCGGTTGCTGTTGCTGTTGTTGTTGGTTGTTGGTTGTTGGTTGTTGGTGGTTGGTTGTTGTCTAACGTTTAACTGTTGAGTCTGTAGCTGAACTCTTGCCACTCTAGACACCTGGCCAGGCAAGGATTTCGTGGCATTTGCTTAGACAGCCACCACACCAGCAACAGCAACAGCAACAGCAGCCACACACTTTGTCTAAAAGTTTTTGTTAAGCATTTTGCACAATTTGTTTAAATAATTATCCATTTAAGCCAAATTCAAAGCGGCAACATTAAAACTTTTCGTTGCAAACTTGCAAATGAATTAACTAACAAAAGCTACGGCCAGACAATGAGTCGAGTCGCGAGGCAGAGGCAGGGGCTACCAAATAGCAAACGATCCTTAATTCTAGATGGTTGCTGCAAACAGCTCCCAGACGATACTTCATGGTGGCTTGGCCTTAAAATACAATAGCAACAACAACAGCAGCAACAACAAAAGCGTAAGCCAAACCAGCCAATAATAAGACTAGCAGAGCGAGAGGCAAGGCAGCTGGCGATGTAGACGAAAACGAGTTAAAAACAGTGGTAAATTTAAATGGAATTTAAAGAACATAAAATAATTAAAAATGAAATATCATAAATAATTATTTTAAAGAGTTTATTTTTATAAAAATAAAAAAATATTTAGTTGAGTTAAAGAGGCTGTAGACTGATGTGGATAACAGCTGCTAGAGTTAGTCAAGTCAGTTAGTTAGTTTAGCTTTCGTTTCAGCATTGCCCCATATGAATTTACCAAGTATATTTTAATTATCAAAAATATGTATATTGTATATTTGAGCTAAAGATCAGCTCATGTAGACTGAGCCTCTGTAGGCCTACATCAACAGGCCTCCAACAAATTAATTTTCTGATTTTTTAACATTTTTAGTTTGCTTTAGAACTTCTGATAAGAATATATTTTATATAATTTATTTTACATTTAATATGTATATTTTTATTACATATAATTTATTTTAGACATCATTTTTTTTTATTTTATATTTTTTTTTCGACTTCTATTACTATGCTCCATTCTATTTTATATAATTTATTTTCTTTTATATATATATTTTTATTACAAATAATTTCTTTTGTAGAATATTTATTTTTTATATATATTTTTTCAATTTTAAGATCACTACTAGTTCTATCATCCATTTCACTTCCGCTCTCACTCCTAGCTGTCACACGTTTCGCAGCTCCATTGCAGTTTTTTCTTTGCTCTTCCTAATCCATTTAGAATGTTTCTTGTGCCAATGTGCAAAATGTTTACTAATTTCCGGCTTCATTACGCTTAAAACCATTAGCAAACTTTTCAAATGAATCCTGTGTGAGCGCCTGGCTCCTGTTCCTGTTAGAGTTCGCCCCTGCTGCTGTGCCGATAAAGGCTAGGCGGGGGCGTGGCAGGGTGTGGCGTCTTTATTTCATTAGCAGCAAAAACTCTCAACTCGACTTCGCGACACTCAAACCAATCGCATCTCGAGCGCCCCGCACTTGATCTATGCACTGACATAGAAAAGTTGTGTCGACGGGTCGAGTCCCCTTTGACTTTTGGCCTTGGAGTGGGGCTTAGCTAGCAGAAGACACTTTGGCGAGGTAAGTGCTGTTTAATCAAACATGCCCAAATTGTCTAATCGGGCGCCGAGTGTAGTTTTCCCCAAGTTATAATTAGTGTTGCATACTTTAAGGCGAGAGGCGACGCGAAAGCCAAGCGAAACTCAATTGAAAACTGTCCAAATGCGAATCTAAATACACTTGACGGCGATTTATGCTACAAACTTGCCACAGATGCAACAGCAGGGGCAGCAGCAAAAGTACGAAAATTTATCACCGCAACGATGCGAGTCCGGAACCTCAACACGGTCGGAGATGGAGACCGGAGTCTTTAGACCGTAGTGCGGTCAGACATCAGCTGGCTTATCTGGACAGCGGGCTGGGGTGGCAGAGCAAAGTGCAAGTGAAAAATGAAATAACAACTTGAACAAACTAAAGACGCTGAGCACAAAAATCCAGATGAAATAATGTACAAGTTGTTGAAGCCCCAGCAACAAAAGTCGAGGCTGCAGTTGGAGACACAAAACTGTTGAGGGCGGCGTGCCTGCTCGGAACGCAAACAACTTGAGTGTGAACTGGTCAATAGTCTGAAATAACAAGAAGACAATAACACTGGCAATAACTTGTAGCAGTCAAGTAGCTAGGAGGGGTGGGGGTGTGAGGATATAGGAGCTATAGGAGATGTGGACTGTGGCTTGTCTCAAGCTGTGTTGGCTCAGTTGGCGCGTGGTCAAGTGTTTGACAGCAGCTGTGGCAGCACCAGCAGCACTAGCACCAGCACCAGCAACTTCTTCAACAGTCAGTTCTTAATTAATTTTTATGAATTGCATGAAATTTTCACAGCAAGTTCATTTTTTGGCAAGTGTTTGTCAAGGGCCCACCAAGAGCCACCATTCACAATGGCCAGCACTCGACTGGAGTAGCAATTGCTATGATGATGATAAAGTGTCCGCCTGCTCGAGCAACTTGCATTGAAGTAGCCCAGGCACTGGAAGATTTAATGTCACTGCTGGCAAAAACAAATTGCCAACTGCAAATTGCATTAGACTAAGCACTGCTGCCTTGGCCAAATCAAATCAACTTCTGGAAGGAAAATGCAGGCAATTAATTTTTTTCATTGTTATTTAAACTAAATTTTCATTTAATTAAATATATAAATTATAAGAAATCAACAGTTTGAATTATAGTTTATTATAAAGTATTTTAAAAAATACTATAAGTTTTGCTGAGATTATTTTGAAATAAATTCTTGAGCTAACGACATTTTTGAGGTAATATTGAATCAATTCAATTATTAAATTAATTATTAATTATTATAAATATTTATAATGATTAGTTATTCACTTTATTATTGGCATTGATTTCTCACAATTTAGTTTAGTTGTAGTGATATAAATGTATACGGACAATTTAGAATATTTGCAGAGACGTCAGGGCTCTCTCCTCTGCACTTATGTCTACGATGTCTACGAGCGTCGTCTCGTGACTTGAGCGAGCCGAACATTTTTTTACACATACATATAAATGTTTGCTGCTTATGAGTATTTTGAAGCTGAGCATGCTATGCTGTGTGTTCTCTTTGATCACGTCTGGCGTAAGCAAAACTGTTCTACTCTCTTCTATCACCGAGTGCCTTTGGTTTCTACATAGCTAGCAGAGCTGTCTGTTCGGCATAGTCGTGAGAGTGGTTAATGGTTTATGAGAGTGGGAGAGTGGAAGGCGTGTGTCAACGTATGAGTGAGAAGCTACATATATCAACGATCGCTGGAGTTGTTGCTTGGCAGAGTCAGTGTTAAGCAGACGATCGTGGAGTGCGGATGTGCTTGGCTGCTGCAGAAAATATAGCATTGTGTAAAGCAAGCATATTCTGTGACATATATATAACATATATAAATAGTCGGCTGTTTATAGGAATTAAAAAATTGTATTTTAAATATTGTATGTAACATATAAAATAATATATTATAAAGTGTAATAAAAAGTATGATAAAATTAAATAAAATAATTAAAATAAATTCTGTAATATTTCTCTATATATTTATTTTAATTAATTTAATTAATTTTAGAATATCACTTTATATTTTCTGTTAATTAATTTATTTGAATTATTTATTTATGTTATATTATTTTATGTAAGTTATAGACATTTCAGGGCATATGTTCATGCTATCAACAACAAACAATTTGAAAACATTAATAGCCAACAATTAGAAGGTGATACCTATAATATCGTTGGCCATATGCACAACAGCCAAGCTGACGTTGCAGAAGCTTTGCTAAAAGCTCAACACCTAAAGCTTTTAAGACAAGCGACAACAATGGCTATGCATTTACCTTCAACACCCACAAACACGCACAGGCACACGCGGCTGCATTTGCAGTGCCTGACCTCAAATTAGGAGCGTGTCTGGTAAATGGAGTTTACTGAAGGTGCAAAACTAACTTTGGTTAAGTTGCAGATGCCGCTTGCAGCTGCAACAACAAATGGCTGCCACTTGAGTGGCCACACAGTGTTTGCGGCAGTCAGCCTCGAGACGACTCGGACCGAGTCTAGTCGAGTGCTGGGCCCTGTCCAGAATGTATTACATGCATTTATATTAGCTATCGCTTGCAGCGCTCTCCACTCTCTTGCTTATCTTCAACTTGTCTCGACCGATGTCAGCAGGCGTCTGAGCTCACTTGAAAATCAACAAAAATAAATATTTGAGCTGTCAGAAGCAGGCGGCAGATTGCAGATTGCAGCAGGCTGTCGGCCTGGCTGCCAAGCAGCTGCAACTAAATTTTCGGCCAGTTGAGGACACTCACTCTCAAGATGTGGTTTGGATATTTGTCTAATGATGACAAATAAGTTGACTGGACCTCAGAGCAGCTGCTCCAGCTGATTGCTGGTGTGGGTGTGAGTGTTGGTGTGGGTGGTCAGGACGCATTATCAGTGGCAGACGCAGACGCTGCGCCTGGTCTGCACTGGGGTCGCCCATGTCCCAAGTTATGAGCCAAGCAATTAAATGTAATTTAATTTGGCCTCGGCACTGACTTCAGCTGAGGCAAAACTAATGAATTCCACGCGAAAAGTCAAGTGCCAAAATTTATGACCAAATGGCAAAGCAAGCAGCAGCACAGATAGACAGAGATAGAGATAGAGAGAGCGAGAGCGAGAGAGGGAACGTCTCTGTTGGCGCCTGTGGCCTGACAAATGTTCGACGTTAGACGTAGACTTCGAGCTCTAAAATTTGGCAATAAAACACTCGGCAATTACTGGCCCCGCGGCAAGGCGTGGAGTCAAGCGTGAACCGGCTGCTGCTGCGCTCCACCCACTGCGGTACACTTTATCGCCGCATATTTCTTTTGCCTTGGCCCATAAAACATGGCATCAAGCATTTCGTTCGTTTTTCGTCATTTTAACTTTCGTCGCCAGTTTAATTTAATGAAGACATTTCATTTAGAGACTTTGATTTAGGCGGTGCGCACTCCGTCCGGTCTGCTTCAGGCCGTAATGCAGCTTAAAGCACAGCTCAACTCAGCCAGAGTCCGGCGTGCAACAAAATCCCTTTGATTGCATGCGAGCTGCCCGTAAATGTTTAAGGGCTATTATTGCAACAATAGTTGCGGCGCGGCTGCAGCCACAAAAACTGAGCACGAACCCATATATATATCTCGTATATTGATGTATGCGCCACTTTTTGTGCCAATTCGTTCGCCGGGATTAAGGGCTGGTAGGGGGCTGGGGGCGGTTGGCGTATGTCGTTTATGCAAATGAGGACAGGGCTGGGGCTGCGCTGGCCCATTTAAGCGGCATTGTGCGTGCCTCTGATCGATAATTGTCACTGTCGTCAAATGTGCAAATGGCCAGCGACGTGCCCACGGATGCATTCCAAGAGCACTACGTATGGAGACAGACCACCCTCCACCCTCCCCATTCCACCCCTCTCCTGCTATCCCTCTCACTCACTCAGCCCTGTTGTTGCTCGTAGTTGCAACATTTGCCGCAACATTGTTGGCCTTGTGTCGCCTTGCGACAAATTGTTGCCAAATATTGAGATGAGTTTGATTGGAATTTAGTTGCATTCGAAATGCAACGGGCAGCGGCCATCATGGACCATCAATTTGTAAGCCTGTTGGGCGCTCCCAGCTCCAACTACCAACTGCTGTATGTAATTGTGGCCCAGACATTTCCAATGACATTCGCAATCGATTGATCTCAGCCATAAGCACAGAGCGCTGCATATTAAGCAGCTGCTTAGGCATTTCTCAAATTAGCAATTGATCTAAGATAAAGTTAAATATGGAAATAATTTATGCGAGTGTGGTGACCAAGCAAGAGTGATACTATTTGCAATAGCCATATTTTAGCGGTTTTTCAACTTATCTATAATATTTAGCTCTTAAAATATTTAACAAAGCTTGCCATTTAAATGCTTGCTAAACTTAAGTTTATATCTTATCAACAAAAATTAGATTTACATAGTTTTTTGTACAAATAAATTGATCATTGAAGACAAAGAACATTTTCAGATTGATAACATGTTCAAATAAATATTTTTTATTAATTTATGAATATTATATAATATTGAATATTAGAAACTTTAACTTTAAATGACTAAAATTGACAGTTTTTCAATATGCTTGTTGTTGCTTGGGTCCACCCTAAAAATGTTTACCATTCACGACAAAGAAAATTTTCTGGTTGTTAAATGTCAACTTAATAGTTTGTATTAATTTTTCCAAGAATATATAATATTGAATATTGATGAACTTAAATTTTATATGACTAAAAATCTTAGTAAAATTTGACAGTTTTTCCATCAACACGAATTGATGCTTGGGTCCACCCTAATGTATGCGATTCCTTACACCTAAGAAACTAATATAATAATAATTGACAGCTGCCACATGATATGTGAGCTGCTTCATGCTTAGCCAGCAGCTTTATTTCTTTCTAGTCACAATTTAATCAAATAAAATTCGATTTAATTCAAATTAAATTGAATTAACAGCTTTCGTATTAAAATTTGACTATGAAGTGTAAAAAAAAAACGATTCCCCTTCTGCCTTATCCAATTTATATATGTTATTTGATATCCTTACTAATTTAATTGATTTTATATTATTTTCTATTGAGTGAGTTTTGCTTGGGCTGCGTCTTCCAGTTTATTGAGTTTGCAGTGGTCAATGGCCGAGACTTTCTCTCCTTCGGCCACTTTGTTGTGGTGTTTATGAAATATTTGCGCTGTGCGATTTGTCTTTCATCTATTTAATTGTAGGCCGTCGTTTTTAGTAATTAGAGCCGAGCCGAGCACGCTGGGTGCTGCTGGCTGGCTAATGAAAATGCCTCAATGATTAATGAGCCGAAAATGATGTGGCATATTGAAGCAACAATTACAAGAGGAGCAGCAATTCGAATCAATATCAAGTTTTCTGCGGCCATGTGTTGCACGGCGAGTGCGGCACGTGGCGCTCGAAAGCGGCAAAATCCATCTTCATTTCCGGCTGCTCAGAAATCTTTTTGACCAGATGGCGGCTATTTCGTCGAATTTCGACAGTTTGCGACCATTTGGCGTCGCATTGTTAATTAATTAAATTTTAATTAGGCACCAGCTCGGCCCCATTGAACCGACGCAGCTCTTTGTTGGCCTTGTGAGTTGTCTTGTTCGCTGTCGACTGCTTGTTGCTTGCGTCTTGTTGCTAATTGAAAATGCGGCGTGTCATTAATTAATTCAGTGGCACATTTATTAATATTCATTATACGCAATGTTGTACGGAGCAACACGCTCACTACCTCACTCCCTCTCACTCTCAGCTTAAAGTTAACTGGCAGGCAGTGGGCGTGGCTTTGGCCTGCATTTTATTTGCGGCCTGTTTTGTTGTGCTCTTGGCATTTGCTTAACCCATTTTCACATAGTTTTTCACACATTTTTATATTTTTATATCTCTTATCCTCTCCTACTTTTCGCTCTCCTTCTCCCTGCATGGGAATGGCAAAACTTTTTGACCTTTTGTTTTTGATGCTCTGCTCGGCTCGGCTTAGCTCTGCACACCGCGTTTATCTTGGCCCGCATTGCCGTTCGCCTTTCTTGCTTTGACACTACGGCGACTGCTGCACCGTTTTTCGACTAAGCCCCCCGCCTCTGGCCACACCCCTTCCCAGGATGCCTTGTCGACTTCCAGCTTTCTCTGTGTGTGACTTTAAGTGTGTATAAAATATGGCGCTAAAATGCAGTTCCCCCACACGTACCACGTACCCGGGCCCCACCTCCCCAGAGCAGTCCTGGCTGCTCCTGGCAGCATTCGTTCCCGCTCTTTGGCCCGGCATGGTTTTTATGGCCACGTGCGATGTTTAAAATTTACTTGCTGGCATTTTTGCAGTCAAGTTGCTTAGCACTCGACTCCGCATCTCGCGCGCCCCGCAACTGCATCGATTTTATTCCTTTGCCTCCTTTGCTTTACAGCATTTGTAATCTTCAACACGAGCTGCTCGCCTAGGCTGTTGTTGATCTTAAGCTTTATGCAAATCAACTGTAAATTCGTCTAAACAAATAAAAAAATCTTTGCTTAACTATTGCTGTACAAACAGCCTGAAGATGAGATTCTCTCTGGGAAGTAAAACCTGCTCAAAATTTAATTCAGCTTTTTCTGAGATTTAATATGCGAGTTCAGTTGAGCGCTTTAGATTGTAATAAAAAATAGTTAATCAAGCGAAGCGTCTAGAATTTAATTAACTATATTATGCTCAGGCTATAAAAATTCTGTTGTGTGAAAAACTTTGACTTAAGTCGAAGCTGATGGCTTCGTAGCTTTAGCTAACTTTATGGTTCAAGCATTTGTGTTCTTGTATTCGACTATAATAAAGAGCTTGATTTAACAAGTTTTTTAATGAAATTAAAATAATATATATATATTTTTATAGCAAAAATTGCCTTTAACCAATAAGTTTTTCTGCATTCAATTTTAGAGTCTATATAAAAAAATAAAACTTGCTTGTATTATAGCTATACTAATTGCTTCTGCTGCCTTCATCTGTGATAAGCTATAGCAAATATCATTTAGGTTTAGCGATTCACTTAAATGGTTTCTTCTTAGAATGCGGCACGCAGCCAACGAATGTATCTAATCGCATTCAATCTGCAGCAACTATACCTGTGCCCTGCCTCTCTCTCTCTCTCTCTCTCTCTCTCTCACACTCTCTCAGTCTCGTTCGTTTTACGTGCTCCACAGATTTACAACAAATTACTGAACGCTATCCGAGCGGCACATCGCAACAAGCGCGTTGGTCAGTCGCTATCTGCGTACATGGATCTTAGCCTGCTGGCCGCGAATGCGGATGCGAATGCGAATGCGGATGCGGATGGCTGACACCGCTGATAACCTGGATCGTTCGTCCGTTGCCTTCCGCGCTGAGTTCACTGCTGATGTAGCGTTGTAATTGAACCGGAAAATTACATATTTCAAGCTATTTTTACGCCGAGTTTAATGGCAGACGTGAACAACAACAACAACAACAACCGCAACATTTAACTGTTTGTGGTCAGCAATGAAATAATTTATTGTTGCCTACTTTGCAGCGTCGCCAATGGCTGTTACCCCAGCACGTAGCACCGCGCACGCCGTACATTTGTGGCGTGCTCGCGCTGGCTGGCTCCCGACTTGAGTGGCGCAGATAAGCCAGAAGATATGACCCAAGGTATGCTTTATAATTGCGTACAAATAAACGAGAATAAGCTGGCGCATTTAGCACAATGGCGGGTAGTTAGCTTCTGGCGCAGCTTAAACGGGCTCACCAAGCAGCCATTCAATATGGCAGACGATGCGATTTAGTCGTCCCTAACGAGCTGAACAACTGTCGTCAACATGGTCAACGGATAATGCAGCTGCACACTCACAGGTGAAGAGTTGGCCCCATTGAATTATTCCGGCAATTGAAGCAGTTAATACGGCCCAGATAGCCACAGGAAGAATATATTTTACGAAAGTGCACACAATTGTCCGTTTAACGGAGCGGCAACAGCAACTACTTGACTTCAATAGGTGTTTATTTGACCATGTGAGCTTGACTCTGAGTGCATGATAATTCAGTTGATGGGAGTTTATGGGAGAATTATACAGAAAAAAGGAGAAAGATGTTTGGCGTAAGCATTTGGGTTTTCTGATTGAATTAATATATATTTTTTAATAATTAATAATTGAAACAATTAATATATATTTTTAATAATATCTATAATTTTAAAAAATATATATATTCCAACTAATTTTTAAATGCAAAAAATTAGAAATTTGTTTCTCTAAAGTTTGGAGTTTTTCTTAGTGAATTAATATATATATATTTTAATAATATATATAGTTTTCTAATATGTATTTTTAAATAAATAAAAAATATATAAAAAAAATAATAAAGAATATCAATAATTCAAAATAAATAAATTATGCAAAAAATTATGTAAACAAGTCTGAGATAATTCGAACAGGAAAATATCGAGCCTTAGTTTGGTTTTTTAGTTTTCCATTTTTATCTAGATAATTTTTTATTTATTATTATATAATATATTACATTATCCATTTGATGGTTAAGACTTATATTTATTATTAACTCACACTACAAATAGTTTCTAAAATCAAAAGCTTTCAGTAACACAATTTTAAACCACATTTTCTATCAATGATCAAATGTTGTGAAATACACAACTTTTCGCTTTGCAAATTAGCTTTTTTTGCTGTTGGCAGCAATTTAATTTTTTTTTTTTGTATTTATTGTTTCAATTATTAATTAAAGCTTTGGTAAATTGAAAAAAAAAACTTTGTATGAACTGCAGTCGGAGCAAAAGTTATGTTTGGCAACTGGAAAATGTAATCAAAATTGAATTTGCAAACGCTGCAATTAAGCGGAGTCTTGTAATTGGCGCAGTGCTTCCAATTCGATTGAAGTTGAAGCCGAAAAGTTTTACCTGGCTGCTGCTGTCGTTAGTTTTAAAAATTATTTTCCAATTTTAATTGAACAATCCGCTTAAAGCCAAGTTAACCAAATGTTGCCAGTTGCGAGCTGTCGCGTCGTCAGCAACGATCTGCGATTCAGTCGACCGATTTCCAGTAAATAACTTTCGCCTGGTCAACCATTTTTTTTTACTCTCTTTTTGTTGTTGTTGCAGTTATTGTTGTTGGCAACTGGCAGCTGGTCTGGACCATGGGCCTGGCTGTTGATGTGTGCGGCTGACCGCAGCATGCGGCCAAAATTTGTTGCTGCTGCTGCAGTTGCGTTTGCATTTCGCGTTAAATTATCGAAAGCCAAAAGAAAAGGTAGAGGGCAGCAACTGTAACTAATATATCAATGGAAGAGCAAAAAAAAGAGTTAAATAATATTTTTTAAAATTCATGTGCATGTGTGTCTGAGACAGCCCAAGATGCAGGCAGCAAACTTTGCTTTGAGTTCGTCAGTAGACTAATTAAATAATAAATTGATTATGGAATTAAATAATATATATATATATATATATATATATATATATATATATATATATATATATATATATATATACTGAAATATAAAATATTTGTTATGAATTATTTTTTATATATATATATTTTTTATATTTATTTTAAATATATTCTTTTACTATGCTTAAACAAATTGAGAGAGAGCTAAATGTAAATTTTTACCTCATAAACAAAAAAATTTTTTTGAACGTATTTATTATTGATTAGTGAATTTTTATATTTGAAATATATAATTAAATATTTTTTTTTACATTTTACTATATAAACAAATCGATATAAAGCATAAGGATATTTTTGTCTTATGTAAAAATTTTATGAGACAAAAATAATTCTAAAATAGTTAAATTCAGGACGATTTTTAAATTTGTGCAAATTAAAAAATAAATAATATAAATATGTATAATTTATTGTTAAGTTAATTTCAAACAGTTCTTAAAACAGTTTTATGCCTCAAATAATAAATATGCAAATCGATCTTTCACATATATTTCTAATCAGCGTAGCCTTTAGAAATGTTATTAAAATGAAAATCTTAGCAAGCCAAATTCAAAGATGCTTTGAAGAACATGTTCAGGAGCTCATTTTATGTTTGACATTCGAATTATAAACACATCGGACAATTCTAAAAAATCGGTTTTAATAAAAATTATAAAAGTATTTAAATTGTTAGTTGACGGCATAAATGGAATTCTCGGAAGATGAACTGTTCGAGTTTAAACGGGGATTTTCTATTTTAGTCAAGGATGGCACCAGAAGTGTAACCATTAGGGATTTGGACACCGTAGTTACTGCTCTGGGCAAACGTGCAACCGAAAAGGAATTGCAGTCGATGATTAACGAGATGGACTTGGATGGGAACGGGTTCATTGATTTCGATAATTTCCTTCATTCCATGACGATGCGTATGACATTTGATCCAGATGAGGATGACGTCCGTGAGGCATTTCGCGTCTTTGACAGAGAGAATACTGGCTTCATAGGTCCAGATCAGCTGCGGCGCGTCATGATGGATCTCGATATCCTAGTACAAGATGATGAATTGGAGGAAATGATTCGGGTACATGATGTCGATGCCGATGGCAAGATCAGCTACGAGGAGTTTGTCCAAATGATGACCTCCAAGTAGATCAACCTCGAATCACCTGTCATTACGCTCTATTCAATTTTAACAAATCGGACTAAATATCTTTGACAACTCAAAATTACCTCAGATTTACTAAAAACCAAACCAAATCAAAACAAACCAACCGAAAACCCAAAAACACTTAAATACAAAACATTTTTGTATGTTTATACTAAGGCAGTAAAATGTATGTTAAAATATAAAAAAATTATTATAAGAATAATAATAGTAAAATATTTATTATTTTATGAGACTTAAACTTTGATTTATTTTTAAATGGAAATATTTTTAAAATCTATTTGTTTATATTTTATTTAAAATGTTTTTTTTTTTTAATGTGACATAAAATTGTATTTAAGCTGACACAAGTTAGGGGCAGCATTGAAAATGTTTGTGAATTGGACGCAGTTGTAATTATTAAACTTAATCAAATGAAAACCGCGCTGTGGACCTCAATTAACTCGACTATAAAAATAATTTGCGGTCATTTGGTGTTTACATTGCGAAAGCTCCAACAAGGCCTGACTAATAAATACTCTGGCAATGAAATGTGTGGATAGAAGCAGTTGCTGATTAGGAACGGAGCTTTCTGATGAGTTATGGAATATATACGAACTATTATTATATATAGTAAATATATAGTTTATCATAACACATTTTTTATTTTGAATACTATTTGAATATTTTATAAATTCATACATACTTTACTACAAAAAATTAAAATGTAAAATTTATTTGCAAAAAAAAAAGAAAATTATAAAAAGTCAACTGATTCGAATTGTGCACACAAAAATAAGTGGTAAAAAGTTTTCTGTGATAGTTGTAACCACAAATTTACATATATCGACTTTGGAAAAGTTATTCGAGTTGTAAAATTAATGCGATTTACATTTGTAATTATGTGTACATATTTTAATTTGCATAATTTAGTAACTGATGTCAGATCTGTATATGTAGACCAACAATAGGCGGAGACGGAGTCGGTGTTCTGACTTTGGCCAGGGCTGAGGCAAAAGTATTTCAACTGTAGAACGCAACAATTGCAGGTTGCATTTTGTAAATTTGTTTCGAAATTAATTTTCAATAGTTTTCGTTGCGTTTCGTTTTGATTTTCCATTGGTAGTTGCCAACGGCAGCCAGATTGAAAAAGTTGGCCAACAACGTACTGGCTTCTGCCGGCATTCCAGAATGGAGTCCGCTGGGTAATGAAGCGTGCGGCCAATTGAAATGTTTATCCGAATACGCAAATCCAATTGCCAGAGACGAGCGGCATTTGTATACACAGACAGCAGCAGCCGGAGGCAGGGAAGGCGGCAGCATAGATGAGCAGCAACTTCTGGCCTCGGTCAATTCAATATAAGTATTTTTCCTTGCACTTCCTACTCGGTCGCATATATTTTCTTGGAGCAGACGATGATGGCCTCGGCAGCCAACAATTGTCCATTGTGCGGCAAGCACAATATTTTGCATGCTCGCAAGTTGTATTTGGTCCATAAAACAGCAATAAAGAACCAAATCGATGTTGAACGATGCTCTGTGTGTGCCCTTTGTGTGTTGCCTTTCAGGCTTAAGAAATATTTGCACAGGATATCTGGCTTCGGATATTGTACAGCTGGAGATGGAGCTGAAGAGAGCTTAGCTAAGGCGTATCATCATAAGCAATTGAACAGATGATCGAATCATGCAGACAGACCTTTAAGCCACTGTCTGCCATTGCAATGCTGCCTCCCCCCTCACTCTCTGTCACCTCTCCCTTTCCACCTCTGTCTGTGCCGTGCCTTTGGTTTTCTCCAGGCGCTCTGCGTGACAAATTAGCCACTTTGGTTATAATTCAGCGACTGTTTGCTGCTGCCTGATGGCGACAACAAGAAATTACCGCAATTTGTGAGAGCGTCGAGTGATTGGTGGGCGCTAGCCTGACAAGGACATGCAGCTGGACGCACAGGATGCCGCCTAGCCAGCACCTACTTCGCACACACACACAGACACAACTGAATAAAGATGTTCACGGCGGGAGGGTTGAGGTCTACAGACGCGACAGTTATAAATAGCCAAGTAAAATTGTCGACGCGACATCCGCAGGAGAGTTCACGGGGCTGCGGAAGTAGACGGGCTGAGATACCTTGTTCCGCGTGCTACTTGCCTCAGCGCTCGCCTTACTTCTTTTTCGTTTCGCCTGCTATTTGCCACACAAAACTTGTAGTTTATTCAAAGTTGCCTGCCGCATTTGGTTACTCGGACATAATGTCAGGTCAGACTGGGTGAGAGAGAGGGAGAGGCAGAGGGAGCATATTTTCTTTGGCTATGTTTGTTGCGCTTTGTTGACAGGGCCGCAGCATCATTATGGCTAATAAACATTGCCATTTGCGGCTGCCCTGAAGAAATTGCTACAGAAGTGGAGCAACTCAACGTCAACTTCCAAGGAGAGCGCTGCTCAGAGGCTACTTGAAAACCCGATCTGAACTGTGCTGCCATCTTCTTTTTCCCTTAAAAGAAAAATAGCAAATGGATGCTCTAAATGATATAAGAGACAAGTTAGACGTTTCCCAGGAGTTGAGTGGGCGTGCGCTAATAGAAGGTGTCATGTACTTAAACTTAAAGATCTAAAGCAGCTTAAGTCAATTAAGTGCTATGTTTTGCTCACATATGGACTCTGGTGTGTGTGGTAGGTTATTTTGTGTAAGCTTTGCGAGAGGTTGCTTATTTTTAATAGGTCAAAGCTGGACGGGCAAATGTCTGCGGTAACTACAAATTGATGAGTTTTAAACAGTTAATTAGTAATTAGTGTGAAAATATTTTAAAGATTGAAATAGCATTCAAATCAGTGTGTCGCTTATTGACAAACTAAAGAAATGTGTTATATTTAAGGCATATGCAGTCGCGGTCAAAATATTAGACAATTGTGCCACTGAGCAAGTTGAATTGTGAAGCATATTTTGAGTATTTCTTAAATTCATTATTTATTTTAATACTGGGATCTTGTTCAACTTGTTTCTGTGTTTTCTATATACACAATTTATAACACAAAGAGAAAGAGATATCAGCTAGATTTTATTTAATTTTTAAATTATATATGTAAATAAAAACTATATTAAAGATAATCTATCTTTTGAAGTATCTATTTAAATATAAGTATCATATAAACATAAATATAATTTAATATAATTATATATAATATAATTTAAGCTTATAGACAAATTCTTTGCATTTTAATTGCATTTTGTCTCACACACAAAACTTTAATTGCTCATTTAATTATAAATATTTCTTCATTGCCCTGACATTGCTGTGCTTTATTGCGTTGATTTTCTAACCCTCACAGTCTTTGCTTTAATACCACATTTTTCTATAGTTTTCAAATGTGAAATTGCCATCGTGCTGCAAGGCAAATATTTGTACATCATTAAAAATGTATCCCAGTTTTTGACTGTCGGCATTTGGATTGCCCCCGCGCCTCACTCGCGCCATCGCCCAACCGGACTCTGGACTCTCATCAATTGGATGGGCAAATGCCAGGCTATGTAAACAAAATCCCCACGTTGCATAAATGTTTAAGCAACTGCTGCCAATGCTAACCAGCCATAAAAACCAGGCTGGCAAATATAAATGCTTGTAAATAAATTGCGCATACGCCGCGTATTTGCCATAGGCAACCAGACAAGGACAGCGAATGGAAAACAACAAAACAACGCGCGCGACAACAAAACATAACAGAAGCGACAAAATGTTTATAAAAATGATTTCTGCATTTTATTTGTCATTTAAACAAATAAATGCCATAGCAGATGCAATTATTTATGCGCCCACATTCCAGCCCTCTGCGCTGCGCCGTCATGCCGGGTTTAATATTTATTTGGACGATTTAATCAGAGGCAGGACATGCCACTAAAAAAAGTTCGGGCCGAGCAAACAAAATGTAATTAGGCTTAGGCCCGGATTAGATGCGAATTCAGTTATTTGACCGCCAGCCAACTTGTTGAGCGTGTTTTAATTGAGGCTCGCTTTTCGGGATTATGTTATCGCACTTGTTACTGCTGGCATATTAAACCATCCCGCCGGGCTTTGCATGGATACTTGCCGACTAATAAAAAATTTAATAAATGCTGCAATTGAAAATATTTATAATAAATAAATAGTAATGCAACATCAAAAGCATTTATTTCCTAGTTCTCTCCTGCTGTCCGCTGCGCTCCTTTGTGATTTTATTGTTTGACACATGCAAATGAAATTAAGCGAAAATTTTATTTGAATTCAAATGCGAAAGACTCTTCGTACTGAGGGTCTCCATTGCTTCAAAAATTTTAATTACATTTACTGTTTACCATCCCAGCCGACCCAGCATTGCTTGGCTCTAGTATTTAGGGTAGACCTAATTGAATTGAAGCAAATATATAAATTTAACTATAGGGACTGTGGGACTGTTAAAATGGAAAAATTTAATATACACTTAATATTTGACGATTAAAAAAAATAAACCAGTATGAGTAATTTAACTAAATGCAGAAGCAGATTATTCTAGAAACCAGAATAAGCAATTTGACTAACTTCTAAAGCTGTTTCCATTATTATTTGTTTTTTTTTTTTTATTTTTATTTATTTTTCTCTATTAAATATATTTTAATATGTGAACAAGCTTATTATATAAAATTATATTTTATATAATAAAAAATAATAAAACTACATTATAACAAATAAGGATGTAAAAAGCTTCAGAGCTTAGTCAAATTACTTATTCTAGTTTCTAGGGCAACTTAATAAATTTTTATTATTTTTTATTGCTAAGCCTAATACCCTGTATTTTATATTAAGTGGTATCCACAAGTTTCCCAAGTCTTCAGTTTTACTAAACTATGTTCAGCTATTTGTACTACTACTATACTATATTATTATTATATTTTTTATTATTTAAATTTAAATTTAAGAAATATTTTAATGTTTGATACGTTGTTGATATTTTACCAAGCGTCGAGATGGCAATATTGAATAATCATATATATAATAATCAATATACATTATTAATTATTTTGTACATGTTTTACTACTGATCATTAATGAAATGAATGAAAATATGGGAACCACAAAAATATTGATAATATAATCAGACTTAAATTCTATAGTCTAATCTAATACCTATTTTATCTCTCTCTCTATGTCCCATGCTCCGATTCATTTATTTTGAATACAATTTTATTTAAATTGAAATTTATTTCTTTTACACCTAAATAATTAAATAATTACTTACCTCCTTTAACACACCTTTAATAGTGGGTATTTCGTTTGCGACTTTCCATGGCTCAAAGTTCTTGGTCTTGTGCCCTCTCTATTTACACGCGCACTGACAGCCGAAGCTTGTATTTGTTGTTGTTGTTGGTTTTGTTGCCACTGGCAAATTTCCAATGCAAACATGAAAAGCGGTTGGAAAAACGCCCCCAAGCTGCCGCCAGCACAGTTCCCACACGCACACACACACGCACACACACACAGAGAACAACTTCTGTCTGCCGTCCATAGATTGCGGAGCTGCTGCCTCTGGATATATCTGACTGACTTGGTGCGTTAATAGAATTGTGATAAACGCATCCTTTTGTATCGATGCGCGGGCATTTTAGCCGCTTTTGGCTTACATTGGATTTGCGATTTGATTGGGCTGCGGGGGAATTTGTTCGGTAGCTGCGTGGCAGCTGCCTGGCTGTTGCCTAAAGCGATGCTGCCATCGAGACGCGCTTCGCTGGGCGCCCAACAAAATAAATTTAATTAAATTGACTACAGCAATTTGCTTTGTATTCAGCGCCTGGGAATCCCAGTCAAGAGCTCAGCTCGCATTAGGCCAAAAGTGCTTTGAATTTCTTTATTTCTTTCGCTCTCTCTCTCCCTCCCGCTTCTCTGCCTCTCTCCTTCTATCTCTTTTAAGCGAAGGGATTTCGCAACTTTATTATGCTCTTCATAAAGGAGGCACATGTGTGTTGTTGCTGTGTGCTGGATTTCTCACTTTTCATAATTAATTAGAACTTGGCGCAGCTTTGCACGCACTCATCGCTGGCATCTTATTTAACTGAAACAAGCTCTGCAAGCGCAGAGCTCCAGCAGCCCGATTTGTGGCTGCCACGCCCACACCACACACACACACACTTCGAATTTCAGCCCACAAGTTCGTCTACGCATTCAAACTTAATTTGTTTATGCACAAACACGAAGCTGAGTTACTGCTGGAGTGTGGCTTAAGTGCTGCCACGCCCACTTAGCTGCACATAATGCATAATGCAATATGCTAAAAAATATGAACGATTCTCTTTGCTTTTATGTACAAACAATTTTCAAGAGCTTTTTATTTGTGGGCACAGCCGAAGCTGAAAGCAAAATGGAAATAGAGAATGTGAGTTCTGTATGAGTTAGAATGGACACGAAATCTGGGTGATATATTAGCCAGCAATACATCAGACTGGGCCAAGTGAAAGCATATTATGGGCACGTTTTGTGTGCATACAAAAGGCGCTAAGCCTGGCTGGTTGGGGTAGCGGGCCCTAAAATGATTTCTCACTTTTGGCTGGGTTCGTTTACACTGGCCAAAGCCCAGGAACCTTCGTCAACCTGGTTTGCATTTATGTCAAAGCGTTAGAGTCGAACATATTACGTGTTTGTTTCTCATTAATTTCTCAGGGCTTAGTTGAAAAGTTTGCAGGAGAGTGGGGCCTGGGCTAGAGATGTTGTGGTCAAGGCAATACATTAGCTTTTGCAATAAGTCTATGGGGCAAGCAAATGAGCATGCATATGGGAAAGGAAAGGAAATTGAAAATTGACCAAAAAGGATTTGAGATATTACTTTGTTGTTATTTTGTTTGAAGCTACATGCTAGGAGGCATCAAGTGTGGAAACTATTTTAAAAAATTAAAGCATTGCTTTAAGAGCTTTATTTATGGATGTCTCGGCCTAATGTGTAGTATAGTTTCTCAAATGTTAATGATTAATTGATTCTGAGTCTGATATAATATTGGTTGCTAACGCCCAACTTTATGATGCATTTCATATGTATATTAGCAACTGAGTTGGATTGTCTATAAATTTTTAAGATTATTTTCCCATGCTCGATAAATATGAAGTAATTTATAATTAAATGGCAAATATTGTTCATAATTAAAATAATAGAGTTTTGATTATAGTTCAAATAACTGTTGAAATATATTTACTAAGAATAGTATCACTCTTACTGGGACGAGCAGTTATAAATATGATTTGATGGAGCTTGCCTATGCCTAAGTATATTATAATAATAATTTTAAAGTAATTCTGTATAATTCTATTAATCTCAACAACTTCAATAAATAGGAATTGCTCTCTAGACTTTCTGTCTTTGGCCCCTTTCGCAAACTTGCTAAGTGAATAGAAATGCTAATTGAATTGCTCAACTCATTAGCCTGGCAATAGAGCAACAGTTGTTCTATGTGGCGATGCTTGTTATTTCGTTCGTTAGAGAGTATTTCAAGACTTAATGCAATTGCAATGCATACTGCAATTGATGCTGGCTGTGTGAGCTTAAGACCCACGACCTTGTGCGCATCCTTTGACTCTATCACCAGCACATGCCCTTCGCATCCTTGTCATGGGTGTGTCTCTCTGTGAGTGTGTGTGTGTGTTTGGGCTGTGCTCTGGCTTCTGGTTTCCACATCCTTCGCGTTGGCCTTGTCAATCGTCAAGTAATTGCATTTACCAAGCACGTATGTTGACGATAGTTAATTTTGTAAGTGTATCTTGATATCGATTGCAGTCGTGTGTGGCAAGCAGCAGCAGCCAACAACCGGCAACGAGACCAAGGCACAACTCGCAGCAGGCAGCAGCAGGAGCAGATGTGAGAGACGAGTCGGAAATCCGCAGCCAAACGCAATGAGGCAAAAATGCAATTGCCAAGCAATAACAACAATGCAGCAGCAGCAGCGCCAGTCAAAAATAAAGAAGTAAGTGAACAGTAGAGAGAGACTAGTCGACTAGTACTTACCCTGTACTTGGGTTTGAGTATAGGAATTATATTTAGATTGCGTTGTTTTCTTCTAAAAATAAATATGAAATGGAAGATAGAAGAATAAAATAGCGGTAAAATATAAAATTAATTATATATATATGAATATAAAAATAATTTATATTCCATATTTTATTATAATAATTATTAGTATACAAAATAAATTAATTTTTTCAAAATTAGTTTTTTTTAATGAATTTTAAATTTAAATTACATTTTAATACGTTTTGAATAGTACCTTTGATGTATAATCACATTTTAATAGCTTCAGTATATTCCCAACTTTTTCAAGAATATACCCTCTTCGTTTTACACACATTAGGGTATACGAAATTCAACTGAAACTTGAATGCCTGCGCCATGCTTGAAGTTTCAAGGAAATTGCTTGAAATGTTTTAGGCGAAAAACCTTGAAGCAATTATGTTGATTTTCTTGACTTCAAATCGTAGTTAAGCCCAGCTGCTAATTGGGCGACAATTTGGATATGTTGTCGACTGCTGCAGCTGGCTCGGTTTAATTGCCGTTGGCCCAAGACAATCAGGCAAACAAACTGGGGCCAAAATATACTTGAAATACGAGCACAGCAGCCGTGAGAGTGAACGTGCCTCCAGGCGATGGCATATCCGTTGTATGTAATGGATTTTTAAAAACCAATTTCCGTTCTTGAAGACAAAAAACATGGAAAACTAATAACCCATTGCTAGCTAGTGGGGATCGACTGCAGTAGCTGTAGGAGTCGTTGATAACTCGAAAAAAGTGCCAAGGAAATTGTTTTCAATTTCAAAGAATGCTCAGCAAGCAGCCAGAGTCAGAGGCAAGGCGATTAAAATTCGCTTTCACAATATTTATATAGAAACAAATTAAATTTTCGTTGCTCCAACAAGTTTTTGGCGCTGCGAAGGCGAAACAATTTCATTTTGCAAAACAAAGCGGCAAAGGCAGCGGCAACGTCAGAGGAGTATGAAAAGTGACTTAAAAAATAAATAAAAATAGATAAACAACAACAACAACAAAAGAGAAGCTGCACTTAAAAATTATTTACGAGACTCGCCGTAGCTGCCTCCGTCTTTCTCTCTCTCTATGCCTTTTCCCGCTGAGATTCCGCCGTGGCCATAAAGCGGCTAAAGTCGAAAGAGCAGCAGCAGCAGCTCAACTCAGCTTGAGCCATTGACTGACGACTCAGACTAGTACGAAACTTTCTTAAGGAGCGTGTGTGCGTGTGCGTCTGGGTTTTTGTAGGTGTTGCTGCGGCGAATTGAAAAAGTTTAGACTCGCCTCGAAAAAACTTTATGACCGCCCCGCGTGCACTTTGTGGCAGCCTTTTTACGGCCTTTTTTATGGCCGAGTCGCAGCCAAAAAACGAAGAAGCAGCGGTCAGCGGCATCAGCTCTAACGCAGCTCACAGTAGATGCGAACGCCTGCAGGTGAGTCTGAGTTTAACTCAGGGCTGCAATAAGGTTTAATTAAAGGTGAATTGTTATTGCCTGCCAGCTAGCATCGATTGTTATTGATAATATTTTATTTTGATTAATTTTAATTTTATATATTTAATTTTCACTTCATGAATTTTAGATATTTAAAAAAAATCTTAAATAATTTAACTCCGTTCCGCCAACTCCATGCCAGCAAGCTTTTTAATTATTTGATGTGATCGCTGAGGAGAAAATTACTTTGGCCTGTGCAACGCATCCCTGAAAGCAACGCGCACCGCAACAGTTAAGAGCTGGCAGCACTTAGCCGCGGACGTGTATGTGAAACCCCTAAATTAAACTTTGAGGCTAGCGGCCAAAAGTCAAATAGGACAAGTGGCCCATGCAGCCAGAGAGACAGAGACAGACGAGAAAGAGAGAGAGAGAGAGTGAGGGGGGGGGGAGTAAATCTGTATATAGGGAAAAACGCATGGCCATGGGGCAGATGTGGGAATAGCTGCGGGGCATGACAGCCAAAGGGCTGCCGCCGCAACAAGCAGCTAAAGGATGAGCCACGGCAGCCAAACCCAATGAGCGTTAAAAAACGCGCAGAAAGACACAGAAGACGAAAAAAACACAATAAGAAAAACAAAAATGGAAAACAAAAAGAAAATGCAAAAAGCCACAAAGCGGGCGGCGGCACAGAAGAAGAAGCTGTTGCAGCAGTGGAAGAAACTGTGGCAGGGCCAACTTCAATTTGGGTTTGCGCCGCTTGTGCCATTGCGATTCAAATCGCAGCAGCCATCAGTTGACATCGACATGGACATGGACAAGGACATGGACGCGGAAGCGGACGTGTCTATGAACGCGGACATGGGCATGGGACGAGGCTGCCATCGATGCCATCAATTGCGTGGCTTTGACTCATCCACTCCTCACCTCCCACTACCCGCTGCCAGCTTTCGCCTACTCTGACACAAGGGATTGCCGCTCCAGCTGCTGTTGCGGCTTGGGCCAAAATGTCCCAAGCGCATTTCAGCTCATGCTTCGACGCCTTTGCAATCGCGTTTGGCATTTGGCATTAATGGCGCGGGCGTACAGCGAGCAATCGACCAGCAGCTGGCGGTAGGTAAGTAGTCGAGAGATGAGACAAAGCAACAACCGCAGCTCCATTGCACTACATATCTACGAGTGCTTTGAAAATATTCATTAGCCCAGTTGAGGGCAAAAAAAAAGATGAGAGAAAATAAATGGAGCCGGAGGTGTGGTCGCTAGCAGCCATCGATATATATAATATATATATATATATATATATATCTGCAGTGCATAGCGTAAAGTTTCGTTCATGGCAGCTTAGAGAGTTTTTGCACAGATTTTTGTCCGGCCATAAATTGCCGGTTGGCATTTCGGTTCTTCTGGCCAAGTTTTCAGCACGCGCTGCACTCGCGCATAACTTTTCCTCGGTGTGTGAGTGTGTGTGTGTGTGCTGCTGCGACTATTTGGAACAATTTTAATTAAAACGCTAGACAATTACACACAAGAGGAAATGCTGAGACAGTGTGGCAGAGCTCAACGCAAGTGGGCGTGGCTGGGCGAACTGCAGATCTTTGAAGCACGGCAATTGCAACTCAAGTGCGTCTGTCGTGTGCTCAAGCAGCAGCAAGCGTTTCCCACATGCCACAAATAGAAATACTAGAAGCACACACACACATACATAGACACATATAGCCACACTCAATCTTAGATTGGGACTGGCCAAGATGGCGGCAACGCAACCGGAAACAAGCGCAAACCATGAATTGTATTGCTGCTGCTAACGGCACAGTGAATAATTGGCAAACTGGGGAAACGCTCTTCAGCTAACCACTTCACAGTATTGACAAAATACAAAGCTACTGAAGTGCACATATGTCTTGTGTTACATATTTTAAGTACACCTGTGCTGCGATGTTGCCTGTGATGTTACTCGCAAGTGTGTGAAGTTTTTAAATAATTAATATAAATGTGAAATATTAAAGACTTATGATATAGAAACTGGTAAGTTTATATAAAGTGAAATTAAGTATAGATATATATATTTTTAAGATTTCTTTATTAGAGTTTTCATCGTACATACTTATATACTTTTTCGAAACTGCAGTAAATGTGAAAAATATTAATTTGAATTAATTGATTATTTTAATTAATATATCATCTTAAAAAATAATATTAATAATAAAGTATTTATTTATAAAATTATAGGGAATACAAAAATGAATTAAATAATTTAATGTGAATGAATAAATACAAAATATATTAAATTTAATCAATAAATTAATTTAATAAATTTATTATATTAAAAAAAAATGTAATAATAAAGTATGAATTTAAAAAATATCACAATATATAAAAATATATATCAAAAAATAATTATTATTAATTATTAATTATTAATTATTATAAGATTTGAATTTTATAATATATATTTAAGTATATTAAATATGCATAATAAATAATAATATATATATAAAGTATATTTTTTAAAAACATGAAACTAAATATTTTAAAAATGTTCTCCGTTAATTAAAAATTTCGTCTTAATTAATATATATTTATTTCTTATTTTTTGTATACATTCCCCAAGGTTAACTTCTTATCATAGTAAGCTGCAGCTGAAGACTTTTGCTTTTTTTCTTTCCTCTCCAAGCTTTTATTGGCTTCTACATATGCTCAGTGCTTTCTCTATCTTTACAGCTAATTCTCCCACTCTTTACTTAAATATTTCCTATTTCTTCTGCTCATATCTCCGCTCTCCTGGGCTACATTTAGTCACCACACTCTAATTTAAACTTATTAAAACTTGCTGCCATTTCCGCTGTAAATCAAGTGCTTCACATACTTTCTTGTATAATCACTTTGTGTGTGAATGTGGGCGACAGTAGCTGTGCATAAACCAGCTAACTTATGTTATCCTTTGCTGGTGAATGAGTGTTGAGAGCTCGACATGCTCGACGGCGAGCAATCGAAGCTAACTCAAAGGCGTCTGGCGCACAACGTGTGCTTCACTCTGGAGCAGTTGGCAAAATCCTTGTCAATGGCCGCTAGCAACGAGCTCTGAGATCGTTAGCTGACAGCTGTGTGGAAGCTTCTTATGAGAATGTCTGTGTGTGTGTGTGTAGGTAAACGCTTAAAGTCAAGTTTTATTATAATTACAACTATAACATTTATTAACGGTTGATAGTGGGGCACAGCTGTTGCTGTTGCTGCTGTCGTTCTGTTGCCAGGTGCCGTCAAAGTCAACGACGAACAGCGCGAAATTAACAAAGGAGTGAAGAGAGAGAGAGAGACGGAGAAAAAAAAGAGAGAGAGCGGGAGAGAGAGAGGTGGGGGAGAGGAAGACATTCGCATAATATATAGTTGCATATTAGCAACCAACAGCAGCCAACATCAGCAGCAGGAGCAGCACATTTTCGTCTGCCACGCCCACAAATCCATTGCTTATGGCCCTGTAATGTTGCATGTTATGAAGCCATTAGGGCCAACAAAGTTTTTGCTTTAAGAGCGCTCTAATTTTTGCCATATGAGCGCGAGCAGGAGAAACAAATAGAGCCAAAAAGAAAAGGAAATGGACAGACAGAGAGAGGGATTTAAAGAGAGAGAGAGAGAGAGAGGAAAGAGGTAGGCATCTAGCGCAAAAACTTGAGTTGCAGCATCTTTTGGCACTTAGTTGTTGCCATCAGACATAAAATAAACTGAGATAATGTCTTCCCGCTGATGTGCAGCAGCAAAATATGCAACCAGGCAGCAGCTCAGCTACTAAGGTAGGCGCGCAACAGCTGCAGTCCACAAAATTATATTCCTAGAGCTGAGCTCATAATTTATATAAGGTTTTAAAAGAAAACATGAAAGGAATTACTTAATTGGCGGCTTAAAAATTATTTATTTGCATTTAATATTATTTACTTTGTTTTGCGTAGAGTCTATCGAAATTTAAAATATTTTTTTTCTTTCCAGCCTCCAAGATTTGTATATTCTAAAAGCATTTAAAATGGAAATTAAGATGTTCGTTAATATATGGGTGACAGGCAACAGTTGGCATGTCAGACTTCATAAAATATTTATAAACTGGATGAAGAGCAACAGTCGACTGGATCTAATGCTGTTCCTGCTTCTCTCTGTCCATCTTTCCTTATAAATGAATTTGTTGCTCTGAGAATCCATATGAGCTGAAGACTGGCCTTTTCTTACATTTTTTGATTGTATTTTATGAATATAATATTATTATATATTATATGAATATAATATTATAATATAATATTATATAATATTTTAAAAAATAATAATCCCAATAAAGAAAATATAATTTAATATTTTATTATAATATATATATTTTATATATTATTTAATTATAATATTTTCATTATTATTATATAATTTAATTGTTAAGCTCAATTAGAAAACTTCACATTTATTGAAATGTGTTAAAATGGAATTTCTGCAATGCAGTCAAAGACTCTGAGTGGGTGTGTCTTCGGTTATATAAAATATATAAATTACATAAAATATATATAATATATAAAATATATAAAATATATAATTAATTTCATCTTCTGCTCCTGGCATCGATCTCTATTCCCATCTTTTATGCGTTCCTCATATAATTTACAACTTGGCTTTAAGCTGATACAGCTATAAACGTGGCTTGTTCAACACGGTCTTTAGCCTTACTCATTGGCTGCTACGCAAGTTGTCAAGTTCTTTGTAGCTCTCTATTCGGAGCGCACGCTCTGCAAATTGAATCTGTCAAATTGAAGCTTTTTGGTAATTTTGTTTTTATTTTTTGTTTGCGCTCAGCTTCGTTTTTGTCCAGTGGTCATTTAAACAGATTAAGCCAAATTGAAATCGAGCAAAGCTGTGAGCTGTTACGAATTTCATTCGACCCTTCGCCATGGACACTCTTGACAGCAACTGCACGATTTTATTTGGTGGCCCAGCATAATTTTGTCATTTTTACAGCAATTGATCTCGGATTGAATGACATTGCGCTGCGTGTGGAGTGGAGTTTATGGTTGGCTGTGTAACAAATTTGTTTTGGCTTTTGTTTTCCCTTCTGTTCGTTTCTGTTTGCCGGCTGCACTTTCTATTTAAACTGTCCATAAAAGCGAAATGAAATATGCAAATTGAATGAGCGAACATTCCTTGTCAGCTCTGCTCTGCAAAAATAAAAACCGAATTTCACTAAAAACTCGCCAAATTTTTGGCATTTAATGGAAACTTTAATGCTACCCAGCTAAACTACGTGAAATACATATTACAAATAAAAAAGTACTTTGCATTTTGTTTATTTTTAGCTGGCAGTCTTGCAACTTTTCAGACAGTTTTGCCAACTTACGTGCGTCCCTCCTCAATCCCTTCATCAATCCTTGCGCCGTAAATTTCAGCACAATAAATTTATTGAAATTTTGCCTCGCCTGTGCATAATTGCTAGCAATTTAAGAGATCAAAAAAATACAGAGTGTATACTGAGTGGATACGCTCTGCCAGTTCACGAGCTTTAAGCCAGAAAATTGAAATTAGCATTTCCTATCGACTTAATGACACTAACTGAAAGTGACACTTAAATATTGAATTACTTTTTTCTATGTTATTTCGACGTAATTGATATAGCTAGAAATTGTTAAAATAAAATTTGCTCTAAGCCTGGACAGGAAGTAATTGAATTTGGCAAATGAAATTGATAAATTTTGTTTATTGAATTATATTTGATTTTTATATCAGTTAAATATATTTTAGATTTAAATTTGGTATTAGGAGGCGTGAATAAGAGCTCACATGGTAAATTTGTATTTATTTAATTTTTTTTAACTATTTTTTATATTAGTCATTATGTAAAGATAATATATTATTTAAATATATTTAAAAATATTTAATCACTAGGTCAATTTTAAATCAGCATCAGCAGACTAGTCAATCAGTCAATCACTTTCGTTTGTATTTTGTACTTTCCAGTTTAACAAGCGTTTGATTATATACATATAGAGTATGGGTAAATGCTTACCTCCAGAAAACACAATAACCTATCGACTATAAAGATATCGCATTAATACGCATCTTGCTTGCCTTATGCCTGTTTATACCTCTACTGGTCTACTGCAACAACTTTCAACCCATCTCACTCAAGTCTTCGACCCAACATTGGTTTGAGGTCTGTTGTCAATTTTTAACAGCCGTATTATGTTGGCAATTGCTGGCAGTGCCACTTATTGTAATGCTTGCCAGCTCAAATCATATTATTAACCCAAATTTGCTGCGGAGGGGGTGTGGCAAGGGGCGGCCACGCCCTCGATGCCTTGGCGGAGTAGCCTAAACGGTGCAGTCATTAAGTGTACCATTTATGCGGCTGCTCAACTTCATTGTGTATGCAGGGCTCAAACTGGGCCAAAACAATTACCGCATAATAAATCAATTTTGAGTTCTATGAATTTGCAAAGCGCCCACTTCAATATGCCTCCTCCCAGTTGCTCGCCCCCCTCACCGCCCGCAGCCCATGACTTTGCATTCAGCCAGCTGCCTTCAATCACTCAGGCCGCATTTGATAGAGTTGCTCACCGTCTTCTCTCTCTCTCTCTCTCTCTCTCTGTGTGTGTGTGTGTTTGTGTGGCGCTGTGTGTGGGTGGCAATTTTCAGCTCAACTATGCAAATTACTGACAGTTGGTAGCCTCAATTTGATTCGCAGCTGCAAAAGCGGCAAAAATAAAATACAAATATGAGCATGTCCTAAAAAAGCGTAGGCAAATTGAAATTGGCACACAAATATGAGCGCACTTACATTTTAAATATTTAATTGCGTTAAATTTGCCAGATGTACTCATCCATGCACCACTCTAGCCAAATTGACCCATTAATGAATAAATTTTAAATCAAATAAATTTGGGTTAAGTCAGCACAGCAAGTTGACAAAGCCGACAAAGCAGACAAGCGTGAAATCTATATTACAGATGGGTTTGCTTTGTGGAATTCAAAAAAAGCTGTTGAGCAGTTAAGAACCGTGGAGTCCTGGATGGAATGGAAGATATATAAATTAAGATTATGTAAGCTGCTTACAAAATTTATGTAATAAATAGAAATAAATTTTATATTTTATATACATTATACAGTCAGCTTTTTCTGAAGCAAAACTTTTATTGAATTGTGATCCATTTGCCTAGATACAGAAATAACTAAAGAAAAATCAATTATGTTACACTCTCATTTTCTGCCATAATTTAATATATATAAATTTAATAATATATATAAATATTTAGTTTAAGTTAAATAGCTTAAATTAAAGCTTAAATATTTCACTTAACGTACAAAATATTTTTATGCAAATTCCATGGAAATGCTTGCATATTTGATGCGAACACAAATTTCGCTGATGGCTGCTGGCTAATGCGCTCTAAAATACTAGTATTTTAGATGCTTATATGCCATAATCATAACAATGCATATCTGTATACAAATGTCTGTCTGAAATCACTTAAATTTCATTTGTTCTTCTGCGAACGTGTCTCAATTTTGTCAAACGCTCAATTTGTGTCTCGTGCAGCGCATTAAAGTGCAGCTGCATTGGCATATTTACATATAATTAAGTACCACAGCCTTTCAGCTGTCAAGTGGACAGGGGGAGGGAATGACACAGAGAGAGCGAGGCAGGGGTAGAGAGAATTGTCATACAATGCAATTTTCGAATAACACGAATGGCAAATATCAATTCAATTCATTTATTTGCACAGCAATTTGGCAGGCAGGCAGGCAGGCAGTCAGTCAGGCAACTACTGTATCCAGCTGACTGTAGAATTCTCAAATGTTATTTTGTTGTTGTTATTTTTGACATAATCCGAAACTAACAGACGCGAAATGGATATGTCGTTTGACAGTTGATGGATGTGACGTTTGCAACAAATTGAAATAGGGTGAAAAACAACTTTGCTTAACGACAACTTATATATAATATATTGTATGCACAGGCAGCCACACACACAGACACACACATTTGCCATAAAAATGTCACATGTGAAGCAATTTATATATAAGCTAACCAGCTATACGTGACACGCCCACTTTCTGGGGCGCTGTGCACTGTGTGCATAAAAAGTTAATGGAAATTATTATAATGTTGGCACAACAATTAATTAATTATGTGGCTTTCATATAAAACATGTTGAACTGTTTAATAATTGTGTGTCATACGAGTTTTTATTGCGCATTTGCTTATTTATGGCCAGCGCCGGGCTCAGACGAGTGCGGTAATCGAAGTCCAGTCCATGGGGGCAACGATTTATATACTATAGCTATGGTAAATTGTGAAGATATTAAATATAGTGTGTGAGTGGCTGGATGTGTGCTTATTTAAGTGAGGTTTGTTGTGCCTGTCGATCAAAGAATTTCAATTTGAATATATTTATTATATATATGTATATATTTTTTATTATATATATATTTTTTATTGTTTATTTATATCAGTCCCAGAGTTGTTCTTCAACTTTGACTATATTTTTGCAGATTTTATTCACATGTTTTTTTTTCTTTCTATATTTACAGAGTATCTATTAGTCAAGTATCTTTACTTTAGCATCCAATATAAAAGTTAGTATTAGTAACCGCACTCAATGCAAAAAACATTATGCATAACACTTGTAAATTTGTATACCGATTCCAAATATTTTATTTCGCTGCAGAGATTTTTGCAGTTTGTTTCAAGTATTTTTATTTGGCTTTGGTTATTTTTTTATGGTCATGGCCCTTAGTGGGCAATCCAGCTTTAAAATTTCAATTTGAATTTAATGCGCATTTGACTGCCGCTGCTGCTGCTGTTGGTGATGCATTCTCATCAGCATTCTCATCATCACGTTTGCTGTGCCTTTGTGCCAGCATTTGCCTTTACAAGTGCTGTTATCTTTCTCTTACTCCCTCTCTCTCTCTCTTATTCATTTCTCTTTCAACTCCCGGTTACTCACATCACGTCGCCATTTCAACGGCATGGCTGGCCCCAGCCAGTCGACAACGCTTCATTTGATCAAATCGCGCATACGCCACGTTGTGCATCTGTATTTGGACTGCATGCGATGCGAGCTTAAAATGCAATTGCCATAAAATTATACAGGTTTATATGCGACTAGATGTGCGTGCCACAGTTAAAAGGGTCTAGAGCGCTCCAGCTGCAAAGCTCAATGAACAGCAAGCAGTTCGTAATTATTTCCAAAACATTTCTCTATCAAATTGAAATCAGATTTGCTGCAGGCAGACTAATAGTCTATATGCGTACATATATATATAACGTGGATATATGTAATTTGCTAATGATATATTGCTGATTATTAATTATTAAGTTTCAGAAGGAACAGCAAGACAAAGAAAAATGGTAAATATCAGATCAAACTTTAGTTTTATATATTACAAATTTTAGTCCCTTATTTCAGACTTTTATGACTTGCTCAAAACTAAGCAATAACTTATATATATAACTTATATAACTTCAATAATTGCTTTATCTACACACTTTAAGTATTCCTCAATGTTTAAACCAATTTTATCTCAATTTAATAGGTACACATTAAGCTCTAAGCTCCATATTATCCTGCATGTCCTTAAAGAAATCTGTGAGTTGGTCAATGCAGTTGCGAATGAAATTTATATGCTGTGCGCCGCACATTAGCGCATTGTCACCGCACTCGGCACACTTTCAATAAATTAGCCCGGGGCTCACACGGTCCGCACAGTCGAGTGGAGTCGACTAATGCGCTTAGCGCCTTTGTTGCGACATTTTGGCCAAAGCATTGCGAGGCAACGCACCGCGGGGCAGCCAGGATAGGGCAGGCAGGCAGCCAGCTACATGGCGGTAAAAATCCGCCATAAATAAAGGATAACAATTTGTTAGTCAGCAACAAGTGGGAAACTAAATCAACAAGAGTGCGAGTAGATTTTCGGCCAAGAGCACTTCGACTGCCGCTGCCGCTGCCGCCGCCAACCTCCTTTCAGCCCACTGCATGTGCTCGATGTGTGACTACACATGTAATCCAAAGCTGGTAATGGAGTGCAGGTCGGCTGAGCGTTGAGTGTGGCACGTAGCAGCAGGTGGAACTAGCGCTGATAAACAGTTATCTCTGTTTACCTTAGCCTGCCAGCGTCTGGGCGTGAATCCTTGAGTTATGAATACCATTTTTTCGGCGGCTCCCTAAGAGACAAATTTTGCTAAAAAAAGAATTTGGAGAATTTGAAGAGAGAGAGAGAGAATGAAAATTGTTTATATTTGTTATATAAATTGAATAATATCCTCTAGTCTATGTTTGGGCTTAATCTTATGCATATTTGCAGAAAAATGTATAGAAATAAATAGAGACTACTCGAGGTAGTCAGTTAAGTATATCATAAATCCCTAATATATATTATATATATTTTGTTAAATATTGAAGGAATTGTGTAAGTGAAGACATATATACAAATATAAAAAATATATATATGAAAAATAACTCAGACAATTACAGCAAAAAAAAATATATATATATACATATATAAATATTTTTTTATGTGTTTAGAAAACAGTTTTTTTTAATACTTATTTCCAATAATTTTATACTCATTCCTCATATTTTTAAGCAAAATACAGAGTCCCATTTTTCTTATAAAAAGCAGCACACTTCCTGCTTTTCTTGTCCCATTAAATTTCTTAGAATTTATTTCATTTAACATATTTTGGAGCATTTTTACTCAAGATGAGCAATTTGATTTTTGGGGTCCCTTTGTAGTACACTGGCCAAAGTGAAAGAGCAGTGTTTCCTTCAATTTTGGTTGTTGTTGTTGTTTTGTTTTAAGTACATTTAACTTTGCTCACACAACCGCAACAAGGACAAAAGCAATTGGGAGTCGCAGGACTCCGAGCAGTAGCTAAAATTAAGCCTTCAACGCAAAGTGTCCCTTTTTTCCGCTTTCCGTTTCTTTTGCTGTGCGGGTAGAAAACATTAATGCAATTTTACGCACACTTTAGCTTTTAATAATCCAACTGAGGGTACTTTAAAATTCTAAAGCCACGTGAGCTGTAATTTAAATATATATATATATATATATATATATATATATATATATATATATATATATAAATATATATTTAGAAATATATATAAATATATATATGAATAATCTTTTTCATAGATTTTTTAGAGCATTAAATATGCGTTGCTTGGCCAGTTCAGACTTTCGCTCAATTCTTGTAATAGCTGTTTGGACTACCCTTAATAGCCTTAAGAAAAAAAATCAAACATTGCGTTGCCTGCTGAGTTTGCCATCAAAAAAGTATTAGTACTTTTCTTTTTTCCGCCTTTTGTCTTTGCCTATTTTGCTGTCACAGCAGCTCTTTTGCTCCTTCTTTCCCTTTTGTTGTTTTTACTGTTGCTTAAACCGATTCTTTTGAAACATTTGTAAGAACCTGGTCAAGAGTATTTTACAAGACTCAAATCAGTATGATATGTTATTTTACCTCTTTTTTTCTAAATTTTTTTTATATTTTTAAATTTTGGTGTCCTCATTAAGACATAAGCAAAGTCAGTTTATAAAATGCAATCTAACTGGCTTCAGTCAGTTAAGCACCTTGTTAGTCAGAGATTTAGCTGTGAGAAATTCCCATATTTTTCTCTATATGAGCTTGCCATTTTATTATCTGAAAAGCAAAAAAAAATGCTATTTGTTACCCACTCTTCTCTGGCGCGCGCAGAGCTGTGAAAATTCCTTTGAGTCTGTCATTGAACAATCGACGAATGTTGCAACTGACATATGCACAGCGCAAAAGTGGCAGCGGTGCGCTTCATTAAGTAATTTACACGTTCATTATAATTTAATTAAATTGAATGAACAAGGCCCACACACTGCAGAGGTCAAAGGACATGCACCATGGCAATCTGTTATCTAAGGAGTGATAAGATTCACTTGCATAAAATATATAGAAAATATTATTACATGGAAATTGAATTTTTTTTATGTTGCACTGAATATTTTATATTAAGCCGAAGGGCTGTTCAAAGACAAATCAACATTAAGATTTTCGGCTATATATATATATATTTTTTTTTTATTTGGCTGCATCAGCGCTTTTTTCCCACGCCAAGACACTTACATCCGGCTGTCAGTCCGGGCCATTCGGGGCCTTTCCGGAGTGCGCTGTCAATCACAAATCAGTCAATGCGCCAACGACGACGACGACGACACCGACGACATCGATGCCAACTCGTTTGCATACAAATTACAGATGCAAGTCACATTTGATTGAAAACAATTTGAAATGATATCGCACTCATTCCCTGCTGCCATCCTCCATCCGCCATCCTCCATCGTTATTATCTTCTCTTCGCTCTGCTTGTCTGCCTCAGACAATCTCAGACACGTGGCCTCGGCTCAGCCCCATCTCAGTGTCAGTCCTGTAGCTGTTGCCACCAATTGGCTCTATTTTATTTTGCATTTACCTACACAAAAGGGCCAAATCATGTGCACACTTTATTGCTTTTACGTGCGAATTGTTTGTGTTGGCCCATAAAAGATATAAACCAAATTGCTTCAGTCCAATCCGCCCAAACGCTCTGGCAAACGCTTCATTTCATTTTCAGCCAAAAGCGAAACGCATTTCAGTACTTTATCCTCGTCTGTTAGCATTGCGCTGCATTGGCATGCAGCTCACCTGGGCATGGGTTAAAAACCCCTTTGACGAATACCACGCACGAGTCCTCCATGGCCAGCCGTGGAGAGTGCAGCTAATCAAAGCCACTGACAGCTTGACCAACAGCGCTGAACACACTTCTTCAATCACTCCATTCAAGGTATTTTCATTCTAGCTGTAGATAACAGCTAAAGTTAAGGGTAAACCTAACCAATGCTGAGTTTTTTTTCTGTCTAATCAAACCATTTGACAGATTGATTACACTTCTCCGAGTTCTTTGCACTAGCATTTATCGCATTTGATCTGTAGCGCTCTTTCCCTGTGTTCCTTTATCTTTTGTTATTTTTGTTTGTTATTTCTGTCTCTCTCTCTTTATCCCATTGTCTCTCTCTATATTTCTTCATATCTGTCTTTATTTTAATTTTTTCTCTCTTTCTATAGAGCTCTATTTTCTTTCTCTCCCTCCTTCATCCAGCTTCCATTTCTCTCTCTCTCTCTCCCTTTATATCAATTGTTTATTGTACGTACAAGCCCATTGCAAATAATTACCAATATGAGGTGTCTAATGCTCACAAACCCACGCGCCGACACACTCGCACACACACCCAATCACACACACACACACACAAGCAAGTGATGTCCTTCGTTAGGAAATTTTGTATCGTTTACACAGTTTGCCAATATGTTGCCGGACAGGTGAGCTGCTGCTGCTGCTGCTGCTGTTGTCCGTACATGTTGCGATTGCTTTTGCTATAAGCGCTCTAATTGTTGTTCTCATTGTTGCTGCTGTTGTGGCTATTGACTGTGCGCCGTGGATTGTGAGCTTGTAAATAAGCCTTAATTATTGCTATCACAGCCATAAAGCCACCACACAATAAACATGCAAATGCAGTGGGCGTGGCGTGTGCGATAAGCCAATTCTGTTGTTGCAGCAACTGTGGCAAATGCTGCTGCTGCTGCCACAGCAATGCAAAACAAACACAAAACATCGCACGAAATGACGAAGAGATTTTGTTAACTTGGTCAGCAGGTATTAGCTGTAAGTCGACAGCTTAGCCACAATAATTATTGATGCATATTTTTTTCTTTAAATTTATATTTATCTAATATAAAATGAGATTAATTTTTATTTAGAATAATTTAAGTGAGTTTATAGGTAGAAGAAGAGATAAATTGGAGAGATATGGGTTAATTTCATGGAATCTTCTTGGGTCTAATCTTATGCTTCTATTCTTATTATTATTATTATTTCTTGATGAAATTTCACTTCATTTAAATTCGTAATTTACAAAGAAATTTTAGAGAATAAAAAAATAAATTGTACTTTTTACAACTTGTACATATATCCCAAAATTTAAATAGATTTTTAGCATTCAAAGCTTAAACGTTTCATTTTTAATTACCCAAATCAGTGCGCCATCTAAATTGATAAATTCTAATTAAAATCTATTTAGTGAAGCTAAGCAATTTGTTTATAAATTACGCTGAATTATGCAAATTGGTTGGGTTCGATGCGAGGCATTGAAATGAGCCTGAAATTGAGCTCATTCAGCAGCAGGCCTGCTGTGCCGCTGGTCCGCCATGGTGTCATAATTAGAACGTGCTATGCCCGCTGACTGGGAGGAAGGAAGGCAGTGCACCACAAAGCACCACTGTGCACACATAAACGCTCATCAAATCCACTTAAACTGGTAATGGCCGTGCGCTGTTGCTGTGCAGATCAGCCCAGCAGCCCAGCAATTGGTTTTATTTGCTGTCAACTAACAGCAAAACACGCATACGACGCGTTGCACCGTTGCATAGCTGATTGTGGCACCCACTGGGAGTGTGTGTGCATGGGCCTGGCTTGGCGTGGCATTTAAGTGCCGCTTGGCCTAGCCAAAGGTGCAATGGAGAGATGCCAGCAACAACACGATGACGATGATAGCCTGGAGCTCCTGCTGTTTGCCAGCTGCGGGCATTGGGCAGCAAGTGTGGAGGCCGACGCGACGGTTCATGTGATTTTTGCTCTGATTTGCGTTTAATTGAATTTTACGTTTGACACAGCTGCTGTTTGACCTTCTGTCCCCTGCTCGATTTCCACAGCACATTAAATTTCGCCGAAAAGAGGATGCCTGCCTCTAGCATGTTTAGCCCACTTAAAATGATTACGAGTTGGCCCTAAACGAACAGACAACTCTCTCCAGAGAGAGAGAGAGAGAGAGAGAGAGAGGGAAATACATAAATCAAGACGCCTGGTCAATGAACCGCAAGCTAGAAAAAAATATGCGAATAATGAAAATAAAAAGATAAAAATAGGCAAAAGGCAAACGTCTGGTCTCTGTACCGCCGACTCGTGCTCCAGTCTATAACCATTAATGATGTGGCCTACAAGCCTCGATACGGGCGCGAATACGTGCCTCAATGCCAGAGTTGCCGCAGTTGCTCAGCAGAACTGGGCCTATGCCTGCCCATCCAGTATACAGCGTAGAACAGTGGAAGAAATGCGCCAAGCGGAAACAACTTAATGACGCGCGGCGCTAATGGTTCACTTAAGCACCCACATAAGTTACCCGCTCGCTTCCCAAAAACAGAGCGATAGGAAAAAGTATACACGTTGTAGAGAGAGATTTTGGGCGCAACGACAACTGAATACGCTAACAAAATTAGAAATTTCATTTAAATTATATATTTTCAAAAATGAAAATATTTATCATATTTGAGTCCTATGAGAATCTATTTCTTTATAAATATTTCTCAATTTGTATAATAAATTTTCGAAAATTTTTAATATTCGGGTTCTATTTTAGAATTTATTTATTTTTAAATATTTGATATATTTAAATTTCAAGCACTTCACTCGGATTCAGAAGTCTGTGAGATTTCATATATTTAATAATATATTTATATTATTTATTTATTATTATTATTTATATATAAATTATTATTTATTAAAAATTCATCAGTAATAAATATAAATTATTGTATTAATAATATTTTTTATTAACTATTGTTATTAATATTAATAATAATTAAATAAAAATGAATAATTAATTAATAATGATTTTTTTGCTAGAGCATTCAATATTCGTTATTTGACAAGCATACATACTTGTGTAGAATGCCCTGTATTTACTAAAATATTAATAAATAAATGTACAATTAGCTTGCATAACTGTATGTGACCATCCGTAGGTGGTATTTCTGTTTGTATAATGTATGTTTATATATAATATATGAACATTAATTTAAATTAACATACTAGAGCCAGACTCTAACATGGCTATTCAAATATACATTTTAGTTATTATATAGGATATAATTGTATAAAATCTGGGATATATATATACTAGTGAGAAGCAGACAAAATATATTTCATATTATTAAATATTAAAGCAAATTAATATTAATTTTCACGTATAAAATATAAACATTATATGCTTGTAAGTCTGCGTCTATTATATATCCTATAATTAAACTTCTCACGAGTCCAGGGTATATCTTAGTCACACACACTCAATTTCCGCTCACTTCGTTTATTTTTTGATTTTGTTTTTTGGGTTTTTTCTTTGCCCCATTACATTTTAGAGGCGTCGCAGGCTTGTGGGTGTCACTGTGTTGTCGTTTTGCCCGCCAAAATCGGCAAGCGGCCTCTCGCCACTCCCCACGGCGCTCACTGCTGCTTCTACGCGTACTCCAGTGCTTGGCCTGGACCGGCGTCTGCTTCCCTGCCGTCGAGTCGCACAGTAATAATTTCTCGCTAATGGTGTCCTAAATTGTCAAGAAATATGGAACCATTTGAATGTGTTGCCCCAACCCACCGACTCCACTTCAGAGAGAACGCGTGGGTGTGCCAACCGGAATGAGTTGATATATATATATATATATATATATATATATATATATATATATATATATATATATATATATATATATATATATATATATATATTTATTTATCATAAGTATATGCGCTGTTGCTGAGAGTGCGGCTTTTAGTTCGTTTGTGTTCTTGACTTCCGCTTAGCCTGTCGGCTAGAAAAGTCTTTGTTTTCGCTTTTGATTTCTGTTATGTGGGCTAAAACGCAGGCAGCAGTTGTGGGTGTGTCTCAAGGGTGGGAGCCTATGAAGTGTACATGTTTTTGACAACTCAAAGCAAACTATGAAGGCTACACAACTGGTTTTATGGGCCAACAACAGTCAAAGGCGAAAGCTTCTCTACAAGCAATCGGCTCAAGCAGATATATTTCAGCAAATCAATAGCTGACCAAGACTAGAGTCAGTAAGTTATAGTTAGATACATTTTTATGAACAAAAGAAATTAATTAATAATTATTCTATGATAATGAGGGAGCTGAATATGTGAAATAAATTATATAATAATACAAAAAATGAAAATAAATGAATACTTGCACTATAAATAGCTGCCCTGTAGGTCACTTCAAACATTTAATATTTATCAACTTTTTCCCTCAGGCCACTTGTTGCAGCGTCAGCTTAAAGCACACAAACAATTCTTTAGCTGCTCATTAAATATGCTTGCCTTGACGTAACGTAAGCGCACTACGTCACGCATACGTATCATTGAGCTATCCAGTTGGATTCTTTGTTATCGCTGCTTTGTCTCAGCAGCTTGCTGTGGTAAATACCCTCAAAGATGGCATCTCGCATTCATCTTCAGCCATTCAGACGGACAAAAAAATGAGACTCCAGAAGTGTGTGTGTGGGTGAGTGTGTTGAAGCATTTATGCCAACACAGATGTAAAAAATCTGCTACTTATAAATTATGTTTATTTATTTATTATATTTTTGAAGCAGCTGCGCTCAACTACGCAACATTTTCTTCCTACTGTCAACGAGTGTCCTGGCTGGCTGGCTGGCTGGCTGGCTGCTGGCATAACAATGCTTGCGCTTTGTCTCCGTCCTTCACGTTTTCTTCGTTTTCATAAATCTGCAAAAAGAAAGATGAAAAAATACGTTGTACAAATGTTGTTGACAGCGGACAGCGGACCGTGGACAGCGGACAGCGGATAGCGAACGGACCCAACAGGACACTCTGAAAGCTGGCCATTTAGAAAAAAAGTGGGAAAAAAAAGACAAGACGAGGGTAGCCTCAAATTGGCCAAGCTGACGAAGTTGCGGTGGCCTCAAGTACCCCCAAGCGTTTATCGGGCATTTGTTGCTAATAATGTTGTCGATGTGACAAATACTAACACAAAGCACCTCGTGCCATCTACATAATGACTACGCCAACAACATTGACCATCTCTCAATATCTGGCGATTAGCCAAAGCGCATTTCTTATGCTTGTGCTTAAGTAAATCTCACTGCTAAGATGACTGATGGAACTATGCTGGCATATTTATAGCTGTCCTGAAATGTGCTTTAATGTAAGCTGGCTTCAGATATTCATTGAACAGGATTTGCGTAAGGCTTATACTTTAAGGATATATTTAGCTGAGCTCATTGAATACCACTTAGTGATGGTTTTGATGTTAAGAATATTGTCAGCTGGACTTAAATATGGCTTAGACCTTAAGTATATATTTAGCTAAGCTTAGATTTAATATTTAATATTTTATTAACTGCAGACCGAGTAGGCGGTAGTGAACGAGCTTTTATCTCAGGCTATTCTAAGAATTTATTTTGCTCGCATCGAAAATCATTCGTTGCTTAAAAATAATTGACTTTATTATTATTCTATTATTATTATGCAAATATAAACTCTTAATTATTTTTTAAATTATTTATTTTAATTTTCAAGCATATGCCCAATGAGCCTCTGCAGCAGTTTACACTTTGTACAAATCTTTTATTTAAATAGGCTTTTGAATAGCACGCATTTATTTCCAAATTCAATTTAGTATTTGATAATATCAAATATATATAAATAGAGAAAACTTTATATCGATCGATTTGTAGAAAATGGCAGGCATCGATGTACTGATCGTATCCCCAATGAATATAAAGTTCCAATCGCCTTTTTCTCAGGCTCAGAAACGCCAGTTGAGTCTACTCAATCTGGGCAACCACGCCATTGTCTACACCATAGAGGTTAACAATGCGACGCTGTTTACGGTGCAGCCCTCCAGTGGCAGAGTGCTGGGCTTCGACACCATCGAGCTGACCATCTTGATGCAGCCGACATCTGGCGATCAGTCGCGCTCCTTTTTAACAGTTAAGCACAAAGTTAAGGACCTTCCCGATAGCCTATGGGAAACGGAGGATTGGACGAATTCGCAAGAAATTCAGGTGGAAATTACATTCGGCAATGTGATTGAGAATGAAAAGGAACTGGTTAATATGCTCGGAGACATAGATGGCAGTACCAAGGACCTCATGAGGATCATGGAGAGGGAGTACCAGCCCTTGTGCCACAAATGCAGCTTGAAGCGCGTCCAGCAGCCCTCGAAAATGTGCATCTGGATGAAGCGCATCTGGTGGCCGTTCATGTTGCTCTTGATCTCTCTTTTGTGTGAGTCACTTCAGTGAATGCTGTGCATATCTCGTCATACTCAAAGGGTTTTTCTTTTTTTTTTTTCATTTAGCTTACTTTCTGTGGGAGCTGATTGAAATGTTTGAGTTCCACCCCGACACGATTTACTAAAGGGGCTGGAGCTGGAGGCGCGTAGCTGTAACAACAATGCAAATCAATTATTAAATTATGCAAATAGAAAACTACGCCTCAAGCAGCACACAAGTCTCTACCTGTCACACTCACGCCGAGCCAAGCCTAGTCGAGTCGAGTCGAGTTGCGATTGATAAATCAATCATACGCGCCGTTGGCTGCGGCAGGCTGTCTGGCTGATTAGCTTAACTGCCGTTTCATTAGTTTGATTTTGCAGTGCAGTGATTGAGACACCCAAATACCACAAATAACTACACACACACACACGCACACCCAGTGGTTTTATTTATAACGCAATTATTGCCACAATTAATTTCTGATTGCATTCTAGACGCGTATCAACTATTTTGTACGGCTCTATGTATATATGTTACTGTTGACTTAAGCTGCAGTTGTTGTTGTTGCTGATGCTGTTGCAACTTTAATTAATTTACGCTTGTCTGGGGCTGTTGCTTTATGATCCCAATTAACATTCTGTGTGGCAATTCAATTTATGTCCGCCCGCTGCCCCACTTGAAACTCTAATGCAAATCCCTTGCAGCGACAGCCAAACTACAAATTGATCTCCTGGGCATTACGCTAAAGACCCTGATGCTGCCCTCATGACAGCCAATTCATATTTATTTTATACAATTTGCACAAAAATGAGCGACACGACACCAGTGAGCGACACTCCAGACCAGGCCAGGCCAGGCACTTAAAATGCCGCCAGCCACTGCAAATCTCCCCAATGACTCTTTTTCTGCATCGTTCAGTATTCGCTGTGCTCTGCTGCGGCTCACTTCTTATGTCATTTGCTGACATTTTTCTCAGCCAGCTGCAAATGCAACAAGATGAGCACAGCCAAATACTTGAACAAGAAAACTTAGTTAAGTATTTTGCAAGCAGACAATGCCAGTTGGAGAGCTAGCTGGACGGTCGTTAAAAGCGTGTTATGGGGTATGATTATGAGCGTAAGAGACTGATGGATTAATAGAAGTTTGTTGCAATATAAAATATTGAAACTTGAATGGGTACTTCTAAAGGGTATTTCAAATAGGAGCTACGCATAACAATTTCAAATAGAAATTGTTCTCTAAGTCTTACTCTCAACATGTTAATAAGGCTTAGTATATAAACGACAGATTTACAAAAGTTGCACATATTTAGCCATGAACAACAGTAGCTTTTAATCATAGTTAACATTATTGAAGAAAAGTTTTTATAGGAAAATTTGACTTCAGAAAAAAAAATATAAATTATAATAATGTTATATTATGTATATATTCATTAATCTACTATAAATATATATAATATATTATTATTATTTTCTATAGAATATAGTAAAATATATAGAATATATATAGTATATATAGAATATTTAGAATATAGTGGAATAATCTGATCTATTAAAAACAAAGTAGTAATAGATTTCTCATTTTTAATGGGTTCGCGTATAAAAAGTAAGAATTGAAATTTCTTGAAATAGATTAGATCTACTTAAACATCAATTGATGTTTGTATTATTGTGAACTAAAATAAAGTAGTGTATAATAAATACTAAATAATAAATAAAATAAATGGTTCCATTCAAAAAATATTCTTTGAATAGAATAATCTTCTACTGCATACTGGAAATTTTCTCTCTTAGAAACTCAATTTGAATTTTGTTAATTTTAAACAAATTTATATTCCAGTAATTTTCTGCAAGACTTCAAGTCTCGAAATAAACTTTGAAAGCCCACAGATTGCAGAATTTTGCTCATACAATTTCATATTCCATTTTCTAGTCAAATATCTGGAATAATCAAATGCTATGCAAATCATAAAGGAATTTTAAAAGTATTTTCACTTCATGTAATGTATGGTCATCTGTCTATGAACAACTATCTCTTCTTACATTATCTGTTAGCTTACACACTAAAGATAAAGATACGTCAGTTAACAGTAAGCGATTGTAGGAATGGTCACAAGAGAGCGTCATGTGTCCGGCTGGCAATAAAGCAAAATTCAATTTGTTGCCGCAATATATGCCGATGCGAACTAAAAAATCGTTTGCTGCATATCCGATTTAGTTGTTGTCGTTGTTGTTGCAGTTGTTGCTGTTTCGCTTTATCACAATCAGAATTTATGTGACATAAGGAAGTAAATTTCGGGACTTTGTGTTCTATCCAGTCAGCCAAGCATGCCTCTCGCTCAGTTGATTGTATTGAGAAATGAATGAAATTAGAATGTCTGATGGCATTTTGAATTGGATTTCGACGTTTGTTTTTTGCGTGTCTCTCTCTCGTTCGGTCGGTTGTTCCTTTTTCGGTCTAGTCGTGCTTGCTGCCGTGTTTGTTGGCCAATTTCAGGCGACACCACAAGACAGGCCACAAAATGGCGTCCTAGCTTTAGCCCCGGTCAACCACAGGACCATTTCCGTGTGCCCTTGGGCCCCCGCCCCATTATGCCCTTCGCTTTTGATTGCTGTTGCATGTCAAAGATTTGGAGAGTCAAATGAAAATATTTTGTTGTTGCGACACTGGAAAAAAGGGGCAATATAGAGACAAATCTGCAAAAAATTACTAAAATTACAAACTTGGGTTTAATATTGAGTTGTAAAAATATTTATTACAAAGAAAATTGTTAAAGCGGAATTTTTTGGAGTGTTGCTGTCTGAAGTGGATGCAAAATATCGAGTTTTTTTAAGCGTTTCCGTACAATTTTACAAAACATTATTGACATTTCAATTGGAATTGCATTCTGTGTGACTGATACTGAATAGCAGCAATAGCTATTAAATTAAAATCAAATAAATATATATTTATATACATTTATTTATTATAACTTTTATGGCTATTCCACATTCTATAATATTTTATTTTCCTTTTTTTTAAAATAATTTTCTCATCAAAATTGAAATTTTGCCTAAATTATGAACTCTCAAGTCAAGGATATTTTTCAATTCAAAATTGTCAAATTGAATCAATTTCAACTCTATATAGTTTTTTTGTTCTGTTTTACCAGGTATTTCGAGCACAGCATACCCCGAAATTGATGCCGCTTCTGTATGCAAAGTATTTTCATGTCTGTTTTGTCACGCTGTTCGTTTAAACAGGTCGTACATTCGGCAGAAGCCGAGCCAACCCCCCTTATGACTCATTAAATTGTTAAAAGAAATTCTTGAGGTGTTTTGGCCAAGTGCTTTGGCTTGTGCTTGTGCTTGGGCACTTTGGCCACCTTTGATGGTTGCGGCACGAAGCACGCATAAAACCTACAAATGCCACAAATACGAGTCAAGTTTTTGTTTTTATTTTTGTTGTTGTTTTTCGGGGAAAAGTTTTACGAGCTTATCCCAAGAAATAAATGTGAGTGTGGAACAAGATGAAAAACGCACGAAAAACAAAAACCAACAAAGAGAAACACGTGCCAATAACGGTGACTGCAACAAGCAACGACCGTCAACCGGAAACCATAACAACAACGTCAAACAACTGTGATGGGTAGAATTAAAACATGCCCCGGTCGAGCAGCCTGAAAGATACCGTATTGGGTCGCCCAGCAGCCGAGCAGTCGGGCAGGTTGCGATGGGCGTGGCCAGTGCAAAAAATGTTATAAGGTGCCAAAGGCCATAAAAGATGCAATCAAAATCAAACTGATTTGTCTCCGGGGAGCATTGCCAACTTTTATGTTTACGAGTGGGTCATGGAACCCCTACAAAAATGAACAGCAGTTGCATCGACTAGAGATACCCTGTAGCAGCTAACCACACAATTTTAATTCCTTTGCAGATATTAAATTCGATTCACTCATAATTAATTTAACAACATATTCAATTTATAAATTACGGTTTTTATTTTGGCTTTTTGGGCTTAGCTGATTGAGTATTTACAATTCGAATTTGAATATATAGCCAAATATCTATGTATGAATAATTTATTGAATTTTATTTTTGCGGCTTTGGGCAGAAATTCAAATAATGTTCAAATAAATAAATAAATAATCAGTGTGTTTATTATGCTTGTAATTGAATTTTTGAATATTATTACAGGTATTTACTTTTTAATTATGTCAGCTATATATATATAAATATAAAGCCTAATTTGCCCGACTGAATAATTAAGTGCATACGTAATTAGTGATCAATGCAGTGAGAGCTGAAAATTGGAAATTTTTGTGGAGGTTTACGTTTGGATTAGGGATAAGGTGAAGTTTTAAAGAGATGAGTGATTGGGTAGGTTATAGCTATATATATATTATACATATATGGCAATCAAGAGTCTGTGAGGCTTATGTAGCTTAGCTTAAACATTTAGGAGATCGTTTCTTCAAGTTTCTTAATTAAAATATTTATTTAATATAATATCTATATTTTTTTTTAATTAAAAAAAATTATTTTTTAATTTTTAATAATAGTACTTATTTAATTTTAAAAAATATTTATTTTATTTTTAATAATTAATAAAAATGTATATTTTTTTAATTTTTAATAAATAATAATAATATTAATTTAAATTTTAATAAAGAATCATTTTAGATATAGGAATGAGCAGCTATTCATCTAGTATATATATATTCAGATCAACAGCTTGCTATATCTTCGCATTGAATCTGCAGCTTGACTCGTAGCCTACGAACTATCATCATGGCAAACCTTCGCCCTCGCCTGCTCCTGCGCCCTCAACTTAAATGGCATACGGAAGGCATTTGTATTGTCTGGTTGGCGTACAGGAAAGGATCTACGTCCGTTAAACTGGCTTTAATTAGACAATCGTGAAGTCGGCTAAGTTATGGGCTAGCTGGCTGGGTGGCTGGCTGCTGCTCTGCTGTTGGCCTCGGGTTGAGTCGTGAAATTTATGCGTTAAAATTGCATTAATTTCCAGACACACACACACAGACACTCAGAGGTACACGCACAGCCAAAGTTTGCACATAAATTTAAGAGTCAAGGTAAGAGCGCACAGTTTTGACTGCGTTGCCTCCCCTGCCCCTGGCCGTGACTAGCCATTGGCGTTTGTCCCTGGTCTCATATTGAATTAAACACTTTGTGTTTCGGTCGCCTCAGAAGTATCTTTTGATGGTGGCCATCTGCACACACACACACACACACTCAGATCCATACGATATTCGTTTTTAATTTCCTGTTTCTGTTCTATAGCTTCTCCACTGCGATTGCTGTCGGCTTCAGGCTGGCTCTGTTATCGTTGGCTGCCCCTCGGCTGTCGCCATAGTTTTTCCCCCCAATTGCAAATATGGCCAAAAAATTTGTGTGTTCTCTTTCGCTTCTAAGTGATTTTTATTTTGTTTTTCCACGCGGTCGGCTGTCTAATAGTTTTTACTGCAACTTTATTTAGTGCGCCTGCAGCCACCCCGGGCAGCCCAACCCTGCCGCTGCTCGTTGTCTATGACATGGCCCATTGCACGCCACTCAGCCACGCCTCTCGCCTTTCATTTCCATTCAATTTTGCCGGCAACAGTTATACATATATATATATTCTTTTTTTTTTATATTTTTTTCTCTCTTCGTACGCCATTTTTGAACATTTCGCAATGAATTTCGTTTGGGAACAGCATCCTCTACGTCTGTCTGTCGCTGAGTCTGGCCGCGTTTTTATGAAGATAAAAAGCTCAGCGATTCGGCAACAGCATTGGCATTGGTCTAGGCCATGGCTCAGGGCCGCTTATGCCCGACTGACGCCAGTGGCTAATGGAGCATCGGTAGGGCAGGCACTGTAGGGCATGGCATAAAGTGTGCTCTGCGTTTTGTTTTGAATTGCAATAATTGTTTATTGACAACAATGGATTTAAATTGTTATCGTCTGCAGCTGTGAAACAATTATGAATGCAGAGCCAGCGAGCGTGCGAGCGACCGAATGAATCCAGTGAATCATGTGAATCAAGTGTGATTGAATTGCGCACTTATAAATTGCAAATATTATGACATTTTCAAAGAATTTTCTTAAATGTTGTGGGATTTTGGGTCGAAGTTAAGGGTAGAGCTTCCAGGTTATAGATATATATAAATAGTTATAGCTTGAGTAGCACTTGACAAATTCTTGTTAAGTGGATGTGATATGGGTAATTAAGTTTGTTAAGTGCTCAAGGAGTAAGTTTAAATTAAATTAAAAAAATAATAATAATATATAAACATATTTGTCATAAATGATACGACATTCTTTACATATATACGAATATATAGAAATATGAATTTATTCCATGCAAACATTTGCATTTGCCTTTTACCCATTGTCCCCTCTCTCTCCTGCCTTTAACACGTTAGTTTCCTGTCGATGCGCACAGCGAGATAAAAATGTTGCTGTTTGTCGCAGCACAAAACTTTTCTATTAATATTGATCAAGTTGCCAGAACTGTTTTGACTGAACTGTCTTAACTTGAACAAAACTTTTGCCTGTTGCAATATTTTGTTATGCCAACTGACATTGTGGCTTTAAAATATATTCGAAAATAAATTCAATTTATTTTAGAGTGATTTGTCAGCAATATATTTAAATATATTTTAAATGTATTAAAAAATATATACAAAATTAATTTAATTTATCAAAAATATTTAAAAGTGTTTTTAAATATATTCAAAAATAAATAAGAAATATATTCAATTTATTTTAGTATGCAATTTCAGCAATACATATACTTAAAAATATATTTTAAAAAAATAAATTCTAAATAAATTCTGTAAACTTACAGTCGATTAATTTAAATAAAATTGATGTATAAAGAATTTGTATATTCTCCATAATAATTTATGCAGAATATTCAACAATAAGACTTGGCTTAGCTAATTGCAGACAAATAGGAATGTTCAGTGAGGCATTCGTAGGATTGCGAAGGACCTCTGCATAGCTAAATACATTTAACAATAAACTGATTACGTTTTGATGGCATTTGGCCATCTTTTGGCTGCGAAATTTGTCTCGGCCCTTAACGCTTTTCGTTTGTGGGCCAACTGAGAAATGCCAATTGGCAAGTTCGCTGGCTGCGACTTCAAGGCGCCTTGCCAAGAATAAAATAAATAGCAAAGCTGCAAGAACAACAACAAGAATTCCCGGAGTAAAATCAAAGTGGAGCAGAGCGAACGAGATTCTGGCGCATATTTTTGGCAGAAACGTGAAATTAATTATGCGCGGCAAAAGAAGGCTTACCGCAGGACAAAGACACCGCATGCAAGCAGCCAGAAAGGGCTTGGGCCAGGACAAGGGCCAGGACGAGGGTGAGGGCACCGGGTCTATGCCGCGTCAGCTGCCGAAAAAGGAAGCGCATTAAATGAGTCGGCGGCGTCGGCGGTGTCGGCGGCGTCGGCCACGTTCCAGGATTATGTTAAATTTAGCGGTGACACAGACACTTGGCAAAGGTTCTCACACACAATGGCGCAATAATTGCTCAAGTCTTGCCGTAAGAGTGGGCGGCAAGCGCGGGGTAGGCGTGCTAGGCTGGCCGCCATTAATTGTGCAAAGTCAGTGGGACTGAATGTGTCGCCCCTGGCAGCTGTATGTCTCCTCTGCGGCACGCTGTCTGCCCCAGGCAGAATTCAGTGCCAAGTGCCAGATGCCGTTTGCTCTGAGTGTGTGTGTGTGTTGGGGGAGGGGCAGGGGGTGTAGACCAACTGCACAATAATAAAATGGCCAAGAAGCCGTTGTCCGTTCGACTCGCATTTCGTTCCATTCCGTTTCGTTTGGTATGCCATAAATTTGATGCTATTTTTATTGTGATTTTCGTTGGGCGCTGTGAAAATGTTTGTTTAAATTACGAGTCTGCCTCGCTCACTCACTCTCTCTCTCTCTCTCTCCCTTCACTTCCCATTCTTTCGCTGTGGCAATTGTTAGCCTGACAATTAAATACAATTTTCGCTCAGTACAAATACGGGCAAAGTGCGTCAGCAGCTAAGTAAAATAAATCATTTACAATTTTCGTTTGCTATTTATCAAGCTCAACATTTGGGGATATTCTCAAAGACCCTTTTGGGAACAGAAAGTGGGCGGGATAGCTAGATTCAAGCGATTGCGAGGTTTGTCGCAGCAAATTGTATGGCCCAAACTGGTCGTTACCTTGGCTAATATACAGATAATCGCAAGACAGTGGGGAGAGACTGGCATAAACGCAGTGCGAGTAGCAGCTAGATAGGGTCACTTGCCGCGAGCTTGCATCGCTGGATTCCGATTCAGATTCATTTGCCCGGAATGTTAGCTTAAAATGTAAACATCAATTGTCTGAATTGATGTAGAATAGACATTGTTACTAATAATAATATCATAATAATAAAGTTTTGTTTTTAATTTTTCTGCAATTAAAAAAAATATATAAATATAATTTAAAATTATATTTAAAGCTTAAGCTTTTACATTTTTTTAAATTAAAAAAAAAACAGATTAAGGTTTGTTTTCGCCTCATCGATAAGCATCTCGCAAGCGCTATCCAACTGCTGCAAAGTTCTGCTGCATTTTAATTTGTTTTGTTGCGCGAGGCTTTTGCGGTTGGCCAAATATTTGCATTAAATTTGGCCAAGTGGCAACATTTATTCGGACTTGTTTTTGTGCGCTACTTGAATTTTCCTTTGCTACTCCAGCTGGCATTATTTTTCTCTATTTCCTCTTCATTTTGCTTTTACATTGTCTTTTCTTTTTTTTTATTGGGTTTTTTTCATGTTTTTTCTTTTAGTTGTACAACAATTTCTTTGTTTGTTCTGCGCTTTCGCAGCGAGTTAATTTTGCATTTCCGCTCATTTAACTGCATTTTTTCGCCACTCTCTGGCACTTCGTCTCACTCTGCCTCTGCATCTGTCCCTGTCTCTCTCTCTCTCTCTCTCTCTCTCTCTCTCTCTCTCTTGCATCATTGTGGCCGACTTCAAATGCCGTGAAGTTGTTTTTCCGTCAACAGCTCTGCCGGGAAGTTCATTTGGAACAGCCGCAACGCAGCATATGAATGAATGTTGGCGCAGGAGGTCAAGCTCATGAAATTCTACTCATTATAAACATATATATATATATATATATATATATACAGTAAATTAGATTTCTTCTACTTGACGGGCATATAGACATGAAATGAGTTTTATATACTATATAAAAATCTCATTAGATGCTCATCAGAAATTATGTATATAATACAAATAAAATTTTTATAAAACTAATTTCACTGGCGTTAACATTACAATGTTAGGTCACTGTTGCTAAACAGTCAGTTAACATAGTTAAGTAATTTAACAGTACATTAACAAAGTTTGTTTACAAAACTAACTTTTTCAAGCCGTTGCTTATTTCTAATTGCCTGAATGTAATACAAATAAAATTTGGCCATTTTGGTGCAATATTTAAAATTGGAGGCGAGTGGAATGACAAATAAACAATAGGGCGAAAAACTGTTAGTTAACATATTTCTAACATAATTCTGTTAACATAACATATTCAATTAATATGTTAACTAACTCTACGGGTAACATTTTGTTAACATCTGTTAACTTACTGTTAATTAACTCTACAACTTCCTCTTCTCCTACACATCTTTTAGTAATTTCATATTTTAAATAAAGTTCTAAGCAAAACAAAAGAAACTACAATCTTAAAGCTCTTTTCTAAGTGTATCTATGTGCTAGGACGTGCATTTGCATATGTATAAGTATATGTGCAATAATTATATGCCTATTTGGACTAGCGAAACGCACAACTCGTAAATTTCACACCTCAGCCATCAAAAGTTGAGCAAGTGCTGCGTGCTGGGCAAAACTTTTGCCATTTGCGCAGGATGCGCAAGGATGCAACACACACACACACACACACACACGCACATACAGACACATATCAGGCAAAGCGAATGGCAACATAAAGATTATATGTCAAGCGCAAAATCTCGGGCGCTTAAACATGCGCGAGTGCCTGCCGCTGCCTGAGCTCGCGTGCGTGTGTGTGTGTGTGTGTGTGTGTGTGTGTGTGTGTGTGTGTGTGTGTGCATTTGTAAATGTTGCTTTGCGAGTGGCAGAGCTTCCGTTTGCCATTCTTGGCTGCACGCGCTATCCTAGCTAACCCGCCCACTATTCGGCCCAAACTCTCGCTAAGTCTCAGCATGACATTGCACTCAACTATTCTTTCACCTTAGCTGCTCGCTGCCTGCGCCCAGCCTTTGGCCGTGCCGCAAGCCATACCAGCTGTTGACTTTTATTGTGGCTTGACATTAATTTGTTAAGTGCGCCAGCTACCCACCCAACCAGCTGGTAAGCCTCAGAGCCTTTGCCTCCTTTCGCTTAGTCAACTGTGTAATCTTTAAGGTGAGCAACTTGAGCAGTTCAACGCACACCCACTGCCCACCTGATGTGTTGTTGGCTTAATTGCATTGCAGTGTGTGTGCACACACTCATGGCCAAAAAGTGAGAAAACCGAAAAGGTACATTCCAGCCGGCGTGCTGTCCCCGTTTGCCGTCGCTTTTAATTATGCCCAATGCACTGTGAAAATGCTTAAAAATGCAAATTATGCGCTGTAAAATGCAACGCATGCAAAATTCTGCCACATAATTTATGCCACACATGGCATAAGCCCACACCCACGCCATGCCATGCCACCCTCCGTCGCCTTTGCCTCTCGCTCGCTCAGTGCTGCTCATTTGAGCGGTGTCTATCGCATTATGTTGTTCAACATTGCCTTCTGGTGTCATCGATGCCGTTTGTTGATATAAGCCATATGATACACACACCCACACACACCCACACACGCACACCCACACACCGCCTACATTTGTTTAATTAGCCCGTATTAATGCCGATTCAAGCAAATAAGGTACGAATACAATAATGAAAACTGCAACCAGCTCCATTGTTATTCGCAATTGTTCCCTTTATTATAATTCCAGTTGCAATTGTTCCATATAGGCGCTTAGCCATGGGCTGAGGACTGGGGGCTGGGGGCTGGTGGCTTTGCCCACTAACCCACTGACTGTTCGGTTTTCATTTCATTTGTCTGTTCATTCAGGCCATTTGGCCTGCCATAAATCCGTTCGTGCTTTGAATGAGGCACTCGCACACACACACAGTTTGTTGCTTAATGATCTGATTTAATTGGTTTATATATCCGAATTGTGTTGAAGCTACAAATTGCATTTACTAACATTTGGCAACTGAGCGCTATTTCAAGTGCTTCAAGTATTTCAATTTTAATCCCAGCTTAGTTTTATGTAGTAGAACGTTTAATGGTGATGGCAAACGCGTGACTTTGATGAAAATTATGATCATCTTTGTTACTGGAAAAATTTGCATGAATATTTATTTTATTTATATGTATATAATATATACATAATTTAAAATATATTTTAAATATTGAATTTATATTGTAATATTTTAACATGTTTTCTCTAAAATGAAAAAAAGAAGTTATACCATATATTTGTAGTCTTATATATTTATTTATCATACATTAAAATTTTGTTTGCTTGCTAATTTATATTTATTAAAATTTTTGATATTTATAATTTCATACGTTTATATTTTATCTATATTTTATTTATATTGTGTTTTATTATTATTATTGTTATTTTGATTGAAAATATTTATTTGTTTACTATATTCATATTTTTAAGTCTTAATGTTATATATATATATATTTTAAATATGTTTTAAAAATTCTATGTAAACATATTTTTATACCCTGAACCCATTAAAAATGGGTAATCAGGGTATAATGGTTTTGTTGCAGCACAAATGTATGTAATGATATAATTACGCGGGGTTTAGGCTATTTCCTAGTCAGGCACCTCCGACTAGAGTTGTTGTTTGTGAATTAAGTAGAATAATAATGGTAGTAGTTAGATAATGATTGTTATGCTAATGATCATTTTGCTGACCGACTCTACCGAACTAAACAGTTAGCGCTCTTATTTCCCACTCAATGATCGACTGTAAGAATCGACTCATGACCTCGACCGAGCTGAGCTCGAAAGAGTTGAGCATAACTTTTGGCGGGAGTTTTGCCCTATATAAGGGCAAGCCGTCTGCCCAGTTCTTCAGTTGGTTTCCTGACCCCTTGATGGTCAGTCGTGCTGTGCAGTGTAGTGTAGTGTCTTCTTCTCCTCCTCCTCCTCCTCCTGCTGCTCCTACTCTTCTTCTGGATTTGGTAAGTATTTAGTTAATAATTTTAGTATTAAGTATATTAAGCAAAATTGTATTATTTATAACTGTTTTTTTAAGCAAATATTTTACTAATAATTGTTTTTTTTTTCCAATTCTCTCCTGCTGCCCTCTCTATCGCTACTGGACTCTCTACGTATGCTGCACTCTCTACCTCTGCTGGACTCTCCTGCTACTGGAACCTCTATCTGGATTGGACTCTCTATCTGCCCGCCTCTCTACTGCTGCCGACTCTCTGCCAATCTACCGTTAACCGACACACTACTGCTGCCCTACTCTCTACTGCTGCCCGACTCTCAAACACTCTACCGTTAACCAACTCACTGCTGCTGCCCGCCTCTCTACTGCTGCCCGACTCTCAAACACTCTACCGTTAACCGCCTCTCTACTGCTGCCCGCCTCTCTACTGCTGCCCGCCTCTCTACTGCTGCCCGATTCTCAAACACTCTACCGTTAACCGCCTCTCTACTGCTGCCCACCTCTCTACTGCTGCCCGCCTCTCAAACACTCTACCGTTAACCGCCTCTCTACTGCTGCCCGCTTCTCTACTGCTGCCCTACTCTCTACTGCTGCCGACTCTCTGCCAATCTACCGTTAACCGACACACTACTGCTGCACGCCTCTCTACTGCTGCCCGACTCACAAACACTCTACCGTTAACCAACTCGCTGCTGCTGCCCGCCTCTCTACTGCTGCCCGACTCTCAAACACTCTACTGCTGCCCTCCTCTCTACTGCTGCCCGCCTCTCTACTGCTCCCCGCCTCCCTACTGCTTCCGACTCTCTGCCAATCTACCGTTAACCGACACACTACTGATGCCCGCCTCTCTACTGCTGCCCACCTCTCAGGGCTATACCAGGGCTATACCAGGGCTATACCAGGGCTCTACCAGGGCTCTTCCTGGGCTGTACCAGGGCTGTACCATGGATGATTAACGTCTCTTCTCAGAGTTCAGGGTAACTCATAGTCGAGCAGTCTCGACTTACTTGTTTTTTTTTTTAATTTTTTAACTTAATTTAAAATTATATATAAACTTTGAAGTGCATTTAAAGCCGCCAATAGGCGGGGTTCAGGGTATTTCCTAGTCGGGCACCTCCGACTAGAGTTTCCTTACTTGTTTATTTTTACATTAGTTAATTTCCATTTTAATATATTTTAAAATTTTTTATTTAAATATGTTTATATATTTCATATTTATTTTTTCGAGACTTATAAAAAATTAGGCCCGCTATTGGCTTGTCCATTTAGCTGTCAATTTATTATGATTTGTATATTTCCGCACAACATTATTTCTTATCAAACTTCTTTTTAGCGCATAAAATATAATATAAATCGGAAATAATATATTTTTAATACTGGCACGCTAAAGGAAATAATTTTCTACTGTTGCTGAGCTTAAAGTATTCTTCACTCGAGACTACAGAACATGAGTTTCATACAGATAGAGTATTCTCTAATAATATTTGTTTATTCGTATACTCAAATGATTTTTGTACTACAATTCAAATTTAATTTCACCTCATGTCTTCTGTCAAATTTAAACTTTAAAAATTATAAAACTTGTAGCTGCCTTACAGATTCGTCATTCGAGATTCGGAATACATCGGAAGCACTTTCCAAAACATATTTTTGAATATTTCAAGTTTGCTCATTGTGTTGCGATATGGCTTGCAAGAAGAAGACAAGGCTGTGGATACCACACTACGACAGTTCCTTGATGAAGACAACTACCCAAATTATGCTGGAGCAGGGCGCTCGGCCACAACGCACGCTCTGCACCACCGATCACAAGTTGGTCAACTTTCAGTCGTTCAACATGGAAGAGTGAGTGCATCTGGTTAATTGTAGTTCCTCGACTTAAGCACATCGCTTTCACAGCCCACGCTATGGTCCTGTGCCCCTCGAAGAGGAACTAATACAGCCCATGAAATCTGGTTATAAGCGCGAGTACACCCAGCCTTATCCGTCGCGCTGCAAGCCACTGAAGCCCAAGGGGGAAGCCCCTGACTTTATGTGGAATCGTTTGCCCAAGAACGACTTTGATCCCATCACGGGCACCTATTACAAGTTCCTGGATGATCACATGCACAATATACCCGAGGTGCGTAAGAAGGTTAACTTTTTCAGGCAGTTGAGGTGGGTTAAATAAGAATTTTAAGCATTTTATTTTTATATATCTTTTTTTTCCTATATAGAAATCAATCATATTTGCTCTATTAAAAGCTGCAAAATTATAAATTTTGTTATTCCCCAGTAATGGTTAAGAAATAAATGTAGAAATTGTTATTGTTGCCGTGCAAAACTATAAGTGAAGTATTCATTAAAGAACTTCCAGTCATGTTCCCATTCAAACTAATTGCCTGACAATTTGTTGCAATTTAGCTCAATCATCAGCCAAGTCACGCTACAAGTTCTTATTTTTAAAAGCTTTTGCCGCACTCTACAATTATAAATTACCCCACTATTAGAAAAATATGTCAGTTGTTGCCTTTTCAAAGGAAATCAATTAATTTTACATAGAAAAAGGGCTTGGGGGAGGAAAGCAATTGAACTGGGTACGTCACAGTGAAAACTCTATTAACGGACAGCTGGAATAAGCGTGGGTACAGAAAATACTTTGCTAGGAGGCATAGTGCAATATAGTCATAATATAGTAATATATGTCCACATTCTCGTCTGATCTTATTAGTAGAGCATTAGCTGTCCATCCGTGTCAGCTTGCACTACATATATGTATATCTATATATGTATGTTTAGCAATGAGTTTGTATGCTTTGGGTGTCGCTTATTAGGTTAAAGCTGTTGCAAATTCTCGGAAAATGCTAACGAATTGCAATTAATAATGCAAAAGTCTATAGCCATGGCATGTTCGAGTCTCAATACTTTGGCTCAACGGTCCCAGTGCTCTGGCAATTTGCATAAATGCAACCAATAAGCAACCAGGACCTGGGCTTCGGGCATTTGCTGTCAGGCTAATGGCAAACTATGACAGCTCTGATTTATTATGCACGGTAATTAGTTTGGCCTGTTTAGCGTCTATGGGGCAGCAGGAGCGGGAGCTGTAGCAGGACGCATTGATATGCCAAAGCAAGTGCATCGAATTTCTTTGGCAACACGATGACATGACCATAAAAACACTTTCCAGCAACAGCAACAACAGCAGCAAGTGGTCGACGCGACGATGATGGGACTGGCAAGTACGATGAAGTGACCAAAAACAAAACACTCTTAGCCATCAGTTGACAAGCGCATGAAAGTCAAAATGAATGTTCCCAAATGACAGAGTCCTCCACCAGAAGTAGTAGTCGTAGTGGTTGTGGTGGCAGCATCATTGGCTTCATGGTCAAACGGATGTCCTCGTCGTCGTCATTGTTGTCGTTGTTGTTGTCGTCTGACTGGCAAACAGGACACGGACAGGCTGTGCGGAGGCTGCTGACAATACATCAATTAGGAAGTGGCAGCTGGCTAAGTTTTCAATCTCGCACTGCCAGCGTTGACACCAAAGAGCTTCACAACAACATCAAAGCGACACCTAGTGTCCGAGAAAGAAACTAAGCGAGAGGTGACACAAGTCAAGGCTTAAGCAGAAGACTTATCACAAGTCGAAAAAGGTTCAAGTTACAAATTTCTATTAACTCAATTTGTGGAAATAGAAATTTAATGAGACAAGGCTTTAGGCTATGAAATGGTTAACAAATGAAAGAAATAATACAAATAAAGTAAATAAAAATATGTGTTGAAATTAAAAATAAAATAAAAAAAAATTTAATAAAAGTTAAAATAAACTAATATGTATATAATAAAAAATATATTTTATCTATTAACATATTAAAAATAATTTTTATGACATAAAAATAAAATAAAATTTAATTTTCATTCAAGTTTATTAATGTAATATAATATAATATAATATAATATAATGATCTATTTAGTATATTTTCTATAACTCTCAGATATGTAACCAAGAGCAAGTCACTGTTCACCTACAACTTGAATCGCATTTCAGGCAGGCATCAGCTTGCTCATTTTTCGCACATCACTGGCTGACAGAGTCTTCAGCAATGATAAGTGCTACGCACAACTGATAACAGCGTGCGGCCTCGTATTTTTGGCCCATTCAACGTGCCACAAAACCGCGTGGAACAACATTCAACAAGCTTACACCAATGCGTACTATGATGCAAACTCACCAGACACCAACGAATGCCGGCAATCGCACTCTCTCGCTCTCTCCCACTTGCTCTCTGCATGTCCATTTGGGGCGTCTGCGTTGCGCTCTGGAGCCGAAGGCGAAACTCAACACGGATGCACGACGTGCAGGCTTCGTTTGTGATAAGAGGTTCGCTTCGGTGTTGGCCACGGCTCGTGCCTTGGCCAGCAGCAGCAGCGGCACTGGCTCAAATCAGTCAACTCGGAAACGTGGCCACGTTCGTTTAACGGCGTTTACGTTGCGGCTCTTTTAGCCTGGCCACCAACAATTGGCAGTAGACACAGCCAAATGACAAGCGCCAATTGCCAACAAAGTTTGTGTTTCGTGTGTTCGCTACGAGTCGTGTGTGCGGCCAAATTCCGATTATATATCAAAATCAAATAACACAAAAGCTGTGTGTGAGGCTGTGTGTGAGTGGGTGTGTGTGCGAGTGTGTCGCCGTAATCAATTAAAAGGTGTAAACTGCAACAACAACAAACAAAGTAACACAAGCAGCAGCAAAAAATACAACGTGTGTGTGGCTGTGTGTGTGTGCGTGAGAGTGTGTGTGGCAGGCATGTGTAATTAATTTTTGGCATTTCAATTGGCCGCCATCAAAATCCAGACCTTCAACCAATTTGATAAATTTGCATATTTGCGCAAAAAATAAAGGAAAAATAAAAATAAAGGAAAACAAGAAAAGGCAAACAAGGCAAAGCACAAACGAAGCGGGGCGAGGGAACCGCAAAAGGGGGAAGGCCTGAAAAAGCAATTTAATTTATAAATTACAAGTTGATGGGCATCATCAAAAAGGGCAAAGCCAGAGAAATGATTTGGGTCGCCAGGTAAATCAACGATTTAACTTATTATTGGCAGTGTATCGAATGGTGTTAAATAAACCAGAACGTCGATGAAATTTTCGTTTTTTTTTAAATTTTAATTATTTATCCAGGAGTAAATTCTGAATAAATGGGCTAGCTCCAGTTTGGTAATAGGGCTTGACTACCAACTCACTTAGTTCACGATCTGCCAGATCATTTGTAATTTATATGTCTTAAACCAGTAAATTTTAAAATGAATTTTGTATATTTGAGACTAATTAAAAAATAAACAATATTTAAAAGTCTTACATTTATTTTATGGTTATCTAAATATTGAATGAGAATAGGGCCAGCCGCTTAAAAAGAAATTTGAAATTCTAAGTACGATTCTGTAATACCGTATCATATCAAATATTTGAAATCTAATTAATTAATTTTTTGAAATTAAAATATGAAAATATTTTATTAGATTTTCGCAGCTGGTGAAGGTTAAAAAATAGATTTTAAAATAACTATTTAAAAAAATGATCTATCAAATTAAAACATATTAAAATATATTTTATTTATTTATTTATAAATTTTGTATTTTAATTTATTTAAACATATTTTTATAAAGTATATAAATAAAATATATAAAAATATAATATATTAAAATTAATTTTATTTATTCATTTATAAATTTAATTCTATATTTTTATGGAGTCTAAATATAAAATATATACATTTGTAATACATACATTTTTTATTTAGTTGTACATATTTTTATGTATACAACATTTATAAATAAATTAAATTTTAACTGATTTTTGTAGTAGCCTCACAAATTTACTTATATCAATTTCTATTTTCTTTGAACACAAAAGCTGTGAGCTACATTTTGAGTACTTGAGTTGCTTTCAATAAATTGTAGACGTTACCAACATGTATATTATTTCATGTTCATGCAACGCATCCAATTGTTATTCGCCAATTATATTTTGTATTTAAATTAATTTAAATGAATCAAAAATTGTACACAATCCAATGTTATAATTAACCCCATGGCAACATTCATAATGCGAACAGAAAGTAGGCAAAAGTTCAAATGAAAAGCGAAAAATGACAAATGGCAATGACAAATGTTCTTCTAGCCGTTTCCTTTGTTTTTGCCTACTTAAAACTTAAAACATTTTCCATTTTTCATTTGCCTCTTATTTATTTTGCTATTTGCTGTCGTCTGTTTTAATGTGGTGCTAAGAAATCTCGCATTTGCACTTTGAAGGCAACTCGTGCTAAGAACAACAAGAGTAAAAATAAAAATAATAATAATAATAATAATGATAATGATAATAATAATGAAATGAGCGAAGCGCAGAGAGGCAAAAATAAAGCATAAGTTGAAGAAAAATGTCAGAGACGTGCCTCGTATGCAAATTTGTGAGTATGCAAAACGCAGACTAATAAGTGAAAAGGGAGAACAACAAAAACAGAAAAAGGGGCGAGGTATAAACAAAAATAAAACCAAAACCAAAAAAAATAGAAAAAACAAAAGCGGGACGAGGTTATGAGACTACGAGATTACGACAAAGCCAGAAGCCACATCCATAGTCATGGTGTGAGCCCAGCTGAAGGGAAGTCCTTCAAGCGCTCGAGCCTGGCCTTACGTACAGGAAGCAGCCGCGTCCTCCCATGAGGCTCTCAGGATGCTCTGTCTATGTGGGAGGGCTTGGCCGCATTTGACCTCGAGGCACAAATGAGTGCAGATGCTAGAGCTGAACAGGCTGCTAATCCAAAAATGTTTTCCCACCATCACCCCATACATAATTCAGCAGATTTTCATGTGCCAAGATCAACAAATACGTTTCATAAATTAAACAATCATTTTCCTCCAATTTTATTACAATAACAACAAGGACAACAAGGACATTGCCGGCAATCTTTCAAAATTTCAATTGTGTGTCTGTGTCTGTGTGTGTTGGAAAAATGAAACAAATTTCATTACATAATTCATTACGCATTTGAGTGGGTAAACGGGCTCGATGCGGAGCTGGCGGGATGGTCGGGGCGTGGCAAGAAAGCCGCCTGCCATTTTGTATGGTCATAAATCTTCAGACATATGGGCTGTCATTGGCATAACGATTGGGAGCAAGCGCCAGGGCCAGGGGCAAGGGACAAAGGTTATGGTGGCCGCTCAACGAGCTGCAAAAAAAATGCGTATTAAAAATATTTTTATTGTTTCCTCCTTTTGTTTTCACGCTCGACATGTCGCCAGTTAAACAAATAATAAACAATAAACCTGACAAAAGCCTATAAACAATTTAAGGCCAAAAATCCCGCAATGCAATTTAACCGAATTGTCGAAAGGGTGAAAACGAAATTCATTTCAATTCGCATACGCATTCGCGCGCTGTCAAGTGACTAAAACAATAAACGTCATAAAAAAGCACGAAAAATTCAGCGCTAAAATAACAACAACAGCAAGAGCAATTGCTAATATCAAAACAGCAGCAACAACAATCAGCAGAACATCAACAAGAGCTGTAATAATAAACGTGAGCACCGAAGAGAGAGAGAGAGAGAGGCAGAGCTGAAGAGACGGAGCAATTGTAACGATTGGCAACAGTTTTACGAGTCACGAGCTACTTTTTACAACGAATTTTCATTATTGCACAAGGTAAGTTTTTCCTTTTGCTCACAGTTTTTCAGTCGTTCGTGCGCTCGTTCGCCTTTTTTTTTCTTTTTGTCACTCAGTTGCAGTTTATTGGGTTTAAACATTTTTCGGACCTTAAGCATTGCACAAATCCAATTGGATTGCTCAAAGTTACAAGAGCAGTGCAAAAGTTGAACATTTGTTTGTGTTCTGTTCAGCACAGACAACCGTTAAAAGTTTAATCAAAGCATTAAATCCCATAGAAATTGCGAAACAAAGCAATTTTTCTGGGCTCAAATAGAAGTTGCAGTTCATTTATAAAATTATATTTGAGAGAATAAAGAATATTACGAAATACAACAAAATGTTTGTCGGCTTACAAAAGACTTTAAGTCAGAGAAAAAGTTTAGTCATAAAACATGATCTGGAATGTAGAAGACAAATATATTTGTAATTACTTAAAGGAATTCTTTGGCAATAAAATTTGTTCGGAAATCTGTAACAAAAATGTAATTTGATAGGAAAACAGAAAATCTTTACAATATTCACAAACTAATCTGATTTAGATTAAACTACTTAAATACACACTGAAAATGATGCTAGTACTGTTGTTATTTCATAATGAATATATATTAATTATAATATATTTTATATATAAAAGCTACAACAATAAAAATTAAAGGATAAAAAAAATTGGAAAATTAATTAAATATATATAAAATTATAATTATATATAAAAGAGAAAAGACAATACATTTTTGGACACAAATATGTTATTGTTTATTTTTTAATTTGTTTTAAATTTTTTATATATTTTTCCCAATCAAAATCTTGGACTACAATTAAATATTATCAGATGCTTAAGTAAAATATATCTATATATATAGCGAACACACAATTAAAATATTTAATTACCTACTTTTAGGGGCAACCTTTTTAATGGAAAGAATTTTTTGCTGTCCGTCTATTTAGGATAAATATTTTATATTAAATTTATAACTCACTAAAAATAATTTGAATATTCACAAATATTATACGATTCTTATGTATATTTAAAAAAAAAAAACAATATACATCAACATACGTATACGTATACGTATATATATAAAATATATTTATTCAGCAAAAATGTTCAATTTTACTAAGCGATTAGTTTATATTGAATTGGATTGGTTTGCAAACCACAACTTCAAAGTATGTCTATTTCCATTTTAAAAACTAATTGTCATGTTACTCTGCTCTAAGTCTAATCCACACTTCCATATACCATCGCCCTTCGCATTTCCTAAGCACATCCTTAGCACATCTTCATTATCTTTCACTTTATGTAAAGTATGTCTCTCAATTATAGGGCTGCACTTCAACCTCAATCGGTCTGGCCACATAATTAAGCGAACTTTGCACTCCACAAAAAACAAAGCCCCACCCACCCACTAGACAGCCCCTCCACTTGATTTGGCATCCAACTTTGGCCACTTCGTTGCCGCTTTCCTAGTGCAAAGCACATGTCCAATATGCTGGCTTATATCATCTTTCAGCTGGTGTGGTTTGGGCAGCACTTTCGAAAAACGCTGACAGCCCCCACATCTGCCCAGTGCTGCTCCCGCTCACAAAAAATTCCACAAAAAAAGAATGGGAAAAAATTTGTTCAAGTTACTATTCAAACGCTTTTCAGCAGCTGCCGCACCAAAATCCCTTTTTAATTTTTCATGGCTGCCTGGCCCACTCCGTGCGCTCCCGCTGCACTTCATTCACTCAAAGTCAGCGCAAACAAAAAGCCAGTGGTGGGGGAGGCCATGCAGGACACACTCACACACACAATGCATATGCATATAGCTGGGGGTCTGCGCAGCATATTTAACCCATTGCAAACACATTTGCATGCACTCAACTCGAGCTCCAGCTGTGGGGCTTGGGGGCTGCGGAGTTTGTGGCCTCTCGTCTATTGCCTAACGTCTGACATCTAACAGCAAACGTCTCACATCTGAACGTCTCACATCTCGACTTGCGTCCATTTTACATTCCCAAATTCAAATTCTCATATGCTAAGCGTGAAAAATGACTTGCGCTGGGGTCAACCAGCGCCCCTCTTTGGCACCCCTCACGCTCTCCCTCTGCCAGGGCTGACAAAATATTTGCATAGTAAATGGTTTTATTATTAACTGTGTAAACTTTTATTTTTGAAGCCAGCTTCGACTTGAAGTACGTCGCTCTCTGCACCCGCCCCACCCCTTGGAAATATGGCCGCAATTTTCATAAAATGTTTTAACAAACTTGTTAAAATATTTGCCAAGTCGCTGGGGCTAAGATAATTTTCAATGGCCAGCGGTCAGTTTTGAGTGCACAATAAAAATAAAAATAACTGCACCGATGATGACCTCGAACATACCCTGTAAATGCAGCTCAGTTTTGGTTGACTTGAAAAACTCACATCTAGCTTAATGGACTTGAAAGAGCTTTGCCTTTGCTGATTCGCTTTAAAGCGAAACAAGTTTTGATAGACTTGGACATACCCTGTAATTTGCATATAAATCATATTCAAAATCTGGGTCAGCTTTAGTGTGGTAAAAACTATGAAAGACTTTTTTTTGTATTGCAAATTCAGTTTGATCAACTGTGATATACCCTGTAAAATTCATTATCTTCGATTGATTTGGTCCTGTAATCTTCTGCTCATTAATTTTTTCACATTTTTACAATTTTCTTTCATATAAATTTTATTCCGACTGAGACATACCCTGTAAAATCCAACATAACAACATTGCAGTTCCTTTTAACTATTTAATTGGCTAAGAGTGCATTAACTTGGCGTGACATAGTACTTTGATCAAGTATTATAATTATTAACAGAGAAAACTTTCATTCACACATTAGACATCACATCAGTCCCGTCCAACCTGTCGTCTCGTTTTTTTCTCTTCCTCATTAGCACCTATTCAGCCCCTTCCCCTGACGACCTCATCTGCTTAGCTTTAGCCCTGGGTATAATCAATTAAATCTTTCTCACGCTTTTAATTAAAATTTCCCTTGAGTTACATAATGAAGTTAACTCCTTTTATATATATAAATATATAAGTTTATTTTTTTACGGCAGCCGCGAGACACTATGACGTTGTGGTGTAAATTTGCCTTTTTAGCCACGCCCACTCCGGCTGTCGCCACTCACGTAAATAAAGCGCGAAATTTAAAGCTTAAATCTCATTAAAATGGTTTTATTGCCACGTTGTGGCACGCGCGGGGTGTGCTGCATTTGGGGTAGCTCTGGCGGTTGAGTGGGGTTGGCCAGGATGGCTTGGGTGGCTCGAGCGGGTTAACTGCAGCTTCCATTTCGCTACACATTTATTTTCTCGCCCATAGTTTCAATTTGGAGCGTAGCTGGCGCTGCGGGTGTCAATTTCATTGCGCGCTTTGAAGTTCCCGCAAAGCAAATGAAATATAGCAGAGCGCGGGGGAGTAGAGCGTTTCGTTCAGGGCGTTGGGGCGGTTGGAGTTTGGCGAGTTGCACAATGTGCCATGACACAATTGAAATCGATAGCAGACAAGCCATAAAGTATGAGTATTCCGGGGAAAAAAAGAAGGAAAAAACTATGGGGCGTATTTTGGAGACGTTTCACAAGCCAAACAATATTCATGCTCCAATAAGAGCAATGACAAAACTAAAAAAAACTGTGGTAAAAGTCACAAAAAAATATCGAAAAAAATATAGGCGAGGCAGTTCGAAGTGCTCGACTGGGAAATACCTCGAAAGTAACAGACTGAGTTGATTTTATGCTAGGTATTTATTTATTAGGTATTTATATTAAGAGACATACGGAATGAGAATGGTTTATAATCTGAATCACCTTATTGATAGCTTGTATATATATCATTATTTATTTAAAGATTCCATAGCTTTGAAGAAAACCTCATCAGCTTTCGTAGTATCCGAGTTCTAATCATTCCAACAGAACTTCAAACCTAACTAAATCCTCTCCAGCTCCTCATATAATGTAATTCAATTATGTATATTAAAAATATATCACAAAACTCTATGACTTCTCTACCTACATTTTACCCGCTTTAACAATTCTTAGAGTATAAAAAAAACGAATAAAATGGGTTCAAACTCAATTTGCGGCAATTTGGTTTTTTGGCTTCGAGTTGCTATTTTTATAACTTGGGCGTCGTAGCTAGCCAATAATTTTTGTTTTAAGTTTGGCGGCTGCCACGCACAGCTGGAGCAGCAGTGCCAGCAGCACTCCTTTGCTGGCACTCCACTCTTGGGCTTTCGTCGACTTGGGCTCTGTGCGCCTTTGGGGTAGCCGGCTGTGCGGAAAATTACACTAAAATAGACACAAAATGCTATTTGTGTTGCGTTTGCCACTGAATAATAGGCAAATGCCAGAATCAGGCAGCTAAACAAATTATTGAGTTTGTGTGCGTTCAGCTCCAGCCAAATTTGTGATGTCATAAGCGAGAAGCAAACAAAAAGCCAAAGTCAACTACAGAGCTTAGTTAGTATTTTTTTCTCTTGCTTGTAAATCATTAAAATTTGAGTAAAATGTTCTTTGACAAATTGATATGCTGGCTCAATTATTACAAAGATTTGAGTAACTTATATTTAAAAAATAAAAATAAATAAATAAAATAAAATAAATAAAAAACATTTAAAAAATCAAATTAAATTTTACGAAAATAAATTTCGTTTCGGAATTAAATTAAATTTATACGAGCTCAGCAGGTTGTAGTTGAATGATACATAATTTCTGAGGAATCTGTTTAGTCATTGGAATTATTGCACTGTATTTATGAGAAAGAAGAGAGAGAGAGTGTATTACAGGTAAAAGCATTTTAGCACACTCTTCTCATGCGCCTCTTATCTATCGCAATAAAATCACTTTGAATTTATAACTCGAGTCGGCCAGCTCCGAGAGCAGAAGCCATGAGTTACAGCTCTTTTCAAGTAAAGCTGCTGAATAGAATTTTTAATAATTTCAACACATATAGAACAGGTAAATAAGAGATTAAGAGATTACTAGAAAATACTCATAATTGAAAGATTCGAAAAGTTATTTCCAGCAAATTTGTTTCGGTAGAAAAACTGTTTAATTATGTTTGTGCTCAGATTTAGGCTTGCTTAGAAAGTGAATACCAATGAAAACCAAAAATAGAAATGGCTTAAAAGCAAATTAAACTGAGCATGAATTTTTGCATAACTCAGAGCCGTGAGATACAGCAGCACAGATGTTAGCTAAAAATAGCCTAACAATAATCCAACTTACTTTGAATAATTTCACTTCAGACTTAATGAATATTGATCACCTTAGAAATCATATTTGTTCCTTTCCTGCTGTGACTGACTTTTACGTTGTGAGCAAAGCATTTGTTTGGTGCAATAATCTTATTATTTATCATTTAATATTCATCATTATTTCAGCAATTTCTCGCTTTGTGTGATATTTCTCTGTCTCTGTCTCTGTCTCTCTTTCTACTCTATCTCCCTCTCTCTCTCCCTCTACTTGTCCATTTAAAAATTGCGACTGTTCATATTGAAAGCCCATTAAAGCATCGTTCAGCCAGTGACAGGCTTATTCGCTGGCATTTTGTAAAGTTTTTCAATGTGACAGTTCATTTTACAGTGACTGATGTCACACACACACACATACATACACACACACGTAAACACATAAAAATTGCATTAAAAATTGGCCAACAAAAAGAAAGCAAAAACAAATTAAAGGCCAAGTACATTTGGCATATAAAAATAAACAAACGAGCAAGAAAAGGCAGCTTAAATTAAAGTGCGAGAGGTAAAGAGATAAAGCAACAGCCAGAGAGAGAAAGAGAGAGAGAGAGAGAGAGAGAGAGAGAGAGGGAGAGAGAGTTGCAGCGAAAAGTTTTGCTGGGTTTAATTGTTTTGAGAGCAAAAAGTGCAGGCAGCTGTGAGGATTTGTTGTTTTAAATGTTGTTTCCACTTGTCTGCAGCAGGAGAAACAGCAGTGAGAACAACTGCAAGAAGCAGCAGCGACTGCAACAATCAAGAGTAAATATAAATAAAAATGCAGTAAAGTTGTTGAGCCTGGAACGAGGAGACAGGCCACTTATGCATGTCCTGTTGGCACCACACAAAGGCCCAAAGGACGGCGGCAGCAGCTACATACAGCAGCTGACAAGACCTGTCGAGCCAAAGACGAGCGCAGGAGACAAAGCAAACGCTAGTGAGTGCATATAATCTGAGGCTCATCATCTGCAGTTGTCTGGTGCTGGCTGCCAGCGAGGTGAATGCTTGGGGTAGGCGAGTGGGTTTAAGGAACACAAATCCCAGCCAAGACATATGCATATATATCCTTGCACGTGTGTCCTGGGCCTGGCTTCTGCCTGACTGCGAAAAACAATGCAATTCTTCCACACTTTTTGCCAACTCGCTCGTTTGTAAGCAAAAGTCCTTTAGCACACATTTTTGTGTATGCCAACGCATAAAAAGCACAACATGTCCTTTGCCCCTCTCTCGTCGTCTCTTTCTCCCTCTCTCTCACTCGGTCTGTTTGTCCTGCTGTAGATAGTAGTTAAAGTTGAATACGTGCGAGCTGTCTCTAGTTCAAACTCATATGCAAATAGCAGCAGACAAAATGCGTTTCCGCATTAATGCATTTTGTTTTGGCCAGCAGAGGGCTTAGGACATCCAAATGGATATTAGTTGTCATAGAGCTCACAACTGACACTTCATTCTTTCTAGTTGGTTATGCATAAGGCGAGTTCTCACCATAATCCCCAGGCAAATAGGGACAACAAAAGCGTAAATCATATTTATATGTACATAGATTTATAATAAATATATACAAATATTTTTAGTGCCTTTGCAAATCATTTTGAGCAATATCCGCAGATTATTTATATGTTTTTTTAGTCCACTTTGTTATTTAAATTATAAATATAAATAACTACATAAAGATATAATAATTTATGTAATGATTCTCTATAGAGTATTATATGTAATAGATATATAACAATATTTATAGATATTATATTATGTATTTATAGTTTTATTTTATTATAATATATTTAGTTTGAAGTAGTTATCCAAAATCTATATGCCGTTTAATGTTTATTAAATAATTTTTAACAAAAAGATAAAAATATTCCAAGGCCAATAAACGTAAAAATGACATTTAATTGAAGTATTTTTTAACTAAAAAGTCATACTTAGTATTATGATATCGTCTTCCAATTAATTTATTTTTATTTTATTACAATTTACTTTGCTATAGTTCCCTTAAACTTACCTTAAATTATTTGAACTGAAATGCCATTGGTTAAAGATTGCTTCAAAACACAATTATTTAAAATTCACTATTAATTATTCATATAGTATATGTACTGCTATTTAGCGCTTGTTCCCCTCTAGACTTAAACTGATTAAACATTTAGACTACTCACACACACACACACAGTTCAATCAGCACTCCGGCAGATTTTATTGTCGTATGCTCGTTCGTTGCGGGCAAGAGTTTCAGCTCGTTTTATTCTGCCACGTAATCAACTTAAATTTTGTCAGACGCTTGTCAGCTGAGGCAACTCGCCCGCCTCCTTTGCCACGCATGTAGTTATCTAAACTAAGTCACATACACACACACACACACACACACAGGTTGTGCGTGGTATTTGCCTAGCTGTTGCTGCTCTAAGTAGAGCAGAGGCAGAGGCAGCTTTCAGCTGGGCTAGACCCTTTTGCCAGCCTCTGCGTCGCGTTCGTCATTTTGAATATCTAACCGCATCTTTACTAATGCATGTGAGTGAGTATGTGTGTATGTGTGTGTGTGTGTGTCATGCAGGCCAGAGCCACTGCCTTAGTTTCAGTCACAGTCACAGCCACAGCCACAGTCGCTGTTGCCTTCCAATTAAGCAAAAATATAAAACGCTGTCAAGGACAAATGTGCATTTTAATTAAATTTTGTAGCCCAGCTCAACCGAGCAACCGCTCGGTCTCGCTTTCTTCGTGCCAGCGCTCTGTGCCATTTTGCTTGTCTGCTTGTTGCCAGTTTCTCAAGCCACTTTTGATTTAAAAGACGCCTGCCTTACGCCTGCCACAGAATATCAAGTATACGCAATGCAGCCCTGGCAGCCCCGTCGCCCGGCCTTGCTGTCATAAATCACTTGAGTCGCCTGCAAAATGTGCGTCTCGCAGCTGGCCAGGGGGCGTGGCCATAATGTGTAACTGTGCAAAATGCCCGAGGACCACATAAAATGCCAACGTGCAAAATTCCAGCCAAAAATACCAAAAAAGCAACACGACAACAGCAAAAATAATAAAAAAAAAAGAAAGAAACATTTCTTGTTTTTGAAGTAGTTGTTGTTGGCAGCGGTTGGACTGCAGCGATAAAGCGTGCCAAGTAAAAGATACATATTAATTGCTGCACACTCTGTGTGTGTGTGTTGAAATGCTAAACAGCAAAAGTTCGTGTTCTGTCTGCTGCCGTTTGTTGTAGTCACTAACAAATGGCCGGAGCTCCTAATCCGCAAGGAACATGGCAACACAGAGCCAAACAGCAGACAGCAGCCAAAGTAAACCAAGCCAAACCGAGGCAAACCAAACCAAACCGAACCGAACCAAACCCAAGCACACCAAAAACCCTAAAAACCAAAGAACTAAACTAACAAGCACAACGGGCGAGTGTAGCAAACGCCGTCTGAGCGAGCAGCTTCTCAGGCAGCGTCCAGCTGCAGAGGCGTCGACGACTGGGATATTGAATTTAATTAACTTTTAGTGAACTGAAATGAAATCGAAATGAACGTAGCTAAAGGTGTTGAAAAATATATAGGGAAATTGTTATTTTATTTTTGTTAATTTTTTTTTTATTTTTAGAAAAAATAAATTTAAGAAATTTGAATAATACAATAATAAATAAATTGTATATCCCTATTTTTTCCACAGTACTACTTTTTTATTTTTGTATATATATTTTTTTTCTATCTATTAAAAAATATATAACAAAAATTACATAACATTTTCCAAATTTAAATTTTTACAGACAATTATTTTGTAATTAAAATTTAATTTTAAAATGTGGGCTTATTAAATATTGAAAATTATTTACAAATTATTATTGTGTATTAAGTTCGTAATGATTTTCTTAAAATTTATAATTTACATTTTCTCATTTAAATAAAAAAATAATATTTATATATATATACATATTTAATTTTTTTTTTTTAATATTATACTAAAATGTTAGTTTACTTGTAGTATAATTTATTGCTGTGATTAATTCATCTTTTTTTCTATTTGTAGGTTAATTTATTTTATTTCTTATTTAAAAAGATATTAGCAGCAAATATTTCTTCTTAGAGTTCTCTGTTCCATTACATATTTGAGAAGTCTGAGTTTACTCTGCTAACAAGCTCTTACTATATGCTCTTATAGCTCTTAGTAAAGAATTTCTTTCAATTCAAAATCCAAGCACTTCAGTTTTCTCCCTCTCTTCTTCATTCTCTCTCTTTCTGTCTGTCTCTTTCTTTCTTTTACTTTCCTTCGTTGCCTTGGCGAATGTCATTTCAATTGCCATTTAGCTCTCATCGCAGCCCCCCTCCACGCATTGGATGCCAACGTCTCTGGCTGCAGACGTGCCTTCCGCTGTGTCAACCGAAATGTTGTCTTGCTGAATTATGCCACGACGCACTTAATCATTTGCGTTTTCTTCTGCAGCATCCGCAAAAGTTTTTGCATACCAACGGCTTTCCCTTCGCCTGTTGTTAGTTGCAACAATTTTTGTTTGTTTTTGGACATTGGCAAGTTTTGGCGTCTGCTGCAGCGCTAAAGACCGCAAAGAGCATGAGTCGCTCGCTGTTGTTGCGTGTCCTTGTCAACTGTCTGTGGCTGTCTCGCTTGCACTCGCTCTCGCTGGGTCTGTCTGTGGGTCAACATTTCAACTGGCAACCACAATGAGCCACTTGAGAAAACTTTTGCTAGTGCGATGAATTTAACTAAGAACTTTTGGCGTTTGGCGCTGCGGTTGCTATAGACGTGAGAGCGGCCTCCCCCCTCTGCTTGTGCTCGTTACGCCCCCACAGTGGTGGCTCACCTCATAGTGAGTCAATAGTGGGTACACGGGCCTCCAGCAGCAGCAAAACCTACCGCAACAAGCTCGAGTTGCGAGCGTGTGTTTGTGTTTTATTTGTTGGGCATGCTGGTCGTATGATTAATATTAAAGTTGCCACAGAGTGAAAATTAAGCTGGGCGCCAGCGACAGGCGGCATAAGTTTGCCCAGCAAACGACTGGGCTTGGATGTCTTTGAAGCGAAATCATTCCTCCTGGGGAGGGTGTAAGCCGGGCACAAGGCGACTTTTGCCCAACGTTTAAATCAGATAAATATTTTCTTGTTGTTGCCGTTGTTATTGTGTGTTTTTCTTCTTCTTGCAAGAAGTTGGAGGCATGGTGTCGTGGCATTTGCTGGTGTTATAAACCTGCAGGCGGCAACTTAATTTCTTTTTTGTTATTTACTTTCTTTGTTGTTGAGTTTTTTTCTCTCGCCCGTCAGAAAACTGAAGCTCAAATAAACAAGACATTTGCTTTGGCTGTTGTTGTTGTTCACATGTGTTGTTGTTGTTGCTGCTGCTGGTCTAAAAATAAACGAATTTCATGTGAAAATCCCTGACAGTCACTTCACGTTTCATGTTCCACGTTCCACACACGAACCGTTCGGTATGCCCATGGTCCAATGCGGCGTATGAGTGATTTGTTTCACATCATAAATCTGTGTGTGTGTGTGCCTGAGCGTGTTTGCGTGCCATTGTGAGTGTGCGTGTGTGTGTATATGTGTGTGCGTGCTCTTATTTATTCATAAGCGCATTTCGCTCTGCAACCATATCGTATTTTTTAACATCTGAAAATATATGTGTATGCATGTTAAGATGGTGAAAAACAAAGCGAAACTGTGCTTAAATATCGCGATTCCTTGTAATTACGGCTCACTCTCACCGCCATTGGCTGTGGAGCTACTCACTCAGACGTTATCGAGTGTGCGCAAGCAAACAAATAATAAGAATTGTGACTTTGTCTGCGTTTCAAATTCACTCAATCGCACCACTGAGCAATTTAGGCCTGAGGTGCTCAATTGGTTGAAGATTTGTATGGATTAAAATATTAAATATGGAAATTAAAATTAAAAAATAAACATTAAATATTTATGGATCGTATTGCTATGGCTTAAATACGATATATTGAAATTAAAATTCAAAATTAAAATTCATATAAATAATTAATTCACAAAATGGGAAATTCTGTTAGAGGCGAAACAAATTGTATAGAAATTAGTTTCATTTTCTTTGAGAAATATTCATATTTATTTTTATTATCTTAAAATGATAATAATAAAATTAAAAATTTTTATTTAGCTAAAAATAATTGAAATTATACAAAATTAAGACTTAAATATATATATCTACTTAATTAATTTAATAGGAATTATTAAATGTAATTATATTAGTATTAAAATTATATAAATATATTTTGGTGTTTTTTTTACAGCTTTAAAATAAAAATGCATTAATATATTAAAAATTATTAAATATTATTTTTATAGAATAATATACATATATTAGTTTTTTTACATATGTAAAAAGAAAATTAATTCACTTTTATAAAAATATTTTTTATATAAATATTACAATGTGATATATAAATATAAAGAAGAAAAGAATTCAATATTTGATAAATTATTTTATCTTAAATTCTTTCTCCAATTTCCTCTCTTCTAACATATTTCCAGAATGCCATTTGCACTTGAAACAATATTTTGTATGGCATTTAACCATGTACTTTCAATATGAGATCCACATTCAACTCTCTCCCTCTCTCTCTGTCTGGAATAAGAGTTGCTTCAGCGCTCGACATCTGTTGTTGAGTCGTAAAAAAATCCATTGCCTACTTATTGGGGTATTCATCATTTGACAGTTTTCAACATGCTGCACGCTGGCAAATCCTTTACACCCGCAACACTATAACTTCCGCTCCAACTCGATCAGCTGCAAACCATTTTGGTCCTGCCTCAAGCCCAATCCAATCCAATCCAATCCAACGCAACCCAAACCCACCCATCCAATCTGTCGGCCGTCACGCCGTCATAACGCAGGCGATTCAACAATTTCCACTCATTGCGCTCAGTCAATTGCCAACCATATTTCAATTTTATTTTATTATCGCAATACAGAACCGAGTTGTATCTAAGGGATACAGCTACGGAGCCTGTGTGTGCATCCTTTGCGTTCATATTGTATTAAAGGCGCAGCCCCGACAAGGGCCTGGACTGTGGCCATTGTTGTTGCCCAGGCATCCACTGCCGCCTCGACTTCGGCTTGGCCTGGCTTTTAAGCCATCTGAGAAAAAAGTTATTGATAGTTACGGCACGCCCACACGCACAGCTGCCTCCCCTCCCGCCTCACCTTGCCCCTTCGGCAAACATTTTGATTTGACCAAAAATCTCGTTTGCTCTCATGCTCTCTCTCTCTCTCCCTCTCTCTCCCTCTTTTTCTCTCTCTCTCTCTCTCTTTCGGCACGCTGTCTCGCTCTGTTGTCTCTGCATGCAATACAGGAATTTTGCATAATTTATTAGGAATATTTAATAAAAAATACCACAAGGCAAACACACTGAGAGGCTGAAAAGGGAATTGCGGATGAGTGGCTGGCGAGCGAGCGGGACAGCACGAGCAGTTTTGGCGGCGAATTGTATAGCGCTTTGCCCGCTTGGCCGCTTGCCATTCCAAATGGCAGCCGCTTGGCAAACTTTACGCTTCGTTAGCTTCTGTTCGCTGTGCTCCCAACTCCCAGTTCCAGTTGCCAGTTGCCAGTTGCTAGAGTTTCCCTCGCCCCTCTCCCATCCACGTTCTCCTTTGTCCCATTCGTGTGCAGCAAAATGCGTTGAGCTACATTTATGCTTTGTTTTTTCTTTTCTTTTCTGTTCATTTACACACACACACACACACACACACACACTTACACACTCTCTCAACTTGCTTGCATTTGCAATGTAGATTCATTTTTGTGAATTTATGGTGGAAAAACTCACACGCCGTGCACGAGGGCAAGGTCTGCATGGGTGGCGTGCGCAAGCAGTGCACAGGGGTCCAACACAATGAAAGCAGTGTTCCCCTTGCTGAGCGTACTCTATATGGCATTTATGCAGGGAATGAGCTATGAACGTGATTAGAATTACTTGGAAGGACAGAGGGAGAGAGGGAGATACTTTCAAGTGTAAAATAAGTTGAATTTGATGTTCGTATACATTGTATTGGCTTCAAATTTGCAGACTATAGTATGAAGACTATATATTTTCCAGATAAATATTAATTAAAATTAATTACAAAAATTATTATTAATTAATTTATAGTCTTCTTTTCATACTAAGTCCACATAGAACATCATTAATTTGTATATATTTCTACCTGTCCAATATATGCAGTTAGGGTATACACAAGTCGACTAGCTTGTTAAGCCTGCTCTATTCTCTTTCTTTAGTTTCGTTGCTGTTGTTATTGTTGCAAAAACTTTACGCATTCATTTTCATGGCTTCGCAAGAAGGTGTAACTGTGCGCGCGTGTGTGTGTGTGTGTGTGTGTGTTGGTGTTAGTAAGCCTTTTAACATAAATCATTGACAGCGCTCGTTCCCTCGGCCCGGCTGCGCATCAGCTCAGCGCCAGGTCCTTTGGCATTGATTTGATTTGAAATAGTTGAAGCATAAACTGACAGCTGAAATATCGTTTTACATGGCAACGAGCGACAACAACGTTGCGTCTGATTAGTCAGTCAGAATTGCCAGATTCCCGGCCCCCTCCACTCGATCGCAGCACTCAGCACCTCTGCCCCGCTGCAGCATTCCATTTGACACGCAGCGTGAACTTGACATTTTCGCGTGTTTCGCTTGAATTTCGCATTCGCATTCGAATTCGCAATTCGCAATTCGCAATTCGCATTTGCCATGCAATTCAATTTTCGAATGACACCCAATGGAACCCTTCAAACGCTCCGTTAGTTTATTCCTTGTCAATGGTTCGTCAGCCCCGGGCCATTCATTACACACACATTGATGCAGTCATTCAAGCGTGTGTGTGAGAGAGAGAGAGAGAGCGGGAACAGAGTGAGGGAGAGAGGGACAGCGCTTAACCCGCACGCATTTTATTTTGATGTTTGCTTGCAATTGTTATCTTATCGCACATATTTTATAATTTCGAATGTTCTGCCTGCTTGTGTCTTGTGCTATCTCTTTCCCACTCACGCAGCGCCATTCTCGCTGGGTATACAGCAATCACATAATGGCATCCCAGTGGGGTCAACAATGGGTTAAGTGCCCGCAGGCTCAGTGTTCGTGACTCGTGTGGCGCATTCATTAACCCCCTCCTGGGGGCTAAAGACCGTTCGGATCTTTGCTTGCCATTATCCTGGCACGTTTCCCAACAACAACAACAACAACAAGAGCATCCTTTAAGGCCTTTGTATTACGTCCCTGCTGTTGCCTGCCCATTGATGATGCCCTTTTAAATACTTGCAAAATGTAGCCGAAAATAATTTCATAACGCACACATTTTGGGCTCCCTTCTTGTGCGTCTTCTTCATCGTCTCCTTTCGGCTTCCGTTTGCTACTCATTTTGGCAGCTGCTTAGTTTTACAAATTGGACTAGAGCAACAGCAGCAGCAACAACAACAACAACAACAACAACAACAACAACAACAACAATGAGGACTATCCAAATCGAAAAAACATTGCAAAAAAAAATTGCTTGAAACTGTAATCTTTTGCTTCACGCTTGAATACATCATCACACACACACACTCACACATGGATATCCCGTTGGGTGTATGTGTATGCGTGTGCGTGTGTGAGGGTCGTTTGATTTTTCATAGCGCAGCATAGACATATAAAATATAAATAGAGCAAAATGAAAGAGGCGAAAAAAATACTGAAAGCGTATATGAAAAACTAATACATGAATGATGTATGTGAATGTGTATGTGAGTGAGTGTGTGTGTGTGTGTGTTTAGACACGTGTAAAGCCAAAATATTTTGCAAGTCAATATATCAAAAAAATATTTGGCGCGTTTGCTGAATGCAAAGATGAATGAACATCCGAATTTTTGTTTGTGTATATTGCGGCAGAGAGAGAGAGAGAGAGAGAGAGAGAGAGAGAGAGAGAGAGAGAGAGAGAGAGAGAGAGAGAGAGAGAGAGAGAGAGAGAGAGTGTGAGCGCGAGGAATATGAATATAGTGAGCGGGGCAGACGAGCGGGCAAACACACAGTGCCAGAGTGGGAGCGAGGGATGGAGAGACATAGAACAGTTTTAACTCAACGGTAAAAACACAAAACACAGTCATGATGACGCTTGAAGAGTCACCTAATACCCTGTAAATTTAATATTTTAGCTTTTTTCAAAAAGTTAATTTATTTTATTTTATATTATATACATATTAGTATTAATATTTTTATAATTGATTATAGTGTTTAATATTTTTAAAATTTAATATTTATTATTATTATATAATTAATTATTATGCATAATTTAATTATCTACTTTGCTATACACATCCAAATATTTAGTATAATTACGTAAAAATAAAAATAATTTTTAGTATTTTACATATAAATCTAGTCTTTTTTATAAATTGATATCAATTTTATACCAACAAGTTTTCTACTCTTAATGAAAATCGTATATACCCTTTACACCTGCCAGGTACTTAGTATAATTAAGTGCCAGTTGTGCCTTTGTGGAAAATAGAGCTAGAGTATCGTAAAGTTTCATGTGTGGAATTCCATGTTATTTTTGCTTTACTACAAATGCCCTCACTTACTCTGCCTCTCCCTCGCGCTCCTGTTCTCTTCCGCTCCGTAGTTAGTCTGCATTTTGTTTTAAACAAATGAATTCGCCGCCGAGGCGAACTGGCAAACATTAATCAAAAGTTGCCGTCCGCTCTGCAGGTTGCGTCTTTCGCCACGACCGGCAGTGGGGGGCGTTTATTAAAGTGCCGCATCATGACTGGGCAAATTTAAGGCGTAGAGATACTCTGGCCAAAGGTCAAAGGTGGGGCACAGCAGCTGTTGACCGCCTCAGTTGAATTAGGCCAACATATGCCATGGGAATTGCGAGTGTGTGCGAAATTGTGGAAGCGTGACAACCTGGAATTCAACTTGACCTATAGCGCCATATATAGAATGATAGAATATATATACCCAGGGGTATACATATGTATATAATAAGTGCATAATCTGCGTAATGAGAAATATACTTCGTCAACACACCATTTTACAATGAAATTATTGACGCACTTAAAAATGGTTTCATAAATATTTGTTGCACGCATTTTTTATTAAACACAAACAAAATGGCGTGTGAGTTTTTATGTATAAAAATATGACGAGCTGCAAAAGGCAGTTCAGGTTAGCAAAATACACTAAGCTTTAAGGGAGCACTTTGCTAAGGGAAAGAATTTATAAATAAGAAATAATAAAATAATATTTTACAAATTTACAAATGAATAAATTTCTGAAATTTTTTAAAATTCGTTAAAAACAAATTTCTGAAAATTTGTTAATAAATATGGAATAATAATAAAGAAAATGTGAATGTAAAAATATAAAAAAATATATATTAATATATTTTTTATATTGTATTTTATTTAAAATATTTATAAATATTAATATAAATAAAATATTTTTTCTTTTTTGAATTCACATATGCTTGATCATCAATTATTTTCAAACTCAATTATATTGTTTAAATTATTCTACTTTACTAAAATAGTCTTAAACTTTTAATGAGGGTAAAAAACTTTTCGAAACTCTTGGAAAAGTCCTAGCGAAACTTAATTAAGTTTTATTTATATTACAAAACAATTGTATCAAATTTTTATAATTTTTTAAAATTTGCTCAACTATTTTTATTTAAATTGAGTAATATCCATAACACTCTTAAGACTTGTAAAGTTTCCGAAAAAGTAAAACAAAGCCAAGGGCTCTCAGAACTTTGAAGGATTTTTCAACATTTCAAGTTTTACTTTGCGTCTTTTATTTGTTTGCTTTCAAGTGAAGCGGCGCCAAAAGTTTTAAGCTATCATGCAAAATTGTATCAAAATTATGAATTTTCTTATATACATATTAAATATATATATATATATATATATATATATATATATATATATATATATATATATATATATATATATATAGGTGTGTATATGGTATATGCCTGCTCCCCAGGTAAGCGAGATTTGATAATTCGTCGTATGCCAAATTACTTTAGTGTATTTTAGCTCGTTTGTTTAATCAGGTCGTTTAAATTGCATTTCGCTGTTATGTGCATTGCCATGAATATTTTAAAAGACTCAAACACACACACATCACACTGAGTACCGCCATTTGATTGTCCTGATTTTGTTCCTGTTGCTGTCAGGCTTTCTCTGTGTGTGTGTGTGTGGCACGTGTAATGTGAAAATTGTCCTTGACTTTGTGTACGTGTACCTCGGGTGCTTCATCCCTTGCGAGTTTGTTTAATTGCTCACACACACACAGACACTCACACACACACACGCATAGAAAGCGAACAGTCCTAATGAATGCAAATGAATGGCTGCCACGGCCAAAGGCAAAAACAACAAGCTTAACTACTAAAAATATTTATTATGCTTAAAAATAAATGCCAAAAAATTAAATTTCATTGCAAACACGCGGGCACACAAACACACACACACACACACACACACACACACACACATAGGGCATAACTGCATTCTGGCGTGTGTGTGTGTGTGTGTGGGGCTGTGTATGCCCTTTTTCTGCTTTGTTTGTTTGCACATTTAATTTAAATATTTAATTAAAATTTTGAGCGCGGATTGATTCAGACAATTAAAAATAGCACGCACGAGCATAGGGGCTATATGGTATAGGGTATTGGCTTAAAGATTATGGGAGATAGGGAAGGATTATAGGGTATTGGTTATAGGCCAAACAATTGCAGGTTATTAAATATTAGCTATAGAGCACACGTGTATGGCATATATGTAGCCTTGAAGATTACAGGGTATATGGATAAAGGCCTACAAATGATAGGTTATAAAGTATTATCGTAGAGTAGTATCGCAGGGTCTATGGAACGAGGTATATGGTATTCGGTGTGGGTATAGGGTATATGGCATACATACGTTATAGACTAAGGTATATTCTTAAAGATAATAGAGAATAGGGCTTAAAGCTTCCAATAATAATGATACTCTAATCATATAATGTTATATAAAATAACACTTATGTAGGGTATTGGCTAGCTTGTCTTACCATCGACCAAAACTTGACTTTGGCTCCGCTATTGTTTACCTGTTTGATTATTTTTGGCTTTTATTGTTTATGAAAAACAAATTGAACAAATTTGACGCTTTCCTCGCTTGCTGTTGGCAGTTTGTAAATGTTCAAGAGAAAATAGGCGTATGTGTGTGTGAGAGTGGGTGTATGTGCGGGTGTGTGGGTGTTTGTATTTGTTTGTCCATAATCATAATTAAAAATTGTTAGATTTGCCTGCGGCGCGTGTGTGCCAATGTAAAATTAAACCAACACCGCAAAAACAACACGCAAAGCGCCTTGCCGCAAGTGTATCTATGTGTGTGTGTGGAAGTGGCTGAGTGTGAGTGTGTGAGTGTGTGTACGTGTGGGTGGCCTCTGTTTGCGTTTGTGTGCATCTGCTGCAAGAGGCGTGAGTCGCTTTTGTTTTATTTGCATTGTTCGGCTGCTGGTTCCATTGCCAGTTCCACTCCCGGTTCCACTGCTGGTTCCATTGGTTCCTCACTGATTCTTTGGGCTGGGCTTTGGGCTTTGTTTACGCTTCGGCTTTCATGTGCACAAATTGTTTACGGTTTTTAGTGCCTTTTATTATGCCACACAACAAATCTTGCAAAAATCTTGCCAGGCAAAAAATTTAGTGATCTTTTTTTTCCATTAATCCATTGAAAATAATAAAATACAAAAATTCGAAATTAGTTAAAAAGCTATATTTAAAAATATATTTTTTTTTATCTATTTTATATACATATGTTAAGTTTACCTGGTTTTTCCATTTGCCAAAGACTTGCTTTTAAAATTTATATATATATATATATATGTTTTTCTTACATTTCATATTCCCTTAATATCTTGAGTCACTCTAAACCTAAGTAAATTCTTATCCTACACAAAATCTCAGATTGACAATAATTTCCCTGAGCTAAAGAGCATTTGCCCATGAGCTCAGCTGGAATCTATTAGACACAGCCTAAGTAGTCAAGGGCTGCAGACATGCCCCAGCCACTGCACCACTGCACCACTGCACCGCCCAAAGCACACACACACAAACCACATAATATACAAACAATGCGCTCTGCGTCTGCTGCTGCTGCTGCTTCTTCTTCTTTTTTTTTCAGGGGCACAAGAAAAAAGCACTTAACGCCCGTTCAGGCTGCATAATGGCATATGGAAGCCACCACCACAAGCCAAGCTCTCAGCACAGACTCCAGCCTCAAACACACACACACATAAAACACTTTCGCCTTAATGTGGCTGCTGTTCGACAAAAATGCATTTCATTTGTGGGCAGAATTTGCACCTAATGCGGCAGAGCTGATGGGGCTAAAAGCGAGATTGGGGATTGGCAATGGGATTGCAATTGCGATTGGGCTATTGCCAATGATGCAAGCCAGAGCAACCAAAATTTAAAGCTCTTTAGTGTGGCTCGAAGTGAAACTTATGTGTGCAGCTTGACCTTTGACAGCCCCAAGCAAACACAGAGAAAAACCCCCCAAAAAAGGAGAACAAAAGTGGAGCAAAGCTGACAGCAGGCAGCAGCCGGCAGGCAGGCAGCAGGCAGCAGGCAATTGGTTCAGAGTCCAAGGGCCGCATGTTTTTAACTTTTGCAAGTTGTCTTTGCAATTTCTGATCCACTGACCTGAATGGCCAACCAGCTCAATATATATGCATTCCCATATATCGCATATACGCCTACATTTTTGATGACCAAATGCTTTTCAATAACAGCAGCAGCAGCACAAAAGCCAACAACAATGGAGAGGATGAATGGTCAGGCAGCTGATATGGCTGCAACTGTGCCTATATATATATATCTCCTCAGGTGTGCCAGCTATATATATATATATATATATATATATATATATATATTGGGATTTGCATAAATACAGCTACAGTAAATGTCAGCTAAGTGCAACTGTCTGTCAACTGCAGCAGGCGTGATGCAGCGTGCATGCTTAACTATTTATAATTGGCCAATAATAGATAGGGCTGAAAATGTTGAAAATTCAAATGGCCTTAATGACAATTTCTATGAATAGAAGCTGCACTGTAAATGCCAGTGCGCTGCCGTAACTATTTTTTATAGAATATTTGACCCCCGCCTCCACTCACTGCCACTCTGTCTCTCTCTATCTCGCTCTCTCTCTCTATTGAATGGAGGAGTAGCCCTGAAATTTATTTCAAACTAATGCCATTAAATATATTACACTGCCCCAGGTCCAGCACAGTTTGGCCGCTTTCAAATGAGGTTTATGCGGGCTTAGTTCATGTCGTGGATTGTTTTTGCTTTATCCTGTCGATTGTCACCATAAAATCCATAAAACTGGCCAGTTATTATAAATGGCTCTCGGCTCAGTGCTAACAATAAAAAACATTTTCCTTTTCATTTTCATTTTATTTGTATGTAAATTTCCATCTGAGTGGGTGTGTGAGTATGTGAGTCTTCCATACAAATATTATTCTATTTATTAAAAATAGCAAAAGATTTTGTCATAATCCGCTGCATTTAATTGACTGCAGCTAAAACGTGATGTGGGTCAACGAAAACCTTTATATATATAGATAATAAAAATAACATTTAAGTACAGCAACAGTGAGTTATGTGCACATATGTACAGTTATAATTTGTGACCAGAGCCCCCATGGGGGCCATGCCCAATCAATGCATAAAAAAAATTATGTTATGCCGCTGGCCAGTTTTTGTATTAATTTTAATTGTGATTCTCACGTGCGAATATTTACATTTAATATTTCCATTAGTGCAATAAAATTCATATAGATTTTTTTTGTTATTCAATTAGAGTTTGGGGTTGGAGCGGCTTTAATATGATTAAATATATAAAATAAGGCAGGGTGTAAAAAAGCTGCTATAGTCTCATGGAATAATTCACACAGGATTTATCAATATGAAGAACAATTCAGGCTGAGCCTCAAATGAATGAGTTTGTTTGAAAATTCTTTCAATAAAATGGAATTTAAAAAAAGTTTTAAATTCAACTAAAGTAGAGGGCGAGTTGTAAATATATATATATATATATATTTATATATATATATATATATATATATATATATATATATATATATATATATATATATATATATATATATATATATATATATATATATATATATATATATATATATATATTACAAAGTAAATTATAAAGTAAATTTTTAATAATTTATATATATTTTTTTTTAATTCAATAAAGAATTTAATATAATTTAAAATATTTTAGTCCACCAACAACTCAGTACACCGGATCATCCGGAGTTAATCAAAACTAAAACACTTTTACTTCTTATCCTTGAACAGGTCTCTAGCTACAACTAAGCGTAGAATCAATCAGTTGATGTGCTATTCCCTCTATTCCAATTTCTCAATATTTACCTTTAGGAGATGTTCTATCAGCGCTGCGCTAATAAACAAAGACTTTCACTTGGCTGATTATTGTCATTGAACTGAAAACGCGACAACGAGCGCAAAGTGTAAATGGAAAAGAAATCATGACAAGTTTTCCAAGGGAAAATTCACCCAGCCAGCTATCCAGTCAGCCATCCATCCAGCCAGTCAACCATCTGAGCTTAGCTGGCAGCGCGCGTAGATGTTGTTTCAAAGTTTCCCGAAGCAATCAGCTAAGACAGCTTTGAAGCTATGTTGCAATTGGAAAAGTCAACGGCTGCTTTCAATGCCAGCGGCAATATTGTCTTTCCTTTAAGGAGAAGTCGCCAGGCGCACAGGGAAATTGAAAACAGCAGGCAGGTGCGCGAGTAGGAAATGCAATCAACCAGCTGCTGTTGCTGCTGCTGCAGCTCTACTCCTACCTGCCACCTGCTGCCTCTGCCCTTGACCCATCTATCCATCAACTGGTTCTGATTTTGTTTTCTGCGCAACATATTTTCTAGATTTTTTCGAATTTCGCTTGAGCTATGCGTTGCATAGCACAAATTTTATAACCTCCATAAATAGTTTGCATAAGAAAATATTTGCTTGCAGTTGAAATTGAAGCGAATCGTTTACCAAGAGCTGGTAGGGTCGAGGCCAGAGATGAGACTTAATTTTATTTAGGAAAACTTTTTAAAAATAAATTTAATTTTTATTTATTTTCAAGCTAAACTCTCTGTAATAATATACTATAAAATGGGAATAAATTCTTTTTGTTATTAATTTGATTAAATATCTGAAGAACTCATATACCAGAAGCAACCCATTTAAATTATTCTACTGCAAGAGCTTCAGTTGTAAAAATATATATAAATATATTCTCAATTTTTTTATTTTTTTTTTAACTCCAATAATTTTATATAAAATAGGAAAAAATTATTTTTTTTATTCATTTCACTTCTATAGCATATAAATAAGTAACTTAACTGATTCTACTGCTTGCAATATTAAATATATACTAAATACATATGTAAATAATACTTAAAATATATAAAATTATATTCTCTGCATATCCATTTATTTTTCGAATTTTCATCCAACTTGGCACATCACATATTTATTTCAAAAGCTGGACTTTCCCAACAAAAAGTAAACTCCATTAAAAATGTCTGATTCGCTGGCTTTAAAATGCATTAATTAGCAGTGCGTCAGTCAATCAGTCCATCTGTCAGTTAGCCAGGCTGCACAAGCTCTATTGCATATAGATTTTTATGCAAACATATAGAAAAAAACTTTATTATTTTTGTATTTTCGTATTCTTGTTTTTTATGCCGCACATAGTTTGTATAACTTTACATTTTGCAAATAGTTGCGCTGCAAACACAAATACAAATACGAAATATAAAGTGCAAATAAATGGAATAATAGATGTGGCATTGGAACTTTCGTTGACGAGGCAATCAGGCCTGAAGCGAACTGCTATTCTTGCTCCTCTATGGCATGCGCTGCAAGTGCAAATCGAGTCAACATTCGCGAGATGCGAATCTATTATAATATTATTGGGTTTTTATGCGAGCGCGCTGAAAGCGTAGAAAGTTGCGAAATCCTTGGCATACAGCGAAATGCATTTAACGAGTGCATGACACAACCCAGCGCGGCGCCAATGAGAAAAATGCGAACGTCAAATGGATTTTTATAGCCCAGACGCTGAGAGATGCAAGCTGAAGTGCCGCGGGACAGGGGGAAGTGCAGCGTAAGCAAATCAAATTTCCGGTGGCCTTAAAGCTCGGCTTAGCCACTTTGGCAACGCTCAACGCGAAATCTTTTAAAGTGCCATGGCCAGGCCATTAAATTTGCAGTTGGCCCAGTTGACTGAGTTGGCTGAGTTGGCTCGGTTGCCACTGTTGCCATGGGCACCTGGACCTGCACCTGGACCAGGACAATTAGCTGCTGAGTTGGCCTAACGAAATGCGCCCCAATTTCGCTGATTTCCCCAGCAGCCTTCACACAGAACAAACTTTTGCCCAAATAATCAATAACTGTCACACAATCAAATTGCTGACCATCCAGCCCAGTCCAGCCCCGACCAGCTTTCCACTCTTATCTCGTTAGCCCCAAACTTGTTTTGCCAAAAGTTTTGGATACAAAACCGATGCGTTGTTTTCATTTGTTTTGATTGGCGTTTGCAATTCGCTTTCAGAGAAAGTGAAATGGCATTGTGTATGCATCAATCGAATGTGTAACTCAATATTTGAATTGAATATTCAATTAAATATACACGCATACACACAGACACACACCAACTGAGCAGCGGGACATGCTGGTTGCTCATGAATATGGACTTGAGGTCGTTGAGCACAATGGAAAGCTATTAAACAATTGTTAGAATAAATAGTAATATAATAGATTCTACTCGCTGCATGCATTTGTTCCATTTCAGCCAAATTGGTTTTATACATTTGCGCACAAAGCGAATTCTGCTTATACAAATGTAAATAAATAAATGTGTATATACTCATAAAGTATATGTATGTATACATAGTGCAACAAAAAGGTATTCACCATTATTTTGTGGCTAAGAGAAAGCAATAAAAATATATATGTATATAAAAAATTCAAATAAACGAACAAAAATATTCAAAATTGTGAAAGAGAAAAACAAAAATTAGCTGAAAACATAATTGATTGATTTATACATATATATATTTCTAAATTTTTTTATATTATTTTTTTCTTATTATTTATCTGTAATTTATTTATTTCATTTTACTATTTTTTTTTTTTTTTTTTTTGACTTATTTATTTATTCATGAATATTTATTTTTATTCCCACTCAAATTAATCTTCAGCACATATTATACGTCAGCATATTTGCCAGTTGCAAAGCACTTAACATGTTGTATTTTATTTCTTAAGTGCAGCAGTCGCAAAACTGAATTAAATTACCTCTAAGATAAGAAAACTATTTATATTAATATTTCATATATTTTTGTATGCACACTCAACTCAACAATGGAGTGGCCTGGCCCTGTCCATTATCATAAAGGTTTGCCTCTCACATTTAATTCTAAAGTGCTGCCAAAAAGAAATATATATTTCTGATGACTTGCCAGAAACTATGCCAGCAAAAACTTTATGAATTTGTAACGCATTTTGGCCAACATTATTTTCTATGGCTATTTCTATTATATGCCTTACCGCTTTTGCTTATCCATTCGAATGTTGACGGCGTTACGCCTATTTCTCTGTGCTCATTGTTATGGCGTGTGTGTAGTAGAAGTGACTGATATAGGGTATATTATGGCTGAGCTGCAGTTAGTAACAGTTGTGTTGTCTATCAAATATTTAGATTGACTTCTTAAGCTGCATATAAATTAAGCTAAATATATATACCTGCATTATAAAATAAAGAGATTTATGGCTAAGATAAGTTAATTTATAACTGAAGTTTGCCCTTAACACAAATTGCTTCAATTCACGTAGTAATATTTATGGCATGAGGTATGCTCTGTAGGCCACATTCAAATATTTCCAATTTCTCCCAAGCTAAATAATTCGAATGTCATATTTAAGAAGAACAAGCACCAGCAGTAGCACAATCCTGGCATAAAGTGCGCATCAGCTAGTCGAGCAGGTTTGGCCTAGAGCCCTGTGCCTTGTGGGCTGACATTTTATTGCCTTTGCCATCAGATGCACGCCCACACACACCTATCCCCACACACACGCACACTCACACTCACGCTCACACTCATCTTTTGAGCTAATTTAATATTGTGCTTTGTATGATTTTCACATATTATCAAGAAGTTTTATTGCGGCAATTGAACACGTTTGTCAGTCAGAAAGACGAGCGAGCAGGTTGCCACTCGTCCTTGTTGTCCTTGTCGTAAAATTGAAGCACCCACAGTATTTTGATATTTATGTTTAGAAATTGTAAACGTATGCGAATGTATGTGTGTGTGTGGGTGTGCGTAACGGTTTATGCGGGCCCCCAAAGCATTTTGTGGATGTGGTCGACTCGCCTTTGTTTTGCTGGGTTGTTTACTTTTATTAGCTTCGGTATTATTGGTTATTGCGGGGAGGAGCAAGCACACACATATACTCAGTGGCAATACAAAGATGAGAGGCGCCGAGGAGAGCGTGGCATTTAGCCAAAAACAGAAAAAGAAGGTAGTCTATGGCTGATTATATAATTTAACTTTTATTTCTACATTTATAGCTCAATAAAAGGCAAAGCAACATCCCCGGCATTGCCAAGAGCTGTTTAATTTATCAACCAATCGAGTCCGCATATTGAAAAGCACTTTACGAATTTATTATGCGCCTGGCCGGGCCGCAACCAAAAGATAAACGCTTTAATAGCCAACGAAAATGTTGCATTCCGGGCTCTGTTACCTTTGACAGCCAATAAATATTAATGTACTTTATGATGGGCATTTCCTAATGTCAAATGCTTAGCCCGATTTGAGCAAGTTATGTAAGTCAACAGACTTGGCAAATTGAAAGAGATTAAAAATAAATTAAACTATGTTAATTATTATTTTATATTATATTTATTTTTATTATTATGATATATTAATATTATTTATACTAAATATATATATATATTTTTTTTATTAAAATTTAATTTTTAAATATCCTGTCTAAAACTCAGATAAATATTATTTATATGTAATATTTTATTAAAGCAGTTTGACATAAAGATCAATTTATATACATTTTTGAAACTATAAAAAAAAATATTTATTTCCCATCCTCGATTTATATAAATAAATAAATAATTATATATATAGTTATGCTAATTTCTATACTTTTTTGTGGCTAAACTTTTATTAAGTTGGCTGTGCCGTGGCCTTTAATTTGCTTTTATTTATAAGTAATAATAAGTGAAAGTAGCTGTAACTGTACTCAGAAGTTAGCCGTTTAGTTTTAGTCAAGTTTCAATAAGATGAAACTTTGCTGAGGACATTTCATTTATACATACAGATTAAGAGTTTTTGTAAGGTGAGCAAATCGCTCTATTCTTTTAATCACAGACGCTCTTCTTCTCTGTCCTCTATCTTTACTTTCTAGACTGAAACTATCTGTCTCTATATCCATCAATATATCTATATATATTTTTTTATTTATAAATATATAAAATTACCTAAAGCCTCCTACATCTGCTCCTCATTATTTGAGCTTCCACTCGTAATGTTTACAGAGTATTTAATCAGCAAAACGCCTGCTCCAATATAATAGAAAATGAAATATAAAACAATAAAGCGAATCATACTTTTGCGCTGTGCTCTTAATGCGTATACGCCGCGTTGCACATTGCATCAAATGCTTTAAGCGAGTTTCCCTCATGGGCTGGCGACCGTTGCTCAAGCAGTTTAAATCAACAGCAAATGGTAATAAAAAATTGTTGACAAAGGCAACAATAGCAACAGGAACAACAACAACAACAACTGGAGTAGGTACTTCAGAAAACGAAAGCGAGGGGCCGAGCAGAGCAGAGAGCAAATAGTAGCTGCTCTGCTGAGAGCTGAGAGCTGAGCCCAGTTACGGCCGCCGTAGGCTGAACTGCAAATGCAGCGCCCGCTGACCACAGGCATATGGGCAGGGTAGGGGGAGGGGCTGGGGCAAGGACGACGGCGAAAAGTAAGCCAAGCCCTAAGCATAATGCGAACGGTTTCGGGTCCCCTTGAGATATAATGCTTAGCATTTTTACTTTGTTTTTAATTTTTCTTCTGCCAGCTCGCTCACTTGCTGCCTCTCATCTCATGGCGGTCATTTTTTATGCTATTTCGTTCTCTTTCAGCAGATTTTTTCTTCTTTTTTTCGCCTGCCTGGGAAAGTCTATTATGCTTACGAAAATTGCTTTACAGCTGCGGCAGCGGCTAGAAACAATGCGGCAAAGGTTACACAGCATAAAAGAAATACACACAAAAATGAATAATGACAGTGAAACAGCGAACGGCGGATGGTGGACGGCGGGCAGATTACTTTTCGCTAAGGACCTGGCAACAGAATTCGCTATCAAAGTCTCAGCTGTGGCTGCAGCTAGTGAAAATATTTGCACAGTCTTGGGGAAGAAAATAGGAGTGGGCAAGCCAAAAGTGCAGTTAAAATAATTTGCGCATAATGAAGCCGGAAGTGTGAACGCAAAAACAAGAAAACTACAAGAAATGGGAACTTCATTATCTATGGCAACAGCAGCAGTAGCAGCAGCAGAGGCGTTGGCATCAAAAGAAAATTACACAAAATCTCTCGCAGGGTTTTCTAATTAAAGTTTCAACGGCGTCGGCGCCAAAGTGAAATTAATGGCGTTGCCATTTTTGTCGGCCTGCTAGCTATTGCTGCCTCTCTTGTCCCTTTTCGCCGTCCGCCCTTGTCAGTTGTTTAGCTGTATGAACTCAACGACGACTCTTCGGGCACTTAATCTGAGTCTCTTCTGACCGCTCAGACCAGCGGCTCGATTTCCTTCCTAGTTGCCTTCCCATCTGCCATTCGACTTCCTGGCAAATGTGTGTAATTTATTTGCAATCAATGCGGCCTGAAAGGACATTATTTTTACATTATAGCAGAGCCAAGGAGAGTGTGTGTGTGAGTGAGTGTGAATGGGCCAGCAGTGGACGTGTTGCCAAAGCTATGTCAGCAAACATTTGGCAGCTGTCACTTAATACTTTTTTATACCCTGGAAATGGCTTTTATGTTGGGGTAATTCCAACTGTGCGGCATGAGCAGAGAGCGATATATGTGGGTGAAGAAAATAGTTTGAGAGCATATAGTAAGTTGAGACTTAGAATATAAGACTTATATTAACATGATTTATATGCCTAGCAAAGGATGAGAAAACAAGTATATAATAGATTTGACCTAGATAGATTTGATTTATTTATATTTATTCAGGGCTCAAGCTGGTAAGTCAATTTAATCTAATTTTAATTATATATTTATTTTTTATTAATTATTTAATGTTTTTATAAATACAATTTATTTATATTTTTATTATGATATAAAATATTTTATATTTTAGTATACCTCAGTTATTCTTATTTATTATTTTAATTTTTGATTACATTTTCTACACCAATCCTTCATTTTCCCTTAAATATATTTCTTTAGGCATAATCAGTTTTCATTAAATATAAATTGTTTATAATTCAGAACAATTTTTACCGCCTGAGTAAAGAATAATATCTTAATATCTTTATAAATTACTCAACTTTAATCAATACAAATATTTTCAGTAAAAAACATTATATTTTATACGAAATGAAATTATATAAAAATGTTTAATAATATAAATATTATTTTTAAATATTTTCAATAACAAAATCTTACAATTATTATTAATTTTTAAATCGTTTTTTTGTGCACTAGACAGATAAAATTTGACAAACTCTAAAGTCTATCAAATACATTTAAACTCGGCTCTATTTTCTGCTTCTGCCTCTGCCAGTTCCACGTTAAATATTAATTATAATTCAGTTAGTTCACAAGTCACCAGTTCAGCAGTCAGCAAACCCATTTATACTTCAGGCCAAAAATACTTATACACAATTCATTAGGCTCGGGCAAGCAATGTGTAAGCAGTGCTGTGGTCTGTCTTGCCGCTGCTGTCTCTTGCCACAAATCTCTTTTGGTGCAGCGCAAAAAGTTTTTCGAACCCACGGCACGTATCGTGTGTCATAAGCAGCAGCGGCTTAAGCAGCGTAAACCAAAGACAAACTGCAACGGCAACGGCAATGGCAACAGCAGCTGCAGCTGCAACAGCAACAGCAAGTTGCCAAGTTGGCAAGTGTATGGGACGTGCCACTGGCAGTTGGCAAATAAAATTATTAACATCGCTGCAATGCAACATAAATAGGATTAGTGTCTGCAGTAAATGCACAACAACAGCAGCAACAATAGGGGCAACGGCAAAGCAGAGGCCGCAACAAAAGCAACATTTGCATGTTGCATTTTGCATGTTGCATACTTCACGGCGTCGTCATGCTCATATGATAAACGGAATGGCAACGACAATGCCACACACATGTGCCCCATTGTCTTTTGCCTGTCTGCCTCTCCCTCTCCCTCTCCCCTCTCCCCTGGTTCCCTCTCTCGCTCACCGACACTTTTTGCTTGTCTTTCTCTGTCTGTTTGCGGCCCGCTCGATGGCTCTTGTCTGCGGCGCAGAAAAATGCGGCTGAGTATTTTAGCAACATGCAAAAACTTTATTCCGTGCACCGGCGACGTCGCCGTCCAGTGTATTGACCCTCAAAGGTCCCACACACACACACACACACACACACAGTGGCATACACATGTGCATTAGTCACATGCCCGACCACGCCCACCCCAGCCGCTGACTTGTCGCGGTTTTTGCAAAGCGATTGTTTGCTTTGCGGCTTCCGGTTTTGTTTCGAATCCGTTTTACGGATAACTGCATAACCGCTTTAAAATATTTTTGTTTTGTTTTACTACAATTTCAATTTTCATTTGCCATTTTTCCCTTGATTTTTCTTTTTTTCCTTAGCACAACTGTTCCCAAAGTGCTGCCAGAAACACTGTCAAAAGTTACGCCTGCCTCGGCGCGATTGCAAAACATTTCAATTAAGCGCGGCCCGCATTAAAATATCCCATATCAACGTAATTAACTAGCTGAAGGCTTGAAATGCCTGTCGCATTATCACGCCATGCAAATTCAGAATCAAACTGATTAAAATGTCACCAGCTGCGAGTGCTTCAAAAGTTGCCCAAGTGCATTCTGAGCATGCCGATTTGCATTTAATTAACCGAACTGCAACTCAGTCAATTAGAGTGCTGTGTCCATTAAAATGTCTTCATTACATTAGTGATTAATGAGAGTAGAAATAAACATAAGTTTGTGTGGCTATATGGATATACGATATATTTATATAGAGAACAAATCATTAAAAGAAATGTGTCAGTGTTGAATTTTGTTCTCTTTTTTTTTTAATTATTATTCTTTTTTTAATTCTATATTTAGTCTTTAGCAATATCGAGTCCTATAAAAATAAGTACTTTAAAAATGAAAAATACATAAAATATATTTATTTATTAACCGGATCATACATACATATGTACCATCTGTAATAGGAATCGCAAAATTAATTGCTGTATGAATATATTAAGATATTTTTACCTTATGATAAATACTATTTCCTAGGCATATCCGCCAAAATAATATGTACAAATCAAAGATCTGTATCCTTACCATTTATATTTTTATTTATTTTATTAATTAATAATTATTTAATTGGATGTGTAATATATAAGCACATTCTTTGCAAGATTATTTGATAACTCGGTTTTGATTTAAAGTCTTTTATTGTGAAGCAAGTTTACTTTACATTATTCTTTATCAATATATCTGTCTCTCTATTTCCATATATATATCTTTAGCATTTTAACGCTTCAAAAAATAATAATTTTATATAAAATGTATTCAGAACTTTTCCTCTTCGTTCTCGGCAGATGTTTGATTAGAGATTTGACTTCTAGTCAAATTTTATTGACCTCTTAATTTTGAATAACTTTCTGAGTCTACAAATTCTGAAATACAAACTTGTTGAGCTCTAAGTTGTCTCATCTCACAGTCAATTTCAAGTAAATGTTCCTTATTTAAATTTTCTGAAATTGTATTGCTTTTTGTTAACTTAGTCTTAAACACTTCCACAAGTTCTCTTTCTGCTCTCTGCATGTTAAGTTATTTCTTAATATATTGATAATTTACGTAGACCTTTTCGAAGTTCACATTTAAGCAAATTAAGCAGTTGCTGTAAGCCGTTCACAGACGTTTGCCCAGCGCTTGACTTGAAATATTAAAGCGGAATTGCTCAAATGTTGTGCATACGCCCCGTTGGCTGCATGCAAATTTTATATATTAACCGGCAACGGGGCTCAGTGCCTCGCAGTGTTTTGCTTTGCTTACTTTACTTGCATGCTGCTCGTCCATAATTGCAACATGCCGCAAACACAAGCCACGACAGAGGGCGAGAGAGTGGAAGGGTGATATATACATATATATAGTAAAGTGCAAGGGAGAGAGAGGAAAAGAGCGATAGAGAGAGGGGCACGGGTAGCCAGACAAGTCAAATAAAAGCCGCGGGCCACACGATAAAAACCCTAGTCAACTGGTTGGCTTAAGTGAAGGTTTGGGGCACAAATTGAAGCGAGTACCACGCTCCACGTCTAGGCCGAGCTCGTTGGCCTGGCGCTGGTGTTGTTATGACTTAATGTCGCTGCACCAAGTGACAGCTATGATGGAAGTACACCGAGAACGGAGGGCTTATTAAAATGTCACAAATGCAAAGTTTATGGCAGCTGCATTACTCGCGCCATATTCCTGCGAATGGACACGGGACAATATATGTGCACACATATTAAGTAATCACATAAGTCGGCACATTTTAATTGGCAATTTTTAAATGAAGTTGCGAGAATTTCATATAGATAAGAAATGTATATTATTATATATTATATTATATAAAAAAAAATAATAATAAAAATATATATATTATATATCTATGGTAATAAAATAAATTTATAAATTTATATTTATTAAAAAAATAAAATAAAATAAATAATAAAAAATAAATAAAATAAAATAATATATTAATCAATTTAAAATTAATATTTTTATATAATAAATAAATAAATAAATTAATATTCTCATTTATTTCTTAATTATATATTATTTTTAAATATGTGGAGAATAAACTAAATTAAAATTATAAATATTTTTTTTACAATTTTGATAATAATAAATTTTGTATTAATAAAACAATTCTTGTATATCATAAATAAATTTCTAAATTTTCTCTTCATTTCTATCTCTCTCTCTCTCTCTCTCTTTCCAGTCCACATTAGCTGAGTGCCCTCGATCTTACCTGTTCTGGTTGCGATCACACTGTCCTAGTATGCGATGGCAGCAGCGACAGCGACGCTGGAGGAGAATCATGCCCGGCCCCGCGATATAGCCAGCGACAACAGCGCCCAGCAGCGCACGCTGGCCACCAAGGTGCGGCGAAAAGCATGGGACAGGCGACCGATGCGGCGGCTGCATCCGCCCATACCGCTGGGCCAGCTGCTCTGGCTGCTCTGCTGCCTCAGCCAGCTGCGCGCCGAGTGCCCGTCGGTGTGCGAGTGCAAGTGGAAGAGCGGCAAGGAGTCCGTCTTGTGCCTTAACGCCAACCTAACACATATCCCCGAGCCGCTCGACGCGGGCACCCAGCTGCTGGACCTAAGCGGCAACGATATACAGACCATACCCGACGACAGCTTCGCCTCGGCGCAGCTGCTCAACCTACAGAAAGTCTATCTGGCCCGATGCCGACTGCGGATCATTGAGCGACACGCGTTCCGCAAGCTCATCAATCTCGTGGAGCTGGACCTGAGCCACAATCAGCTGGCGGCCATACCCTCGCTGGCGCTCTACCACGTCTCGGAGCTGCGCGAGCTGCGGCTCACTGGGAATCCCATAACGCGTGTGCCGGACGACGCCTTCGGCCATGTGCCGCAGCTGGTGCGGCTCGAGCTGAGCGACTGCCGCTTGTCCAGCGTGGCGGTGCGCGCCTTTGCCGGCTTGGAGAGCAGCCTGGAGTGGCTCAAGCTGGACGGCAACCGGCTCAGCGAGGTGAGATCGGGCACCATAACCTCGCTAGCCTCGCTGCATGGCCTGGAACTGGCGCGCAACGAGTGGAACTGCAGCTGCTCCCTGCGACCCCTGCGCGCCTGGATGCTCCAGCAGAACATACCCAGCGGCATACCCGCGACATGTGAGGCGCCCGCGCGCCTGGCCGGCCGCGCCTGGGACAAGCTGGATGTGGATGACTTTGCGTGCGTGCCGCAGATCGTGGCCACCGACACCACGGCACACGGCGTCGAGGGACGCAACGTGACGATGAGCTGCTACGTGGAGGGTGTGCCCCAGCCGGCCGTGCGCTGGCTGCTCAAGAATCGGCTGATTGCCAACCTGAGTGCGGCGGGCGCTGGCGAGGATGCCGAGGAGCCGCGCACAGCAGCTGCCACCCAGGGACGCAAGACCTACGTGGTGAACATGCTGAGGAACGCCTCCAACCTGACGATACTCACCGCAGACATGCAGGATGCGGGCATCTACACCTGCGCCGCCGAGAACAAGGCCGGCAAGGTGGAGGCGAGCGTGACGCTCGCCGTCTCCCGACGTCCGCCGGAGGCGCCGCTTGGCGTCCGCATCGTGCTGCTCGGGGTGCTGGCAGCGCTCTTCTTTGTGGTCGGCTCCTCCTTTGCGGCCATTTGCTTCTGCTCGCTGCGGCGACGCCGCAAGCTGCGTCTGTGGAACTCGGTGCCGCCGGTGCGGCGCAGCGAGAGCTACGAGAAGATTGAGATGACGTCGAGGGTGCGGCCGGATCTGGGCGGTGGCGCCAGCTGTGGCGGCGGCAGCGCCACCGGCGCGGGCCTCTTTCAGGATGCCGAGGAGCAGAGCTACCTGCGGGCAGCTCACACCCCACTCAACGACCACGATGCGGGCCAGGCGGCCACTGTCAATCCGAGCGCTGGCACGGCCACACGGCGCAACGGCGACTACCTGCATGTGTCGACGCACTGTGACGACGACGACGAGGAGCAGCCCCCAGCCCAGCACCAGCCGCAGCAGTCCAAGCCCAGCACCAGAAAGTGCTCCATGGCGAGCAGCAATATTTCCGCATCCACTGCGAATAATGCAGTGGCCGCCATCGAGGAAACGGATCTGCACATACCGCGCCTGATTGACATCGGCGGGTAAGTTGACCTCCCACTTCAGCCAGCCCCTGGCTGCTGCCTCTCTCTCTGCTCTGCCGCTTTTGTTCTCTGCGGTTCGTTACTTCGAGTGGCAATTGTCCTGTTGCAGTTGCCCCGTCAAAGAGCTGTCATGCTCTAGTGCGCCTCACGCCCGGATCCGTTCCATATTATGGGCAACACTTGACACTTTCTGCTCGAGTGCTGCTGCTCTACCCTCTCTCTCCCCTGTAAGGACTCTCGCACTGTAAGGACGCGTGCTAATGACGCGCAAAATATGCGTTGCCTGGCACACGCCTACTCGCATGAGTATTTTATTTTTGGGCCACCCCACGCTGATTGCCGACTCGCAAACGAGCCTGGGCAGCGCTCCAAGTGCCTCTCATATAGAATATAATGAATATAGAATGTGTGCACTACAACAATGCAGATGCCAGAGGAGGGGCAGCAGGAGTAGCTCAGCTCAAATAGGCTCCAAGCAGAAGCAGAGCATTAATCGATGGGTGAAGTGAGAGAATGTTAAGGAAAATAGGGGGAGAGAGTGAGAGAGGAAGAGAGAGGGATGGAGGGAGAGACAGAGAGAGAGAGAGAGAGAGGAGGAGAGATGGACTGAAAGATAGACAGAGAGATATATAGAGATATTGAGAGAGAGAAAGGAGGAGAGAGGGAGGGAAAGAGAAATAGAGAGAGTAGGAGAGAGAGATAGACTGAAAGATAGACAGAGAGATAGATTGAGAGATTGGAGAGAGAGAGAGAGAGAGAGAGAGAGAGAGAAAGAGAGAGCGAGATAAAGAGAGATGGAGAGAGAGATTGAGTGGGGGAGAGACAGAGAGAGACAGAAGAATAGGCAGGAATAGATAGAGACGTTGAGAGAGGGAGAGAGAGATGCAGCGATAGGTAGAGATATTGAGAGAGAGAGAGAGACAGAAAGATACTTAGAGAGAGGTAGATTGAGAGATAGAGAGAGACAGAGTGAGACAGGCAGAAAGATAGACAGAGAGATTATGGAAGAGTTGAATTTAGGAAAAAATGGAAGATGAAGGATACATTTGGGAATGATATAAACTTGAATAAAGTTGAGCAATACTTATAAGACACAGAACAGAGAAGTCTATAGAAAGAGAAAGACGACATTTTGGCAGCTTACTGAACGTTAACATTGTTTCTAGCTTAGCTTAACCTATTTTTGCCATTTATAAATAAATTTTCTATATCAAAAATTTGTCTCTTCTCTATGCAATCCCTAGCACCGACTCCGCATCAAGCTCTATCTCCAGCCAGGTGGATGCCGCTGCTCGACTCGCTGGCTATGCGGGTCACGCTGCCACCTGGAAAACGACGCCCATAGCAACCACAAAGATCACCTCGCCGCATAGCAAGCCGGTCGCCACGACACAAGCCTCCACTGCCACGCCCTTCACCCACTTTGGCAGCCATGCGGCAGACGAAATGGCCACGTCGGTGTTCTGCAGCAGCAATGGCGATGGGCAGGAGAGCGATTTGTTCGACAGCAACTATCCCGATCTGCTGGATATAGCCAAGTATGCCGTGGCGCAGGCGGCGCAGTCAGGCCACGCCTACCCGTCCGCCGGGGCGGCCACAGCGAATGGCGGGCTCTGCACGCTGCCGCGCAAGCTGAAGCACAGCGGCAAGTATTTCCGCAACTCCTCGGACAGCCAGTCGCCGCTGCTGGCGGATAACTCGAGCAAGTACGGGAGCAGCACGCTGGGGGACGGCAGTTTCCTGAACGAGGCCATGGGCCTGGGCAGGCGATACTCGGCCGAGTCGAGCTATGCGAACTATGCCAGCACCACAACCTATACGGGCGGTGGCCAGCGTGCCAATAGCTTCTTGAATCTGGTGCAGAGCGGCGCTCACAAGGGCGGCCTGCACGGGCATCTTTTGGGCCAGAAGCCCAGTCTGCCCTCGTCGCCGGTGCAACACCAGCGCTCGTTGAGCAGCGCGGCGACTCCGCTGCTCGACTTCTCGGCGCTGGCCACGCGAGCCGCTGGGGCAGCCAACTCCTCGGCGGCTGCGTACGACTATCATGCGGCGCAGCTGGAGCGCTTTCTGGAGGAGTATCGCAATCTACAGGATCAGCTGTGCAAGATGAAGGAGACCTGCGACACCATACGCAAAAAGGAGACGCCTCTGCGCGTCGCCATTGGCCAGTCGGCTGCCCAGCTGGCCGATCCTGTGATGTACAGCGCAGCGACGGCCTCGCACAGCCCCAAGCCACCAACGTCGACGCTCAAGGCGAAAACCCTGCTGCCAGGCCAACCGCCTGATCCGCCGCCCTATTGGCTGCATCGCAACGCCATGTTGAAGCGACTCAATCCGGATGCCAATGGCACGGGCACCGGTTCGCCTAGCGCCGCCTCGCCACAACCCGGCCAGGACATCTTCAAGAGCTAATCGAACTTGTGTACAGTCGATGAATAAGCCCGAAAAACCGGAAGCCACTTCGGTGCACCGAAGCCAACATAACCTTGCAGTAGCAGCTCAGAGACGTACTTTATTATTTATTTATTAATTTATTATTTTATTTATATTATTATTTATTATTCGATTTTTAATTGAATTTCAAAAATTTGTTAATGTTTTTAAAATATTTTATATTGCAGCAGATTAAAAAATAAATTACAAATATTTTATATACAAATAATTTGTATATCAAAATAATTCTTCATTCAATTAAATTTAAATAATTTCTCTAATCACCTTGCAATAGAAATAAAAATTAAAATTTTATATCTGAAATCAGAAAATTTATTGAATGATTTTTTATACATTTCCCAAGAAATGTTTAAGCAACACAACAAAAATCCTTAAAAAAAAAAATCCCTCTGCAAGGTCATGTATCTCACTACGAATGCAATTTCTCTTAATTAGGCTTAGTTAGCTGGGGGTTCTTGACTGGCCAATTAGATGCCAGCCCCTCTATTGTAATATAGAACACACACTTTTCCACTCTTTCTACTCGCTACGCATATTCAGCAGTCACATTGTAAGTGTATAGACAGATGCCCCAAATTTCAAATCCGAAAAACCAAAAAAAAAAAAACAAAAATTAAATTAAAAACCCAAAAAAGAATGCAAATTCCAAGTTCCCAAAGCTCTCGTGTTAGTCAAACTAAAAGTGTTTTTGTACTTTAAGCGATCTCAGAAAAACCAAAAAGAATAAAAAACCAAAAAAAAAAAAAACCTAAAAAAAAATTAAATTAATATTTATAAATTAATTAAATAACATATGTATATTGTAAGTGGAATTGAGTTGGCACAGACTGCAGGCATTGATTGATTGATTGATTGAATGATTGATGTATTGTTTGATTGTTAGACATTTTATTAGAGTTTTAAGTTTAAGCGAAATCAAATCAAAGCTGGAAATATGGGAATGAATAGTAACCACGCCAGCTCAATTCAAACGAAATAAATTGTAATTTACAATAATAACAGCAACAACAAACAATTTATTTTAGGGTGTCACAAAACTAAAGCTCGAAAGACAAAAACAAAACACAAAGAGAAATAATAATAAATTAGTTGAGAATTGAAACACAAAAAAAAGAAAAAAAATGGCAAAGCGCATTTTAATGGTTCAAATGGGCGTGGGTGTGGGCGTGGGGGGCTGAGTTCATTGACTGGCCCAATCGACAGCCGTGCAAATGTTCATTTCCGGTTCGCGCCCCTAATCAACGAGTGGGCGTGGCGCGGCGTCGATTTGAAGTAATTGTCGCTTGTCGCGCGAGACTGCGGCTGGGCGTGTGCTGCTGGCTGCCACGCCCCGGTCAGTTGGCAAGATTAAACAATAATTTTGATGGCGCACACGCACACACACACACACCCAAGCACACACACTCGCACAAATCGCGCCAATTGGTTTTGTGTGAAAATCGCAAACATTTCTTTTATTCCTTTTATTTGGCCGCTCAAATGAAGTTGTAAAATGCAAATGAAGTCGCGTCGTCATCGTCGTCGTCGCGTTAAAGTTCATGTTCGATGCGATGTCGCCATAAAGCAGGATTAAACGGAATTTATGAACCTTTGACACGGACGCAACCCCGTCGCAGCGCCCACAACGACAGCAACGACAACGACGTCGACATGATAGCGGACACATGCGGGCCTCTCTGTCTGTCTCTGTTTCTTTCTCTCTGTCTCTCTGCTGTCCCACTGCTGCCCTACTGCTGCCCTACTGCGCCCCTTCGGCTTCTTCCTCACACACCCTCACACTCATTCACTTTTCACACACTCACACAATGAGGCGGAGCGGCGCTGACATTTTGTTGACCTGCAGGCGTTTGAATAAAAAATGATCCCTATTTTCACATATATATTTGTATATATATTTATTTATTTTTATATATATAAATATCTATATTTTTTATGTGATATATATATTTATATAAATATATATATTTTGTATATGATATATATATTCATATCAGAAACAATTTTTCGTTTCGTTACATGCAAAAACGTTCGCTTTTAAATTCTTAACTTTTAATAAATAATGCCATTTGCCATTTAAGTATTAAAAAAAATAAATTAAAATATTATTATAATATATAAGAATGGCATAGTTATAGCATATAAATTGAACTAGAGTTAACTTAATATATTGAATATTTTTAATTTCTCATAAATTTCTTTTATTACTGCTCTTATTGGGTCAGGCAACAATACTCAATTCTCAGTCGCTTTCAGCTCAGCTTTGCTATACAAATTTATTATCTGCCTAAATGCATGAATGAAACATGTTTCCAGTAACATTTAGCACACTCCACTCCACACTTATTGCTAAATAAAAATCATTTAGAGCTGATCTCATGCCAAACAAAAAAAGTTTACCATAATTCTTAAAGTTGACACGGGCATAGTTTTCTTAAGCTAAGCGAAAAAGAATTCGCCTAAAAGCAGTTGTAAATGCTAGCCACAAGCTCAGCCAGCTCTTTGCGGTTTGGCGGCTTAAAGCTTCACACACACACCCACACTCACACACACGTACAGCAGTATCCTTACATTACCATTACCTGTCCCATTTCTCTTGCTGTTGCTGCTGACCGGCTAAAGCGAAAATAATGAGCCCAATGTAGCTGGCTAAAGTGTGTGAATATGCATGTGTGTGTGTGTGTAGGTGTGTGTGTCAGCTGGAAGCAGGCACTGTTGGCAACGTTGAGCACAGTCGAGTTCATGTCAAGCTGTCAGTCAAGGTCGATTTCGTTTGCCGTCGCCCCTGTCCAGGTGGCAGCTATGCGCCTTGTGCAACATGCCAGCACATCAGCAAAGGGTTACAGCAGTGAGTTAAGCAGCCACACACATATATATATATATATATATATATATATATATATAGTATGATAATATATATATGTATATACATTTTGCCTGGCAAGTGGCTTTTTGTCACTGTCTTCGGGCTGCCAGTGCAATTTTTATGCTCGTCAGTGTGTGCCCACCGAGGCAGCAGATAAATTGTGTATACATCGCTAGCATATGCGTGTGTGTGTGTGCTTGGGAATTTTTTCATCATTATCAGTGTCCTTGTAACCGCTGCTGCTGCTGCTGCTGCTGCTGCTGCTGCCACATGCCACTTAATGCCAACGCTGCACGTTCCACTTTTGCATGTCGTCTTCGGCCTTTTGTGGCCGCTGCGTCGCACAATTGCATGCCACAGCTACGCCCCCCACCATTGCCACGCCCACTGCTCGGGCAGCCATTATATTCAAGCATTTTTGTGTGTGGCATAAGTTGGCACTTTAGCGTCAGGAGGCAGCTGCTACCTGTTTCAGTTACCTGTTTCCAGTTACAGTTTCAGCTTTGGCCTCCGCTTTCGTTTGTTTTAGACCGGCTCAGGACGTGCCGCCATTTTGCTGTCCTTGGACCGTGCGCCCACCGGCATGACTTTTATTTCTCAATTGCCAATATTGGCAATCGATATGCGCGCTAATAGCTGCGTGCGAAGTTATATTCACGTGGCGGTGCGTGGTAGTCTGTCTCTGTCTCTCCCTTTCTCCCCTCTCTCTTCTATCTACCACTGTGTGTCGTGTTTGCTTAATGCGCCCTTCGTTGGCTGCCATCGCACATTTTAATGGATGTTGCATTAGCCGCGAAGGCGTTGCACACGCGTCAGCTGCTGTTGCTGTTGCTGAAAAAACTTTTGCCAACGTACAAATTGAAAAATAGTTTTTGCCAAAGTTGCAAAATGGAAAAGACTATTATTGATTAGCTTTCTGCACAATTTGCTGCTCTACAATAGATCTAGGTCTAAGCCTGAAAAGTCTTTAGGCCGTATTAAAGCCTTAAAGCGAAAAACTCACTGCGGCTCTTATCCCAGTCAGATTTCCATTTAGTTCGTAATGAGCGCATTTTTATTTTTAGTGCACAAACAGAAGAAAAAATAATAAAAATAAATAAGTAAATAAATGAAAAGTCGTTTTGCAAATGGCCGCTGACAGTGTCAAGGATAATGTGGCAGTCCGGAAATAAACTGCAATGAAACGAAGCGAAGCTGCACTATTTTGGCCTAAATGAAACTGCTGCCTTGACCGAGTCAAACTCGATGAGTTTTAATATTTAAATATTTCTTAATAGCAGCTGTCAATTATGGAATTAAAATTAAGTCTCTGGGCTTAGTGAGTGGTAAATTTAATTGAAATAGTTCAAAGGAACATACGGATTTCACTATGAATCTCGCAATCCTACAATAAACACATTACAAAATAAATAAATAAAAAAATCTTAAAATTAATTTAATGAAATAGAATTTATTTTTAAATTTTATGATATATTTTTTTATAACAATATGCTATATTATTTTTATATATTTCCAAATGTTTTTCTTATAAGATAAAGTGTTTCATATAATGTTTAATTTATTTTTCATTTACAAAAATTTTAATTATGCATTTTATTAAATTAATTTTTTAATATAAAAAAAATTTATTATAAGGAAACAATTTTATAACATATAATTTATTTGTATTCATATGTTTATATTTTTTATATTTTATGTAACTTTATTAAATAAAAATAATTCTTCTTATAATTGACAAAATCAAATTTAAAATAAATCCACATAGCTGCATATATACACATACCTTCGCCATTCGGGTTCAGACCATAAGTAAATATCATATACATTTAGCTTAGGTTAATTAAAGCCCCCACTCAAATCGGCCGAAACGAAAACTCGATTTGATTGCCTAAAGAGACCAAATGCAAAACAAATGAAGCCACTAAAAGCTGCCAAACAAAACGGCCGCCAAAGCATTAAATGCACAGCAGCACGAAGCCAACAACAACAACAACAACAATGGCAAAGAGAACAGCCGCTGCAAACCAGAAAAATGCAACCGAGTGAAACCTTGCACAAACTTTTTTTTCGAGCGGGTTTTTAGGGGTTCGGTAAACCTAAAAAAATGGAAGAAAAAAATAAAGAAAATAAATATAAAAAACATAAAAAAAAAATAAAAACTCAGGCGACGAAACCAATACAAACAAATATATATAGAGAGAGATAGTGAAAGACGAAAGAGGGAGAGAGAGTGAGTGAGTGAACTGTGAGTGAGGCAAACAGCATGGTGCCGCTGATGAGTATACGGATGCACGCCAAGCAGATTATCCTGTTGCTGTCAAACACGAACAACAACAAGAGAAATAACAACAAAGATTTCAAGTGCATCGCAAGGCCATAATCCACAGAGCCGTAACCGTAACCGCTTTACAGGGCCACGGCACAGTCCGCAGATTGAGCCAAACCCACACTCACTCACACACACACACAGACTGCCGTGATGACTGTGCTGGCTGGCCGGAATGCCTGGATACGAGACTGCCAAAAACTGCCATAACATGGCTGATTACCCGCTGCTGTTGCCGCCGCAAGCCGTTGAAGTTGCCAAAACCGCTAAGCGGCCCCCAGCAAAAGTTTTCATTAAAGTGGCAACTGCCACTAGTCCTCAACGAAAGCCACACCCACCGGCCCCACAGCCCACCAAGCCAACAGCCCAACAGCCCACCAGCCCCAACCAGCTCACTCTTGCTCACTGCACTTAGCTCTCACCTGACTTGACAGCTGGCGCTTAACTTTTTGGCCTTTGTAATTGCCCAGCACGGGAAAAATTGGCAAACGCTTTTCAGCTGCTGCTGCTGCTGCAGCTTAAACTATTTTGCCTTTTTCGAGATCACAAGTTGAGAGACTTTCAAAATGTGTCACTCGGCCAGCTAGCAGGGATTACAATCTAATCAACTTTCTGCATAAATAGCTACTTACCATGTTTAGCAATTCATTGACGAACTTTAGCCACTTTTTCGATCAAGTATGCTGAGTGGTGGATGATAAAGCGGCTTGGCAGTGGATATAGCTGGCTTAGCTAGAGCTGGCAAATGAGAGAGGCTTAATAATGTTTAGGCTCAGTTGGTGTAAGATAATCGGAAGGAGTAGCTACTGAGTATTGGGATAATAATAAATAGCAAAGCAGCAATATTAATATGGAGTAGAGACTATTAGAGATATTTGGAAAAGATTTAGCTTTTTTCCTGCCAACTAATAATGTGTATAAAACAGCAACTGGCGCCTTCTACAGTCCGCCTTGGTGCACATAAAAACACGTCCGGCCGCCTCGAGTTTCCAATGCAAAGCGGGCAAGCGTATATGTATGTGTGAACCAGTGATATGAGCGAGCGAACGTATGTATATGTGTGAAGCAGTAATATGAGCTAGCGAACGTATGTGTATGTGTGTAGTTGGCTTCACATAAGAGAGAGCACGTCTGATCGGTTCGAATGATAGCTTACAACTGAGCTCTTTGTTCTTCAGCTCTTATATTGAGCTTATTGTTAATTCTCTTAAATGAAGTCATTGAAATGCCTTAGCAACCTTTATGAATGTTTTCCTCAAACGTTGAGGCCACATATATATTTATTAATATATTTATAGTGGACAATAAATTAAATTTTAAGTTTCTTAATTTTATTGATATATCTAAAATATATAAATATATAAAATAAATTATTTTTATATATTTTATAATTTGTGTATGTATTATTTTTTATATTTTCATATATATTCTATTCATTAGGCAACATTTGCGAGTATTAGTAGTATTAGTATTTTTTTATTCTTAATTATTATTTTTATTTGTTTTTTTTTTAATTGATTCTTATATGTGTCTTTTCATTAGGCAAACTTTACGATTTTTATTTATTTATTATTATTATTTTACAAATTTATAAACGAAAGCACTGCAAAAATCTTAGCTCTATTTTTTCATTTACTAATATACTACTTCTTTTATACTACAATATTTTATCATGCTTTATGGTAGGTTCTCCAAAAACGAACTTCCACGAGCATAAATTATTTCGGCATTTAACTTAAAAGTTTCCTCAAGTAAACTTGAAGCACTCAAGCACAGCTTATAATATTACTTGACCCAAACAGCTCAATATAGTTGAATATAAGCATACTTACTTTCCACTTTAACATAACTTGTAATAAGGATCTGCGCTCGATATATTTCTATGGCAATTTATGTGCACATAATATTTACACCCACAATAAATACAACAACAACGACAGCAACCACAGTAATAGAGCGATTGATGTGCTCATATGTAAATGGATTGTGGCTACCCAGCAAAATGTTGTATGTTGGCGTTGATGTTGGTGTCGATGTTGCTGGTAGAAAATACGCCGCAAGCGCCACACTCAGCAGCAAAAGTAAAGCAACACTAACCGCACTCAGGCGCACCCATCTGCCTCGCTCTCCCTCTCAGGCTCCATCTGTCTCTCTCTGTCGCTCACAATGCAAAGTAACCAATTTCAAAGTTGAATCGTTTAGTGAAATCACTTGAGGCGATTAAAATCAATCACAGACAATCAGCGCCACCTAACTGCAACAACAACCACAACAACAACGTCTTCAGCTGTGCGAGAGAGCGAGAGACTCAGTCGACCATCAAGTAAAAGGATCTGTTGAGCTGTTCAGCAAACGATGAAGCCAACGTCCATGCTGAATATTTTTCTCCTGTCGCCACTTTTTCGATTTTATTTAATTTGCACTCATAGTCAAGTCGAGAGCTTGGCCCCTCCTCGAGCTCACCTGCAATCTCTGGCTGGCTGCTGCGTAAAGAGAAAAATTTGATTTTAAATTGCTTTTGGCATCGATGAGCGTAAAGTTTGTTTGGCTGAAACTAACAAAGTCCGTTTTCCTATAACAGCAAAGCGAATGCAGAGGCCAAGGCACAAGGTGTTGGCTCGCAATGTTTAGCATCAAAATAGCCAAAGGTGATATTTTTTTTATATTTTTATTACCAACTGAAGAAGAGAAGCTGAATGTCAATTGATCAAGTCGGAATACCCTGGAATATACATATACATATATATATATATATATATATATATATATATATATATATATATATATATATATATATATATGTTCTTTAATATTGTAGTAGAATAAGAGAAGTAGGGGTATTATTAACCACAAGAATAGGATGATAATGAAGATAGTTAGAGAATACATAAACAAATATTTATTGTATCTCATCTTCATTAATCTAATTTTCCCCATTATCATCCTATTCTATTTTTTATTTTTAATAAATAAAATACAATCTTTTTTAAGCTAATATAAATAAATATTTAATTTTATTGTATAAATGAAAAGAAAAAAAATATTTTTGTATATTCATTGTTATTTTTATTATTTATAAGAGAAAGACAATACAAAAATTATCACAAATTTCTGACTCCAGTTTAATACCAACAAAACACTCTAACCATTTCTCCCCTTTTCAATATTCACAGGGTATCTAATAAAACAACATGCAACAGTATAAGCAACATGCAAAATGTTTATAAATATTTGTGCAAAGCAAATGAAATTGGTTAAGCAAAAAATAACAACAACACGAAACCAACAAAATCATATGAAATTAAATTTTAACAAATAAAAGAAAAATTCTACATTTTTTTTTAAATTTAAGTGAAATGCAAATGACTATGGGGAAACGAATCGCCGAGCAGACCTCTTCGGCAGGGGCAAATGGCTTAATTGGAAGGCGTCAAAAGGGAGCAAATTGAATCAGCACCCAGAAGCCAAAGACCCAAACCGAACACATTCAAGCGCTGCCCTTTAAGCGCTGGTCACTCATCACACCATTAGCATAAGTTAGAAGACTTTATCGGCGAACTCGCTGCAATGACAGAGCCAGAGATGAGCTGGAGGATAAAGGGCTTAAAATGCTTTGCGGACGAAGCCAAACGAAAATGTTGTTGCTTGAGCTTACAAAATATTCAATTTGTGAATAATTGTGGTTAGTTTCAAGTGTGAATAAGCTGTGTGAATAATTGGTATTTATAAAAAATATGCATATTTGAATAAAGATATTTTTGATAATTATTTAAAAAAAATTTTAGATACAGTTGAGATAAAAGAAATTTTATTAAACATTTTTCTTATTAACCTTTTTATATTTTCAATAAATAGTTGAATATATTTTTTATGTATTCATTTTACCATTCTCAGTTTCAAATTATTTTGTTAACATATAAAAAAAGATTTAAGCATGTTTTCCTCTATTATATTTTCGTCAAAATACCAGCCCAACTGCAAGAACAAATTCTATTTCCGCACCAAAACGTGCCGCTCTGAGCCTCAGCCCGAACTTTGTTTGTAATTTTTTGGTAGCTTTTTAGAATATGCATTCAATTAATCTTGTTGGGCGAGATCTACAAGTGTATTAAAACTTCGTCATGCTGACAACAAGTTTTCAATTGTTAACTTGTTCACTCGCTCGCTCGCTCGCCCATTCATTCATTCATTCACTCATTCACTCATTCAGTCAGTTGCTCATTCATTTGTTTATGCTGTTGGTTTTGTGCCCCCAGACTGACTTCATTTGAAAACTTTTGCCATATTTCACGGTACCGCAATAAATTGTTGCCTCTCAGTGTTGCCACTCCAATGGGCCCGCTCCCTGCCCCGCCTCCCACTCAGCCCAGCGCCCGCCTCTCATCTATTTTATGCCAACTTTTGCATATTTCTGGTACATTTTAGTCACTTGTGGAGCCGAAGCGGAAGCAGACGCAACTTAAATGGCAAACTTAAATGATTTTTAATTATGCAATAGCCCATGTGCACACCAGAGTTTATTTTATATTACGTCATACGCAAACAAACTTCACATATCAATAATTAAAGTGGCCAGCACTTTTAATGTAGTTTGGTAATGCAATTCAAAATAAAGATAAATATTGAATTAAGCCATTCGAAATGGTCAATTGCAATGGACACAAGCTTTTTAAAGGATTTACATTGAAGTTTCTAGCTGATGCCCTGTAATCCTGCGAAGGGGTATGCACGGCTAGTCTATGAGCCCAGATTTCAGAGATATTTTCCTTATATAAACTGAATGTGCTACAAATTCAGTTTCATGACTTAATGGGTATCTCTTAGTCGAGCCAATTGATAAGCCTCAACATTTGATTTCTTTTTCAATTAATCTTTTCTAATTTATTGACACTGGCACAAATGCAAAATGGTTTTGGACACTGCTCGTTGGCTTACCGTAGAGTAATGTATAATTTATGCAAATTTCGCTAAATCAATTTTTAATTAAAACTACACATAACACACACACGAACACACACACTCACACCCAGAGAGCAGCAGTCGAACAAACAATTTAATTTTCGGTTTCGTATTCCGGCCTCGGGGCATGGTTAAGCAGGCGTTCACAAACAAATCAATATGTCCAGCCATCCATCTATTTATCCATCAAGCTGTCCGCTTATCCTTTCCAATCCATTCCATTTCAGTTCACGCATTGCCAACTAGTTGCAATGATTATTCTATTTGAATAACTATACAAATTTAAGCCAAATATACATATATATAATATATAAATATTGTATTGCTGTAAGTTTGTTATGTAATTGTCTTTTGGAGTGTTTGTCTGCTGGGCTTTGAAACCGTTTAAGTATCAGTCAATTGCTTAATAAATTATATAGAGAGAGATATTATTGAGAGGCTGACATTAAAATCATTTATAAATTGCATAACATTTTTTTCCTAACAAATAAAATCGATTCTATTTAAGTTTGAAATATATTTTTTTGTATGCAAAAACAAATTTAAATACAAATTGTTAGCTCAATATTTTATATTGATATTTTTATATAAATAATTAATTATATAGTTTTTATATAAATAAATAATAAAATAAATAATAATATATAAATATTTTAATGAAAGTGTTTTTAATTTAATTAATTATATATATTTTATTATTTACTATATAAGATTTATTTATATATGAACTATAAAATACGACCAAAATAATTTTCGCATTTGACCAGCTTAAGCCATACGCATTAAAATTAATATATTTATATCTACAATTTTGCATTTATTTATTTATTGTTTATATTCCAACTGTATCATTAAAAAGGCAAAATGGTAATTTATAGAGCTGCAGGCAATAAAAATAGTTAATTGCTGAAATTAATTGTGTGCAAATATTAGTGGAGCATAACAATGAAGAGAGCAATTGCATAGTGTCGAAACATATGGTCCGCTGGTCCAATGGCCAGAGCAAACATATTCTGTATTCAACAGGATGCGCCGCCTAACACGTGAGCACAAACTGAATATGTCAAGCAAGTGGCGTTAGCCAACACTCCATTTGCCACTGCCCCCAACTGACCTGCATTTCCGTAGCTGGCGTATCCGTTTCCGCAAACGCTATTATAATTATTATTTACCTTTTCGACCTTTTTTTTCGGCCGACTGCATTTAATGCATCATTTAACTGAGCCGTGGAAAATTGTTCGCAATTAGATTTATATGCTGGCTTAATATGTGAGAAGGGTATATTGGTTTTATGCAATGTTTGGGAGTTGAACACTGAACACTGTTGATGGAATGTGTAGATCTTGAAGTCTACTGCCATCAGGACAATCTACATCCTGTGCAAAAGGAGAATTTGAAGATTTGCCCCTACATGATCTTATGGAAAACTCATAGAAAACTGAATAAGTATTCTATAGTCGGCTATGCCCCACTTCAACAGTCATACTCACATTTCTTGATTGTTTATTATTAGTAAACACTTTCACTACAGCTACTCGATAAAATTGTATTAAAATATGTGAATGCGTTTTATCGCTGGCTTTTCAGATTTTCAATTCAATCTGGATTGCTGGTCGGTCGGTCGGTCGGCAGCTTGTCAATGGCAGCTATAATTAATTTGTACGGAAATCAGTTGGCTGTTGACAATGCAATCTCGGCGACAAATCTGTTTTCAATTAATGGCAAATTGTCGAGCACGTAAAGCCGCTCAAGCAACAGCAACAACAGCAACTGAGCAACTGAGCAACTGGACAACTGCCAGTTGGAGCAGCTGCCTGTGCAAGGCTTCGGTTGGCTTTGCAAAAACAAAGAGCAAACAAAACTAACAAACAAAACGTTTTGGAAATATGTAGTATGTGCTGCAGTAAATGGCACAACATGGCCAAAGTGTGCTAAGACCAAAAGCATTTTCTACACAATTTCATTCAGCAACTTTCGGGCGACAGGCAAAAAAGTAAATAGAGCGTAGATTTATGGTAGACGAAGACTCTCAAATAATTTGTTGAAAAAGGCAAGTAATAACAATACTTGAACTAGTTAAGCATATCACAGAGAGAGAGAGAGAGAGAGAGAGAGAGAAGGAGAGAGAGGGAGGGAGAGAGAGACAAGCCTCAATAAAGGTTTTATGTGCAGTGAAAACCATTTTATCAGAGCGAAACAAGCCGCATGGAGGAATGACATCGTTATCATTTATAGAAACTCACGCACTTTGTAGTTGGCATAGGGAAATGGAAAATGTGTAAATGCAAACATTGGAAATGGACCAAAAGTCCCCAGAGTATCCAATTGCAGAAATAGACAGACATCGGCATCGGCATTGGCATCGGGACGTAAGTAAAATACTTAAGATAAGCAAAAGTGCTGGGGCGAGTGGTTGTTGTTCTTGTTTGGGCACAGCCATAAGCAGCAGAGGGGACAGCAAGGACAAACAATACAACAATGTATTCGAGTACTCAAGGGTGCTATTAACTAAAGGGTTACGCAATTACATGTTGCCAACAGACAGCAGACAGCAGACAGCAGACAGTGGACACCAGTCAGCAGACAGGGCGTATGAGGGAGCAAGCCAAAGGATTCTCTCGAAGCGCCAGCTGCGAGATATCTGAAACAGATTTCAATGTTGCTTTTGTTGTTGTTTACATAAATTGTTTACCAATCTGGTCGAAAATCGGAATTTCAAATTTTGCCAACGAAAATTTATGCGCACATTTATAGAATTTACATTTAGACACACGGACAGCCACACACGATGTTAGGCAAAGGATATGCATCTACATTTCATTTCATTTGTTTTGCGGCACACGAGGAGAAAAAAAAGCAACAAGGCTAGAGGGAGAGCCACTTGGCCCAAAAGGGCCAACGAGCAGCACTTTGGCGGGTCGGGTTGTGTTCTCTATCGCTGGCCAATGTCCTTTGGGATAAGCACACATCAGACATGACAATGCCTGCCGCCGACTTTAAGGCTGCCCAATTATGTGTTATCCTGGCACAGTCCTTGACTACATGCGTGTGTCGCCTGCGAGCATTGCACCTGAAAATGTGATTTAAATTGCAAAACTAAACAACAATCAGCCACAAATGTGTGCTGGCCGGCATGTCCTGCATGTCCTGCAAGTTTATGCGTAAGCAGACGCTTTGCTGCTACCAGAGCTGCTGCTACTGCTGCTGTTGCATGTCAACAGTGGCGTTGACGGCAGAGATTAAGATGCAAATTTCAGGTAAGGTACAACAACACAAGCTGCCAGACAAGAGAGAGACAGAGAGAGGGCGAGAGAGAGGCATGCAATAGCAAAACACCTGTATCCTAGATCCGTACCGGCAATGCCCCCAAAGTGCAAAGTGAATATTCATGTTGCATGTCAGGACGTAATACAACATTTGTGCCACATGGCCGACAGCCGGCAGCAACAATGTGCCCCAGCAGCCCTAGCAGAGGGCAAGGCGACAGCCAAAACCGATCCGCAAAGTAAAGCGTAAATCTGAGATGCATCAATCTTCGTCTAGACTTTGTTAATAAGTACAATATTTAGCAAAACATGCCAAAGGCATTTGACAATATTTGATTGAAGCACAAATATTAAATGGGGCAAAGGCGATTGTGTAATATTCTTTAAGTTGATTGAAGGTATCGAAATTACCAAATGGTTAGGGTGCAAAATTAATGCTACTGCATTAAAATTAAATATTAAATAGCTTATAAATAATAGAGATTAAATAAGGAATTTACCGACGTTTTTATATATTTTTTTTTCATCGTAAAAATACTTGGCATATTTGTATATTAAATTACATTTAATTATTGCCATTTTTATTTATAATTTTTTTTTTTTAATTATATTGTTTTATATAATTAAAAACTTTTTATAGGCTTTGATTTATATTTCTTGAACTTTTTTATTGAATTTATTTTTGTTTTTATTGACCTATATATATATTATTTTGTCAATTATTATTTTTTAAGTGTGCAAAAGTCATCCACGCTGCAAGCTTCTATCGCACCAACTAAATACTTAAACAAAAATCTACCTAACTGACTTACTTCATTTAAATTTTTAATATGCTTTCTCTGCTTTTCTGTTGGTCTAACCGCCGACCAATTCTGAATTCTCTCTTCCAGTAAGTATTGAAAGCTACCCACAATTAAAAATACTGTGTCACACGTTAAACCAATATTATGCATTAATTTTTGAGCTCTTAACTGGCAGGCATGACTGTCTCTCTGTCTGTCTCTCTCGCTGTCCGTCAGGGCCATTGCAATTAATTTTAATGACATCTAAAGACATTTTTCTCCACACATCACACTCCGTCCAAGCATGATATAGAGCTATAGGAAGGAAGGCCGAGAAGCTGGCTCTTTATCTTACGCTCTCTCTCTCTCTCTCTCTCTCTCTCTCTCTCTTTCTTTCTGCCTCTCCTGGCCTACGTCGTGCTGGCATGCACTGCGTATACGTGTTTTACTTAATTTCAATGATGTTGTTGGCCTGGCTATCTGCATAAATGTTTTATTATCTCACACCAGTGCGCAATTTTGGCTCGAGGCATCGAGAAATGGCCAACTCGTGTCAACTGACTTTTAAGCCATATTTAATCCGGCTTCAAGGGGAAATGCGCACCAGAAAACTGAGCAGCAGCAGCAGCGACAACAAAAAAAAAAAAAAACGAAAACACCATAACAAGCTGCCAGCTGAGTGGCAGCACTGAGTGGGTGCCAATGGGCGGGTGAGTGCGTCTCCTGCTGATGCTTCTGTTGCGTCCATTGTATGTAAGTATAAACTGTTGCGACAATGTCAACATGCGAAGTTCTTCCTACCGCAAAGATGACAGATGACCACTTCATGAACCCATGCATTTTAATCCGAACAGACGCGGCGAGGCCTGCTCTGCTCTGGTCTGCTCTGATCTGGCCAAAAACAATGCCAAGTCCTGTGTCCTGTGTCGCAGCATCCGGCCAGCTGCCTGGTCAGAACTTGATTCTCTCTGCCCTCTCTCTCCCTCTTTCTCACTGTGTCTCTGCTGGATAATGATGGAAGTGCATTCTGTAAATGCAAAATATATTTTGCCATGTACAAGTTAAATGTGCGACACATAAATAATTTTGTACCACGTTGGACCAGGGCCAATGCATCAACAATGCGCTCATACAGTTGCCAGCACTCAAACCCACATACACACACACACATATATATATATATATGTATATAGCCAGCGTCAGGGAGCGTCTCCTCTTTTATGCATTACGTTTTAATTTTGCAAAAATTTATTTAAATGCGAGTATAATGTAATGTAAATTTCCATTCACTGCAACTCGCACAGGCCGAGTCCCGTGTGGGCGTGGCTGGGTGATATAAGCATAAGTAGCCTTACATGGGTTGCCGCTACTCAAATTAATGGATTTTTAATTGTCTCTTTCTCACTTACACCGCAACCAAGCCGCCGCCATCGTCGTCTGCCCAGGCTCCGCTGCTGGTCTACGCCATTTACCAAGCATCCATCCATGCTTTTGCCACCATGCCGCTTGGCTCTGGCAAATTACCTCCATAGACGCGCGATATCCTTCGGGGAGTCGACTTAAGGCTTATGAAAAGGAAATTGTACAATGCAAAATAAAAATGTATTAAATATAAAAATGTGGCAAGCGATTCTTCTTGTGGATAAGCCTCATCCGCAAAAATGGAGCTTTACGATTTTGTGAAATACAAATGAAATGGATGAAAAATTGTTGGGAATTTAAAGGAACAACTTATGATTGTATGATGAACAGTGAGTTATACAGAACTATGATAAATAGATTAATACAATTAATTAATTTATAAAAATAATATAAATACTTTATAAAATAAAAATATAATATACAAAATTTAATATAAAATTTTGTTTATAATTTAGGTCTAAGTGTCCAGAAATGAATAAAAAAATATATGATTTGCTTGCCTACTCACGTCAATGCCAATTAAGAGTTTATTTCTAGCAAAGCTTAAGCTTTTCATTGACTTAACTCAAGCAAATGCTGAACATTTTATAATCTCAATTCTAATAAATTAGCTTTTTCAGCTATTCAATTATCATTTGCCATTTGTCATTCATTCATTTGATTTGTAAATATGACAGACAAGTTCTTCCCTCTGCAATCTATCTATCTATCAATCTATCTAATTTCACATATTTTTTTTTATTGATTTCCAAAAAATGACAAGTTCTCTGGCGTAGCTCCCACAGGAAATTGTTTAATTTGTCAGTTTGGTGTGAGCGGTGGGAGGCCCTCCAAACTGTTTTCCCAAGACACCTGGCCAATATATGAGCAGTCGAACTGAAGCTCAACTCATCGTCTATATATACATATATATACGTAGACATAAGTGTGATTCAAGCAAATGATTGAGTTTGATGTGAGCCACGGAAATTAGCTTGATTAGGTTGTCTGAAGAGTTGATTATAAGAGCCAGACAGGATGCTGCAGGCATGTATATGGCGATGAATGTCTAGATATTTAATGTATAGTTGTATGCTGTAATACTTTAAAATAGTTTAGAATGTTGTACCTTGATTAAGCGTATTTATATTTAGCTCAGATAATTTGAGAGAACTTTATGAGAAATGTGATTTCAATCTAAATTGAATTTAAATTTTTTCTTAGCTCACCTCACTTCAGAGATTAATATAGTTATGCAGGTAAATAGAATATTGAATATTATTTATATATTTTTATAGAATTATAAGGCACGTTAGAAACTAATTTAATAATAATAATCTTTAGCATGACTCAATTTTCATTTCAAGTTAAAAAAAAAAAAAAATAATTCAATTATGATCGTTCATTTATCGAATCATAAATGATAAAATCAAATAACAGATCATTATTATGTTGTATTTTATATATACCCTCCCGTAATATCTTACCAAGACTTGCCTCTATTTGTTTGCACTACAAATCGCAACTGCTAAACGTATTAGGTTTAAGAAAAGTGCCAATGCAAAAGCTTATCCACTGTAAATGGCCCGGCCAATTCTAGCTTGCTCAAAATGTGTATATTTCTATATATATATATATATATATATATATATATATATATATATATATATTTATATATTCGTATTTGTATATATATTTATTATGCACATAGCCAATTCTCTTAACAATAAACGCAAAAAATTACGCATACGCCCGGCTGACAAGCTCAGTTGCTAAATCGTCAATAAATGCGCATTAAAAAAGCTTTGGTTCCACCAAAAACGAAAAAAAAAGAACAGAAACCAAAACTGAAATCCTCATGCTTTGGCAAAATGCTGTGCAAATTTTTCTGGTATGTGTGTTGGGCTCTGTTTCGATGGGAATAGGAAGGAACTGGCTGTCGTCCTAAGCCGCCGCAGCAATAAAAATATCAACGCCAGACCGAAAAAGGATATACCGCTAGGCTACGGGCTACAGACTACCGGCTACAGCAGCCCCAGCCATTCCCATTATTATTGGCTGTCTCTCTGCTTCCGCTGCTCCTCCATTTTTTTAATATTTTTATGTACTGCTCCGTTGGCCAAAGGGAAGAACCCACAAACAAGCAGCATTTTATGGCTCAACTTGACTTCGTTTGGCTGTTTGGTTCGGGCGCTGTTGCTTTAATAAATTTCCACTTAATAGATTCGTTACAATGGCTGCCTGGGGGATGTCCTCGCTGTCTTCGGGCGCTGCATATGCGTAAACCGGCTGCAATCAAGCCGAGAGCTGTGTCTTCTACATCGCCCCCCCTGCCAAACGCCGGTTTAAGCTCCATTTGCCAGTTGATGGCTGCCAACGAAATAAGTATCTAAATACGTTCAAGGATTCATGTTTTTCTGGAGGGTGAGTCGAAAATTTGATTAGCGCCAATTGTGCAAATTATGAATGACAACATTTCAGCAGCTTTCATTTAATCTCAAATATTTCAGTTTGCCAACCTTTTCTCCATGCACAACAGCAACTGCCTGGCACTGCGCTCGAATGTAAACACAAAAATTAATTTTATCATATTTTTCACTTTGTTGCGATGGCAAACTGTGAACCTCAATAGCTAAAAACTGGCAGCCCCGCCCACTTTTTGGCTGTGCTGAAGCGGTTTTGGCGCTACGCTTCGTTAAATTCTGTTTGTATGTGATGCCAGGGATAATATGCTGTTAATGTTTTCCCTCTCGCTCTCTATTTAAGTGTCTGTGTGTGTGTGAGTGACAAGGATGTGGTCTCTGCTTCTGTGTGTGGGTGTGTGTTAGCTTCAAAAAAAGGATTCAAGCAGCCGCATTTAGCTTGAATTGCTGTCATTTATTATGCTTGTTGTTGCCGCTGACGATGTTGCTGCGGTGCAAGTTGTTGTTGTTGCTCTTGTTGCTGCTGCTGCTGTGTAGAAAACTGGCTTAGACGCTGCTTTGGCAATAATTAGTAAAAGATATCAAAGCAAATGACTTTATCTGCTTACAAACTTTACTCATACACTCCTCACACACACATACACACTCTGAGAGAGCTAAAAGTGCCAAGGACAATGAAGCTGCTTTAATGTGTTACTGACGACGACTTTGAGGGAGAAAATGTTGCTAACATGTTGCCCGCTTCCCTTGCAGTTGGCTCTTGTTGATTGTTGTACACTTTGGAAGGGTATTGCTGAGTTTATGGAATACAGGCGAGGCATGGAGTGCACTATAATGGGTAAAAACTGTAAGTTAATTAAAGAGAATATGAGAGGAATATTTATGTAAAATAGGAAATCCAAAATGTTTTTTTTTAGTAAGCAATTTTGAAAAGTTTTTACTTTTTTATCTGATATTAAATACGGGATTTGTTTTATTCATAGGTAAAGCTTAAAGCAATTAAATGTGAATTTAATATTATCTGAATGCATTAAAAAAAAATTTTTTTTTTTAATTTTCTAGAATCTTAGGTTTAGTTTTAATATTAAAATAGTGACAATTTTTCTCTCAAAAAACTGAAAATATAGTTATTTAGTTATATAGTTATATATCTCCTCTGAAGAGGAGATATATATTATTATATTTAGTCTCTTACTAGCTTTCACAATTAAGTTCATATTTTTCCATTAAAGTAAGTGTATTGGCCCTTCGATATTTGCCAGACACAGCTACTCTCTCTATGTGTTTGTCTCAGCATCCTTTGCTCCTCTGACTGTTGCTCAAGGATATTCATGGCAAGGCAAAGAGTTTTCTTGTGTGATTTTGTGGCTTGGCTTTGTTTAAATTTTCAACTGCACAACGCAGACTTATAAAATATGCCAACTTTATGTGCGTGTGTGTGTGAGTGTGTATTTATCCATTACAGACAAGGCTAGCTAGCTAGAGATGCTCGACTGTCTGTGCCTTCATTTAGACATTCAGCTCCGTTTGGCTGCCATTTCATCCATGTGCATGCTAATAATTTATAACTAGTTTATATTTTGGCAATTATTTCCGGCGTCGTACCCCCCTCCCCCACCCCTAAAAAGCAAATTTAAAGCCAGCCAAGATTTGTGGCTAAGATCGTTATACATCTTAGCCATCATCAGCAGCGCTCAGCTATCAGCATGACAATTAAAGTCATTTTGCGTGCGCCCATAACAATTTTTGATATGCACAGCAGCAGCAGAAACAACAACAACAATTTACAAAAGCAACAAAAATGTTACACGAATAACAACAAAAGTCAAGACTTGAAATCAAAGCACAAAACATCTGCACAGACGACCCAGAGGTACTTGTCTGGGGTTTGGGCCGCGATAAGAGAACTTCATTCACGGATAACAATAAGCATGCTTAAGGGAATCAAAAACAACAACAACAATAACAACTTACAATACATAACAACAACTCATGAATATAAATTGCTGCTGACTGGAGACCAGCAGCAACCGTTGGTGGGCGCGCACGCTACGGGTGGCTGGCAATTATAAGGAAAGGTCTAAAAAAAAGCCAAAAATAAGAGAGAAAAAAACAGGTGAATCCACACAGAGCTCAGTTGCCTACCGTCCAGAAACAGGACACCCAACAGTTCAAAAAAAAAAAAAAAAATGGTCGAGGAATATGAGACTTTCCCAAATGACTTCATCGCACTGACATTGTGGCCTAAATGCCGCCTGGTCAGCTCAGCTGGCCCTCATGGGTGGCCCTTTATCTAACAGCGGGTGAGCTTTGACAGCGCCACGCCCACAACGGGCAGGCTTTTGATATGGCAGCAGACTTTTAAAATTGTTTTCGCAACGTGTAATTTAAATGCAATTAAAATAATAATTTATCTTACTCGGTCGCTTGTCACCTGTGCCGCCAACAAGGCCAGCTGCATGGAGGAGCAGTTGTGGAGGAGGCTTTATCATCACATACGCTCTATGCTCTCGCCGTTCGAGCGGGCATAAACAAGCTGAACGCGGTGATAAATGAACGATTCGTTGACTGACAGCCCAAATGAAGGTACTCAACAGTTGCTCACAGGTGAGAGGGACACTGAGGGAGAGAGAGAGAGCGGAGTGAGAGACAGTGAAATAGTAACCGCAAGTACATCATTTGTGTAAAGCTAGAGAAATAGATGCGAGTAGGACATGTATATAGGAGAGCCACAGAATTTCTATAGAGCTAGCAATTAAGTAGCGAAGTCTTGTATGCCCAGCATGACAAATGGTTCCAGAGACTACAAGAAAAGAAAAAGAGAAAGAGAGATATTATATATATATATGACTGAGTGTAAAACTGAAATTAAATTATTTTATAAATTTCATTAAATTATTATAACTGTTGTTATTTTTGAAACATCTAAAAATTAAAAAAAAAATATACAAAAATTTATTTTCATAAAATCTAAAAATTTAAAAATTAAAAAAAATCACAACTACATTTTTTTTATATAAAAATCTCAATTTATTCCCAGAAGCCACTGGGTATCTTCTCTTCCATGCTATCCTCTAACCACAGTTTTATTTGTTTTAGACCGCATAACATAATTATATATATGCCATTTTTTTCCATTCAAGTTTTATGATAGTCATTTGTTACTTTAAATATTTTATTAATTAAATTATTTAAAAAATGGGATAATAAATCAAATTCATCCGAATTCGTTATTGTTGCCGTTGCAGTTGTTGCTGTTGTTGTTGGTGCGTAATCAGAAAACAATAAACAAATAAAATAACAATTAATTGGATTTTCGTGGCCTCTACTCTTTTTTATTGCCGTCTGCCACGCCCCGCCGCAGGGCGGCAAGGGCTCACAGTTCTTTCTCTTTTTTTTTGTTCATAATAAAATAAAATTTATTACATTTGCATAAACCCTTTTTTCAGTGCAACAGAATAAGAGAGATAGTTGTGTGTGTGCGTGTAAGAGTGAGCACAATTGAATCAACACCAACTTGCAAAGTAGCCAAAGAAAAATACGAGAAAAAAATATAATCGACGGCTCAGGCAATAAAATGGCCATCGAACTGTTTGCAATCGCCGGCGGCGTCCTCAATAAAAATTCCTTTTGATTTATATGCGCTTGTCATACATGAGGGATAAGCAGAACGAGTTGATACAGGGAGAAAGAGAAAAAAGATATAGAGAGCGAGAGAAATGCAGTTACAGCAAATGAAGGAGTATGCAAATTAATCGGATAATTGCTTTAGCCCAGACAGGTGAGCAGCGCCAAAGTAAAGCTGAGTAAACTTTAAACTAACAGAGATCCCCATAGGTGGGGCAGAGTTGTAAAGAGTGTGAAGGCATATGAAGCCACTATATATTAATGAATTAAAAAGAGTTTGTCACGAAGAGTAAGACAAACGGACACTGTATTAACATGAGACTTTATTACGTGATCTGTTGATAGCTGTATTCAGAGTTCTTTTGTATTGCTTACATTACGTATCTTAAGAGATCTCTAGAGTTGAGAGTTGACAATCTATTTGTAAGTAGAGTTTCTATATGAAATGATATGTGTGACTATGGCAGACTTGAATGAAGGATATGCTTAGGACTAGGCAAGGTGATTTCAATTAAATTTTTTAATATTAATTTTTATTTAATTTAAAAATAATATTAGGTATATATTTCCTACAACAAATCCAAAATTTGTATATATATATTTTTTTTTCAAAAACAAAATGTCTTTTTATAAAGAATAAGTTTTGATAATAATTACAGTAATTTCTGCATGTGACCAAAACTAAACACTTTTATATGAAGTATATCGCATAACTTAAAAATTATTTAAATTATATGTTTAACAAAATATATATATCCTTTGTCAGAAAAACACCAAATTTAATTTCAAAAACTCAAATTTTTTTATACAGAATTATTTTTATTAATAATTTCAGTAATTTCTACATACGCCCAAAAGTTCTAAATGAAGTATTTATGTCAGATATTTCAGCCATAAGCTCATATCTCTTTTGAGTAAAAAGCAATTTCCCAACCGCTGCCATAGCTCAGATTTTGTATTTTGTATTTCGTATTTTGCATTTTGCGTGCATTTGCGTCGGTCTTTATTATTTTTATTTTTAATTAGGCAGTTGACCCACTCGTGGCGTATTTGCAGCGATCCTTGACTAATGGCTAAACAAGCACAGCCTATGTACCACACCCATTCGCCCACTCATCCGCTGATGACATGGTTTGTGCTTGGTTGTGTGGAGCGTGGTGCGCGTTAAAACACTTGTGGCTCGTGCGGCTCTGGCTGCATGTCATCACGTGGCGAACGCAAATGCAATTTAAAGCAAACATTTTTTGAAATGACCTACATCCGGGCGTTGTCCACCGGATACACACGCACAGACACACACACACACACACACACGCACACTCCCATTCAGCTGGGCAAAGATAGACAAAATGAGAGTCGCTTTCGCGCCGCAGCAGAGTTCACAACATCATTAAAAATTAATTCACGCTCGATGTACTGGACCAGTTGCTGATGTTCTTCCTGCTTGCATAAAAAAATGGTAGATTTTGTGAACGTTGCTGTAGCTGTGACAGACTAGAAGATATCCTGTATGATGATGATACTTAGAATTGGGAATGCGGCCATAGCTTAGCTCTGGAGACACTTGGAGTTGGCATGGAGCTAAAATTCAGATTCCCTTGTAAGCTGATAACAAATTCATGCTACCCCACTGCCTTTATTTACAGGGTATTCAAAATGAAGTGAAGTACCACCACCACCACCACCACCAACAACAACAGCAACAACAACTGCGACTAAACAACAACAGCAAATGAATGCACACACACGTTTGCGGTGCGCTGCTGTGCACTTAATATTGTTGTGCCCGGCATATGAGCAGTTGATAGGGACTCTGGACAAAGGTGCTGGGCACAGGTCGTGGCCCATTTTATTTCAGCCGCCCGGCTGCTGATGACTTAATGAGCATAATAAGCTCAGCACCAAAATTACCTTTTAAAATTAACATGATGCTCTCTAATAACACGTGCTGGCACCGCTGCTCCCTCTGCTGCTCTTATTGCTATTTAGATACGCAACAAACACACACACACGCCACACACACATGGCGATTACAGTGATTATTGTGGCATAGACAAGCAGTTACATATTTAAATTAAGATTTTAATGCGCATACGAGAGGCAGCCGCAGCTGCTACTGCGACTGCGGCTGTGGGCAGGTGGCGAGGTGGCGTGGTGGGCGACAGCAGCGGCATTTAATTTCAAATTAATTAGTTGGCTTTATGATTAACTTACCGCTAAGTAGCTCAAGGTATGTTTCAATTTAATGTAATGCAATATAAGTTTTTTTATGTGAAATTCTAAAACTATTTATACTGCGGGCAATCAAAGAATTTATGTGGGTTGAGCAAAAGTTTAAGCAGAAAAAGTTATGAAGGGCGGCGATAAAACTGCAGCTAATAAATTAAAAGCAATCACGAGGCATTTATATAATTTCTAAAGGTGTGCAGAGAAATTTTATTTAATTTATATTTATTTTTGTTGACAGTTGAATAATTTGATAGTTCTATAGTTATAGTTCTAGCCAAGTCTCTGAAAGATGGTTTCAGCCAAAAAACTACGCTTTTATTCAAATTGTATTTTTATAAAGTAAGTTTTTATACATTTTGAAGTTTTTAAAAATTTAATAATACTTAAAAAAATATATATATATATTGAATTTATTATAAAAATATATATAAATATATATATTTAATATTTAAATATGTAAATCTATAGAATGCGCCAAAATAAATATAAGTCCTCCCACTACAGCTCTTCATGCTTTGTAGCTGAGGGCAATTTAAGTGTTTTTATAGTTTCTATTTATTTTGAATTCTCAATCAATATAATATACTCACTCTTAGAACATATCATATGAACGCAGAGAGCGAGGCACTTTGACTACCATATTTTATGCTTCATTGCCATAGCACAAAGTGTAAAGCTACAAAAGTGTATTAAATCGATTTATATAATAACAAAACTTATAGTAAGTTTTGCCAGCAGTAACATCGAATTAATATAATATAATAATATATTTTAATATGTTTATGTATTATATAAGAATATATGAATACACTATATTTAAAAGAAAAAGTTATTTTATAACTCTCAATGAAATATTTTTGATATAATTTATCAGTAAGCTAAAAAACCCAATACACTATATATTCACTTCATTATCCGATTATTCATTATTTAGTTCGTCATAAAAAGTCATAAAAATACTTAAGCATTACCATAAGCAGTGCTTGATTAGCGCTTTCTTCACAACAAGCCCATTCGTTTGTTGTTATCGGCGCAGTCAGCCGGAGAGAGCTGCGTAAATATATGAAAAATGATATCTACCGAAGCTGCCTATCCGTCAGATTTAAGTGCAAGTCAGAAGTTGATGTGGCTTATCGGGCTCTGGCGTCAGCTGCAGACAGAGGCAGACAAAGTCAGCGCAGCGCTCTGCACGCATCGTTCGCCATTCGATGCGCTTGTCAATAACTTTTTAACGAATTTTTAAGGAGCCGCGTTGCGTATACGCCATGCGAAACGAAAAAACACTCATGTATGCATATGAAATATATATATATATTTATATATATATATATATATATATATATATATATATATATATATATATATATATATATATATATATATATATATATATATATATATATATATGTATGTGTGTGGGTGAATGTGCCTACTGCTCAGCATCATAATCAAATTAAAGCATAATTTTTTACGACGTCATAGTCATAAATATGAACGATGCGAAATTGTGCACAACATGGAAAAGCGCAAAGGAGCCAGGACGCCCGGTCCTTGAGCAAGTGATTTCCCATTTTCGCTAAGCCGGAACTGGTCTGGGCGTGAAAAAAAAATAAAATCAAATGTATAAATCATTTATGCCATGCTTTAAAATTGAATAAGCATTCGTCAGCAATAAATCGCAGTCGCAGTCGCAGTCGCAGCTGCCCGAGCAGCAGTCAGCAGCAAGGAGCTGTGCTTCAGGTCGTATCCTGGACCTGGACCTGTGTGGACGAGCGCTCGCTGCTTGGGTCACATTTGCGTGTCCGCCGCCTTTGGGAAATTGCTACAATTTGTTTCATATTTCATGTGCCGTCGCTCTGTGCGAAAATTTACCACTTTGCGGTTTTTTTCGTCATGCCAAAAAGAGAGCGAAAAAAAGTTATATTTGAATTATTATTGGCGCGCGCTGGCACTGTGGCAAAGCCAACAGAAAATATCACAAAGCAAATGCCTGATTTGCATATAGAATGCAATACCAAATGGCAATCTTTTTTCCTTTTTTTTGCCGTTGCTCAATGGCTTATAAATTGCACTGCAATTGCATACTTTGGGGGCGTGACAATTAAGAGGCGTGGAATTTAGCGGAAATATTGCATACTTTTAGGCTTGAATAGATATTAGTTTGATTTGATATAGATATGTATGATGTTAATTTTTTTTATAATCATATTTATTTTGTAATGAGTTCAGTCAAAGATAACATTTTATTTACTTCATTTTTTTTTTTTATATCTGGGCTAACTTGTGCTGACATCAAATTCAGTCTATATGGCCGGCATATAAACCTGATTACAACCAGTTCATCGCCTGATTAAAGTTCAATCGAAAATTTCTTTGAAATCATAAATGTTCAGGCGAATTGCGTGAAAACTCTCATATTTTTTATCAACGTATAACTCTGAAAATAAACTGCGGAAACACAAATTTGAAACGCTTTTAATTGCAATCTCATCAAGTCTCCAATTCCATTTGTGATCAGCTATAAATTAGTTAGGCCGCTTATCGTTTTATGAGCAGATTTACTTTCTATACTTCAAACGACACACACGAAATTTATTTCACAAAAGTTCTGAAGAGGAAGGAGCTTAAAATTTGATATATTTTAAAAGAAAATTACAGAAAAAAAAATAGTATATTATTGATATATATATATAAATATATTTACCTCTACACAGGAAATATACCTGAACAATTGCTAGATTATCTGACAGTTTTTTGAGCAAGTGTCTAGCCAAGTCATAAAACGTTGCTTTTTGTACAGATAGTAAAGTACAGTAGTACTATATGTATGTTACATAAGAAGTTTAACCTATGACAAATTTTTGGCGACATTCAACGCGCAATTGGCAAAACTTTATTGATACCAATTGCATATCAAAATTTTGCTTATCATTTCGACTAAGCTCCGTCTGAAAAAAAAAGTATTTATGACCAAATTTTATAGGAGTCAGGGGTGATACCTTAGGTAAACTGCCTTGAGACTCTGATCCATTAAGTTTAAAACTTATTTATAAAACTTTCTATATATATATTATATATAAGATAACAGCTACACTCGATTCTCCAATAACAGCTAATTAAAAGAGGCAATCAGTACAAATTTCTAAATAATTTAATGCCAGAGTTGATTGATTACATAGTAAATTTTAATCAATCATAACTGTAGTTCAACAAAATAAAAATACAGTTTAAGCAGCCAGCGGAGAAGATTAAGAGTAAAATGCTTATTCCAAAAAGAAATTTGAAATTGAGGACAAAATAAACAAAAATTGAGGTAAAAAGGACTTGAAATTGTCAGTGAATTTCCGGAATCACTTGTCTGGCTGGCAAACAAAACTGATTGAAGCATATTAATCGATCATTTATGACTTTAGTTCGAGACTTTAGCTTGTTGCATGAGTAATCTCCAATTGCTCCCAATTTCACAAAAATGTCTAGCGGGTTTTTTTCTTTTTTTTTCGGTTTATTACACCAAACTTATCTGGTTTTGGGGAAAAGTAAAACAGGCGCACATATCTCTATTTATAACTATTTTGTATTATTTGCAATGCTGATAAGTGCGGCACGTTTTCAATTTCAACTGCTGGCGACAGACTCCTGCCAGGCCTGAGCTATGCTAATTTGGGCACAACATGAGCGAACACAGTGAGCTGGGCTACTTTCTTAATTTCAAATGAAACAATGTGAATGCCGAGGCGACATGTCGTCGCAAACGAAAATCAAATTTATGGTCTTAACAAGCGCTGTCAAAATGCGAGAATTGAGTGCCAATGCGAGAAGCCCAGCCAGGCAGCCAGGCAGCCAGACAGACAGCCAAAAATGCAGCCAGCTGCTGCTGAGGCTGCTACTGCTCGACATTTGCATCTCGCATATAAATCGCATTAGGAGCACGCAATTACAGTGTTTCGAACATGGAGCAGCACGTGGTTATGCCCAGCCAACACAGGCAGCTGTGCATCTTTCACATTGCTGCACAACGATTCCACGCTTAATTGAAGGTAAAATCATGCACGTGTGTGGCGTCTAATTTTGTGCGCGTGTGTGTGTGTGTGTGAGTGGCACAGATTTTCGTCCCTGACACCGCACTAAACAAGCATTGTGTCCAAGCTTCATTTGGCTGGCTGCCCCACTTGAGATAAGGAAAAATCAACTGCTTATCGGCCCAGTTAGTCGTTCGCAAAAAACAAGAGAAAATACTTAAAGGCGACCATTGTTGATATATGAACTTTAATAGTAAATGCATCCAAAGTCAAGAGTAACAAGACGTGTAAAGAGGATGGCTGGGTGTGGGGGGTGTGGGGGGTGGGCACAAAATAATATCACATTGGTCTAATACTTTACGAATAATAATACATAGTGAAAGCCACGTTTTGACATCTCAGATCAAAATGGGACACTTGTACATTATGTTAATCTTGGTCTTGTCCTTGTCGCTTAGGCCCGTGCGCTGTCCGATCACAGCTGTGGGGTCAAGCGGCACAATCGTGTCCTTGCCGTTGTTGGAGAAGGCGCCGGGACGATAGTGCAGGCAGCTATTATAGTCGTAGCCCACGTCAAAGTCGGTGACGACTCTATCTGAATACTTTTGGAAGTTGAACTCCTTGCCGGGCACGATGTTCGCGTGGACGACCTCGATGTAGTCATCGCGCAGCGCAGAGCTCTGCTCGTGGTAGAAGCCCAACGCATGCATCAGCTCATGCAGGACGGTGCCGGTTCTGAAGCAGCCTTCCCCAATGGGATATATCTCCAGGTTCATTTGCTGCTGCCCGCCCAGGTAGCCAACGGCTGTGTAGCAGCCACCGGGCTGGGCTGTAATGCTCAAAAAGTCAACATCCTTTTCGGTAGCCTCACGGAAACGGACGCAGGTCGTCTGCTCGATCGTCTCGATGCCCTTTAGAATGGCCTGCCTATGCTCGGCATCGAAGTCCGTGGAAATGGTGTACACGACTAGATTGTCGGGCCAACGGCGAGTCGTATCCAAAAGGCCATTGCGACCCGTGGGGCCCTGTGCCAAGACCAGGCGCTGTTTCTCTGTCAACTGCATGTCACCCTCCACAAATCCCGCCGACTCCTCTGGATCGCCCCGTAATCTTCTCCAGGGCAATGGCGCTCCCTCACACTGCAGCAGCTGGACGGACAGCAATAACAGAATCACTGCTTGATGGGGTTGCATCTTGTTCGCGACGTTGCTAAAATATAACTGACGCATGTGCGTAGTTTCCACTGGGCATAAATATGCGACAATCGGCAGGCAGGTCCGAAGATTAGATACAGGCAATTGATTGCGCCTAGATAATACCGTCGGACACCTCTAGAAACGGGCTTAACAAAATCGCCAACTGCGATTGCCAGATTTTGAGAGGGCTTCCCCTGTGCGCCAGATACTTTGTGTGATCATTTAAGGCCTGCCTATGGGGACCTTGCTGAGAACATATTTAAATTGATAGGCAAATGATCAGTACACGATGTCCTGTATAGTAATGTAATTTTAAATTAATTAATCACTTAATTAATTAAAGTTCCGCAGATATCCACTGACTACAGTCATTTATTTTAATAATTCTAAAATATTTTTTTATTGGCCTAAAACTTAAAGCTCCGCAGATATCCAACTACTATGCAGTTAACATTTTTTGTTCTTAAGACAATATTTAAATGATCGGTAAGGTTGTCCTGTTTAGTAAGGTGTTTTAAAAATATTTTTTTATTGGCCTAAAACTTAAAATTCTACAGATATTCTGTCGACTTAATAAGCCCTTTTTGGAAAAATAATAATAATAATAATAAAAATATTATATATAATAATATATTACAATATAATTTTCTTTAATTATATAATTAATATATATATATATATATATATATATATATATATATATGATATATATATGAAGTCAAGAGAAGCTACTAAAAAACTTAATTTCAAATTACAGAGCATCTCCTAGTCAATCACTTCTACTACTACTTCTTCAAATACTCAAGTACAACACAACAAACACTCAAAGCTACGAAAACTAGGTAATCCTCGCTATCAACCTACTCGAGGCTACATAACATTTACTGGATATGCTGCAGTCAAGAGCAGGCTTATATAACTACTTTACTTTGTTTCATCCAGTGTCGCCAACAGCGTATTGAATTTCTAATGCATGGGATCATCCATTCGTCACCCACTTCTACGCATACGTCACATGCAAAAGAGCATTATCATTGCCATGGGCTAATTGAAATGGTATCTTTATTATCAATGGTGTGATTGGTTTTTCAAGTGCTCAACAAGCTTAAACAGAAATTAGATTCGACTTACTGTACGCTAAATGGGATGAGTAATTGCGCTGAATACTTTTGCCATGGTCCAAGTTTCAGATATGAAAACACGCGTAATCGCTGAACTGAACAAGCGAACGATTGTCTTCAATGGCGCTTATCAACGCCACTTACACGACTAGAGCAGAGCTGACTAGCTGGTGAGAAACAAAAGGCGGGAAGAGAAAGAGTCAGAAAGAGCTTAGAGTGTTTCTCAGGTTATTTGTGGTGCGAAAGTCGGCGACATTATAAGAAATGACGACATCTATTGCATGCATTTATAGATTACAAATTTAAAATTCTATTTCGGGCTTATCGTTCAAATTCGGTTTCGAGATTTGTCAACTCGCTCTTCATAAACATACTATAGCCTGTTATAGTGATAGAAAGCTATAAACATATGTGGAATATAATTTGATAACGATTAGAGATTATCTTTAATTTTTATTTTATTTCATTTTATTTATTTTTTTTTGGGAAATGAAGCACCCTGTGAACTTATATAGTTTGCATGCTTTTAGGTGTCTTAATATATTTTTTTACTTTTTAAACAATAAAAAAAATTGTTTATTGAAAAACAAATTTTATAATAAAATTTGTTAATTAATTGAAAACAAACAATTTTATATTTTAAAAAATTTGTATATTTTGTTAAACAAATGTTCTGCTATTATTTTTATTATTATTATTATTATGTTTTTTTTTTTTGCACTATTGTCATCCAACTTAACCTAGTTTTAATATTTTATTTATGAAATGGAGATTGTTATTTTAGAATGTGGTAATCCAAGGTACTAACTGCTAACGTATTTTATTCATCACTGTATATATGTTTTGTTTTATACTCGCTGAATCTGCACTATATTTGTATTGGGCATTTGTACATAATATTCAGTTTGTTGATGTCGCGCTGACTCATCTGGAGTCGCTGGCCCATTATCAGATCGGCGCCTATTTGGAATGGCACAATGGTCATTTCGCCGTTCTTGGAGAAGCCGTAGGGAGAGTAGTGCAGGACGCTGCCATAGTCGTAGGGCTGGTCGAAGTTGTCCACTGTATCCGCGTCGAACTTCTCGAAGTTGTGCTCCTTGCCCGCCTGTATATTCTCCACGGCAATACGAACGTATTCATCGCGATCTGCCGCGCTCTGCTGGTGATAGAAACCCAGAGCATGCAGCATCTCGTGCATTATGGTGCCCATGCGAAAGCAGCCCTCGTCCAGCGGATAATACTGCAGATTCATTTGCTGCACCTGGTTTTGGAAGCCAACGGCTGTAAAGCAGCCGCCCGGCTCCGAGGTAATATTCACATAGTATTTCTGATCCTTGGCGGCTGACTTAAAGATCAGGCAGGAACTTGCCTCGATTTTACGCAATGCCACAATTATTTGCTCGCGATGCGGCCCATCTGTGTTTTGAAGCTGAAAAGTTAGCGCTGAAATATTTTTTAATTTTAAGTGCCACCTACCAATGTTGCTGTTTATGTAATAGTAGACGGTGCGATCCGGCCAGCGATAGCTATCTGCGCTCAGTCCATTGCGCTGCCCTGGCCTGATAATCATATCGCCTTCGCTATAGCCAGCTGTCAGCTCCGGATCGGCTTCCGTGCGAGCTGCAGGTGCAGCGCAGCTATCATCTACCAGTAGCAGGACTAAACTGATTATTAACAAGAATCGCCTCATGCTCTTCGCTACACGGACCTGACTGGAATGATTGGCCGTGTTTGCGATTTTATTCAGCTTACTTAGAAATATAACAACCTAGTAATATATCTTTATGGCGAATTACCGCCGTGGCTTTATATTTACAATGTGTAAATAGTGAGTTCTTAAGTCAGATGTTATCTTATCGCCTCGATTTGATCGAATTGGCAAAGAATTGGGCTAGTAGACCACTCTGCCAACCAGCGCTGACTTCATTCCCAGAGCGCCCTTCCAGCTAAGCACATTATGCGCAATAAAATTAATTTCTTGATCGATTTAGCTGCTGTATTTGGGAAAGGATTCAAATTTTTCTCGGACACTTGTACATTGTATTCAATTTGTTGATATCGGCATCGCTCATTTTCAGTCGCTGGCCCATTATCTGCTCGGCGCCCTCGACCAGCGGCACAATCGTCATTTTGTTATTCTTGGAGAAGGCCGTCGAGGAGTAGTGCATGACGCTGCCATAGTCATATTCCTCATCGAAATTGTCCACTGTCTCGTTGGTGTACTTGTCGAAGTTATGCTCCATGCCCTCCGTGATGTTCTCCTCGTCGATGCGCACGTAGTCATCCCGATTCCACGTACTTTGCTGATGGTAGAAGCCCAAGGCGTGCAGAAACTCGTGCACAATGGTGCCCAGGCGGAAGCAGCCGGTGTCCAGTGCATAATTCTGCAGATTCAATTGCTGTACGCGATTCCTGTAGCCCACGTACGAGTAGCAGCCGCCGGGCTCTGAGGTGACGTTCACATAATAAGGCTGATCGCTGGTGGCTTCCTTGAAGGTGAGGCACGAACTCGACTCGAGAAGGCGAATGCCACGAATAATGTGATTGCGATGCTCCTGATCTAGAATAAGGAATTCAAATTACTATAAAAGTGATAAGCAAAAACCTCTTCTCACCTATGTAGCCATTGATGAAGTAGTAGACAACGCGGTTGGGCCAGCGATAGTTCTCATTGATCAATCCGTTTCTGTCCTCGTCCAGCACCATATCGCCCTGGGTATAGCCAGCCGTCAACTCGGGATCGGTTTCCACCCGCGCAGCAGGCGCTGCGCAGCAGCTCTTCATTAACACAAGGATAAGAAATATTTTCGGTAAGCCCCTCATGTTGACCACTGAATGCATGGCTATCGACTGTTGAGTTCCGCACGACTTCAGAAGTGGGTTTAGACCATAATTAATGGCAGCTCTTTTAAGGCATTCGTTGGGTAATTTAGCATTTACAACCGGTATTTACAGTTTGCAAATACGGAATCTTATCTAATCGAGTATTAAATGGCATTTAAGAATACCGCACGGGCTTAACCGTGTGTGAGAAATCATGGATACTCAATCAAACTTGGTTCATATAAATATTATATTTACATATTTTATTTATATACTACTATATTTATGTTTTTAGGATATTATTATTTTGAATTTTGTTTAAATATTTATTGTAATATCAATATTATTTTTTAAATCTATAAATTCCAAAGCACCTAGTTTTAATCTAATCATTTTGCTATTATTTAAGCAATTATGACAAGGCAATTATGATTGGTTTTTGATAATTCAGCAAATTTTCTTGGCATACTTTTAGCCCGTGGCTTTAAAAATAATTCATATATAAGTTTAATAAAATATTCAAATGTTTTTAGCTTTACTTTAAAATATTGTGAAAATGTAGTATGAACTTTAAAATTATGAGCTGAAAATAAAAACAGAAATAATTTAAAAATTGCAAAATTTCGTTTAAGCATTTGGTAAATGTTCATTATATGAATTAATATAAAAATAAGACTTAAAATGTATTCTTAGTTCCAATTTTGTAAATTATATAAAAATAAAAATTAAGTAATATTAATAAAGATATTATGGCAACAAATTCTTTTTCAGCTTCAGATGACTTGAATAAATTTTCTTAGAATTATAAAATAAAATAAATTAATAAAAATTCAAAATGAGATAAATTCAACGAAAATATATCTTTCCATTCACTATATAAAATGTGAATAAAATACAAATGGTATAACTTCTGGCTTTGCTTTTATTACTGCTCGTATTACCTGCCGGCTGCGTGACCTTCTATCAACTGCCTTGTCACTATCAGTTGCCAAAATGAATCCGAGCATAAATGACAGCGACGCAGAGTGTATCTAATTATATTTATCAACACAATAAACGGATTAAGTCAGGCGCTCAGTCAGGAAACGTAAAAGGGCGGATGACTAACTGACAATAAGGCAATGAAATTTATCATCATTAAGTTAACTAAATATGAAAAGAACTTTCGCTCACCTTAGGGAATATGGCACATGGAAATTGCAAGAGACATTAGCGCGTAGCCATTAAATTGCATATTAGATGGCTGTATTTAGTATAGCTATAATTGAGTGCTGCAGGAGCAGCATATTAAATGGAATAATGCGTTACTAAATAAGTCATGTCACGCTTTTAAGCTTGTATGACAGGTCGCTAGATAATACGAGTCCAATCTCAGTTATCTCAGGCCACAAATATAATTTCTTAGTAAATTCATTAACAAGAATTGATAGTAGCTCAATTGAATCATTTATCGAAGCTAATTCAATAGTGAGTGCGTCTAGAACATCGACTGAATGACTAAGTATGCAAAACTTAGGCAATCAGATCAGATGTTCATCTCCAATAGAGTGTGATATTGAAATATCGTCTGTATTAATTAATTATTAATTAAATTATTTAACACAAATTAAATATTATTTATTTCTAATTTAATAAATATAATATACAAAATTTTGAACATTAAATTTGATTAGTTTGAGTATTCCGTAAATCGATATACTCCGTATGAGCATATGAAACAGGTACATTTGCTGAAATTCAAGTCAAAATTTAAGAAAATTAGAAAATTAAATAAATCTTTATGAAAGTTACAACGAATTTTAAATTAATGTTTTGTAAGCCAGCATAAACCGTATCTCTAAACATCAAATGAAACAAAATATTATTTATTTATAAGTGCGTATAGGTCAGCTAGTATATTACAAAAATTATACTGTCTTTAAGTTCAAAGTACCAAAATAAATATATAAAAGATTTCTGTATAAGTAAATAGTGTATGAATAGAAAATAGTACATAAAAAATATAATAATAAAAATTATAGTTATTAAAATAATAATTGAAAATAATAAATTAAAAACAAAAATAAAATAAGTCTTATAAAAATAATAATAATAAGGTTTGTCAAGATCTCACAGTCCCAACGATCAGTCTTATATATAAAATATATATATATATATATATATATATATATATATATATATATATATATATATATATATATATATATATATATATATATATATATATATATATATATATATATATATATATATATATATATATACAAGATCAATTATTATCTCAATCTCCTTTACGTTTTTAATCTTCAACCTGCGTTTAGATATGGAATAAATATATATACCATGTTTATAAAATACTGATATTGTATATATGAATATTAAAATGGATAGAATAAATATACATCTGATATACAAATGAAATATGTTATATATAAATTATATATACTTGTGTACAAGATGCATTTATTCTCAATCAGTAATCGTGTTCATATTAGCTAGTTAGTGATTAATTGGTAGACAAATGACAATAAATGAACACAGGTAAGCACATAGAAATCACATGACTCACGGTTCTGTGCCGGTCGAAACTTTGCACGCCAGCGTAACATCCATAGTGAATAGAAAACCGATAGCATCGCCACCAGCACAATTAACAATTCAAACTTCCAACGCCTAATGAAGGCAAAATAAAAATAAGTTGTTGCTGGCAAACAATGATTGAAAACGTCCACATAATCTTCGTTGCAGTTGCACGTGTTGGCAGCCACACATATCCGATTCGGAGCACAGCCGCCGACACAGATGCGAGCACAGTCTCCGTTCTCGTCATGCTGGTAGCCAGCGTCGCATTCACATCGATTGGGCGCTACGCAGCGGCCGTTCTTGCAGCCCATTGAGCAGACGGGCACACAACTGATGAAAATATATTGATAAATATATATGGATGTATGATAAAATATTTTAGATTTGGGAAAAGTCAAAGTCCAACTCACTTCTGAGCTGGATCGTTCTGAGCATTTTTAAAGCCTTTGTGGCAACTGCACACATTGGGTAGCCGACAGTATCCATTGTCGCAGGCCGACTGGCAAATGGGTTCGCACAACGAATTTGTGGAATTCCTCGTTGTAAGAACGTATCCCTTGCAGCATCCCCGAATCTGATTGGAGTAACAATGAGTGAAGATGATTTTATATATTTTTTCTTTTTTTTTAACACCCCATTATGATGATTAGATTATTTATTTATTTATTTTACAACTTACATATATTTCATTATGCTTCGAATCATAAGTTTTTATGGAACATGAATTCGCCAGTAAAAACCCGGGCAACGCCGGCAATATTACGAGAGCAACGTACTCGTTCCAATGCATACCGAAATCATACTGATCAAAGCTCCAGCAGCCACACAGTGCAAGCTCGTTCATTACGTATACCACGCTCTTCTACTCTGCATGCACACATATGCATTTATTTACTTCAATCGTCTCCAGAGACCTGCTCCAAAACACAATATCAATGGCACACATTACATTGAGACTTTTATTTGTATACATATACAAATTATATGTCATATTTATCTATATCTATCTGTACAATACAGGGGAAGAAAGGGAGAAAGAAAGAGGGAAAAAAAGAAATTGATAGAGAGAGAGAAAGAGAGAAAAATGGAAATAGTGTGAGAGAGAGAGAGAGAGAGAGAAAGAGAGACAGAGAAAGAATGAAAGACAGTGTATATATATATATATATATATATATATATATATATATATACAAATTTAAGTTCATCTATGAGTCATATTTTGTATTTTCCATTGTTGCTACTTACTTCTATATATATATACAAATATATATATATAAACTTAAGTTAATCTATGAATCATATTTTGTATTTCCCATTGTTGCTACTTACTTCATTTCTATCAAATATTTGAAAGTATTTGATAATGTTTGATTTAGAATTCATTTCGATTGGTCTAAGATAATTTTATATAAATCGTGTATATTGAATGAACAGTTTTCAAAAAATATGTTTAATGGGGTTTAAATCAATATGTGAATCATCAGAAAAGAAGAAATTTTTCAGTATGATTCAGTTATTATAATATAGATTTACGATCATATTGTTATTATATGTTAACGCTCTAATTAGGAATATATATAACCCGGTGCTTATTCATCTAGGTTTTTGTAGTTTAGCTACCTCAAGAATTTATCAACTGTTGGTTGTAATTTGCAAAAGTAATTCCCTAGCAAATATAAATAATGGTCGAAAAACTAGATTCATTTTAATGAATGGTTGTAAAATTAAAATAACATAAAAATAAAGTACTGATTTATAAAATGGGAAATACATATGTTTTGCACTAAGCACATATATTTCTCGGCTTTTCACAAGTATTTGAATTTCTAGTTGGGTAAGGTCGGAATTGCGTCACAGAACCTGTTTAATCGTAACTCTCGATCAACCAGTTATCGTACACAGGTTCAATCGCTGCCTAATCATTAAAATATTTAGTTTAACCTATTCAATTGAACAACTTAATGACGTGAGAGTTTTAGGGGACGTCACTGATTCACAGATTAAATGATAGGAAATATACAGTAAGACAAAGAGAGTGAGAGAGAAAGAAAGACAGAGAGAGAGGAATAATGAGAGAAAAATGGAAATAGTGAAATAGAGAGCGAGAGTGAATGTGAGATAGAGAACGTGAAGGAGAGAGAAGAGGGGAGTAATAATGAGAGGCCGAAGCCTTCGGCAAAGTTTATTTTTATCACTTTATAATTAATCGGAATTATTATTTACTTTTTGAAAACAGAACAAGCTATTTAGAGAGGAAGCAAGAACGTGGGAGACAGAAATGTGGATAGGATAGAAACGAATAGCTGACATTCAAGCGTGAAACTCGTTATACGAATTCAATTTCATTTCATACTTAAATTTAGATAGCTTTATCTCTCCGTGTAGTATAAAGACTTTAGTTTAGCTAAATTAAAATGAATATGATTTAGATTTGGTGGAATTAAATTTGCATTTGCAATTGCAAGCGGCAGGAATCGAGTGTTTCCTTTGCACTTTGCGCCGCCATCGCCAGCAACTGAATTTTGTTATTCCTGCGGACTCTTAATCCGCAAAACAAAAAGCTTTGCCACAGCCGGTAAAGGAAATGTTCGCATTTGGCTTTGGCTGGCACTAAAAATTGAATATTTAGTGGTCGTAATTAAAAATTAGCGCACCAGCAGCAAAGCAAAGCAACGCAAAGCCAACAACCAAGAGCCGAGAGCTATGCCCATGGCCACAATACCAGCTCAGCTTGTTATCTGTGTGTCTCTGTGTGAGTGTGAGTGTCGTTCTGGGTGTTGTATGCACCTGACTCGTATATGCACGTATATTTGGCTTTTTAATGGCAACCGCCAACGGGCTGAGATACCTGGAACACACACAAAAGCGGAAGTCGTAAGCATTTAATTTATGCAGGCAATGCATTTGCGTTTTTAGTTACAACTGAAGATGGCCAATAGGATGGGCAACAGGAAAGCTGTAAAGTCACAGTGCTGGAAGACAAGCCAGACAAGCACTGCAAGTGCTTTGATTCAAATACTGTTATAAATAGATCTAGGGAGAAAGATATATATATATATATATATATATATATATATATATATATTTTTTTTTTTTTTTTTTGCCCAATTTATTTTTTTATTTTTTTCCCCCCACTTATAGTTTAATCTTGTATGATAATCAAACAAGTATGTAATACTAACCAGCTTTTACAAGGTAGCTTATCTTTTGCTATCTTTATCTAATATATATAATATTGAACTTTGGGCTTACAAACATCTCTGACATTATTATAGAGTTCATAATATTATCACCCAGCCAGCTTATACTAGTTTTGTTACAATTTTATTATATATAGTTACGGTCAGTAAACATAAATAAATATATTCACTTTATTTTTGGACTTACAGCTAGTAGAGAGCAAAATATCAAATCAAGTTGAGTTTGCCAATAAGCAAAGGAAGTTTATATAAAAACTATTTAAACAGCGATAGTTACAAAAAACAATAGATATTTGTAGATAAATAATAATGTAGATAAAAAAGAATAATAAATAATAAAATAATAATAAATAATATTAAATATGTAATTTAGAAATATGAATGTTTTAGATAAAGTAATAAGTTAATTAATTTATAAATAAAATATATTATGTCAATACTATAACTTACGATATTTATAACTAACGGCAAATAAATTTAAAAAAAGAAAATTTAGAAAAAAAAATATATACAAATAAAATAAAATATAAATGTTAATATATTAATTGTTAACTTTAGCACTTATGTAGACCAAAAATAAATATCTTAAACAACTTTAAGTGAGCAATTTAAAATCTGAAACAAAATTCTTTGGCAGTGTGCGTTCTGTTAGTATATATTTTGAAAATAATATAAATGGAATTTAATGAGTTGAGGCGGATGATAGGCGAGCGCCTAGCCATCAACTATTACCCAAAAGCAGTAAAAAGTCAGCGCGTTGGCCAAGTTTTTGTGTGCTGCTGGCTTTTACTCGAGACACGAGACGATTCGCTGCCTGCTCTGCGCTGCTTATGATCGTTCTAATTTTATGACATTCTATTTTCATGCATAGGCAAAGTAAAGTGTGCATGTGGGTGTGTGTGTGGCTGTGTGTGTGTGTGTGAGTGCAGGCATAGCCATTTCATAGTCAGACATGAATGCTGCGCTTTGTTGCTGTGCTACGCCTTTGTTTGTATTGCCCTCAGGGGTAAAGTTTTTAGGATAATAACTTCCTGCGACTTTACGAGCCAAGCAAAAGCCAAAACCCAACAGCACAAGCAACCAGCAACAACAACAACAACAAGAGCAACAGCAGCAGCCAAAGGGAAATGTGAATACTTAAGTCGGAGGAGCGCAGTGCATATGAACAAAATATCTTGGAACCACACTTAAAGCACACTTAGCGAACAACCGTCTCAATGACACAAGATGCAAACATTGTTCTTGGCTAACAATTAATCTTGATGTAAGCTTGAACTTGAATGAAGCACTTACAGATGTTGGTGAGCTTTTAAGCACAAAAAAACTTTAAGCAAGCACAATATTTTAAGCACTTTTCTGTTAATAATAAATTTGATGACTTTAAGGCAATTTAAGCTAAAAATAAAGAATTTACATTAAGCTTTTACTTAAATGAAAGCTCAATTTTACAGATTGAAAGTAAACAACTTAAAACTATTGCTTAAGGTTTTCATCAAAACTTCAATTTATGAACATTCATGGTAAAGCTTAATTAAGCTTTCGGCGTATATTTCATTAAAACTATTCGTTATACTTCATCCACACAGCCTATATATATATTTTACCTGATAAAGCATCAGTATAAATTTAAAATCAATTTTAAGCTCCTAGTTGAAGCTTAAAAACACACTTAATCCTTAAAGCTCGGCCAACTTGCGCTTGCAGCTAATGTCAATCGCACACAAAACGAAGGCAAATGCCAAGAAATCAGCACATTAACAAGATGGAAGCGAAAAACTCTTAGAGATTCGCACCCGAGAAAGCCGCAGAAACTTTTGACGTTGAGGAAGACCGCAAGGACATGAAGCGGGCGAAGGCAGTGCGCGAGGTGCGCATTAAAGACGCACAGACTCTACATCCATGACTCTGGGCATAATCTCAGACATAATTACACACAGACAACTAGACAGGCAGACAGACAGACAGAGCCTGACAAATGCAGTCTCACATGAATGGGGCTGCCTGCCGGCTGGTTACATTTTTGCTTTCTATCTCTCTGAGATTTATTTGTTGTAGCTGCTTTTTCAGTTCAAGCGAAAGTTAAATTAATGGCGGCCTTAAAGGTGCCACAGGTTGGGCGCGTCCGCAGTGCGACTTACTCATTTTGTGGAATTCGCTTAGAAACTTTGCGTCAAGCGACTGTTATAAGTGCATTTAAAATTAATTAAGCATACGACGTGCTGTCTGTGCAACTAGTCTAATAAGTGTTAGCCAGCCCAAGCCACAGCTCAAACACTCTATAAATAGATATTTCGAAATGCAATTCTTGTTTAATATGCATATCAAACTATATGCTTAATGGAATTCATAATTGATAAGAAAATACTAAGCCATTGGCAGATAAATTATCTATGAGTAATAGTTTCGTGATCATCAATAATTATTTGGCAACATATTAAAAATATATTTTAATTTTACAACTGAGTCACATGTGACTTAACTATAATATCAGTAGAATTTAGTATTTGATAAAGTAATATTTTCTACATTTAATTTATACAAGTGAGTCACATATGACTCTAAGTAATATTTTCCAAATATAAGCAGAATTTAGTATTTGATAAAGTAATATTTTCTACTTACTTCATGTAAAATAATCAAAACTTAAAATTAATTTAATAAAATTTTAAAACTATGGAACTAATGGCGTTTGCAATTAAAACTTTTGCACGCGCGTAATTTGATTTAACGCCTGACTTTGACTGCCTCTTTCACTCTCTCTCCCTCCCTCTCTTTCTATCTGCCTCTCACACTCCATCTCTCTTGCTATTTTGCTCTTGGTGTCTCTGCAATCAAATCAAAATGCCAAGTTAAATGAAGCCAAAAGTTTCAATGTATGTACGCCATTTTGAAGCATTGCTTCACACACACACACACACACATATATATATATATATATATTAGCGCCCACTATCTTCCATCCATTCGGCATTCTGTGGCCCTCAGGCCGCTTAATACGCGGCTTCTAAAACTTTAGGCACAATATCGCTAATGATAATTACAAGCTAAAACTTTTGCAACATTTGCTAGTCCTTTTCGCCTTGCCAACCACCCAGGCACCCACACACACACAGACTCAGTGTGTTTGTTTGCTTCTCAGTTAGCAACACCAAAGCATAAATATGAAATTTTTCACTGGTCTGCCCAAAAGTTCAGCTAAATGTGGGAACTACAAGCGAATATTAAAAATAAGCAATGATAAAAATAAACGTTGATAAATGCTAATGTTTATAAATAAACTAAGGGCTATTGCCGATTTAACATTTTCATGTTTTCTCTAACCAATTTTGGTGTGTTTATTTTTGAGAGTTTATTTATATATTTTATATATAATGAACGGTTGATTTTTAACCTTTTTATATACTGAAAATAAAGTTAGACCAAAGGCTTATAAGTCTTATATGTTTTATAAATAAAAAATTAAAAATAATTTTATTAATTATTATTATTATATATTAACTATTATTGATTAGTAAAGGAGATGTAGGAAAAATTATATATATTTTATAAAGTGACAAATTGGAATTGAATTGAAATTAAATCGTTTATAGAAAGAGTTTCTCTGCTTTGCTATGCAGTTTGTTCTACTATCGATACGATATATCGTAAAACAAGGAAATTCCACTTTGATATAAGACTTGCTAACGATAGGCTGTTACCAAAAGAGCATATATTGAATATATAATATATCTCTATAATATGATATGTGATATATCTACTTTATCAATAAAAACCATGCAAAATAAATGATTAAATAAATTATTATAAAATATATTATGTAAATTGTTTGCATTATATATTAATTAATTATATTATATTAAATTTGATATTATTATATATATAATTAATCTATTTAACCGGCATAAAACTCAATCACAAATTACTTTTGCATTTTTTCACCACATCTGGCGACAGCAGCGCATTTCCTGCTAATCAAGACCATTGAAAATCCATTTGACAATCTGAAAACCCATTTCAAGTTTAACTACTTCGACAGCCAATGTCATTCAAACAGCTCTATTTCTGCAGCAAAATTTCTCCCAGCCCACTGTCCCACCCGCCTCTGCTCTTCAACTAGCGCCGCAAATGAAGTGCAAATTAGCTACGAGTGTGAGCCAATGCGGTATTTCGTCTGATTATCAATGAGGGTGACGCATGTCGTAGCACAGGCCGCAGCAAGCACGACAAACACGAGCCGCCGCCTTAGACAAGGAAAGAGAGAAAGAGAGACAAATTTTTATGGGAAAAGTTTTGTTCGTTTCAGGGGAAAAACTTTAATAGATTAATTAAGCAAAACGCTCGCATTGCAGGAAATTGAAACCAACAGAAAGAGAGAGAACAACAGATAAGAGAAAATAAAAAAATATATAGAGAGAGAGAGACAGAGAGAGAGAGAAGAAGATTTACGACAAAGCCTGTAGATCAGCTGCTTGGGAGCGTTTCTAATTTCAATTTCAATTGCAACTGCAAGAGGCGAAAGTTTTTGGGAAGTTTTGTTGAAATCGTGAATATTTCATTGCCCATTTTCGGGCAGATGAACACGCTGAACACAGAAACCCATAAATATTGACTGGCGTCGACAGCAGGCAGCGATGCGCGAACATCGCCTTTTATCGATTTAATTTAATTAAAATTAATTCACCAATAATTGACTTTTAATATGCAATCATTTGTATGAGAGCACGCTGCGATAGCTCCGCTGCGAAATGCCCAATTCGGAAAATTCACATTATGCATCATTAACAAATTACGATTTATTAAATTGTGCAGACGCTGATAGCTGCAATTGAAGCCAGGCGCTCAGCGCATCGATGTGAGAAACGTGAAGTAAGAGAAGGCGCCCTGTAAAATCTGAGAAGAGGAAAGAGAAGAAGTAAGAGAAAGAGAAAGAGAAAAAGAGAGAATAAGTGACATGAATTTACCTTAACAACTGCCTGCAGGCTGACGCGAAAGTATTTCAAGCCCGTCATATAGTAAGTCCTGCAGTTCAGCTCGATTGCCAAGGCAACGACCTTCAGCAGGCGCAGATTCTCTAACGGATTGGTGGAGTAATATATCACCTGTTCCCATTGTGTTTGATAGTACATGGTGCTCAGTGAGTCTGTCTGTGGAACGAGAGATAAATCGAAATCTAAAGCATCTCAACTAACACTTACCACGTAAGCCAAGTCGGAGCCCAATTGACCCAAGGTGAGCAACTCCACAGTTTTGGCACCGAACCATATGGGATATATGAAATTGCCTGTTGGACTCTGGGAGACATTTAAATTTAATTAATTGACTCTCCATTATCATAGCACACAACTGACCGCAATGGTCTTGAAGCCCAAGGCGCACAGCAGCATCGCGCTGAAGGCGAACATTATGAAGACGCGAACCGTGAAGTGAGCCTCGAGCTGCTCGCCGAATCGATTGAGCATCACGGTTTGCCGTAGCGTTTTGACTAATAGTTCGCGTAGCTGCTGTGCCATGAGAGGACGTTGCCGGGCAGCCAATATCTGTGCAATCGAGGCATCCATGTCCTGCTGCAACAGCAAGTAGCGAGCCTTCAGATTGGTGATCAGCTCGCAGAGCAGCGTCGTCTCGCCGAACGCCATCGTGGCAATGATCAGGCCGACCCAGATGCTGCTCAGTGTCAGCGGCACGAATATGTAAAGTGGCTCCACATCGCAGGGCGGAATCATGGGAAACACGAAGTTTCTCTGCCTCCTTATCAGCATCATAATGGGCGCTATCACGTAGCCAGAGACGGCGAGCAGGTATAGTGAAGCGACCAGTCGATTGGGCAGCAGCTTGCGCTCGATATGGCGAAAGTCCTTCGGATGAGCATGACGATCCACGAAGATTGAGGCGAAGTACGTTTGCAGCAGCTGATGGAAGTCTGCTGTGTAGAGCAAGACATGCAGAGAGCGCAACTGGAACTCGACGAGAATCAGGTACGTGGGCATGCCGGTCAGCAGAGAGTCCAGATTGGTGCGCTGAGAGCGCAAATAGCGCAGCTCAGCGTCATTGTGCAGCATCAAGATCAAGCAGCCAAGCCAGGCAACAGCGCAGTCAAACCGATGCCAAAAAGTCGAGGTGCTCGCGTCCAATGGCCAAAATATGTGATTGTAGCGATAAATGGTCAATGGCCAGGAGAGCTTCACCCTGTGGCCATCAGCAAGCCGAGGCACGTAACGAACCATAATCAGGACTATAAGTGACTCTTAAGCTGACTTCGGCTTATATACTAAAATATCATCTACACACACACAGACACAGTGGCTATTCGCTTGAGGGACTTCGCTGTTGACAGTTGCCAACTTTTTAATGAGCCCTCCCATGCGTGCAATGGCTCAATTAAGTTATTAACTCAAAGCAGAGTAACGGAAACAGTTCAAACTTTAACAGCAATTTTGGCTCATTTGCTTTGTAATCGCTTTGCCCTCAAATATTTGAGTAGATTTTCAGCTTGCAGAGGGCAACGCTTACAGTGGCAGCAGCTAAAATTACCCAAAGTCCAATTGGTAACTAATTAGAGTTTGATATTGGTGGAGGTCCTTGATCGGCTGTTCGTTAACTGGGCATATGCATATTGAATAGAGGGAGAGAGAGGGAGAGTGAGAGAAAGAGAGAGAAGGATAGAGATAGAGAGAGAGAGATGGAGCAGATTTTGTCTTTCATAAACTGATATATATTTTTATATTCATTTCATATATTTAATATTTATAATAATATAATAATATAACAAATCATATTTTGGTGCTCGGACTTTAGAAACATTTTTAAATGACAAAAAAATCATTTAATTAATTTGCACTGTACTAAAATAAATGAAAAAAAGAAAAAATCCAAAAAAATGAAATAGTTTTAATTTGTATCAGTTTATGAAAGACAAAATCTGCTCCATCTCTCTCTCTCTCTCTATCTCTATCCTTCTCTCTCTTTCTCTTTCTCTCACTCTCCCTCTCTCTCCCTCTATTCAATATGTATATGCCCAGTTAACGAACTGCCGATCAAGGACCTCCACTAATATCCAACTCTAATTAGTTACCAATTGGACTTTGGGTAATTTTAGCTGCTGCCACTGTAAGCGTTGCCCTCTGCAAGCTGAAAATCTACTCAAATATTTGAGGGCAAAGCTATTACAAAGCAAATGAGACAAAATTGTTGTTAAAGTTTAAACTGTTTCCGTTACTCTGCTTTGGGTTAATAACTTAATTGAGCCATTGCGAATAGCCACTGTGTCTGTGTGTGTGTAGATGATATTTTAGTATATAAGCCGAAGTCAGCTTAAGAGTCACTTATAGTCCTGATTATGGTTCGTTACGTGCCTCGGCTTGCTGATGGCCACAGGGTGAAGCTCTCCTGGCCATTGACCATTTATCGCTACAATCACATATTTTGGCCATTGGACGCGAGCACCTCGACTTTTTGGCATCGGTTTGACTGCGCTGTTGCCTGGCTTGGCTGCTTGATCTTGATGCTGCACAATGACGCTGAGCTGCGCTATTTGCGCTCTCAGCGCACCAATCTGGACTCTCTGCTGACCGGCATGCCCACGTACCTGATTCTCGTCGAGTTCCAGTTGCGCTCTCTGCATGTCTTGCTCTACACAGCAGACTTCCATCAGCTGCTGCAAACGTACTTCGCCTCTATCTTCGTGGATCGTCATGCTCATCCGAAGGACTTTCGCCATATCGAGCCAAGCTGCTGCCCAATCGACTGGTCGCTTCACTATACCTGCTCGCCGTCTCTGGCTACGTGATAGCGCCCATTATGATGCTGATAAGGAGGCAGAGAAACTTCGTGTTTCCCATGATTCCGCCCTGCGATGTGGAGCCACTTTACATATTCGTGCCGCTGACACTGAGCAGCATCTGGGTCGGCCTGATCATTGCCACGATGGCGTTCGGCGAGACGACGCTGCTCTGCGAGCGATCACCAATCTGAATAATGAATAATATTTTAATAAATATAATAATAATAAAGTAGTATTATTATTTTTATTTATTTTTTTTATTAAATAATTATTATTGATATTTTTTATTATTATTAAATTTTCTATTTATTATTATTAAAATTTATAAAAAAAATTAAACAGGATATAAATTGATGGAATAGCCATGTTTGTATTGATTCTAATAGATTCTAAGGCATTTAAAATGAATTATAATATTGACTTATCCCTCAGCATACCATATATAATATATATATCAACTCCATTAAACCAGATGCCATCTTATATGCTGTCATTAAAAATAGAGTAAGCCAGCCTTCGCTGCTAATTGCTTCGACTTCCATCCAAGACTCGGATGCATTTTAATCTTCAAAGAACATTTCAAAGCAATCAGCAGCGCGCTGGTCCAATCCAGTTATCAGCATTCGCTACTTTTCGAGCCAATGTTTCAGCATGTAAGCCCGTTGCCTTAACGCTCCCTAAGGCAACGCGCTGCTCTAATCCCATATGTGTTCATTTAGTTCGCGCTGCATAAAAAAGTCACTTAAGTAATTCATAAAAATCAATTAACTCTAACGCGCAAGTTTTGCACCCAGCGCTGGCCATTACTTACCCTCGCTTGGGTGCAGCGCTCCAGCAATTGCCCCATCCTCAGCCCATCTGCCTCAACCTGCTGCAGCTGACGCATTTGCGGCTTGGCATCTGCAGATAGTGGCAACAGTTTGTGTTATGAATATTTTAAGAGACCGTTAAGCCACAGAGACAAACAGCGCAAACAGCAGGAAAAAGCGACAAAACCTAAGTCCGACTGGCACCCCGCCCCCGCCCCAGAGAGTCCACTGTGTATGTCCAGTTGGAGCTGCAGTTTGCTCGCCACATTCATCTTAATTTCCTGTCACGACAATGACAACGACGTTGGCGCTGCTCAGACCCGGCAAGAGTGCGTGTGGCAACAATGAAAATCCGAAAAAAAAACCCTCTCAATGCCACGTCTGCTCGCCCCTGCCACATGCCACAAGCAACTGATTTTTTTCTAGCGCTTTTCAAGCCTTTGTGGCAACTGTTTCAGCAGTAGGAGGCTACAGAGTCGAAACTGTGTCTAGTCCATGCCCTGCGCCTGTGGGCTTTGTTTTGCTATGTAGCATCGCGTGGTTCGAGTTCATAGCGATGCCGAATGCCATCAAACGGCAAAGGGCCAAAAGCGTTTCTACAGGCATCCAAAACGGCGGCATAAACAACACAAATGTGAGTTAGCCTCGCTCTGTATAAGAGACAGAGGTGGGGAGAGAGAGAGCAAGTGTGTGTGGCTGCCCCTCTTCAGCCATTGTATGCGATGCTATCGCGTGCCGCAGGATATTGCACTCTAAGCCAGTAGATGGCGTCATGTAAAGCTGGACAACATCCGATTAAAACTTTACGATGTGCGTGTATCCCAGACGTCCCTCTGTGTGTGTGTATGTGTGTGTGTGTGTGTGTGGGAGTGTGGCTATGTGTGTGTGCAAATGGAAGTGTGCTTGTATGTGCTCGTTGGTCAGCAAGTGGATAAATTCTCATTTACTGCTCTTTTAAGCACGTTGTTTTTGTCGCTTTTTCTTTGCTTTGCTTGTCAGCTTGAAATGCCCTTACCAAAGGGCGGAGTATACGAGATTCTTGATTGATTTTAAAACTCATTAAAGTTGCTGCTTAAAGTGTGTATTAAAGTGCAAGAGAAAGGAAAATTAAAGGGATGAGTCATTGTTATAATAGATGTATAAGAATATATATTATATATGTATTATAGACAATCAAATAAATTACAATAATTTATAGGCAGCTAAACAATAAAATAATTTCATTCATTGTAAAAAAAATAAAAATAAAAATATAAAAAATATAATGCATATAACAGTAGATTGTCTGCTGATTATTATTCCTTTTCTTTCAATCATTCATGGCTTGAAAATGTCCCCCTAAATAATATATTTTATTTTTATAATATTTTATTATGGCCAACTGATCCAACTGATCCTCAAGTTACCCAGTTCAATGAATTTGCTCTTTCAGAACATTGCGATTCGAAGAAGTTACAAATTTAGATTTCATTCTAAAGAATGAATTGTATATAGATAATTAATAAACCTAAGTAACAAACAGCTTTATATTAATTACTTTTTTTAAATTAAATTAAAATAAGTTAAAACAATATGCTGTATTAAATTATTTATAGATATTGAAAAGACAATTTTTAAATTAAATTAAAGTAAGTTAAATGAAACTCATATTGTCTTTATTATATTAAATGCTAATCACTGCAGTGTATTCAATCGTCAACTGTCTTTCGTCCATTTAATTTTTTTTACTAAATGTGCATACAGCTGCCGCTGCTGTCGCTGCAGCGCCCTCTGTCGGCTAGTTTCAGCATGTGTGTAAATTGTCCCCTCGTTATGGGGCCGTGTATGAGGCTGCTGCTGCTGCCGCTGCTGATGGAGCAGGAGGTTAGTGTTTGGGGCAATAGCGCGGCATGTTAAACTGACCGCAAGCATTGTTTATCATTAAGTGCGGCCACCCGCACGGCTGCCCGCGCGGCTGCTCGTGTGCGCTGAGTGTCCATGGCAAGGGCTGTTGCCTTGCCCGACTTGCTGCCACATGTGGCACATGACATATGTGTCAGAAGGCTGTGCGTGCTAGCGGCTCTTTCTTTCCTCTTTTTTTATCCTTTTTGCCAACTGGCCAAACATGTGTAGCGCGATCCCATCTTCATGTAGCTGCTGCAGATTTCAGTTAATGGAGCCGTTAGTTAGTTGCGGCGTCAACCCGAAATCCAAATGAAATGCTTAGCTTAAAGAGCTCAAACATTAAATAAAGCAAATCAAATAAACTGCAAAGTTTTTGCCTTTGTCCCATAGCCCCGATACCCCGAAGAGTGCAGCGAGCGCATGCAAAACTTTTGTAATTAGGAAGCAATATCGGTCATTAGCAGAGCGAGGCGATGACGGCGGAGGCTGCATGGCTGCATGGCTGCATGGCTGTGCTGTGGGCGTTATGGGTGTGGCAGGGGCTGCAACTGCTGCGGCTGCCATTCAGAGAAGATACCACAAAAAAGCGCCAGAAGTCAAAACAATAACGCAAATGTTCAAATGTTCGACCAAGAGGCAAAGCCAAAAAACTTCAGGCGATGGCGACGAATGCGAAATGCGCTTTACTCTGGGACCAAGAGCTAAACTCGATATGGATATATTAATGATGTAAATTACAAATTTTAAATATTAAATAATCACATTTTAATCCAAAATGTATGCCTTTTATAAATATAAGTCGAGACCTTGCACTCTATCCTCGATGCCAGCTTGCAGCAGACAGTTGGGTTGCCCGACTGAGGATGCTGCAGCGCCGCAGCCACACAAAGCGCTGCTAAACGAACTGGGGCGATGGCGACCAACATTTTGGCTAACAATACTCTAAATAGAAATTGCAAAAAGTCAACTCGCAAAGATGGGTTTGGGCGGCATTGGGCACTTTTGTCCAATTGGACGAGCATCAAACGTAATTTTAATAAAGTTTGAATGCAAAAGTTTCTGATTTGAAATGCATATAAAAGTTAACTATTTCCGACGCTGCGAGAGCTGAATGTGTGTAAAAAGTTTATACATTTTTTTTTTCGTTTTTTTTTTTCTATTTATTTTGCTTTCTTTCTCTCGTTCTTGTTGCATTCATTGTGCCGATCACGGACTATGTTGAGGGCGGGAGACAGCCCACTAACATGGCTCAAACAAACAGCGGATGTGGCTCAGGCACTGGTCGCGCCAGGTCATGGTCATAAATTAAAGGCAACAAACCGACTGCGGAAGTAAGTCGCAAACGGACGAACGGCGAATGCAAAGACAGCGCAGCGGAGTCCTGCTGCTGTCGCTGCTGCTGCCACTGCTGCTGCTGTTGCAGTGTGGTGCCATGTGCTGTGGTCGCAGCGCAGACAAGTGGATTTGTGGCCATTACATCTTGAACCACACAGCAGACTGGCAGCTGAAGCTGAAGCTGTGCGGAAACGCAAGCTGTGCTGTTAAGTAGCCCCGAGTCAGCCGCGTCCTGGCTAACGATCAACTCCTAACAACTGGCCCCAGGCCGGACTTGGAAGTTTTTTGCTCAGCTACTGAAGCTGCATGTAGCAGCAGCGGATGGAAGTGTTGCACTCCACCAGCGGGCACTAACTTCCCTCTCTAACTGTCTGTCTCACTCTCACTCTCCTTCAACTTCTTTTTCTGGCTTTGCAAGGACTTGCAGATATATTGCCTTGGCATGTGACTTGAGTATATATATCAGACAGCGCTTTGCTCGAGCATATCCGACTAGTAATACTATGCATTTATTTCAATTTTAAAATATATGTAGGAATAGAATTATCCTGACTTTATTGACTTCATTGGCTAAGTATACATAAATACCCTATAATCACCAAGTCGACTGGACTTTGTATTTCTTGACCTTTAAAATCATCATAAATCGCTTCAAATAGTAGCCATTTACAACTGCAATGGACACTTGTACATCGTATTGAGGCGAGTTATATCGGCTGTGCTCATAGCCAGTCTTTGGCCTATTTGCAGTTGACCCTCCGGCTGCAGGGCGACGATGGTTGCTTCGCCATTCTTAGAGAATGCTTTCGGGCCGTAGTGCAAAATGCTGCCGTAGTCATATTTGGCACCGAAATTTTCCACTCGATCTGCCCCGTACTTCTTAAAGTTGCTCTCCTTTCCATCGATTATGTTATCTTCGATAATTTTCACATACTCATCGCGATCCGTGGAGCTCTGCTGGTGATGGAAGCCCAGTGTGTGCAGCAGCTCGTGCTGTATGGTGCCAAGCTTAAAGCAGCCTTTCTCCAGTACATTGGGCTTCAGCTTGAGCGTCTGCTCGCTACGGACGTAGCCGACCTTGGAGCTACAACCACTCTCCGAGACAGCGACGAACACATAGTTAGCAGTGTCCGCCGTAGCAGGCACAAAACGTATGCAGGAGACGAGTTCGATGCGTCGCATACCCAGCTTAATGTGCTCCACCTGCTCATTACCTACGGCAATTAGAATATATTAAAGACGTGAATGGAATGCCTTAAGTAGAACACCTACTGAAGCCATTGTCTATCTTGTAGTAGACTATGGCATTGGGCCAATGTCGTGTCGGAGCTATTTCTCCATTCCGCAGAAAGTCGATTTCCATGTCACCCTGAAAGTAGCCAGCCGTTAACTCCGGGTCGGTTTCCAGCTGCTGCTTCTGGATGGGTGCTCCATAGGCGCCCAGGCAGGAGCCAGCGATTAGTAGAAGAACAAAGCGTCGCCAAGGTGCAAACATTTTTAACTAATCCGCAAAACAACTCGCATTTAGCTAATTGGCCCTCAAGTAACGTATTTGCTTGCTCATTATAAAAAATTGATAAAGCTAATCAGTTTTCGATTTGCTGCTTGTAATACCCTGCACCATTTGGAGTGGCTGAATAGGGTTCTTTTGTGTTATAATAGTTACCAATATTTATTAATTATCATAAATAAATATACACAAAATTAATCATCAGAGAAAATCCATCTTTATTCACAAACTTGTTTTACTACTGATTGATTGATTGCGATTTATTTGTGCTTCTACTACTCTGGAAGCGCACATATTCGCATATTTAGCATTTCCGTTTGATTCATCAATCTTAAACTATTGTATGGGCTCCATAAAATGTATATAATTTGATTAGCCTAATCAGAAATTCATTTGCTTGCCATTTTCCTGGTTCTTTTTGATATGTGGATCACAAAAATTTATAACTTGGGTCTAAACGACTGAATAATGTTCCTTAAAACCAAAAATAAGTCAATAATAATTTTTTTTATAAATATAAAAGTTGATGAACCTATATGCTCTATTCAATTTTATATAACGTAATATTTGTGATAGCTATATAATTTATGGGTCAACTTAAGAGATGCAATCAATTTTCGCTGCACCTTTTTATTATATATATATCTATATACATATATATGGTTGAATAGACTGGGAATCCCTTTTGCTATGTCACCGCTCAATCAGAAAAAAAAACATTTGGTATGGAAAAAATCGGAAACATTTTTAATTTTAATTACTAGAATTTAATTAATAGAATGTATATGAAATTGGTTACTTATGCTAACGGTAAACTCTCTCCCAAGTGCGCATAATAGATTGCTATCTAGTTTTTATGACATGTTATCAATTGTATTGAATCTAGAGCAAATAAGTATATTTAACAACCTTGCAATGATTGTAAGTCCATCAACATGGCAAGTGCCTCAAGTTACTATTGTTTGCGATTATTAGACAAGTAAATATAACATCTAATATTATCATATAAATTTGACTTCATTATTATTATTATTATTATTTAGAAGTTCAAACAAACAATCAGCTATAAAAGTGGAAAAAATAATTGTAATTAAATTTTGTAAATTATTTTAATATATTTTTATTTATAATCGATATATATGGTATATATCTTATATATTATATTGTAAAAAAAATAACTTTATTATTTGTACTGTTATTTAATAGAATAAAGAATACTAATTTTTTTAAATTTTCATAATAATTATCATAATTATCGTATAATTCGTAGGACATATATCTGCTCATAATCATACCATATTCTCTATTATATATTTATTAAATATATATGTTCATAATCAACCTATATTTCTAACATATATTTCCCTGTTAATAAAAAACTTCATGGCTAAGGAAAACAATATATCGTTATGACTATCGTGTACTCTAACAGTATCATCTCTAATAAATCACTTTCATCCAGCTGCCATGCCTTAACAACTAACTTTTCCAGTCGCTCACCTATCGAAAAACTTTTGCTGCTCGTCCAAAATTTGTGGCAAACAAAGCAGCCCTCGGCAGCTGTTCTGAAGCACCTGCTTGCATTTGGCCCAGCTGTATCGATAAGCACCGATTCGCTTATCTTATCGCACTGGAAGGCCCTGCGCTACAAGCAACGGAGCGAAGCATATTCGTCAACTGCTCAGAGTTCGTTAATTAACAGGTGAGATGAAGGCATAAGACATGCCCACTGGAAGCAGCGCAGCACTTAGTCATTTTCCCGGAGTGTGTGGAGCAACTTCTTCGTTCAGTTATTGTTAGTCGACAAAGTGAGGTGTTACCGAAAATAAAATCGAAATAAATAAAATAAAAGATAAAAGCCAAAAATCAAAGGAAACTAAAACGAGGGCATTGCAAAATGCCCAGAAATTGAACTGAATACGATCAACAGCCCCACCGGCCTCAATCGATGGCCCTGCAATGCGTGATCAAGCCAAAAATGTGGCTAGGCCTTAAGCAAATATTACTCTATGTGGGTCTGCTGCTCTGCGTGGTGCTCCAAGTATGTCGCAGCAAGACCCAACTCCAGCTCAACTGTCCCAGCGTCTGCCAGTGTGATCTCTATGCTCAGCGCAATCGTGCGATTTGCAGGTAAGAATCTATATATGTCTATGAAAGTATAAATTTTACTCATTTTATTTATATATATTATATATATATATATATATATATATATATATATATATATATATATATATATATATATCCAGTGCAAAACGCTTGATAAGCGCCAGCATTGACATGCCCAAATCTGTGGAACTGCTCGACCTAAGCTACAATGATATCACCAACATTGACGAAGATTGCTTTAAGGTATATTAATCAGTTTATTTATTTTATATATATACATATAAATATATATATATTATTTTTAAAATTTTATTTATTATTATTTTTTATTATTATTTTCATTTTTGTGTATTTTGATTATTTAATTTTTTATTTTAATTTTATTTTTATATTTTATGTTTAGATATTTTAATTGTTATGTATCCTTATTTCATGGATTTTTAAATTATTAAATTATTTTTTTTTATTATTATTATTATTTATGATTATTATTTTTTTTTATATATATATTCTATTTTTTTTAATATATATTCTACCCTCCAGAGCTCTATACATCTGATCAATCTGACGCTCGCTCACAATGCCATCCAAACGCTGCATGTGAATGCTTTTGTCGAGATGCGCCGCCTGCGCTCGCTAGATCTCTCCTACAATCGCTTGGAGGAACTCGATGAGCATTTGCTGGAAACTAATTCACATTTGTTGCATGTGAATCTGGAGGGCAATAAGCTGGCCAGCCTGGGAGCTGGGCCGCTGTTGCGCAGCAGCTCCTTGCGTTCGCTCAATTTACGCAATGCCCAGATCAATCAGCTTGGAGCGGAGCTGTTAAGCGCGCTGCCGCAGCTGCGCCAGCTGGATCTGGCACAGAACATGCTGATTACGCTGCACATTAATGTGTTCCATGCTCCTCGATACTTGGCCTCGCTCAACCTGGACGAGAATCCGCTCAACTGCGACCGCCCGCTAATTAAGGTCGCGACTTGGCTGAGTTTGCGTGGCGTTGCCGTCAGTATGACCGACTGCCTGGAGGAGAAGCTGCCAACGCACCCACTGGATGTGCAGGTGGAGGGGGATGCAGAGGGCAATGAGAACGGTTCACTGGCTGAGACATTTGGACACATGGAGCGCATGGAGCATTTGGAGAGCAGCGGCATAGCGGACGAGCCCAAATCTGTAGCCGAAGTTTGGCGCGATCTGCCCGACGAGTCGGAGGAGCACCAGCAGCAGGAGCAGCAGCAACAGCAGCCCGAGGAGGAGCTATCAACGCTCATCGATGTGTGCGAGGGAAATCGCGAAAAACTTTGCCTGAGATATCGCAACTGCCTGGAACGAGTCAGCCACGAGCTGCTAGCGGGCAACGCCGGGCAGCCGCCCGACCTAGTGCAGAGCACACACACCTTCGACGAGGACGATGTGAAGCTGGCCTTTGCAGTGGGCGGCGCCACCGGCATCTGCATGGTCATTTTCATAATCAGCTTTGCCCTCTGCATTAAGAGCGGCTGCGAGCTGCGAAAGAAGCGACGTCAGCCGGAAAACGGAGAAACATGTGAGTTAAGGCCAAAGCTCTGGCATTAGATTAAACCAATGCGAGCTTTGAGCCATAATAGGTTAAGTAGCTGTCAGTTGGCAGAGCTGCGAGCTTAGAGATGGAATTAATATATCAAATATACATTTCATTGACAGAGAGTGGGGAGGGGTAAATTGGCAAAGATGGCAGCTTGAGCAAGGGATTGAGATAGACAGGTGCAATTGATAGAAATTATCGATGAAATTGTTAAAAGATATGCAAGAAATAATGTAAGAGTTGAGCTGAAATGTTGATAAACTAATACAAAGTTGCAGACATTAATTTAAGCCGCTAACAGGCGGAAGGCTAAGGACTAAAAATATTTAAAAGGAATTTAAAATTGATAAACAAATTTATATATTTATTTTTGAAAAAAGAGCTTGCAGAATGAAAAAAAAAAAATATATATATATATATAATAAAAAGTTCGGGAAATTAAAATTATCCATAGGATTTAAATAGATTAAATTATTAAGCATAAGAATTTAAATTGTTAAGACTCTTACCCATGGCCCAAGTACACCTCATTTGATAGCCATATTTTTAAGTGCTCTTCAAGCTTATTCACTCCAACAAACGCCAGCAAATCCAGCATATTTTATACACTTTGTTTCGTATTTTTTTAGCCCAACAATCTGCCCTAATCCAACAACTCTGCAAGAGCTCAGTCTTAACGCCGCACTTACTCTTTTCTTTCAGCCACATTGGAGTCGTTGCCCCAGCAGCAGCTGCCCACGATACACACCTGGACGCCGCCGCCGCCGCCCACGCGTAATCCGCGTCGCTCCAATCCGCAGCGAACACGGAATGCGCCTTCGCGGGCTCTGGTGCGTGAGCCCTACGGACCCGATGATAATTTTGTGTCGCGCCTGTTCGGGCGGCCGGCCAGACATCAGTACTATCGCGCCATTAACCAGAACACGGCGACGTTAATCAGACGTCTCAGTCGGAGCAATCTATTCAGCAGTCGGGATCGGGAACCAAGCAGTCCAGAGACGCCGCCAGCTGCCACGGCTAGATTCTACACAGATGTTGTGGAAACGGGTGTCCCTCGGCCGGAGACGCCGCCACCCAACTACGGCGATGTGGTCGTCATCGATAATTGTGATAGCAAATAGATATCGAGCCCGAATCGAGCTCCATTTAAGCACACAAACACACACACACGCAGTAGGCATTATCTAATAAATCTTTAGGCACGACTTAAGGCGACGTCTTTATAGTTTACGACAGTCCGCCTCTTCTTCATCTTCCTCTACTTTTGCTTCATACCAAAATATCAATTGGGGATTCCTTCTACTTTTCTTTTGTTGGCAGCATTACTTTTACACGACTGCAACAAATCGCAATAAAAACTTTTGACAAAACTATCAAAGTTGGCATACAACGGGAACAGGAAGAGACTGCGAAATTGCCACAGCCAAATCTGCAGCGGCCCCTCGCCCCTCCACCCTACACCAGTTGAAGTTCTCAAAAAAATGTTCAAGTAAGAAAACTTTACACACTCAAATAAATGCAAGCGTGAAGCGTGTGCAGCAGAGGACCGGAAATGAAGCGGGTGTCGCCCAGCCAGCGGATGTGGCAAGACAAATCGAAAGCTTCACAAAAGAAAACAAAACCTAACCGAAAAATAGATAAAAAAAAAAAAAAAAACTATAAAAAGGAAGCCCCACTGCAAACTGGGCAAAACCAAACAATTTGCACTGCAAAAGCAGCCAAAGTGTCTCAAAAGAATCAGCCACTAAAACTAACCAAGCTGGCATTAAAAAACATAAGAGGGGTTAGTTGGGTATAGCTGACTAAGTGATACTCTGCAAGCTTAAAGTTTCGGGATGGGAATCTTGGAGTCATTCCATTGCTTGTTCATGTTTCTTAAAAAAAAAAAAAAAAAAATATATATATATATATATATATATATATATAAATTTTGTATAAATTCAACTCTAATATATATATATATTTATTTATATATATATATATATATATATATATATATATATATATATATATATATATATATATATATATATATATATATATATATATATATATATATTAAATAATTTTAATATACTATTTTTTATTTTCATGTCTTGCAGCATATACTTGTATGCTTAATGAAATTGTATTTTTTTTATATTTATGTAAACAAACAGAAAAAATATTCAAAATAAATATTCATTTTTTCATATTTATATTCAACCTATAAATGTTACAAACAAATATATAGTAGACTTTAAATTTGTAGCTCTTAAGCTATCGATCTCTCTCTCTCTCTCTTTCTCTCTCTCTTCCTATCTATCTCGCATATGTTGAACTTTTAGCTAAATATCAACGGGTAAATATCTTCTTTGGAGAGTGGAGAGTAGAGATCAGCTTAGGTCAGTTCACTTCACAATTTCAAATCTAATTTTAATACTAACTAACCATAAATATTTAGGAGTGTAGGAATTGACATTAAAGAAGTTTTACCTCCATTTACCTATGTAATCGCAAAACCTATGTACTCCCTTTTAAATGAAAAAGTTTCAATACAAAAAGAAAGTAGAAAATAGAGAATAAGAAAATAAATAATTAAATAGATTTCAAAAGACTAAATAAAAGAAATAGTTTTAAGCATTACCCTAGTTTACTACTGTAAAATATTACAAAAAAAAAAAAAAATAATAATTTCAGCTTTTAATGAATAGCCAGAAATTCCCAGAAATCTATAGATACACAGCAAACAGCTACACAGTCAGGCACATTTAGTAACAAAAAAAATGTTTTCATAATACACAGAAAATTTTTAATGAGCGAAACCAAACAGCATCAAAAACCTGCCCAATAGAATGCAGAGCTGATGCATAGTATTTAGACTATGATCTGGATCAATTCTTAATTCAAAAATTCCATTGCTGTGGCTCTCGGAAAAAAGTTCTCGTTGCCCAAATTTGCAGCAACTCTTGCTGTGGCAGTCGCTGCGTGTTGTGGCATTGTTGTTGCTGTTGAATGTTTGTCTGGCTGTCGCTGTTTGTTGTTTGTGGCAGCTTTCATTGCACTGTGCTGCACGGCACTGCACAAAAGTTAACGTACCCTGGGACCCAAAGTTGCGTTGTCAACAAGTAAACGCAAAAAGCGAAGCCAACCGGGCATAAAAACGGCCACCAGCAGGAAGAGCGAACGTTCCAGAGCGTGAAAAAAATATCTAAATCCAACATTAATGAAAAACTTTTTGCATAATCCAAGAGCAGCGAATGCCGCTGCTCGTGTCGATGCTGGTCGGTGGCATTTGGGGCTTAGGGCTGAGGGCAGACAAAAACCCACCAAAATATCTAGAAAATCCAGCCAATGCCATCGGCTGCAGACACTCGCCGAACAAAATACTTTTCTCTGAAGAGCCGACAACCTCAAAAAAAAAAAGGCAGTAAAGAAAATACAGCAAAGGTGATTCAAATTCAATGGCTAAGCTATTCAGAGGCAACGAGAGTTGGTTATGCGGTTGTCAGTTTTACGGATTGAAGGCCAAGCGGCTTAAAAGACTGCGAAGGTTAAGCCAAAAGCAAGTGAGCGAGAGAAGGAGCTCGCCAAACTGCTACTGATTATAAAATATGCCAAGGGTTAGGTTTAGGTCAGCTGCTTCAAATGTCACGATAGCGCAAGCTCAACTCTATTAGAAAATATTTAAAATTGGAATTTTGGGTTGAAGTTCATGTGTCAGACATTCGCCAAAGTTAGTATATAGAAAAGGGTATAAAGTAAAACATATAATAAAATTTAAAGACACGTAGATGAACAGTGTTAAGTCGCATTGACTCTGGCTGATCAAGGGTATATACTATATACTATGAATATGTACTTCATAGACTCTGCCAACCTTTCTTTACACTGTTTTATACAAATATTATACTATGATTATGAATATGCAAGCGCATGCATTAGATTAAAACTTGAATAATATAGCAACTAAATAATAAATAACAAATATTATTTTTGGGAAGAAAAAATATTTATAATTAAAATTTAAATAAAATAAAACAAAAAGAAGTGCAAAGAAATATAATATATTTAATAATAATAATAATAATGTTTAATATGTTTAATTAAAATTTTAATAAAATAACAATTTTTAACATTCTCTAAGCTTAAAACTCCTTACAATTTAATTAAAATAATAATTATAAAAAAAAGGAAAGTAATTAAATAAAAAATATATTTTTTGTAGAAAAAATTTGTAATATAAACTTAAATAATATAATAAAAAAAATATATATATATTAAGTACCATTTTAAGCATTCTACAAGCTTATAGAAACAAAAACAAAACATTAAATTTAAATTAAAAAACTATTAAATGGAAAATAAAAATTAAATAATAAATCAAATTTAAACATTCTCTAAGCTTACAGAAAATTGTTTAAAATTTATGCAGCCTTGTTATGTTTTCATGCTTTCTCCCTTGCCTACCTTCATTTATATCATTCATTGACCTTAAATCATTCTAGTGTCATTCAAAACAGATTATAGTTTTATAAATCTCTTAATACAAATCAAAAATTAACTTCTAGTGCGATATCTGAGATACACCTTGGCACAGGCAACTTCCATTCATTTGCCATTCATATATTCACTGGCTGGTCTGGCAAATCGGGAAATAAACTTCAAAGCATTTAACTGTTGTTCACTGACCAATACACGCCCACGCATTGCGCCACGCCCACCGCCCCCGACCAGTTTACGATGTAATCTGCACAATGCCAGAGCACAGTTTTAATTGCTGTGACACTGCAGATACGGCTGACTGAAGCTGGAAATTGGTCAGCCTAGAGGAGGGACTCAGGGGAGAGTCGCAAGAGAAGAGAGTTCCACTTGCTGCTCCGGCTGCTGCTGTTGCTGTTGTCGTTTTCTAATTTGATAAAGATAAAAATCATTTTATAAATGCCGACGACGTTGCCATCAAGTGTATGCCCCTGACAGGCGAGTCCAGGGCTTAGATATATATATAAACGTAGCTTGGCTGCCTGGCTCTTAATTGAATGCTCATTTCAAAGAGGACGATGCTGGCAGAGTTGCCAACGTCGTCGCAGTGGACTTTAATTGCATTTTTATTTCATTTGCCAGCAATTATCGCCGGTTCGTGTTCAAATTTATAAGCTCCAGCTACTCGCTCGAGCTGCACCTGTCGCCGCAGTCGCACCTGTAGCAACATCCTAAGCTCCAAAGGTCAATCGTTGGTCAACTTTATCAGATGTGTGTATATATATATATATATATATGTGTGTGTGTGTGCAACTAGTTGAGCATTGCGGTGTCCTGTTGTCGTAATTAAAGGTTGCCCTGGGCCAGTCCGGAACATGGGCGCGTGCTTCTGCTGCATCTTGTTGTTGCCACATTTTAGCAATATTTATAGTTGTTGCAACGCTTTGGCATTGGTCTTAGTGGAAGCCCAAGTTGTCGTTGGCAGTTGTTAGCAAAGCAATTAGCATGAGTTTGTTATTGCAACACGGCAGCAGTGCCAACAGCGCCAGCAGCGCCAACAGCCAACTGTCCAAGTCGGCAACAGTTGGAAAGCATGCTGAAAGTTTCAGGTTTCCGCCCTTCTAAAGACCTCAATCCGAAAGTAAAAATTAAATTTATTTACTCTGCTGCATGGGCTAAAGTGTTGGCCATGTGGCATTTAACTCTTAACAACAAATCAACGGTAAGCGAAACTGGCTACAAAGGGCCACATACAACCGTTGGTCATGCAATACGAACTAAACAAACGGAAGCAGATCAGGTGTTTAGCTTGAATTTCACACCAAGCATACAATTAAAGTTAAGCCAATGCCTACCTTATATAAGCCATAAGATAAAATAAAACTATTTTTATTCTACTTTTTAACAGGAATAATATATATATTCATTTTAATGTAGTTTCCAATTTAAATATCATTTGCAATTGGAATAATACAACTAATAATTAAACGAAGCTAATTTATAATTTGTTTATACTTCAGCAAGTGTAGGGTATATGCCAGTCGTGCACTCCTCAAGCTATCTTACCCATGTATGACTTTAAGTGCTGAAATAAACGTTGCTATAAAGAAATAAAAAAAATATTTATTTAAGTGTGTTAAATTTAATTAGGCAACCCAACCTTGGCGAATGCACCGTGTAAACAGGGAAAAGTAAAGAAATTGAACTCGTCTAAATATCAAACAGAAATTAGTTGGAGATCTGCACCATGAGAGTATCATTTGGCTATCTACTGCTGTGTTGCCTGAGTGTGGGCGTGCTGGCAGCGCCGCTTGAGGAAGAAACGCCAGCCAAGAGGGAATGGCTCTACCAAGGTGATATGCTAGTGAGCTACGGTCGCAATGGACTGATAAATCCGAAATATCACTGGCCCAATGCCTTAGTCAAGTACAAAATATCAGCTAGCTTCAGTAAGTGATGAACAAGTGCCTCCTCAACCACTCTAAAACGGCTTTCTTTCAGGTGAAGCACAAGTCAATCAGGTGAAGCAAGCCATGCAGTTGATTGAGAATGTTACGTGCGTTCGCTTCGTGCATGCACCTCAGTATATCAATGATTTTGCATTCATTAAGTTTTCCGAATCCGGCTGCTGGTCCCAGGTGGGTTACAAGGGCGAAGAGCAGAGTATTAATCTAAAAAACGAATCCGTTGGCACAGGCTGCTTTTCCTTAGGCATTATACAGCACGAGCTGCTCCACACTTTGGGGTTCGTTCATCAGCAAAACTCGGCTGATCGCGATGCGTACATCAAAATCAACTGGGAAAATGTTAAGGACGAATATAAGCAAAACTTTGATATATACAATTCAAGTGTTGTGAGCAATTTTGGTGCGAAGTACGACTATGGCAGCATCATGCAGTACGGCCGCAATGCCTTCAGTAAGGACATGAATCTGACAACAATTGAGACTCTGCAAAATACAAATGGTAAAATATTGGGACAAAAACAACGCATGAGCGATGCTGATATATCTCGGGTCAATAATATGTACAAGTGCTCAAGAGATCACAGGATCTGGAAGCAAAGTAAATAAAAATAAATTAAAAAAAAAAAACAACTAAGAAAGCTCTTTAATGGGATCAGGGTATATTAAAATTATTATTAAAACATTTTTATAAACAGAAACATTTATAACTAATTCAATTTTGTTAAGCAATATAATTAATGAATATATTAAAAAAATTACTAATTAGTTAAATACTTTCCAGATCCAGAATGAGAAGAGAAGGAGAAGAAGAGAAGAATAAATGGAGAAGAAGGCTTGCCCCTATAGAGGTCAAATTCCCCGCAAGTCGAGCATCGGCAGCGGTAGAGAGTCGAACAGCGGAGGACAGTCGGATAACGGTAAAGTCGCGTAGCGATAGAAAGTCGAGCGGTAAAGTCGAACAGAGGTAGAGAGTCGGGCAACAGTAGAGAGTCCGGCAGCGGCAGTGAGTCCGGCAGCAGTAGAGAGTCCAGCAGCAGTAGAGAGTCCAGCAGCAGTAGAGAGTCCAGCAGCAGTAGAGAGTCCACCAACGGTAGAGAGACGGGCAGAGGGTACATAAAAAAAATAAAATAAAAATAATTATAATAACAACCAAAAAAGTACATACTTAACATATCACTAAAATTATTAACTATTTAAAAACTTACCAAATCCAGAGGAAGGAGCGGACGAGGAGCAGGAGGGTAAGGAGGCGGTCGGCGGGCACAACAATCATTATCTACTACCATTATTATTCAATTTATTTCATATATTAAATATATATTTCAAGCGACACATATACACATACACATGTACATGAGACTATATTATGATAACTGAATTGTTTAATAACTTTAAAATTTTAAGTCTGTCCTGAGCTGAGCTCGCAAATTACAATTGTGTGTTTTTTCTCTACGCTCAATGTCCGAAGATAAGCAAAAAAACTCAAAAGATTTGCTCTCACTCTGAGCAATAGACTGTTTTCTATTTTACTTCGATTTTCGCTTGAGCGATGTTGTTGAGTTCTTCGTGTTATTCATTTATCACAATATAGTCGTATGTACATGCGTATGTGTATATGTGTCGCTTGAAATATATATTTAATATATGAAATAAGTTGAATAATAATGGTAGTAGATAATGAGTGTTGTGCCCGCCGACCGCCTCTACTGAGCTAAATAGGTAGCGCTCTCATTTCCCACTCAATGATCGACTGACCTTGACCGAGTTGAGTTCGAAAGAGTTGAGCACAACTTTTGGCGAGAGTTTTGCCCTATATAAGGGCAAGCCTACTGTCCCATTTCTTCAGTTGGTTTCCTGACCCCCTGATGGTCAGTCGTGCAGTGCAGTGCAGTCCAATGTAGTGTAGTGTAGTGTAGTTCTTACCCTCCTGCTCCTCGTCCGCTCCTTCCTCTGGATTTGGTAAGTTTTTAAATAGTTAATAATTTTAGTGATATGTTAAGTATGTACTTTTTTTGGTTTTTATTATAATTATTTTTATTTTTTTTTTTATGTACCCTCTGCCCGTCTCTCTACCGCTGCTGGACTCTCTACTGCTGCTGGACTCTCTACTGCTGCTGGACTCTCTACTGCTGCTGGACTCTCTACTGCTGCTGGACTCTCTACAGCTGCTGGACTCTCTACAGCTGCTGGACTCTCTACTGCTGCTGGACTCTCTACTGCTGCTGGACTCTCTACTGCTGCTGGACTCTCTACTGCTGCTGGACTCTCTACTGCTGCTGGACTCTCTACTGCTGCTGGACTCTCTACTGCTGCTGGACTCTCTACTGCTGCTGGACTCTCTACTGCTGCTGGACTCTCTACTGCTGCTGGACTCTCTACTGCTGCTGGACTCTCTACTGCTGCTGGACTCTCTACTGCTGCTGGACTCTCTACTGCTGCCCGACTCTCTTCCTCTGTTCGACTTTACCGCTCGACTTTCTACCGCTACGCGACTTTACCGTTATCCGAGTTTCCACCGCTGTTCGACTCTCTACCGCTGCCGATGCTCGACATGCGGGGAATTTGACCTCTATAGGGGCAAGCCTTCTTCTTCATTTCTGCTTCTCCTTCTCTTCTCATTCTGGATCTGGAAAGTATTTAACTAATTAGTAATTTTTGTAATATATTCATTAATTATATTGCTTAATAAAATTGAATTAGTTATAAATGTTTCTGTTTATAAAAATGTTTTAATAATAATTTGATTAAACCCTGAACCCATTAAAACCGGGAATATCAAATGATTGCGTACGAGTTGATCTTTTCGCTTGCAGTATATATGTATGTAAAATGAGCATGTTTAGGAATATATTTTATATTTATAAATATCATATTATAAATATTTTATTTCTTTTCTCTCATAGTCTTTTAGTGCTTTAATGTCATTCGACACACAAATTTAATTCAAATCTTGGTTTAAAAATTACATAATGTATTTTATAAACATTTTTAGTCATAGAGAAAAATCTGTAAAATTCACGCATAATAATAAAAATAATAATATGAAATTAAATAGAAAAATAATAATAACAAAAAAATATATATATATATAAAATAATAAAATAATAATAATAATATGTAACAATAAGACTCATGAAAAATTCTATTCAGAAATTGAGATTACTCTATACATAAATAAAAATTTATACTAAATCTATATATATATATATATAAGTTAGAAAAAAATTTTTTTTAAATCTATTGTAAAACTGCCAAAATATTCCAGTTGTAATATATCTGGTTTAATTTGATGTAGCCAAGCTAATTGCCTGTTGCTGAGCTCCGCTCCGATGTGTCCCTGGTGACAATTAATTTTTAATTTAATGCACATAAACTGGGCAGCCTCATTCAGTCACTCGCCTTGCTCGGCCACTCTTAATGGCATTTTGGGTCCATTTCAATTTACATGCGAACACAAAAGGACATACGTTAACACACATATACACATATACAAACGCACCACACAGAAAGAAAGAAAGAGAAAGGCAGAGAGGAGGCTGAGGTCACACTGCCGCTGGCTGCATTTTACACGTGGTTCCTGCCAGGTGCGAGCAACGCTTTAAAGATGGGCGCACGAACACGCCTGCTGCGCCCCATGCTCATCGAGTCAAAAGCGCCCCAGGGATACGTTCTCTCCTCTCCTTTCTGGGTTTTCTTGTTTTTTTTGCTTGCCCGAAACATTTGCCTTCAGTTTTACTGTCAGTTTTTTACACTCTTACCCTTAGTCCTACTCTCATTGCTACTCTTGCTCATCCGCCCACCATCAGCTTGTTTGGCAGTTTTCTTGTTTTTCTTTATCGGCCAAGCTGCGCGCTCGCTTTTTAGCACGCCAGTTTCCAAACATTTCGGTCAGGTTTGCTTTTCTGGTTTTTTTTTTTTTTTTTTTTAATTTAATAGCTCATTTTGTTGGTGAAGCTGTTGAGTGATTGACTGGGCTGTTGGCCACGTGATGGGTTTTGCGTTGGCTAACATGTTGATTTGCGTGCGCTGACCAACTTCTAATTAACACATCGAGCAACTTAACTTGCCAAGGTTTTTTCTACTCTACTCTGCTCTGCTCTGTTCCGCTCGAGTGTGGCAGCGGCTCATTAGCTGCTATTTGAATTTCCATTTCGTTTGCTCAATTTCATAAGCAATTGTGTGTGCATTTGCCTGCGCCTAAATGTATTCACCGCAAGCCATACTAATATATGCCACACACACACACACACACACACACTCACTCACTCACTCACTCACACATTTATGAATTTGAAATGGGCGCAAACGAAGTTCTAGCTGCAGCGCACAAAAGTATGCAACACAAAAGCAAGCAAAGTTGGCCGCTTTCTCCCCTTTGCACTCTCCTTTGCTTCGCTCGCTCGATTTGCGCAACGTTTGTGCAAAACTTTATGCAACCACAACGGAACAGTTTTACTTTTTTTCTTCTTTTTTACCGCTTGGGCAAGAAAAAGCTGAAGCTAAACCCTTTTTGCCACAGCGAAATGCGTAAGCCCCTTTTACAGATGATGCGGATTAATTTTTAGTTTTACTTCTCTCTTTTTTGTTACTGAATAAAAAATAAAAATAAAAAGCACCTCTTTTTGAAACTAACAAAATTGCTCACACTTAAAAAAAGTTAAAAAAATAAAAAATAAAGGGGAAATAAATAATAAAACTAAAGTTATTATAAATATTCTGATAATGAAATAATTAATGGATTTTATAGTAAATAACTAAATACGATAGTGGCTATTTAAAATTATATTTGCATGAATAATACAAAAAATATATCAAAAACTTTTTCAAATCTAAAATTTAAAAGCAAAATTCAAATTTTAGAAAATTTTTCAAATATTTTTGATACATTTATTTTTCTGTTTCCTATAACAGCTAGATATTTCACAGAAAATATTTATGAATTTTTCGTCATTTTTATATAAACTATTTATCCAAAAACATCACTATATCTCCCTCTCCACATAGTTAAAATACCCCACAACAGCAGAGTCAGAGTGTGCGGCATAAAAATTGAATCAGTGTTAGGTTTGCAGTAGAATTTGCCTGATTTTCAATTAGGGCCACATTCTGCAGATTGCTGTGAGGCAAGAAGCGAATGAGAAGTTTCAAGTATGCCCAGCATATAGTGTTGGTGATTGCATCATAAATCCATTTGCCAGCTGGCCAACTGGCAAACAGAACGGCCACTCGACGGCGATGCGGTCAGACTCAATGGCCAATTGGCTGATTAGTCTTTAATTGACGGCCTTTTGTTAATTTAGACCGGCGACATTTCGATCTTTAGCCCAAAAGCCCCAATGCGCACAAATTTGTGTCCTGCGACGAAAGTAATTACACGGCTTGGTTGCAGCGCTCGACTCGAGTGTCCATTCAATTTGCGGCCATCATCATCTTGGGGGAATGGGTGTTGGCGATTTCTGCTAATTTCCGGTGCTCATATTTGGCAGACGGTCACGCCCATTTACACACAGCAGCAGCAGCAGCTGCAACAGCAATAGGAATAGGAGCGACGGCGACGACGGCAGCAGCATGGGCAACAAACAGTTGAAATTGCACCACATCCTGTCTGGGAGTGAACGCAATTCAATTCAGCAATTGCATTCTTGACAAACCCAACAACAACAGCAACAATTACAAGTTAAAGTGCGCAGAAGGGCAGGGCCTAGCGAACTGATATCCTGTGGGAAACTTCAAAGTAAAGAAAAAAAAAAATATATATATATATACATATAAATATTTATATGACATATGTATATCATATCATCTATAATATATAATATCAACATATAACCTGATATGATATCTATATTATACTATAATATCATGGGCTAGATATTTTAGACTTTTATACAACTGAAGCTCAAGTCTTCTTTTATACACCTCTCTCTCTCTCTCTCTCTCTCTCTCTGTCTTTCTCTGCCCATTCTACCCACTTTCACTATTTACAGGGCATAGCAGCAGGAGCAACGACAGTGAAATGACCAATGCTATGAAATAGCAACTAAAAACAGAAGCAGCCACAGACTTGTAAACATACTAAATCTATTACCCTGTCAAATTGACAAAACTCGATTCTTTATTTGCTGCACTCAGATTCTCGTATGACATCCATTAGGGGTGCTCACTATATAAATACTTTCTTTTTATTAAAAATGGAATATATGCACAAATATAAAATATAAATTTTTAATTAATTTGTTATTTATTTGTATTTAATTATTTTTATTTTGTTTTATTTTTAAATTTTTTATTGTATTTAGATATTAAATAAAATTTGTAATTCATTTTTTGAATTGAATATTTTTTAAACTGTTCTAAGTTAATTTACCATGGCTATATATATTTTTTGCTATATTACTTATAATTGATGATAGTTTGAATATATATCAATATACATTTTGTAAATTTGTAATTTTGTAAATTTGGTAAACTAGAAAAATGAACATAGGCAGCAATAAAGCAAACAAAATATTATTCTATTGGGACTCAAAAATAAAAAAGTTAAAAAATGTACATTATAAAAAAAGTGTAAAATTATAATAATTATAATATAAAAATATATTTATATAATTAATATATTATTATAATATAATATATACGTATGAATTATCAATCACATTGCTGATATACATAGCTCCAATATGCATGCAATCGACTGTTGTTGATCCACAACTTCCACTCCACTTTAGCCGTCAAGTCAATCCATTACAAATTTAAACTCAAATTCCTTTTGACATTATAAATTGTTTTATTTCATTGAATAAGTGTCAAGTATGCTCCATAGAAATCACACACTCTCTCGCGCCCGCCCGCTCTCCTTGCCACTCGTACACAAGTTTGCAATTCGTGAATGTCCCTAATGGCTGCAACGCGACCAGCCATAACGCATTGAGCTACCATGTCCAGTGCGCTCGGCTACCCTTTTGCACACCCACACAGGCGTAAGTGCTTGCAGCAATCAGTTATGGCCCAGCCACAACAACAACAACAACAACAACGTCAGTGCAACAAGGTTTCCCCTTTTGGCCATCCAGTTCCTGTGGCGATTGTCAACAGAGCTGTTTTTACACTCTCTCTCTCTCTCTCTCTCTCTCTCACTGCACTGGCTCTATAAATCTGCACAAATTGGCAACACTCTGTGGGCTGCATTAAAAAATATTTTACAAAAGAGCAAAAGTAAATAAATATACAACGAGCGACGCAGCACAGCATATGTTGCCAGTCAGCCGCACACAGGCACAGGCTGCACTCTGCTCGGTCCCTCTCTATATCTCTCTTTTTTCTGAATTTTTCAACAGCTGCTTGTTTATTTATGCTTGTAACGTTTATAAATCGCTTGGCCAAAACTACAAAAAAGAGAAGCAGAAAACGAACGCAGAGCAAAGCCAAGAGCAAAAGAAGCGAAAAAAAACGCACAAAGACTGACCCAAAGGTGGGCACAACGTGGCGTATGCTTGTTGTCCTCAATTGAGTTATCAAGACTACATCTCTTTCCCCCTCTCTCTCTCTCTCTCTCTCTCTCTCTCTCTATCTCTGTCTGTCTCTTTCTCTGTCTCTGTCTGTTGCAGGCTCTTACACACGCACAACTTCATAAATCAGCCAACTAACCGCATCGAGTGCCACCCGCTGCCTGTTGATGACCTTATTACGGTTAACTTGTCGCCCCCTCCCCGCCGCCAGTCGCGCTCTGAGGTGTCAGTGGCTTTTAATATTTAAACAGCGCCCAGCTGCAACTTCAACTTGTCATGGATTTGGCCACTGATTTGCCTGAGCGCCTCCGCCCACACCTGAGCAAATATTTGTGCTGCCGCTCGACGATATTTCATTTGGCTCATAAATCTCCTTGGCTGGCCAGACGAAAGTTATTTGGCACCGACGCTACCTGAGCTGCTGAGCGACCGCAGCAAGCAATCGTTAGACTGACAAACAGACATCAACATCAGCCAGCAGTAGCATCGGCCGCAGCAGGAGCCGATGCCCCGCCAAAATCAATATTTTTCCATCCGAATGAAAAATGACCTGCAGCGCGTCGAAGTAGTTGTCCAAAATGGACAGCTACAAAACCAATGTGGATTGGCGTAAGCCAAGCGAATGAAGTGACTTCCATGCGAATGGATCGATGCCAGCTTTAGTGATTAGCGTAAATAACTCACCGTCTGCTTGCCTCACAATTTGCAAGCCTTGCATAATTGATTAAACATTGAAATCGAATGACTTAATCAAGTGCGTGCCACGTGGCGAGCACACAGACTGAAGTGCGACGCAGCTACAATCCAGATGAACTAGATGATGATGATGAAGACGTTGACGATGATAATAAACAACAGCAACAACAATAACAACGGCAAATAAAGTTGCAAGAAAAACAAAGACACCAATCAGCAGCAAAAATAACACTGGTAAAAAACAACCGAAAGGAAGAAGAAGAAGAAGAAGAAGCAGTAGCAGAGAAAGAAAAAACAGTAGAATCTTTATAGATATAGCTGATATGCCGTGTCTTATGCGACTGAATAGTCGATGCGCTATGCCAAGCTGTTGGCGACGTTTGAAGTGTTTGAATGTTGAGGAAATTTTTGATATTAGATAAAGCGCTAAAAAATTATACTTAATTTTAAAATTACTTTCTATAACAAATTTATCATAATATGGAATTTATTTGATATTATATCTTCAATATAATTCACAGAATTTTCGAATACGAGTCGTATGACAAAACTTGAAGAGGAAGTAGAGCTTTTATTTTAAATTTTATTTTCTTTATTTTGTTAAAGTAGAAGCTTGGTATTCTGTTGCTTCACTTAATAGAAAAAGTAAATAAATTATTTTTAAATCTATATTTTAAAATATTAATAATAAAAATAATTTTTAAATAAATCTTAACTATTCAGCTGGCTAAGTGCGTTAGGTTACGCGCTTAGGCTATTAAGAATGAGTCAGAATATAGTTCACAATTATATATACTATATTATATTTAGCATATCGAAATCTTCCACAATCTCCCTTGCAGTGTATCACAACTTCGATATATTGAGTTTGAGTCCTTTGCATTGTTCTTATTCTTCGTCTTGTTCATGCCCTCCTCTCATTGTTATTGTTGTAGGCACTCAGCTACGTGACACTGACATGGATTTTCAAGTTGTTTGTCGTATGTGTCATTGCCTGCGGATGTCCTCAATGTGTAGCGACGACTGCCTGGCTGGCTGCTCTTGCTCTGTTTAGGCTCATCTATAGACACCGCCACTGTCGCTGCCGCTGCCTGACGCGTCGGCCCCAGCCATGCCGTGTCGTGCCCTAAAACCTACTTGCACTTTGTCAATTCGTAAATCTTTTTATACGCTATTCTTTTGGGCAAGTGGCGCCGCCATCGCCATCATCAAAGGCAACAACTTTAGAAAACTAACTCGGCGAGTGTTGTGCGACAGCAGCTGTAGGCAGTCGAAAGCAGTCGAAGGCCCGGCTACACCCTCCTCGCCGCACCTCGAGTTGACAATTGTGCGAGTTAACTTTGATGAATTCAATTATTCGAGCACGACATGTTCGCCATCTCTATGCGCCATCTCGCTCGGCGAGGGGCACGTGTTTGTCTTTGCTGCCGTTCAATGAGTTTATTGTCGTTGTGCTTAGCAGGAATTGAAATTCCCCCATGGGCTGCTGCTGCTGCTGCCTGCGTGTCCTTGCGCCTCAATCTGTAAAGTGGATTTATTTATGCCCGAATCGAAAGTTGACTTCTTCTTCGTATTACACGCGCCCGAAACCTACAGCCAACGTGTCTGTATCTCTGTGTGTATGTGTGGCATTAAAGGATTTATCAATTGACGCAACGCAACTTAGGTAGGCTTCCATTTATTTTGTTACTCGCCTGATTTGTGCCTCAATACAGGCAGCTATGCACAACAAGTGTTTGATTAAATTGTCGTGTACTAAATTGATATATGTTTAGGAACCTTAAAGGGTCAGAGTTTACTTTAATTATAACTGATTTTGGATATTTGTAGAGGGATAACTGTCTATGTCAAAGTCTAGTTGTTGCTATAAAACCTTCAAGAATTTTTAAAATAATTTATATATTTTTTATCTTCAAGATTTTTGAGAAATATTTTTTGAAAAATTAATAAAAAAATATGTTTGAAACTAATTAAAAAAAAAAATGTTTTACTGTTTTTAAACAGTGTGATTGATTTTAATAAATTATAGTTTTAAAAAATGCAGAAATCGAAAAATAAATCAATTTTCTGCAATCAATCGATCAATTATAAATAAAAAAAAATAAAAAAACTGAGCAAATTGAAAATCATGCCAAATGCAATTGAAAAACTTGATTTAAGAACTAAATTTATCATGAATAAAACAATAAAAATTATATTTTTTTATAATAATTAAAAATATATATAAAATAATATAAAATATAAAAAAATACAATGATATATATACATATATATTTCTTTTCAATTTTTTGCTATTAGAAATTACTGTTCGAATTGTTGCATAAATTTGGACACCTCAGGCGCTGTGGTCAAACATCGCCGTTAAAAGGATAACAGCTAAAATAAAGAAATCAAATATAACCAGATTGTTATAATTGTTAGTTTGAATGTTTGCTGTGATTTTTTGTGCAGCGGCTGCAATTGAAATTTGTGTGATTTGATTATTTGCCTGGCAGCTCTCTGATATATATGTTAAATAATGTGCGGGATGTACACACACACACACACACACGCACACATGTCAATACACACTCATTTATTGTATGTTGCGTCATTTTCTACAAAATAAATTGTTTTCTGTTTTCAGCATTAATTTAATTGTTGCTATTGTTGTTGCTGTATCCTGACTGAGCGATCGGCTCGGGCAGCTTTTATGATTATTACAATTGGTATTGTTGTGTGCCTCTTCCTGTTGTTGTGGTTGTTGCTCTTATTGTTGTTGTTGTTGTTGGTCACATTTGTAATTTCTCGTTGGAGGCAATATATGAAATCGTTTAATTACAATTGAAGCGGTTTATGCATTTCTGTGGTCATTTCCATCGCATTCCGATGATGATTTCAATGCCGCAGCGGCTGATGCTGAAATGCAGCTGATGTCAAGTGTTTTTTTTTTTGTTCTTTTTTTTGTGTATTGTAAACCGACTGCGATTTCTTTAAAGTGTCGGCCATAAAAGCGTAAACCGAACCGCAACTAAAGCCGCATAAATCAGTTCGCCATAAGCGTTATTGCCGCTGTTGCCCAACTAGCAATTCACGTTTAGCAATTTGTATTTTACTGGTCATAATAAAGCATTAAATGTACTAGAAATTCTTTGGGCCGCACCATTTTGCCATTTTGTTGGTTTTCCGACTGTTAACGAGTTTCGCTGTTGCCATTTTGCTGCCGAGTGGCAAACTAGTATCTGGATCTAAATCTGATTGCCGGCAACCGCAGAAAGCTATTTTATTTAATCATTTCAGCTGCATGATGCATCTGGAATAAATTTGAAAATAAATGTATTTAGCAAAAGATGCTAACAAGTCAAACGAAATGCGAAAATAAAATATATTAAAAAATGCAATTTGCTCTCAGTGATGGGCAATCAATGCACAGCAGTATGAGTGGGTCTACAAGATGAAAGCCTAGTCGGAAGTCGTTCAGTTCAAATCGATCTTGGAAAACTGACTTATTTAAATTAAAAAAAAAAAACAGTGTAGGATAATAAATAAATAAGAGATAGCTTACAGCTGCACTCATTAATCAAGGCTTACAGCCAAACATAAATCAAGTGAGATCTACAAATAATATAAATTTCAGTATCTAGAAGATATTGATAAATAAGAGAGAGTTAATTAAAATTTACACACTGCCCCTTAAAATCACTTTCAATATGAATTGCTCTGTGGGGCACTGTTGCCCCTGTTACATATTCATATTCTGCCCTCAATTTCTGAGCACAATTGAAAATTGCCTAATTTGCCCAGTAGAACAGTTCAAATTTGAAAAACTTAAGTTGAAGCAATGACAGAACAATAACTCCCTCGAGCTCTTAGTTGGCCAATTAAATTCAAATTTATAATTTATAAGCTGCCAATTTAACGGCTGGGCGCGCTGAGCGGCAATAATGACAACAACAGCAGCAGCAACAACAACAAGTTGATATGCTGAATTAATGACAAGTAACAGGATAATGATTTCAGCACGAACTCCTACAAATAGCAGTCAGCATGAGGACATTTCTTGGCACAGCTCAAGTCGAGTGCAGAGCCAGCGCCAGGCTGAGGCCCAGGCCCAGGACCCGGACCCGGACCCGGCCCGGACTCGATCCTTGTCAATGCGTCGCCCAAGTCCCAGGCATATTTATAGATTATTTGCCTTGAACATTTGTTTGCTGAGCGCTGATGTGCTGAGCACGAAATGCAAATATAGATGTGCATAGCTAGAGCAACGCCCAACCGCCCACTCCCTGTCGTAAAACCCGTTACAATTTTCATCTAGCACAAATAGTGTGTTGTCAAAAATGTGTAGGGCAAATGCGTCCGTCGCTCCGACTTTATAAATAAGTGAAATTATTGGGCAAATCCATTTGATTATGTACAATTTATAATTGTGGCTCATCCTAGCAGTAGATCACGTGCGTTTGGCTCGCTCGGGCTGTTGCCAGGACATGATTTTCATATCACATTTGAATTTTGATTTTGATTTGTGTTTGCCATGCGTAATTGCGCATCGGAAGTGCCGGCTGCCCATTAATGATGCTGTGTCTGTGCATTAGAGTTCTCACATCTCTCTACTCTTGGCTTGTTTATTGTTTGATTTACGTCAGCTAAAGAGTGTGAGCCACAGTGGCGCCATCTATTGCTCAGCAGCAGCAGCAGTAGCAAAGACTCAAATGCAAAGCTTTGCAATATAAAAGCTAAGTTGAGCTTTCTAGCATGCAAAAAGCTTTTGTACGAGTGCTACCCACACATAAACAATGTCCTTGTCTGCGTGAGGGTAAAAGTACCTCACACTCGGCACCCCCCGACTACATACGTCTAGCTATTTCCATTGTCATTGAGAAATATTTGCGGCAGTACGCATGCACCGAAACTTTTTCAGATTATGGCTCCATTAGTGCCGAAACATGTGGCTGCGTGTCAGATGTTTTCAATGAGCAAGTCAGAGAGAGAAACGGAGATGAAGCCAGAGAGTTTGAGAGTGGCTCATTGAGCTTTTGCCACAGTTGTTGAAAAACTCATTGTTGAAATCCTTTTTAAGCAAATTTTATAATGGGCAAATTTTAACTACAATAATTATAAAAATATTTATATATTTTTATTAATTTTATATCTATATATTTTTTATCTTAAATGGACAAATTCGAGTTATTTATTAGTAAGTTAACATAGCACTGTTATAAATATTAGTTAACATTTTGGTAATATTGTACTGTTAATACACTGTTAACTAACATACTTGTGTTAACTACTGTTAAGTAACACAGTTGTATTAAGTTGCCTACAGCTTTATATATATTATATATATTTATAACATTATAACATAAGCGAGCTGTTATTTAAATTAGAAATTGCACATTGCTAATAAATGATTTCCAGCACTTGGCTCGCCCATAGCTTATCAAAGTCTACACTGTCTGTAAAAGCTCTGCTCTGGTCTACAACGGACGCGCCGCCCCTACCGCTGGCCACCAACGCAAAATCGATGCCTGACCCGATTCGCTCTCCTGCTGGCAGCTGAACAGCGTTTGTGGGCTTTTTCCTAGCTGCTCCTTGGCTGTGTAGACCAAAACGCGAATGAACATCGACCGTGGAAGTTGACTGCAAGTGAAAAGCGCTGTGCTGAAGGTGAATGAATAGCAAAAAAATTCAACAAGAGCCAAGTGTTTGCACAGCCCAACGACAAATAACAGCAACAAAATGTGCACCAGATAATCCCTGTCAAAGAGTGCTCGAAAAGAAAATATAATTGGAATAATAAATGTATTTTTTATTGAATGCCAATTGAGTTATTACATAAAGCGAAATCCAAGCGAAAGGCCCGAAAAGTGTTGTGCGTGTGCTCAAGTGTGTGTGCTTGTGTGTGCTTGTGTGTGTGTGTATGTCTGTCTCTCTCACTCTCTTTCCACATATATGTGTATGTGTGTGGTGGCACGCGCTGTGCTAAAAAGCAGAACATTTTTTGTGTATCAGAATTTTAAGCGTTGCCAAAGCAAATTCATTCGCTTTCGCTGAAAATTTTGCAATAATAATTCGCAAATTTTTAAATGCACGCAAGCAGCAAATCGTGGCTTGCAAAACGAAAATGATGTTGAAAGTGAAAGCGCGTGTGATGTGCATGGCTTAAATATTGATTTTTCCACACGATTTTACGCATTGTGACCCACTAAGAAAATCCAACTGCTATTATTAAAATTATTATTCGAATTATATTTGTGTAGGCGACAAAGCTAAAAGATCTTTTCCAGTAACTTGACAAATTGATATGCCCCAAAATTTTACAAGCTAAAACAGTGTGCGTTCGTGTGCCAAGAGAAAAGCTCGACAAAAAATTCGGCTCTAAGAAAATCTCTATCCTGAATTTGCTTTCAACAACGTCTTCGTGCCCAGCAGCAGCAGCGCAAGCAGCCAAAGCGAATTTGTCCTTCCCCTCAAACCATTCACACACACACACACACACACACAGTCACACAGCATACACTCTCACACACACACAGACACTCAGTGAGATTCGCTCTATCAATATTTACGCATACCATTGTATTTTTAATATTACGTATACGCGCTGTTCTCCCTCTCTTTCCCGCTCTCTTGCGCTCTCGTCCGTTCCTCGCTCATGCCGTTTGCATTACGCTACCCATCTGACCAATAAAAAAAATATAAATGCATTAATCACGCGCTGAACAACAAAAACAAATTCGAAACCAATTTCGCAAATTTCGTCCTGGAAACTGCTACTAATCGGCAACCGATAATCGATAATCGCCAATCGATAACAGAAGTGTTCAAATTACATGTGTGAGACTAGCGCCAAGCAAAGGCCTCACTAGCCAAGCAGCACAACACACATTCAGCCCTCACACACATCATTCACATGATTCGTCTGCCTGCAGCCCGAGCCTGAGACCGTCTTGAGCCTTCCGCCCTCCTGCCGGATCAACGTGACCACAAACAACAACAAAAAAAAACTACGTTAATTACCAACAATAAACTATTTCGAACTGCGCCTCTTCTAAATATATTGGCAACATTGTCTAAATAAAAGGTGAATATACAATTTAAGTTGAATAAAAAAAGCATAGCATACTTTTTGGGGCACTTAAATTTAGATTAGCTGGAAGCAAGAACGAATTTTACTGGGCCTACGCAATGAAACTTTCACTTAAATAATTTTCAAAGAACTTTTCGTTTTTCTTGAATAAATATACTAAAGTAATTTTAAGCATTTTAAATTAATATTCATATTTCTTTGATTTAGTAATAGAAATTTATGCAAATCTTTAATGTCAAACAACGTATTTGCATATTTGCTCATCTCAACAACTGCTCCTCCACTCACATTACAAATTTAATGACCTTTCAATCTATGCTGTCCTAGCCATGCTCAAGTTAATCCACCTGCCCACAGAGACTTTGTCCTTCAGATTATAATAAGGGCCAGCTGAACTTAATTAAGCATCTCTTTGTGCGCTGGCTCTTTGTTGAGTAGCTGAGCCGTGGGCTAACATAAAATATGTGCGCACAAGAGAAAAAAGCAACAAATTAAGGAAAATCAAAAGACTCGAAGTAGAAGAAGAAGAAGAAGCAGCGAAGCAAGTAGAGGTTGTAGACGCTAAGCGTTTATTTTATTAGCACGAATTATGTGAGGAGTTCCCAGGGCAACGCATATAAAAACCGCACATAATTGCCAATAATCAAGTTGGCGGCGATGCCAAAGCAAACACACGCACACCCACACACACACACACACACACACACACAACAATACAGAGTGACACTTATACACACACGCACGCACACACACACTGAGTTTGTGCGTACTTTTTGACCCCTTACGCTCATGCCAAAAAGGTTTCAGTTACAACAAACGTGAAAAATGCTGTGTGTGCGTGTGTTCGTGTGTGCGTGCAGCTTTTATAGATAGATGTGCATCCAAATAACGGTATATCGAAAGCGAAAAGCATAATGATGTGGAAAATTAGATTTCTCTTCGCCATCATCAATGCCTTGTGGGGCGACTGTCGCCTTAGCAATCTTAACTTGGTTAGCCGTTCGTCTGGTTTGCTTCTTTCCGTTTTTCATTTTTCTTTTCGCGCTACTCTACCCACGGCTTTTAGCTTATTTTGTTGCCTTCTCTGGGTTATGTGCGCAGAAAGCGCAAAGAGAGAGAGAGAGAGAGAGAGAGAGAGAGAGACACCCAGAGTAGGGGCAGGCAAAACATATGTCTCTCTCTCATGCGCGCTCTCTTGAAAAGTTTAACCGTTTCCTGCTCAGCGACTATCAGGGAATGAAGAAGCTTAACAATTAATGGCTGAGCTTCAATGAGGGTCGCCTTCCTGCTTACCGCCCGCGCGCAATATAACGGCAAAAAAAAACACTTAATTCTATTTCTATTACATGTTTGTTGTCGTTGTCGTTGTCGTTGCTGTTGCTGTACGATTATTTGACTGCGCTGTGCGTCTGGGTCGGAGCTTCATTTGTTTTGACAGCCTGATTGTCAGTTTCTGACATTTGGCCAGGCTGCAATTTGAGTGCCTGTCACTGGGCAACGACAGCAGCTACGCTGCTATCTGCGTACTGCATGTTTTATGAACTCAATTTATCTTATCGCTAAATGAATTCCTCCGCCCACACTAAGCGACAACCAATTGTTGCTATTTTTAGACAGTGTCGTGCGACCTTCTCGCAGGTGCAAAGCAGTCGCACTTGGCAGCGCCTTAGCAGAGATTTAAACTGCTGGCGTTGGCAAAAATCTGACAATTTATGGCAAAGCACATAAGGCATAAGCCGTGGCAATTGACGGAGAATTTAGAAAGTTGATGAAGGACTAGAATCAACTAAATATAATACATATAATATAAAATATATTCCTATTTCCAAATATAATATTATCATATCTTATATCACAGCTTAATCTGCAGTCTACTATAAAAAAAACTTCTATTAAAAGTGAGCTCACGCTTCATTAAATATAAATTTTGCTATAATGCTCAATCAGCTTTCGAGTGTTTCGTGTGCCAAGACATTAATAAATAAAACTCAATTAAGGCGAACACATTATAAAAACCAATTTATTTAATAAAGCAAAGCGCTCGACCAAAAAGTTTTGTATTTGTTTTGCGACAGTTAAAACTGCGTAGTTTCTTTACTCGAATGGGCCAGACAAATGGGCACCAGGCACACCATAAAAAACACTCACACACACACATGCACACCTAGCTGACCCGTGACAGAGTGAGCTGGAGGCATGCATAAAAAGAAAGCGCAAAAGTAGCGCTGGCAAAATGACAAAAAAAATTGTTGTGGCTGCGCTCAAATGTATGCTACAATAAAATGCATGCGTCTGTCTGTAGATGTAGATCTCAGTATTTGTGTGTGTGTGTATGGCTGTTAAAAAGAAGTATCTGACAGATGCACACACACATTATTACAGTACACAGCGACCATAAATTGCTGTGCTGTCGCCTTTGTTGCCACTTTTATGACAGCTATTCAGAGTAGTCTCCGCATCGTCTTGGCCTGTCTTACATAGAAATCGTTATTTAGCTTGTGATTTGCGGCATTAATAAAATATCACGTACGAAATGTGCCAAATTTGTTCGGGCTTTTTATTTCTCTCAGTTTTGTTTTTTTTCTTCCTTCTGTGGAGTCCCTTGCCTCAGCATTAATATTTCATGTGTCGAAATTAAGTGGGGCAGGTGCTTGGGTAGGCAAAAAACAAAAAATACTTGGAGTGGCGCAGCAGCAACAGCTAGCTGGAGATTTTCAGATAATAAGATATTCAACCCTTGTTCTGCAACGCACAGTGGAAATTGCATAATAAATAAACTTAAAACCGATCTATAGATAGATAGACAGCTGAATGTGATGAGGTCGAGCCTTAAGGTATAGTAATGCGATGCTAAGACTTATAGCTTAGATTCTATGATTCTCTAACCTTTACAAATTTATATAAGCATCTCTAAAAATAAATGCACATTTCTTGTCTTCACTCGCAAATCTCATTCTCGCAGCTTAATTTATTTATGTTCGTTAACCTTCCTTTCAGCATCACACACAAAAGACTCTCAAAAGTTTGCTCTTGCAAATCATCAAGCAAACTCAATTTGCAATTGGAACTCACTTAGACCACTTAGCTGGCGTCACGTCCTAATTCGCAGCACTTGACAGCCTCTGCCGCGGGCCAAATTGCCTTTGAGTCTAGCATTTAAATTTATTGATTTGGCGAAAAATGTCGTCAATATTTACCCTGGATCTCAGTGGCGCCACATGCGCCCCGAGGCGACTGTAGGGCGTGGTCCGAGCGAGTGTCCTTTAAAGGCGCACAGCAAGGCGGCTTATTTTTTGGCAAGAGCCCAGCATAACTTATTCTAAGCGAAATGCGTGTGGCACGTACCCTGGCCAACCCACGTCCAACTAAGTTCGAGTCAACATAAGCAGCTGCCATTTGTATTTCACGCATATTTATGTGCAAACTGGGCTCGAGGCTGTGCGTGGATGAAACCTATTTGCAGTTGAGGGGGGTCCGGGGGTTGGCTAGTGGTAAGAAAGGGAATTCATATGCTAAGTTTCCCGTTTCCTTTGACGTCATCTGATGTCCAAACAACCGCAAGAGCTGCTCAGCTCAGCTGAAAGCGATTGGCGGTCGCAGTCGCATTAAATTACGCATACGACCCGTTGCCAACTTAAAGCTAAGTAGATGCAGCTAAAAATAAATAAACTTTAGCTTGACATGAATGAACTGCGCAATACAAGACAAAGGGGTTGCAATGGGCTAAGTCAACTGGAAAATATGTTTTTCCAAGAAATTTCATCTCTGTTTATGTACTAAACAAACAAAGAAGGTTCAAATTTGACTTAGGGAACTTCAAAGAGGTATCTTTAATTGGAATTTGATAAATTTTAATATGAAATTAATTAGTTTTGGAATAAATAATGTATTTTGTATTATTTTATTTATTTTATTTTATTATTATTTATTATTATATATTATTTTATTTATAAAATATACATATTTATAGCATTTACATTGATAAACTTTCATATTTTCTCATCAAATTGATAAATTTGATTAAAATGAAAATTCCAAGAGACTCCGCTCACAAATCAACTTAAAATTAAATCGTATTCTCTGCTATGAGAGCCTCTGCATTAGCACTCAATCAATATTTAATTGGCCAATTATTTGCCGTTCAGGTTTTCAGTTACAGCAAGCTGCTTTATGCAGCTCACTGTCAATTCAGAAAAAAAATGAAAGAAGAGAGAATAGGGCCAGCTGTGGAACTTCGCCTCAAAGGTCAAAGGCTATGCGAATGCTTGGCATATGACAAGGGGTCGCAATTGCGTTTAGATTAACCGCGACTCAAGCTGCGTTAGCGCAAATAATATTTAATTAATTAAATAATGCTCGCTTATATTGTAGCACAACAGAGAAGCAAACAATTATAATCAGAGGCAGTGGGTAAGCTCGGTTTTAATATAAATGAATTTAATTAGAAATAAAAATGGAGGCAGTAAAGCGAAATACTTCAATGGCTGTGTGTGTGTGAGGGGGTTAAGCCGCCTCTGTGTGTGTGCGAGGGCGCATTAATGTGTGTGTGTGCGTGTGTATGCGTGCCCTTGGCATGCTATTCATAAGTACTTTTACTTGCTGCGCCAATTGTCGACACCCTCGCCGTTCGCATTTCTAGTGCTTCCAAGGATACGCCAAGCTAAATTGCCAGCGACGTTTGTGGGATTTCTGCACTGAACTTTGCTGTCGCTATTCTTAAACGACTAACAACAAAAAATAAAGTTCCTTTCACAGTAAAAAGAAAACTTGAGCACTTTTCTTTCAAAGAAAATATTTCAATAACTAAGCTTATAGTTGGAAAAATGTCGGAGAAGCCTTGACAGGGAACATAATTGGGTGAGGTCTTAAGTTGGGAATTAATTCGCATTATTTCTGTTTCCTTTTTACAATGCATTAAAAATGCAAAGAAACTTAAATAAAATAAAAATACTTTAAGTAGCCATATATAGTTTTATATAGCATAAATATATAAATATGGGAAATTATAAGGGAAAATTTTTAGTCTGATATATGGAAAACATCTATTATATATATTTTATAATATATAAGTATTAGAAATTATAAAGGACATTTTTAATTTTGCATACGGAAACATGTGTCAATATTTCTTATACATATTCATTTTGCGCAGAAGTGTGATATATTTGTATACTTAAAATAATATTCAGCGATATACATTTGAAATATATCTAATTTTAATAATTTGTTTTTTAATATTTCTCAATCATTTGTGGTATATATTTTTAAATATATATTTTTAAATATTTTAAAAAATGTTTTTAATGTAAAATCAAAATTAATTTATTACAGTTTACTATTAAAAATTGTAAATGAATTAATAATTTTTCAATCGATTGCTTTCTCATTTATAGAAATGCATATTATATTTTAAAATTTACGATTTCAAAAAATACAATTTTTTAAATAATTTTTTTAATAATTATCATTAGTTCAAACTTCTAAGAGAACTATGACTTATTAAACCATTGCTAAGACTATATAACACTTGTTTAGATAAGTCTATCTATCGACGAGAAAAAATTGTTTGTAAGCCAAGCTAGTAAATATGTATACATCAAAGGCCAATTAGACAAACTTGTTTTGCTTATAGAGGCAGGTCGATAGTCCAATGCACACAATGCGCCTCTAACAGTATAATAAATATTTAATGTATAATTTCCATTCATTATTTATTCATAATATTCTTCATATATTATTAAACAATTACAACCGAAAGCAGCGTTTAGACGTAATAAATTATCGACAACTATCAACAATTTCTAATCAACTAGAATCCAATTATTCCCAGTTATAATCACAGTGCAATATGCCGCCAAATGCAAAATCGGAAACGGAGCCAGAGCCGGCGCCTGTGTCAGGCGCTGAGCCGGCGGCCGATCTGGAGACGGCCAATCAGAAGCTGGAAGAAACGACACATCACTCCAAGTTTCGGGAACTGGATCAGCAGGAGCAGCAGGCAGCCGAGAGTCAAAGAATTGCACAAGTGGAAACAACAATAGCACCAAAAACAACAACAGAGGCTGAGGGTGAGTTCTAGATTATACTCAATCATAGATTGAATATATATTCGAGCATATTCTATATAGAAGCTGCTACCACCTCCGTGCCGGTTATCAAAAAGATTGAGCATGCTGGCGAAGTGGTAACCGAGGCAATTGCTGAACGCACTGGGCTGCCCACATGGGGCGTGGTCGCGATCATAATACTCGTTTTCCTCGTCGTCTTTGGTATCATATTTTTCTGTGTGCGCAGATTCCTGAAGAAGCGAAGAACCAAAGATGGTAAGGGTAAGAAGGGTGTCGATATGAAATCGGTACAGTTGTTGGGATCGGCCTACAAGGAGAAAGTAAGTATCTGCAAAGCCATCAAATCTTAGTAGTTATTGGGTTCTGGTATGCCATAGGTTCAGCCTGATATGGAGGAACTCACCGAAAACGCCGAAGAAGGCGACGAAGAGGACAAACAGAGCGAACAGAAGCTGGGGCGACTCAACTTCAAGGTAAGCTTCGATCCCCAAAAATCCCTCCCCCCAAAGCCACTGAACTCGCCACTCGCAAATGGCCTGCAACACGCTCTCAACTAACCCAACTAATCCAACCACCAGATACAGTTAATGCCAATGCACTGTCGTTGTTTTATTGTTTTTTATATACATGTGTGAAGGAAACAGCTGTCGAGTAAAGTCAAGTCAAGTCAAGTCAAGTGTGCCAGAAATACGTACCTTAAGCTACATACCTTAAGCTAATATTTGCCTAACTTAATCACTTGCTCACAACATTTTTTTTAGTATTGGTCTAAGCAAACAAAGCTGTTTTAATTGATTGACATTTGGCAACTTCTTTGAATATTTCTTGGGAATTTTGGCTAAGAAATATTTGACTTACATTATTATTTTAAATACTTTTTAGACGCAGGCAACAAGTGTATGGAAATTTTAGTTTAAATTGTATAAACTGAACTAATAATATTAGCTTCAAGATATAGGAATTATATTATTTCAGAGATTTTTTAGCTTTGTTTAGCTCTAGCTGAAATTAATTTTACTTTGCTTATGCCAAAGCTGCCAAAACAGAACTAATTTGATAACAGCTTAGAATCTGAGTCACAGAACTTACATCTAAGTCTTGAATTTAGCTTTGGATTCGAATTATATTGGATGCAATTCTATGACAAAAATTCAATTTAAATGAAACAAATTAAGTCTTAGATAGAACCTTTATTGCCCCATCACTTCATGTGATAGCATCTAATTCCTTTAGTTTTCAGTTAAGTATCAAAAAAATAAAGCTAACTTCTCAGCCGAAAATATAATTTCAGTATACTTACTATAGGAGCCTTAGAGTCGACAAATAAATCAAATCTTATACGTCTTATTAATACCTTAAGAATTTGCAAAAGCATTCTGCCAAGAGTAAACTCTTTTTAACTAGAAAAAATCTTTTTTTAAGTCGAACTTAAGTCATCGAATTTTTTTTATCTATCCAACAATATTTCATAAAAAAATAAAATACAATAAAAAATTATTTAAAATAATAATGTATGCAATTCCAATGCCTGGAACACAGAATATCTGCTAACAAAATACACTAAATTAGAATGCAGCACACAAAAGTCCATAACACATTTATTCCAACTGAAAATACTTTAATAACTTTTCAACTAATATCGTTTTTTCCATCCCTTTTATATGGCCGCAATTGCGGCTATTATTCTATAACCCATGTATTGCAGCTTGAATACGATTTCAATTCGAATAGCTTGGCCGTCACCGTAATACAGGCCGAAGAGCTGCCCGCCTTGGATATGGGCGGCACCTCCGATCCCTATGTGAAGGTTTATCTGCTGCCCGACAAGAAAAAGAAGTTCGAGACAAAGGTGCATCGCAAGACCTTGAGTCCCGTCTTCAATGAGACATTCACCTTTAAGGTAAGTCTGAGTAAACTTGGCTAGAAGCTCTCCTCCAACTGACTTGGCGTCTGCATGCAGAGTTTACCCTATGCCGATGCCATGAACAAGACACTCGTATTTGCTATATTTGACTTTGATCGCTTCTCGAAACACGACCAAATCGGCGAGGTGAAGGTGCCGTTGTGTACCATCGACTTGGCGCAGACCATTGAGGAATGGCGTGATCTGATCAGCGTTGAGGGTGAAGGTGGACAGGTATGTAGAGATTGGCCCATGCCAGCTGTTTTACACCACAAATATGTATATGTATATGTATATGTATATGTATACAGCAATATATATATATATTTATTCATTTTGATCTGGGGGTAAGGGCGGCTTATCCCTGGTGTTTACATTCTCTATGTATATGTACTTAACAAACTAAATGTGCCTCTAAGTGTTATTTATTTAGTTTTAATTGATTTGATTTCACTTTGGATCAAACAAACAACAATTACAACAACAACAAGTACAACAACAAATAACTGTTGCTTATCATTTTGATTTCGATATTTGGGTTTGTTTAAGTTGTCCCACAGAACAAGCCACAAACTACAGAAAACCAAACAGAAAAGCGTGTGAATTTGTTGACTTATGTAATCTAGACAGAGTATATATATACAGAGTACTATTATCTGAGCTACCTTACAAAAGAATCCCCATTCAAAATTGTGTTTTGTGTGTATGTAATTCGCAAATAACATAAAGACCTGCCACAACAGAGACTAACTTAAATAATTGTATTTTGAAAAAAACAAAAACAAAAAACCAAACAAACAAACAAATAAATATGTAAAAATGTGTGTCGGCTCCAGTAATGTATTTAGCATCCCAGCTCCATTCTATGCCCATGAAAGTACAACAACAGAAACAATTTACAAATTTACAAAGACAACAACAACATGAACAAAGTAAATACATCAAATGACAGACAGCAAAGTTCAAAAGTTTCTCTTCAACTTTTCTTCACACACCCAGTTCAAAATGCAAATCTAAATAACAACTCGATTTAAAATTCTATATCTATATATATATAACAGTTGTAATGCTCCATTAAACCCAATAACAAAACCAACAACAATAACAAAAGACAAACATGGAAAACAAAGCTGCGTTAATTTTTGATCAACTTTCTGCGGACAAAGTTGATCAAAGATTATGAACAAAAAATAAATAAAATACTCGATTTGATTTGTTTGCACATAATTTTGAAATCTTTTTGATTTTCCTTTAACAAAAAAAAAAAAAAAAAAAAAAAAAAAAAAAAAAAAACACAAAGTACAAATAACTACTACTACTACAACTGAAATAAAAAAAACTCTTCAATTTCTCTTTCTCCAATTCCCCCGTCAACAAATTGTTTTCAATACATACATAAATATATTACAAAATAAAACTCTTGTTTTCTTGAACTTTTGTAGAAGGTAAATACAATCAAAAAAAATACTAAAAAGTTTTAAAAGAAACAATTACCCAAACCAACAACACCTATGCATACCAAACTTTGTTTAGTTCTCCTTCATTTTTTCTTTATCCTATATAACTTGCTCTGTCTCTTTGGTCTGTCGCTCTTGTATACAACAAACAACAACAACAAAACACACTCCAACCAAATATATATATATATTTACATAATATTATAATTAAATAACAATTTATATGCATCGAACTACACACACACATACACATATACATACACTCCCCTCTATACACTCTGAATACTTGTATTATATATATCCAAGATAATCTTACTCAAATATATCCAACTAAGAATTTAAGAGAGTTCGTTGCGCATCGTTCTACAACTTTCTCTTATTATGTCTGCATCTTTTCTCGCATCATTAATATTGTAGTTGAATTGTTTTATAATCCAAACGAATTGTTTATATCAAGTTGCAAAATGCAAATAATTACACTGCAATATTATTTTGTTGAGAGGATTTGTGGCATAATCATTAAAGAAATGAAAGCATGGTCTCCATATATATAAATATCTAACTGTATAGAAATTTGTTTGGCAAAATTTCTGTATCCTGTATAGACGAAATGCTAGTCTAAATGCCTAACTCTGACATACATTTTCCACTCAACAATGCACACTTTTCCCCTGTCTGCCAAATACACAAATTTTCCCTTTCTTTTTGCACTGTGATTCGAACTATTTTAAGCCCCTATCCAATATAAAATCCGCTAAGTATTCGCATTTAAGTAGTCTTTAACTTGTGCACCCAACAATAACAAAAGCTCACTTACTAATTAAGTTTTAATACTAAGCAAACAAATATAACAACACACGCTCACACACACACTAACAAACTGACACGAATACAGCAAAAACTGAACCCAAAACAAACAAACAAAAATCAACTGAGAATGCAAAAAATAATATATTTAAAATATATAAATGTGTTCGGTCAGCCGAATATTTTATACAATTGCAGAAAGAATTTACGAAAGTGATGTATAATAATAATATATATATATATATTGAGCATACAATTCGATGATTTATAATCATTTTATTTAATGATGAGAATAATTGCTGATATATAGTATTATATTATAATATATTCTACATTAAGTATAACATATAGAATGGAATATCCATATATCTATCAGGTGTATATATATTTATTTTTTCTCTTTTCTATATATATCTATGTATTTTCTATATATTTTTCAAACTTTCCTTTGAGCTTATCGACTGTCGAACTCTACTAAATTCCATGGAACTTTAGGTACAGCTATAACCACGCTTTACCTATAGCACAAATTTTACAAGACTTCATAAATACAAATCTTATTACTTTTATAAAATATATAAAACTCCAATTACTGTCTGTACTATTTAAACTTAAAGGCCTTCAAACCCTTTACAATTTCAGTCTGATATCTTCAATATTTTCATATCTTCACACTTGTCTTTCCCTCTACTCCAGCATATACTTAACAGCAATCGTATAAAACTCAATAAATAAATAATTACTTTCAGCAACTGAAACACAATCGTACATAAAACATCTTTAAAAATTAAAAAAATAAAAAAAAAACATTTCAGCTGCATGTTTTTGCTTACCAACTATACTCTTCCGACTATATACTCTACTTAAGACATTTATGCCACCTATTATATTAGTACTCTACACTAACTTTTTGACTATATTCAATACTCACACACCTGTAAACACGCACACACACTCACACCCTGACACGCAGACACAACTTGAACAACTTATACACTGAAACAAATTCGTTGAAGCTAAACATTTACTTTTTTTAATTTAACAACAATTTGCCAACTTATTGAAATTCTAATGGAACTGCAATTGAAAAATCTTTAATATGCTCTTCATTTTTCTCTTTAATTATTTTTAAACGTATCGCTTAAAAAAAAAAACAAAAAACAAAAATAACAAAAAAAAAAAACCAAATCAATCAACAACAACAACAAAAACTCGACTCAAAATTCACCAAATTGAAACAAAACTATTTAAAAAATTTCAATATCCAAAACTCTACTTTACTCGATCTCGAAATTTGACTCATATCGAATAACAACATCTGGAAAACCCAATGAATTGAATTGCCTTGAACGAACATGTAAGTATCGAAACTCTCCTTGGGAGAGAAACTTCATAATTATCGTTATTTGCTTTGGTTGTTGTCCTCATAAATGTGTTCAAGTTATTTTCGTTGTGTTTGTGTTTCGTTCCGTTAAAACAAAAACATAAATTAATTAAATAAGAAATTTAATGAAAAACTGAAACAAAATATAAATTGTTCTTATAACTCTAAAAATACGTGACAAATTTTTGTTTTGATTTAGGTAAATGTTAAAATGCTTCTTTCGTATTTTGATTAATAGATTAAATTCGTTTTTATGTTCTTCTATCGATGTCTCGCCCGATAAATGTATAATGCAATTATATATATCTACGTATATATATTTAAATATATTTATGATTTGCAAATTGTTTGTGTGCTGTAATGTTTAAGCAGAGCTTCGATGACAGTCAGAAACAAATATAAAACAAATGATCAACAAATTTTAATTAATTATATTTATTTTGGTTTACTTAATAATTATTATTAAATTTATTACTTTTCTATATATTTTTTGCTTATGATTTTCTTTATTGCGGTCAGCATAAACATAATTCACCATTCAACATTCGACATAAAAGTCTTGAGACATTTTGAAAGCCCATGCAAAGCCAAAACTTTCAATTCAAAAACTCAAATTCTAAACTCAAACCAAAGTAGCGGTAAGTGACTACTCGAAAAAAAACTCTCTCTATCTCTCTCTCTCTAAATATAATATATATGTATATATATATATATACATATATATATATTACTGTTCCTCTCTCTCTCTCTCTCTCTCTCTCTCTCTCTATCTATCTAACTAACTCTGTTAATATATAAAGCTCGCTCGTTCGCTCGCTCGCTCTCTATATAAATTCATTTATTTTAAAACTTTAAATATTCAAAGAACACACTTAGTTAAACAAATTTAAAAAACAGTTATTTCACAACAAAATCCCAGGTTAGTTTGTACAAATTGCTTGGCTTTGGAGAACCGAATTGAAGCAATTGGCAATTGATTAGAGTTCATATGAAGCGAAAACCAAATCCAAATCGAAAACTGAAAATCGAAACCCAAACAAATGCAAATGTTTCCAACCAACTCAGGGTTTATATACAATATTAGTAAAGTACTCTACTTAGATAATGCTAGACATCATAATTTTGTTATCTCTCGATTGTAATATATATATATAACTTTAATTACTCTGTGATGCCTTTCATGTACATAGACATAAATAATATTCACTTACTTTAGCTCGTTCTATTCTCTCTCTCTCTCTCTCTCGCTCGCTCGCTCGCTGTCTCTCTTACTATATATATATATTTTTTTGTTTACCTAAATACTAAGTACATTTTTTTGAGGCCCCTGAGGCCCGCCTAGTTATCCAAACCGAAACGTAGCCAAACTGTACATATCATACGAATTGGCTGTCTTTAATCTCAAAACTCTCTGTCTCGCTATCTGTCTCTCTCTCACATATTCGTTTTGCTTCTTATATCAAAAATATTGACAAAATATAAAACTCCGTTTTGCTTTTTGCGCCGTTGGTTTTGAGCTGGGTTAATTGATATACAGTTTGTCTATAAGCATTATGACTTGTGCGTAAGTTTTGTGTCTTTGAACAGTAAATAGCAACAACTATCTACATCTATATATATATATATATATATAAACTCCGTACAACAACAACTACAATAAACAACAAAAGAAACAAACAAATAACACGCAAACAAAAGTAAATAAGTTTGTTTTGTTTGTTCAGGTTTAGTTCATAATCAATTTTCAGTTCTACTCACATACATACACTTATATATATCGTATATATATAAGTGTGTGTATATACATACATATACTTTAACAAATCGAAGCTCTAAGACGTGCAGTAAATGTATTCCCAATGTACTTATTTGTGACGTTTTCGTTTTGTGTCAATATTAAAACTATAAATAAAATTAATGTAACACTATTGTTTAAATATATACATAAAAAAATAATAATAACTGTATACGAGTAATACGTGTCAACCCAATTGTCCCTGTATGGCTATAAGCGGATATATCTGTTTGAGTAACTCCTTTGTTCAAGTGCAAACAGTACAAATATTATAAATAGACTGTTTGTCTTCAATTTCTCTATATCGTATTCCAATATCGTATATCGTAATTAAATTTTAATTGAAAATAAGAGCTGATTCTATTCATTTCAAATGTTTCTTTGTTTTCTGAAAAGCTGTTCAGCAAAGCTTTGATATTTCAATCAAAAATTTATGGCAAATCAATTCTTATAAATAAATAAATAATCAGAATTTATAAATATATATCTTAATTACTTAATTAACTTCAAGACGAATTTCTTTTGCTTTCTTGTTAAAGAAAAAATTAAAATATTAAAAAAATATTGTTATTAAATATCGATAACTTGTTATCGATATATCAATTCAGCAACTCTATTACAGTGTTGCTGCACTCAACTTCTTAGATATACCCTAAGCAGTCCAGTCCCTATGCCCGTCTCAAAATAATAAAAACCTAGTTAATATATATATTTATATGTATTCGTATATAAATCGTGTTCAATGTAACCCAACATTCTTTTAGACCTTATGTAAAGTGTTCAATGTTGTGAACCCCTCTAGAATATGAACCAAAATCACTAATCCACAAAAACAATTTCGTTTTCTTAATTTTTTTTCTGTCGCACAACAAACAGGAAAAGCTTGGTGACATTTGCTTCTCGCTGCGCTATGTGCCGACCGCCGGAAAGCTAACGGTTGTCATTCTCGAGGCCAAGAACTTGAAGAAGATGGACGTCGGCGGATTGTCTGGTAATATGGCGTGCTACCAAAGCGTTGTCCAAATCCTAGCAGCGATTCACCCACTTGAGTCGCTGTCAATTTTGGCAACGCTTCAGTGTCTATTTAAATACTCTCCCGTATATATGTTTCTATATCTATATGTATAACCAAGTGTATTTCAGTTTTGGTATTTGCTTTCGTTCTGATTTTATGTAATTATTGTATTTTTTTGGTTTCCTGTTAAGATCAAATGATGATGATGATGTAATGCAAACGCCAAGGCAACGTTTGCAGCGAGCAAAATATTCAATTTCCAATTTTTTTCTACCCAATTAATTTGTTTTGGTCAATTCGCAACATTCGATTTTTCAACTAATTTTTAGCGCAAATTTTCGACTTGCATAATATTTTTATATAATACTCTTCTCTCTCTCTCTCTCTCTCTCTATTCGTCTCTAAGTCTTAAGTAATATTTTGCGTACGCTAAAAAATATAAATAAATAAATAAAATATCATCAATGGATATATTTTCGACTGGCAACGTTCCCATCACCCAAAAATTCTGCACATTTTTTTTAAATACAACAAAAAAAAATATCTAAAGCTAAATTCGTACGGCTCTTGCTATCAAAAATTAGCGGTACATTTAAATTCGCTTGCTTCTAGCTTCACTTTTGCATGTAATCTAATAACAACTTAATCAACATAAATTGAATTCAAACACTCGCATTTAAATGTTTCGGAACTCCTGAACAAAGAGGGGAACCAAATGCAAACGTTGCCGCCGAATATATCCAAAAACCAAAAGAAACTTTCTTTATGAAAGAAAGTTTTCGAGTTCTTCTAGGCTTTTACAAACAACAGAACATTTTTCAAGTGTGTTTTTGAAGAAGCAATTAACATTCTTTCCATGCTCTAATGATATTCGATCTAAAATTCTGAAATATGATGAGACTATCTAACTTTACTAACTATATATTTTCGTATCTTATGATTTCGTTGTTGTTCGCCTTGATTTTCAAGTGTTTAAATGTTCCAAAGTATTATCGTTAAACTAATTAACTAAATCTTTAAATATATATATATATTTGATTTTAATAATTCTTTTCATGAGCAGGCAAACGAAAGTGGAAACAAATCTTCATAGCAATAATTATCGATAAACGATAAACGATAAACGATCAACGCTCAACGCTTCGTGTCAATTCTATTTTCATGGGCTCTTTGTAACTCTTGCGATTTTCCATATGTTGATACGTTTCAATGCGATGAAACCTTAAATGCTAAACAGAAAGCATATAAGACTTTATTAACTACCTAATTTCTATAGTTAGACATATTTGTCAACTCTCCCTCTATGAGGTTGGCCTTTATTTTACCCAAAGTTTCTACTTTCATTTGTTCTGGTCATTTAATCGTTTTTCTTTTCCTTTTTATTGTCGTTCAATTTGTTCACTAATCTTATAATCAATAATATATATATATTATTATTATTATTAATCCAAGTACCGTTTTATGTACCGTTTTTCGTTATATGTGTGCGTAAACTGTCAAAAAAAAAAAAAAACTAAGAAAAAAGCTAAAAACAAAAATCTGCTCATCAACTTCAAACTTTTACTTTATTACAAAAGAAAATGTTTTCTTTTTCTTTCTTTCAATTTTTTCTATTTTATAGATCCATATGTGAAAATTGCAATCATGCAAAATGGCAAACGTTTGAAAAAGAAGAAGACAAGTATCAAAAAATGCACCCTCAACCCTTACTATAATGAGTCGTTCTCATTTGAAGTACCATTTGAACAAATACAAGTATGCGAGAATGTATTATACTATCCTATAAAAACCTACTACTACTACTACAACTACTACTACTACTACTACTACTACTACTACTACTACTACTACTACTCTACTACTACTTACTACCTACTGTCAACTGTAACTAAAAGCTGTCCCTTTCTGAATTATCAACCAAAACTACAAAACAAGTTTCAGTCAACAAAACCCGCCTTCCAAACTCAAACTACACACTTAGCCTTTATTCGTGCAATTTGTTGTTGTTCATATAACTAACTATCTTTATATATATACTCTATATATATTATGTATATTACATGTGTTGAATACTCGTATTCTAATTCCAAACAACAAATGCCACAGAACTCTAAAAAACTCTTAAACAAAATGTTTAGCAAAATTACTTTTCGTATTGCCCAGAAAAAAACCTCCAAAACTCCTCCAACTAATCTAAATGTTATATGTGTGCCCCACCCACAAAAAAAAAAAAAAAAAAAAAAACAAATATATTATATATATAAAACTTAATCGAAAACGTATTCAATGTTCAATGTTGTATTTAACCAAAAAAAAAAAAAAAAATACTTACACACTTTTTGCTTTATGTTTTATGTTCATATATATGTATTTCGCTCAACGACTGCCACGCCCACATGCCGGCTGTAAATAATAACAATTAAGATGCTGAGCGCAGCAAGTTGTTTGCGAATATTTAAAAAATAATAAAACTTGCCCTGATTTGCTTTTCTGTTTCGTAGTTGATTGAGAAACTTAAAGAAAATATTTTAAAATATTTTTTATTTAATCTTGATTTTATTGCTTAGCTCTCAAACTGATTCTGATTTGGTTTTTCAGACTATCTATCTATATATATATATATATATATATTTATATATGTTCTATGTTAATTTTGACACAGACAATGACAACTTGTTGTGTTAGGTTAGGTCTGTTGCGCTTCGTAGTTGAAACTACACTATAGCTTTGAGATACACTTCAGAGAACACAAAAACACAAAACTAAACGTAGCTGAAGATAAAGATCAAAGGAGCGAGCACTCTCACTCTTTCCCTATATCTCACTCTCCTTCTCTCGCTCTCTCTCTCTTTCTCTCTCTGTCTCGCGATAATTGAGGTTAAACACACTCACTCTCTAATTACAAAAAGAAACTACAATGAAAAACCTATAAACTACCTACTACTACTCTTTTCATAATACAAACTATCGCAAACTATCGCAAACTATCGTCAGCGGCGTCAATAATGCACCACAATATGGGTACATTATTTTGACACTGTCTTCTGATTTGAATATCGAATAAACCAATCGCACCACCAACCACCAACAACAACAACCAACCACTCAACCTACAGTACTACAATACAAGAAATACAGTACAAGCTTAAGCACATATATATATAGTCTCTCTATATATATATGAGTACACCAAAGAGAAGTATAGCGTATCAACATAACATAACATACCACATTCAAAACTCCGTTGAAACCAAAACATATATCTCAAGAACTTCGGTTGCTAGGCAAAGACCCCAAGTCCCCAAGTCGCCCCCCAAACCTGAGTAGCAACGCAGTGAAATCTTTCGTATTCTGACCAGAAAAAAGAAAAAATAGAGGAAAATCTGTACGACAAATGGGATTGAATATTATACATTTTCGTTTACACGTATTTAATGAACATTTTTCTTTTTGCTTCAGCTTAAGTGTTGACAAAATGTTGTATATATATGTATATCTATATGAAAAAAAGTAACTTGTTCATTAGCCCAGGTTAAGAGAGGCGAACTATATCTATATACATTTCTCTATATAAGATCATTACACCAGCAAAAAAGAGGGAAACTCATACGCTTTTCATTTAAACTTACCTCTCTCTCTCTGTCTCTCTCTCTCTCTATCTATCTACATTTCGTTACGTCTCACGACATTTTCTTTGGTTTTTCTGTTTTTATTTCAAAGCTTAGTCAAACTGCATGCAATGCTTGTTAAACAAAACAAAAAAAAATAAAACAAAATCCATTCCAAACATGGACCCAGCTTTAATTCATTCACTTTAGAAATTGTATTTAATGGCGCTTTTTGTAATGCTTGAAAATATGTCGCCCACCTTTTTAGATAAACCCTCCCTAAAAGCTTGTACCTAACTCTGAGATACCCACTCTGTCGCTCTCTCGAGAGAGCTCTCTCTGCTCTGAAAGCTCTACAAATCTGTTTAAGCTATACGGCCACACGGCTATTCCAGGCCAAAACTCTGCATAACTGTTAACTCTTGCACCTTGTTCCAACAGAGCACCCAAAATAACTGTAGTTCTATGCCTATGTAAAATGCTTTCCAATGCAGAATTCGTAGTGTGTGTCTGCCTGCCTACAATAACAATAAATACAGTTCCCTCCCAACTCAAAACCCACAAAAAAAAAAAAGAAAAAGAAGAAGGAAATACAGAACACGTTTATCTCTCGGCATAAAGTTCTCCATCCAAAAGAAAACAAAGCTCTATGCTCCTCGCATAGCAATTCCACCCACCCCGTTTCAAGAGACCGTTTAGATGATGAATCTTGCATTGATTATACTATATAAAACTAACGCTCTGCTTTTTGCCATTGCCAACAATTTGGAAATTGCTTAGAAAATCTGTCTTGTTGTTACCGTTGTGGATTACGATCGTATTGGCACCTCCGAGCCCATTGGACGCTGTATACTTGGCTGCATGGGCACCGGCACCGAATTGCGTCATTGGTCCGATATGCTGGCCTCGCCACGTCGACCCATAGCACAATGGCATACTCTCAAGGATCCCGAGGAAACTGACGAAATACTTAAGAATATGAAGTAAACGCTACATAGCTGATCAATGCAGGTAGCTAAGGAGTGAAGATCTTTTCTCTATGATCTATTAACATTATATTTATATAATATTGTAATATATTATATTATTTTAAATTAAATTTAATTTAATTTAATTTAATATTATGTTTAATTTTTCAGAATAACAGCGCACCTTAGTATCACACATATAACATATGAAAGAAGCAAACAATATAACCAAAGAGAACTCAAGCAAGCCGTCAACATTGATATCGTATCGGATCCTCGGATCATCAAGAACCTCAACAAAAAAATCCCACAAAAGAAAAATCAACAAGAAAAACCAAACAACAAACAACAATCAATACAAAATATCGTAGTTAATGCAAATTGTTCTTTTCGTGCAGTTCATAAAGATGAGATTAAAGATATAAAATAATACAAAATGAAACCATTCCATTCCAATAAGAACTAACCGCTTAAGTTCTAACCAAACACATTTTAAGCAAATTTTTGTCCAATAAGAAAATATTGAAAATTTCCATTTAAATTTTATTTCCAATTCGTTTATTGTTGAAGCAAATGAAAATATATAGTTAAATGAAATGAATAAAAATACAAATTCTACGAGTATGTTAAAATTTAAATTCGAAAAAGTCTATATACTCAATATATATATTCACATATATATATATATATATATATATATATTCAAAAATTGATTTAATGGTGAAAGAACAAACTAAATTTATTAATTTTGAAAATTTTTCATTTTAATTGAATGGACAAAAAGAAAACCAAAAACCAAACTGTTTACAATTTATTAGTAAATCGATGAAAATATTAGAAATAATAAAATAAAAAAAGAAAATAAAATAAACTGTTATGTAAATTATTTATTTATATTTAATTATTGAACATTATGTATTACTATAACTGTGTAAGTAAATAAAAATAAAAACAACAACAAGCATATATATATATATATATGACATGCCACACATATTGAGAAAAGAAACCAAAACCAAAAAAAAAGTAAACTAAATATATTATATTGCGAGTCTATATATATATAAATTATGTATAACCCTTGCATAGACTTATGTTATGTATACACAAATCGGCGAAAAAAGCTATAAAAAATTCCGACGTATAAGTAGATCAAATACAAATAACAAATAACATCAGTAACATAAAAGCAAATACAACAAAAGTTTAACTTTAAAGCGTGATTTCAATGGAATATATATCATCAGTTAAAACAAATTACTTAACTTAAATATCAAACGTTTACTCTAACTCCTCATTTCTATAAATTTTCTTTTACAAAAATAAGAAAAACTATTGCTGATTTTGCTTTGAGTTGCATTCTGCTTTATGTCGAAGTCTTAAGGTTTCTAATACTCTAAAACTTTTTCGTATTTGATTTATCATAATTTTGGAAAAGCATATTAGATCATAATGAACATATATATTATATACACATACTAAATAAATGATTATTAATATGGAAAAGAAAAAGAAAAAGAAAATGACAAAAAATACAATGTTAAAACAAGAAATATTAAGAACAATAATAGTTATTACTATTTATATATTATATTCAAGCATATATATATATAAACACATATATATATACGTGAAATCTAAACAGTATACATTTATATATATATATATATATCTACATATATATATACATATATATATATATAAATATATAAACCTCTATAATGTTATACCCACTCAATGAACTGGCTGAGAACAACTATAAAAGAAACTCTTAAATATGCTATAAACAATTAGTTTGATCGCGAGCATATTCCAAAAATTGAGAGCTGGCCATAATTATTATTGATTATTTCCATATTGCAAGTAAAGAATTAACTATTAAATTAGATGTTTTTGTCCTGTAAAAAAAAATAAAAAAAGGTATATAAAAATTATAATAATTATTATAAAATAATTATAATGCGTAGCTCGGGATCTACACAGTCTCGCACACAGTTTGTAGTTATGTTCACCAAGGCAAAAAAACAAAAAAAAAAAAACAAAAAACAAAAGAAGAAAAACATAAAGACACAAATACAATACAGAATACAATACCAAGCAAAAAATATTTATGTAATATAATTCATCTAAATTACACAAATAACTAAATAATTAAATGAATGTCTTAAAGACCCCGTAAACCAATTCCAAAATAACTAACGAAATATTGTTCATAAAAAAAAAAAACAAAAAAAATACGTACTTTGCTTTTCCAAATAATTACTGTAAATTATCAAAACTAAACACAAATGACACAAAACTTACAACAACAACAACTATATATATATATATGAAAAACAAACAACAAACAAAATACTTGAATATTAAACAAATTATATGGAATTATATAAAATGATGTTGATTATTGATTTAAACTGATGAATGAATAAAAGGCAAATGATATATAAATACATATATAATATATATATATATATATATATATATATATATATATATATATATATATATATATACTATGAATATTATCAGAAGAAAAGTTAATTCATTTGCGTTTTCCTTCAGTTTGGTTACATTTATTTCCACACACTGTACACCATTTTGTAGATCAGTGTATTTAAACACACTACATGTACATACACACACACACATACACATACACATACACACACGCACACACACCAAGCCCCCATGAACTGACCAAAAAAAGAGAAGTAAAAAAAAAACAAAAGTTATAAATAAATACATGGATGTACTATGTTTACCGTTAGGCATACATCAATGTATGTACCATGTTTACCGTTAGGCATACCTCAGTCTATTGTAACTATTTAATTTCGAAACGTTTTCAAAGCAAACCGCAGCATCAGCAGCGCAGGAGCCATCACTAAAAGCACAAATCCGTAGATGAAAACAACAAAAAAAATACTAAAAAAAACAGAAAAATATAAAAATAATGCAAATATTAAAAAAAAAGTCTATAAGTAATAGTTAAAGCAAATACCACAAGCTGTAGATGTCCATGTATTTTTATTTTTAGATATTTATGTATGTAATTTATATTTGATAAATCAGGCATAAATGCATTTAACAACACCATACGAAACCCATAAAAAAAACCTAAAGCTATAAAAATACGATAAACATACATACATATATATATATACATATATATAGAGAGAGAGCGCACCTGAAGAATTGGCATAACGAATGGGAAGCGAGCAGAGAAATTTGCACTTACATACACACATGTGCATGCGTGTGTGTGTACACATATACATATATGAATAAAGAGCAAGCAAGACATATATAAGCATAAACTAGGTATACCAAAATATAGGGCAAATGTTTGATGTTGAATTATAAGTTAAAGGCGACATTGCGTGCGCATTATATGCAAAATACATATGGAATATAGCATAGCAGACGTGAGATACATACATATGCATACATACCCCACGTAGGCAAACAATCTGCGACGAGTTGCAAAATCATTTTATATACATATATACATATATATACCAAACAGAATAACGGAATAGTAAAATGGAAGATTTATACATAATCAGAACAGCACCGCATAGTATGAAGAATAACCATACCATATAAATATATATATATATAGATAATACGTGCATGGGCCATCCTATGAACATGCATATACATACATACACTCAAACACACTCACACTTACATACATATATTGAATGTGGTCCGCTATTGGGCATCTCCATTAGTTAACGCAATTCAAATTCCGTTACTTCCGGGTATCGGCTATCGCAACTGGCGACACATACTCACCACGAACACCACCATTCTCACCACAGTCTCCAGAGTGGGACCTACCACATCATTAAGCTCGTTTCGGAGTTTTGTTGTTTATGATAAACTGTTTATAGCTGTTTTTCGAATTTTAAACAAATTATATTTACTATATGAAAGATAAAACTAACAAACAAAAATCGTATATAATAGTATACATAATACTTACAAGTATATGTTTTAAAAGCTCTTACCAAAACTTAATTGCAAACTGAATAACTGCAAAACGAAAACGATTTAATTATATTATTGATTAAACTGCATACTACATTATATATACGTATATATATATATGATGCAACTGTATTGCAAGCAACAAGTATATAATTTTATTTCCAACTAAAACAAAATTAAAACGAAAAAAAAAGAATTTAAAGCAGATAGCAGATGAACGCGGACTCTCTCTAGCCGCACACCGAGAATAACGGCGTCTGTAGATATATTAAACCACAAACACACTGATGTGAACACACAAATGAAATGACATGAAATGATGAACGTTTATAAAGAATAAACAAATGTTTGAAACTATTAAAACTACGCTTTCAACTCGTTTTATTTGTTATCAAATTTCAAATTTCGCGCCAACCATTAATAGAAAAGAAGATGGCTGCCACGAGTGCAGCCATAATATGGTGTCATTCGCTTCCTATAAATGGCCATACTAAAACTGCTATAAATGCGACTGTCTCAGCTCGTTTCAAATTTCAAATGTCCCGCCAACTAAGTTGCATGCCATTTATAGGATAGCAGATGGCTGCCCAATGTGCACTCATAAGTGTGACGTCATGCACTTGCCATAACTTGCGAGAACTGCTATAAGTGCTAATAATACAAGGTTATCCAAATTTGATTTAAAAATGAGTACGATATTTCGATTGGCAAAGCGCCAAACGGACTACGACAATAAAACATGAAATGAGGATCAAAGTTGGCCCTTGGAACATGCAATTGGATTACATTTGACAGCGATTAGGCATGAAATATACATATTTGCAAGTTAATTGGAACAATAATGGAGGAACCAACTATAAAACACGTAGCCACAGTTCGCATTTTGCTGCTCGGCGAGGCAGGTGGGTATCCTTGCTCAGCAATGAGACTCTTCGAAACAAATTGAATTTGTTTTTCCCCAACCGTTTTCAGGTGTTGGTAAGTCGCGACTAACAGATCTTCTGGCCAGGAGCATTGATACGCCGACGGCCTCCAGCAGGAGCGTCGGCGATCTCTGGTGGAATGTGCAGGTGCGCCTGCACGAGTATCCATCGAGCAGAGGCATGCCGCCCACACCCGAGTGGACATCGTCCTCGTCGCCCAGCTCCTCGTCGCATAGTTCCGAGCCGTTTGGCTCGGCCGTTAAGGTGTTTCCACGCCGGGCGGCAAGCGCATGCGAGATGATTCCATATTTTGTTGAATTTTATGATCTAAAGAGCTCCATGCGTATGCCGCGCGAGCATAGGAACCGCCTCTACCGGAACATCGACGGCATTATCTTAGTCTACGATCTGTTAGATATGCGCACACACGACAATCTGCACGACCTGCTGTACCAGCCGTTGCGCCAGATCTGCCGGCATCGCCACCAGCGTCTGCGGCCGATATTGCGCCGCCGACACGTGCCCATCCTCGTGGCGGGCACCAAATTGGATATGTTGAAAACGCGGCGATTGCGCCGCACGGGCGGCATCGCCGACCAGCTGCGCACAGAGGAGATCTTGCTCAACTGCCTGGACAGCAACAGCTTTGCCGAGCAATCGCGCAACGAGGCCAAATTACATAAATTCCTCAACAATGCCGTCGACTTCAAGCAATTTTTTCCAGCCAGACGCCACTGAATTTACATGCTTTTATCTGTATATTTTGTACATTGTGCTTTTAGTTTTAATAAGGTGTAATTTATTATTTTGTTGAATCGTTTTTATCTGGTTCGATTTAAGGCAGCGGCACTCTCAGTGCGCATTAGCCGGGTGGCCACTGCATCTGGCGGCCGCCCAGGAAGTGCAAATGCAAGTGGTAGACGGACTGGGCGCCATGCTGGCCATTGTTGATGACCACGCGATAGCCCTTCTCCAGGCCCTGTTCCTTGGCCACCTTCCGGCCCACCATCATCAAGTGGCCCAGGAGCTCGGTGTCGCCCTCCTCGGCGGTGGAGAGCTGCGCAATCGGCTTGCGCGGTATAACCAGGAAGTGGGTTGGCGCTTGCGGTGCAACGTCATTGAAGGCCACACACTGTAGATATAAAGCAATTCAGAGATATTGTTGATTAACTGAATAAATATATTAATTTGCCCTTTGCACCTACTTTGTCGTCTTCGTAGATAAATTTGCATGGAATTTCCTTGCGTAAAATCTTGCCAAAAATGGTGTCTTCGGATGCGGCGGCGCTCTGCGCCTTCTCTACCTCATTTGCCATTCTGGCGCAGGTAGTTGAAAAGCTGCGATAACTAATAGTTCTCAAATTAAAATAGATTAAAATAATTTGTGTTTTTCAACTGCGCAGCTCACCGAAAAAGTCCAGCTAAATTCCGGCCGGCCGACACGAACATTGAAATGAGTGCTGCCAACTGAGTTGTAATGCTCAACTGTCGCATGAATAATCGAAAGAAGAAGGTTGCTTAGATTGGTCTAGTATCGGCATGCTGTAACAAGTTATGTCACTAATTGAGAACAAAAAGTCTTAAGCTAGAATTTAACTATAAACAAAGTAATTATTTAGTTTAAAAATATAAATATAAATATATGATATATTTTCTATAATTAAATTATAATAATATACATATTAATAATTATTCATAATATCTGCATAGCGCTGCCAACTTTCATCAATTGATACTCGTGAAACGACTATCGATAGCATAACCGTTTCATACACAGTCACACGGACAGTCTTTCGGCATTGGTCATCTGAGCACCGAGTGTAAAGCAACAAAAATATAAAGGTTTAGTTTATATTTTGCATTTAACAATAATACAAATACCTTTGATTGCTGGTGATGTCACAGCTGCGCTCAAAAGTTATCACTCTCTATAAGCACGTAAGTATTATCGCCTACACTTGGCGTCATAAAGCACGTGCAGCTGCACTGCTGCAGCAGCAGCAGCGCTGTTGTGGACCGAGGGCGCATGTGAAACGGGGGAAACGGTAATAAAGTTGCGTAAATTCCATTGCAGTTACAATACCTGGGCCGTGACTACCCCGGCCTAAATGGGCCGCAAAAGTTTCGTAAGCAAGTGCACGATGCTTTCATAAAGAATAAGGATGAGCAGGATCCTAAAAAGATCGTCGCTCTGCTGGCACAGGGACGATACCTCGCCAAGGAGGTGGAGGCGCTGTATTCACTAAAGAAGTATCGTACGGTGAAGCAGCGTTATAATGACTAAGGGGGAAATGCAGAAATCGAAGGACTGAAAAAGAGAATATGATACATACAAAATGTTTATTTTTGTTTTTATTGCTTTTTCGAAAACAAAACCAAATAAATAATCAGACACAAACAAGCCCACACACACATACACACACCTATTGAAAGCAGCACACACATGCGAAACATTAACTGTTATTTTCGAATGTCTTGTCAATGTATAACTTTAAGTTTATGTTGAATAAAAGCAACAGCCATTGAAAAAGACACACACACATGGGATAAATATATACATATGTGTAAAAAATTAATAAATGACCTTGAATTGTTGTGGGAGCAGGTTGTTGTTGCAGATAAACCGTTGGATACCGTTGCCAAATTATTGCCACGGTGATGATGATCGTGCAGAATGCGTTTGCCTACGGCGCCTGAATCTTGTTATTGACAAAAACTGCGTATTAAAATTCAGTCGTACATCACTTATATATTGTCTATGTTGTCGCTCTGTCTGTGTTGGTGATAAACAACGCTGACGCCGCTGCGGCGCGCCGTCAACAAATTTAGCTTATTTTTCGAGCGCTCGTTGCGACTGTGCACACTATCAAAAACTGTTTGCTACATAATTCCAGCAATGGGACATAGAAAACATTTGTTTTATATGTATATATTATAATATAATAAACGTTTTTTTAAATATGTGTAATAGTTTAAGAGGACCTTCAAAATATGAAACTGTATTTACAGGGTATAAATGCATCGACAATAATATGTATTTACGTATTTACGTCTGTTGCCGTTGCAATATTCGAAAGCTTCTGGTGACTTCGTGCTGAGAGGGCTTGCCATGCAATCGCAAAAGCTTATCAACGTCAACGTTAATGGAATGTTACTATAAAAAGCCTTTTATCACGTCATTTACGTACAATATACCTGATAAGAAGGTTCATTGATGCCGTGAAAAATAAGATGAGCAGCAGCCAGTCAGGAAATCTTTATATGCCAGTTTCCTTTCCTTATATTAATTTACATGGTTATTAAAAGTTTACAAATGACTGATTTCGTAATGAATCGAAAATAGAACAAAATTATATTAGGAAATACAATGATATCAGTGATGTCTGAAATGGTGTAAAGTTCGAATATCTTAAACTGCTAGTTCAAGTTACAAGATCGAATCAAGTTTTATTTTCAAAACATACATTTTACGTTGAATTTTAATAGCTCTGAAAATATTAAATTCGATCATTCATTTTTGGCAAAAAATTATCAAAATGTTGAATATTATTTGCCATGAATTAGTATTAATCTGGATTCACTTAGAAATGATACAGTTTATATAAATTTAAAAAAAAAACACACTTCGAAAACAATAACTGTAGATGTTGAAGATCAGATAGTAGAGTTCGCTCAATTATTATTGAATTTAGGATTGAAATCCAGATAAATTAAATTTAATATTATATTTGGAATATATTTAATACTAAATTCTTACATGCGAAACAATGACAGCGAGAAGATAAATTTATATATAATTGATATATGGAATAGAGAGCGATATTCAAACACATATTTTGCATGATACAGAAATTAATATCAAAAATATTTCACGAACACATATTTTGCTCTATAAACTAATTAATTTATCAATGGATAATAAAAAATATTAGTTCTATTGATAGGTATTTCTAACATAAAACCTCCTTAGATTAGATATTACCACTATTAGCTAATATTCGCATGCCGCTGAATTAAATGCAAAATAATTACATAACACTTGAAAGTAAATATATGTTGAGTCTAATTCTAATTCTATGCTAAAATCACAAAGTTTTCCATCGGAAAGCGTCATGGTCACAAAGGTAATTGACATGGATATTGACATCGTAAATGAACTGGATTTTGCAAATCAAATCAGTTTTAGACGCATGTCACACATAGTTCATATAAGCATATATTAAAGAGCATTATCAGCCGAACTCAAAGCCTAGCACATCATCCATGCCATAGTCGAAGAGCCGAAAGTCCTCCTCATAGATCTCATAGAGACGACGTATGGCGCCGATTGGCAGTGGATCAAAGTATTTTCTTAGATTCGCACGCGTGCTGGATGGCTTGTGGCCCGTGGGGAATGTCAAGTTCTTGGCACCCGCCAGATACAGCGCCAAGGCGGAGTCATCCAGCAAAGTGTCGTATTTGCCTGTAAGGAAAATATTATAGATAGATTAGTAAGGGGACAGAGTTGTGTGCTCCAACCTGCCACTCACCCACAACGTTGTACTTCATGACGCAGGGATTACACAGCTTGGCAATGACCTCCCAGTGCTCGTTGTAGTCCGTTTGATTCGTGCGACTTAGCTCCGGCGTCAGCAGATACTGAACAAACTCGCCGAACTGAACATCGTTGCCCTGATCCAGAGACGCGTTACTAGCGCCCGGTCGCAGCTCGCGCACAATCTGTCGACCCACTCGGGACTGAAAGTATCTGGCACTGGGCGAACCTCCCTCCAGCTTGTTGCGATACGCCGAGAGCAGCCGCTCGAAGGGATGTCGCACGAGAATGAAGCGTGTATAATCCTCGCTGAGCGCCTGAGCGCGCTCCTCCTCACTGAGATCATAGAACTTGGTGAACATGCCCACCGAATGGGCCAGCGAACCAGGTATCACCAGCGGATCTGTGCCGTTCTGCCATTTGCCCGTCAAGAGCATCAGCACGCGCTTCCAATTCGTGCAGGCCACCTAAACGAAGAGAACGAGGCAAATAAAGCATTTTTTTTGTTTAGTTAAATTTGTTTTCTTCTTTTTTTTTGTAATCGTAACGAAATAAACATTTATTTGTGCGAGGCCACAAACAGAACATATATTCTGGGTTTCCTAAGAAATATATTTACCAAAATATAAAATCTTTAGCTGTTGCTGAATCAGAATTTTCGGGGTATATGTTTTTAAACGTATTTCTATTGAAATTAAATAAATGTTGGCGGATATAGGGGCTTCCGGAGTGCTCCAATTTTTTTACTTTTATTTTTTTTTTGTAGATAAAACTATGCTCGTGCTTAAGATAAGGCTGTGATAGATATAATTTGAACAGATTTGAGTAGGGAATTTCTATATACGGGAAAAATAACATGTGAGCTTTAACTGAAAATAAAATCAGGTGAAAATTTTAGCTTGAAATCTGCATTAAGTTGGCTTGAGAGGTAAGTCGATCCAGCGATATATATTCTAGGCTCACTCCAAAATTATTAGAAACGTCTGGGACAGGGAAGGTTCGACAGTTACTACCCCAATTAAACTTATATAATAAAATATTTATATAATAATTTAAGACAAATTCCAGCAAACCAGATTTTCTTTGCCCAATTATACAGTCTGACCCAAATATCCACTCAACTGAAAGCGTTTTATAGACCCTTGACAAGCAGTTAAATTTTCATAAATTTCCCCCGATCTGTTACGTTATATATGCATGCAATTTATTATAAATCAAAAGCGGGCATAATGATATATAAAGTACATACAGATATGATTACAAAAGACCTTTTTAAATTGGAATTTAAGCCGACTGTGCAAAATGACTTCAACTTCAATTGTAGAAAGTAAATAAGCGGCGAGCAAAGTGCAAAGGCCTTTGAAATGATAGCTATAACAATGAAAGTTTAAAATGAATATGAATATTGAATGAGATTTATATAGACGTGAGGCAATACATATCCATATAAACTCAAATCTCTGTTCAGGCTTTCCTCTTAACTGCCAATGGCTATAAATCGTAATTTAGCTAGAGAAAAATGTGGTTTAATTGAGGCATGTAAATTTTTTTAATTACGCTGCGAGGCGGCCACTTAGCGAATCAACTAACTATAACTGGACAACAACAACAACAACAATTGCAGCAGCAACCAGCTATTTGCACAAAACATATAAACAATTCGCTTAGGTAATGTCGGCAGTAATTAAACGCTATAAAAACATTTCAAATCACAAAAACAAACAAATTTTTCATATACAAAACAAAGTTAGAACGTTTCAATCGAGTGCAACCGACTGCACGATACGCGCTCGCAGTTGAAGCTTAGTAAAGTAAAATATTTTAGGATATATATATATATATATATATATATGTTAAAATCTATTTTTGAATAACTTCTACTTGGATCCACAAGCGAGCCTAGGCAATCAAAGCTGAAATACTCTGCAGGATAATTTTCTCTGATAGATCACATTACCAGTGGCTATATCCACAGTAATCTCAAATATAAATAAAATCAAATATCAAGTCTCAAGTCTCTGTCTACAATAAACGAACAGTTTACACCAAACCAATATGCTCGCTTCAATTCCTGAACGAGTATATCTATGCCACAGTGGTTTATAGCAGCTTTTGGAACGACTCCTGCATCAATGTCAAGTTGTCAGTTAGGAATGAAAAGTCTATCACTCATTGATTGTTAAACAAATCACAGCATAAACAATTCCAACTCTAATGGAAAACAATTGCTAAACAATTGACGGCGCACCACTGTGCGTGCCACAGTGACAGAGGCGAAATCGCGGTTAGGGTTCAGGGGTTCAGCGTTTCTCGTATGCAAAATGCAAACGTTTAAAAAATTTATTTTCAATATAATTTTACACAATTGCTTTGGGCTATAAAACTGACATAAAGCACAACACGCGATGGTCGAATAAAAACCCCGCGAGGCGAGGCAGGTCTCAGAGCAAATCTTAACGACTTCGCGGAATGAGGGCAGCTTGAAGCAACTTTACTTTATGGCCAAACGGTAAGGTTAAAAGTGCTGTATATATATATATATATTACATATGTATATATATTTAGTCCCCCTCAAGCTTAGCTTAAAGTTGAGACTACACCTGTGCACCTTGATAACTGATAACACCTGATAAAACCAATTTGTGCTCGAACGTGTCAACGAACACGAGATACGCCCACTTTCCCAGTCGATTATCAATGCGATAGGGCGCCCAACGCCTATATAACCTATGAAATCAAATTTGGATTCCATTCATATAGTTACCAACTCGCGCATTTAGCAATTAGCTAATTAGCGTGTGACTTGACAGTCAGACTATGTGCACTATGCTTATCATAAACCAAATTTTTTTTCTTTTACAAATTTTGTTCAAATTTGATTTGAATAGAGAATATTTTTATAGAATATTTTTATGCCATCTGCATCATAAGTTCAAGGGCGTTTCTTATTGAAAGAATTTTCATTAAGACATTTGCAAACAAGATTTGAATTAACAAAAATTGTTCTAGAGGAATGCTCGACCTGAAGATACTGTGACTTTGCATAAAATTGCTATTTGAAAGCCTTTGGTGTTATCTTCAAAACGAAGATATTAAAAATCGTTATCTAAACATAAAACCTATTCATATCGCTATTTGATAGTAAGAAAAAATAAAAAAAAAAAAAAAAAAAATATATATATATATATATATATATATATATATATATATATATATATATATATATATATATAAATTGAATGAAATACACCTTTCCAAATGTCAAGTTTCTAGTTTATATAATTACTGAGCTCGACACATTCTTACATTCAGGTTACCTACATTCACAGGGTATTTAGACAGGCAATTAGTATAACACTTGGAAAAGTATTTTCTTTCATTTATAGACCATAAAATTTATGGTGTAAACAAAATGGGTTACAAATTTGTGGCTCATAAGTGGCGCCACTTCCAATTGCCATACGTCACAGCCAGGCATTACTCAACCCACAGCAGGCAACCGCAATCGCAGTGCCATTCCAAAGCGAAATAGAGCGAGCTCATTATGTTGTGGGAAGGTTCAAAGTGCGTCGGACATATGTATGAAACAACGTCGCTATTTATACGCGGCACCTTGAGCAGGTGAGCAATTCAACATTTGGCTGCCTAATCTAATCGAATAGTTTGTCTAATACTCTATAATAAGTTTCGATAACAGGGGTAGAGGAAATGCTTTTTTTTTTTTTTCTTGCAAAATCCAAGTTCTATAAATTTTCCCTAATTAAATAAAGTTTGACGAGGTTTAGATGCTTATCGGCACGCGCTATTTAACTCGAAATTTAATTAATAAGCCGACTAAAAGACAAATCATTTGATAATGCTCAATGGACGGCATAAAACTGACCAAAAGGTTGAGCCGATAAGGAAAGACAATTCTTAAAATAAATTGTATCTCAGCTTGAATGAATTCGATGATCGGCTTATCAATGGGACAGGCAGATAGACAAAAAATACAGCAGTGTGGAGTTAAGAGTATTCATTATATAGAAGACATTCATCCCGGTTGGGAATTCAACAGATTTTATGACTTGTAATTCTAGCTTAGGGGCCCAAGCGCAGTTTGTTTAGAAGGTAAACTCGAAATCGCCTGAAGCTAAAGATTATGTCAGCTAAGTTGTAGATTCTATGCAGTCAGAACTTGTTGCTCATAGAATCCACTTCATGTAACACTCAGCGCTTTTCGCAGAATTATGTACATATCTTATATATATTTCTCAAAAATTTGATAAGCTAGTTGACAACTCATATGTATGTAAATAGAGGTATTTTTGGTTGAAATTTGGAAAATTCTAAGAGAATGATTATTCATATATATATATAAAATATGTATATAATGCATTTATAAAATATTTTTAATTTTTTAAATACCCCATCTCTTGCTAAATTTACAAGGTATATTATATATATTATAATGGAATATATAATACTGTATATAATTTATAATTGCCCAGAGATTTATAGAAGGTTATCGACGCGAAATCGGCCTCTATCGAATTGCCCGTTAAAGATTAACAAAAGTGTCTTCTGATAAGCCCCGCCAGACACTTGAATTAATACCAGCAATCAGGCTGTGCCACTTGTGGTCTAGTTGTCTAGTCAAACTAGTCTGAGTGAAAGCTCAACACTCATCAATCGAAATCGATTAATAGCATGCCACATGTGGCAAGAATTTAATGTTGGGGGCCGGTCTACGTTGTTGCTGTGGCGCTGCCTCTGGCGAAGCATCAGATGTCAGCAGGTCCATAAAAGAGAAAACGTGGAGTAACAAAAATCTAAAACAAGTTTTATTTTCTTTAATTTTGTTTTTTTTTTTATGTGTATAGACGAGGGGCATTTGACAAAGGGTCGTTTAAACGCACAACACGCTGAATAGCCGCAAGCGGAAGGGAGCTCAACCGCACATGGCGCAACGGACAGTTCGTACAGAACAGCAAAAAATAAACAAAATTTTACGAATAGCGGGGGGTGGACTAGAAAATACCCTGGAGGTGGTAAAGTAATAGAGTCAAACTGATTGGAATTCAGTTATCCATCACATAAGACAAGATATATCATATAAGACTAGAAAATTTCCAATTATCTCTATGCATTTAAGAATTAAAATTTTCGAAAATTTTGTTGACTATAACAGACACCATAAACAAAATTTTATGGTTCTAACTGTTAGACTACTCGAGTTATACCAAAAAATAAAATGAAAAGGTCTAAAATATCGAAATATTTGTTTTATATGTACCAAATTCTATTATATAGAATTTCTATACATTCATATCTTTAGGACAAATTCTGCTCAAGTTCAGATAGATATATGTAATAAGTTCACATAAATGCTCCTCAGCCTATCACACAGCCTATGCTACCCGTTTCCTCACACTCTTGCACTAAGCATAGGGTATTTTATGTATAAGAATTCTGCAAAGTGTGCTTTAAAAAACCGAAAAAATAAAATAAAAAAAACGTTTCCAAAACTAACGTAGCCAAATAATTAAAATAAAGAAAAGAAGAAGAAAATTGAGTAACTTTATGGCGTGTACCTTAGGCACGTAGCAGTAGAGCAGTTTGTGCTCCTTATCCACAATCATGTGATCCATTTGGAGCTCCGTAAGATCATCGACTGTCTGCATGTTGGCATCCAGCAGATCACATTGCCGTTGCAGCAACTCCTGACGCTGTATATTGATCGTCTGTGTGAGCTCCAGACTGTGCTTGGTGATCTTGACATTGTTGTTGTTGCCATCCTCGAAAGCGGGCGCTGCCCAGAGCCGCACAAATATCAAAGTCAGCAAAATGCCAAATAGTTGTATTGCATTATGTTCCATTATCTCGAATGGCTTTGGTTTGGACAAGGTTCAGGCTGTTTTTCATTTGATGAGTTTATAAATTTGCCTTGTTGGTTTGATTTTATATTTGTGTTGTGTTCTTAGCTTTGCCGCCTGCGACCGAAATACTTGACGCGATGCACAAACTTCAAATTGGCCCCGTTTTCAATGCCCAGTGCCGTTAGAGTCGCGCGTCCGTTGTCAACGCTATCATCGATCGGCTGATTGGTATCCACGTTGAACAGTGCAAAGCAGCGCCATAGAAATCGCCAAGAGACTAGCGCGCGATGTTCGTGGCCGTTGCGCAGCACCGAATTGACTAACTCGCCGCTGGAGCGAGGCGAAACTTTAGCTCCAGCGGATCCCACAACCTGTTGTCGGCTACCGTCTTCGGCACGGCCAGCGCCGTCTTTGTCTGCCACCCGACGGCGCTCGCGTTGACTTCGTTTCAGCTGAGCACACGAGATTGCGGCGATTGCCTTTTTCAGCTGAGCAACAGTCGGAGAGCGCTGATGGAGCTAAAATTCAACAACAGGCGGAGAGAAAGAGAGTGAGAGTGAGAAATGAGCAAATAGAACATGTTAACTTTTTGGAGTATGTGTTAGCACAACGAAGCAACTGCTTAAGAGTGCATGAGATCAAAGAGCTGCATTTGTAAACAAAAAATAATGTTAAAGGATTTTTAATTTGTTGTTGATTTGATATTATAAAAAAAAATAAATAAAATAAAATATATATCAGAAAATAGATAGAATATATATGTAAATTTTTTAATTTTCCAGTGAATTCAATTGCAAGATTTAGCTATTAATAAATAAAATATCAGAGCAAGCTGAAGCTACTAGATTAATCTTTCTAATATTTTACTTTATTTTATTTTTAAGTATTCCATTTTTTCGTGCTCCAATTCTATATTGTTGGCTGCCCTTTTGCTTGCTGTGTGCAGAGACAGCCAAAAATTTCACCAGTAGAACTTTGGACGAATTGAAAATAAATCAAATTGATCGATACGCACACAAACAGACAGTAACTACATACATATGTAAATAATCAATTGGACGGAAAACGAGTGCAAACAGCTGTGGGGTTAATAGGAAGGTGGATTTCTTTTTGAACAAACAAACAAAACTCACCATGATCTTGAGTGTGCTAAGGCCATCGCGTTGCACGTAGATCGTTGTGGCACGGTGCTCTGCCTGGGCAATCTGAAATTATGAAATATATACGTATTGTAGTTAACGGCATCATTTAACGGCATCAGCTGCCATAACATTTATGATTCTGGCCATCAATTAGCAGCTGCTACCGGAGTAGGTCAAAGTGATGATGCATGCTAATTGAGTTGCCGATCAACCAGAGGCAGAGAGGTGGTGCTAAAAAGTGCGCAAATATTGTGACGTCAGAGTCGGAGGCAGCTCTTATTTATTGTAGGCAAGTTCACATACCAAACCCAATAGTTCAGCCGGCGTTGCATCGTAGGGTACATCCGCCAGTTCCTCGAACTCCGACAGAATCTGTTGCAACTCCTGGGAGCTTGCTGAGAGCATTGCATTATGCTCGGCGCGCTCAAAGTCGTTTTGCAAGCGAGCTGGAGTTGACGTTGATTTTCGTTGCCTTCGTCGGCTTGGTGGTCGCTGTTGCTGCATTCCCGCCAAGTTGCGTGCCTCTCTGATTGCTTTCTTGCGCAAATTAATGGGCATTCGCTTAAGTGTTCTACGATTTAGCAACATTTTACTTCTTTCCCGAAATAAATCCATTTTTAAAATTAGCAGAAAGGAACGTTAATTTATCAGAGTTTTTGTATAAATTTTAAAGTATTGATGTATTGATAATACAGCATATATATATGCATATATTTATTGTATACATATATTTTTATATTGGAAAAACTACGCAACTTCTAAACTTCACAAATTGTTTTAAATTGCAGATGCCTTTTGGCATTCACACTTAGCGTGCACAAACAGCTGTTTGCAATTCAGTGTGCCCATAGCTAAGAATACTTATGTGCACTTACGCAATTTGTTTTATGCGCTCAGTTTTGCGTTTTTCGGCGGTCAAATTTGCGTTTTAAATTTGTTTTCGAGCTTAATTCCATATATTTTTAGCGCGTTCATTAACATCTACTTTTTATGATACAAAACAAATTATCCCTTTTAATATTTGTCATCTAGTAGCCCATGACTTAGTATTCAATTATATACAACTCTTAATAGGGGTAATACGCTCAACAGATCATATAAATTTTATTTTTATATCAAAATTCAAAATATTAAATGAGCTAAATTTGAATGCTAAATTTGTAGTTTATCTTTAAATATATATAATTGATATCGACATGTCGAAAGGAAAAGGCCCCCTTTCCAAACTATATAATGGTATCATCAACTCCGTTGATAAGGTAGTGCCGCAGGCCATAAGGCCTTTTTGGGAATCCGACGCAGGTCCAAAAACTGTATTTTTCTGGGGACCTCTTGGCAAATGGGTGAGTGAATATGAAATCTCTTTAAATTGCGAGTATTATTATTTTTTGTTTTTGTTTTTTTCGTACTCATTTAGGGCTTGGTATTGGCTGGAATTGGAGATCTTGTTAAACGCCCACCCCAAAATGTATCGCTCAATCAGTCGGGAGTGCTCGCCACAACAGGAATAATTTGGTCCCGTTATTCATTTGTTATAATACCCAAAAACTATAGCTTGTTCGCTGTTAATATGGTTGTATTCTTGACTCAAGGTTTTTTAATCGCCAAGCATCTGAAATGGAAGAGCGAAAACAAACAAGTTGTTTACCAACATCCTCGCTCGGTACTCCGCTTCCATGACAGCTCCTAGGGAATGATGCCAACCGAACGGTTATTTTAATTAATTTTATAATACTTTAATAAACTGATAATGACATTGGCGGTATATCAAAAATAAATTAGGCCGAAGAAAGGCCCCTCCCCTCGGACTTAATGGGCAAGCCACAAGAAAATCTATATTTTAAAAGTCAAATTACTGTCAAAGTGTAACTGGACTCTAGTTACCAATACTATGTACTTCATTCCAAGCCTATAAACTATACGAATCAGTTCGCAGGCCATATTCAAAATTAGAAATATATATATTTATATATTTATATATATATATATATATATGTCAATATATACATATATCGTTGACTATGTCTCGAGGAAAGGGAACTCTTTTAATTCTATTCAATGGCGTAGTCCATTCGGCCAAGCGCTGTGTACCGCGAGGGGCACGCCTCGTGTGGAAGTCGCCAGCAGGTGAGCTAAGAAAAACCAGGTGCAAACTTTCGATTTTAAAGTTAATTAACATTTATGTAGGTCCAAAGACTGCGCTCTTCTGTGGTCCTTTAGGCAAGTGGGTGAGTTGCTTGAATCCTGAATCCGTGAATCCGTGTCAATTTAGATTGATGATCTGATCCCCAGCTCCTAGTAGTAGCTGGACTTGCTGACTTCTTCCATCGCCCAGCGCAAAACATCTCCCTCAATCAGACAAGTTCTTTGGCAGCCAGCGGCCTCGTCTGGTCTCGACATGCCATGGCCAACCGGCCTAGAAACCACAGCCTGCACGCAGTCAACGGGGCTGTGCTTGTCACGCAGTTGCTTTTGATTGTCAAGCACCTGCACTGGCGGCATGCTCACTACACGGCAACAGTACGAACTGGGAGATCAATGTAAAAGGAGTATAAATATTTTAATCAGTATAAACGGAACTTCAAGAATGTTTTGCTTTTTTTTTGGCGTGCCGCTCGGAAGCTTTACAAATTTTTATTAATCTTTCTTTTCGTACGCATTTTGCAATCATCATAATTTTCAAAATTCTTAAGTTCTAATCTACATATCATATATCGTGTTATATATATTCGTAGATAAGCCCACGCTAGCTGTTGTTCCGTGGGCTTCCTAGGCTTTGGGCATGTGAGCTAAGAAATTACTTAAGAAATAAAAATCGAAAATCAAAAACAAATTATATATACAAAATGTTATTCGGGCGTCGAGTTCTGCGGCATCGCTGCGGTGCTAGTTGGCGCCGAGTTCGGTTTGGCCAAGGGCGTTGCGCACAAGCGGCGCTCTGATTGGTCGTTCGTCCGGCCAATGCGTTGCCTGCAAAGAAGGCATCGTTCGTGCAATTGTCTTGCGGCCAACGTTCGCTCGAGCCGGGCTGAATACGAGCAGCGCATTGCAGTTGGCCAACAGCCTGAGCAAGTCTTAACACACACACACTCACTCACTGAGGCACAGTCACACACACACACAGGAATACACACAAGGCACTGGAGTTGGAGCATAGTTCTTGCTGTGCCAACAGGCGTATGCGTGATTTATCATCAACGGTTTCCTCATGCGCGTGTGAGCACAGCAATCGCAGCTCTCTTTCTCTATGCTTGTATGCATGTAGTTGTGTGTAGTGGTGTGGGTTCTTGTGTATGTGTGTGTGTCACTTGCTGTCTGCTTTGAACGTTTGCCAAGTGCATTACGCTGCCTGCAGCCGACTTGAACTTTCAACCGCTGCGCTGCCATTGGCTGGTCAGACCAAGGACTAGCTGCAGCGGCCGTGGCTGCCAATTGGTCAACGAGGCTCCTTTAACGCAGCGCTGCAAAGATAGAGAGTGAGAGAGAGAAAGAGAGTGAGTCAGTGCAGTCAGCTAATGTGAGTGGAAGGAGCAAAGGTCTATAGACATGTTCATATGCAAGCAAAGGGCTTTATTTAATAGCAGATGAATATATTCATTTATATCTAATATGTATAAAATAAATATTTAAATTTATTATTTTTTTTTTAATATATATATAAAATTAAATTATAATTGTAATATAAAATTATGAAAAATCAAAATTTTTGAGAATTTCAAAATCTATCAAGCAAAATAGGTCAGGTAAAAGATATTATTTTATATATTAATTATTATTATATTTCATATATTATATGATATACTATTAAATATTTTTAATAATTATTATTATAATTTATATATTGAATTACTTATATTAATAAGAATATTAACTATTTATTATTAATTATTATTAACCATATTTAATTTTTTTTCCTTATACCTTACCTTAAGCTACCTAGATATTTTATAACTTTATAGTTTTTGTTAATAAGCCTTTCATTAAACAAATGACTAAGAATATCCTAGACGATTATTGTATAATTACAGTTACTTTTCAGATTTTGACTCATTCTTATAGTTAATGGTGCATCGAATACGTCACGGCTTTTGGACTTCTCAGCCCTCGAGTGGCTTGGTAAGGGGCGACAATTGTGTGGAAGGGGGTGCTGAGGAATGGGAATCTCTCAGGCCACTACGCAACGATGGGAATGGGCGCTTGCCAAGATGGTAGCTTGCCAAAATCTCGCAAGATTTTCTCACGCTCGCTTCCAAAGAATCTCAATGGCAATGAACTTTTTTCACTCTCAAGTTCTGTTGTTGCGTAATGCTGCTGCGTGCTGAGGAATCTTGGCAGCCGTCCTGGGATTTCCCCAAGCACACACACACACACACACATGCATATATCAGAAATGCCTCTACACTGTAATTAAAGCGCCACCTGCCGCGTTGGCGCGTAAACAAATTTGGACTGCATAATTTATGATCATGGAGTTTTGCCAATAAGTTTCTGGATGAGCAGACAAACTGTCTGCCATAAAATACTGGGCCGGCGATCTTGGCTTCCCCACTCACACACACACACACACACACACACACACACGCACACATAATGACTTCGCTTGGTTAGTTAACTGAGGTCAGGGCTGATGACGAGTCGGAACTGGGAACTGTGCTATTGAACAGCTGCCAATTGAGCCCACAAGATATCCGAAGCAATTCCAGGGCTCGCCTCCGCCCTACCAACATCTTCGTAATTATATTTGATTTATAGACCCTCGCAAATGGCAATACTTACTCCTAATTGCCGTTTGAACAGCTGCTCAGCTATGTCGTCCTGTGATTTACGATCGATTATTATTTAATATAGTAGCTAACTAACATTAAACAGACTACGCCTGGCCCATTACTCATTCCTCGAGTGTGTGTACAGGCCAAGTGCTTGGCTAAAAATAACAGCGTGTCAAATGTGACAGGCAGGCCACAGTCGGTGCGGTCTCTCGGGCATTATGTAAGAGACAAGAAACAAAGGAGAAAGTCTATGTCTGACATCAGGTGTGAACATTCGTGAACTATTGATGAAAGCACATGATACTTTGGGAATTTAATGAGGTTTGACAGGTATATAGCTTTGGAGATCTAAGAAAATATAAGTAAATAAATTAACTTGCGGGAAATAATTTTCAACCACTAATATAATGTAATTATATTTATAAGCCTTTCAGCTTAAGCTGTACCTAATCCAAAAGCTCGCACTTCTAGCTTTTTATTTACTTTTAAAACTTACAGTTATATGATCTTAAGTTCAGTTTTCAAATATCAATCAAATATCAGCTTCAAACCAAACTGTTATACTAAATGTGACACTGTTATACAAACTATTATACAATTTAAAACTTAACTTCAATTTTTATTGACTGTCAAATTAACTGTTATACTATTATGGAAATTGCAATGAAGCTTCATTAATTAAGTCTTATTTAAGAAAGCTTTTTAGGGCTTTTAAATAATAATTTTAAATAATTAATAGTTTCTTTTATATATTGTTATATACCAAATATATTGAAGACTGTTATAATTAAATTTAACTCAAATATTTTATAATTTAAATAAAATTGTTTACCTAAACTTTTATTAACAAAATAAATTGTTTATAGTTTGGAAAAATAACGCAAAATATTTTCTTATAACGAACATATCAACAAATATTGTTTTCTTTTACATTTAAAAATTCATGCGGTCATAGAAACATTTGCTTTGCATTAATCTAACATTTGATAATTATTAATAAAACCCAGACAATTTTATTTCATAAAAATACCGCACATTTCGCATAATTTTCTTATGTACATGTGTATAAATGTTATATATAAGTCGCTTGGGTTCTGTGATCTATATAGCATGTTTCACGGACGACGCAAAAAGTGCCCCATTCTTTGACGTTTTAAACAAATTTGGATTTTTGTATATTTTTTCAACTATTTTTCGTCGCTGCGAATTTGCTTTTATTTATTTTGCTCGCCAGCTGAAAGCGGATTTTTTGTTTTCCCAATTTTCTTGGGTGATTTTCTTTTTTTTTTCTCTCTTTGCTCTTTGTTTTACTTTTATGTATTTTGGGTTGATTTTCGATTTTCTTATTTGTTTGTAGATTTTTCTCATTTACCTTGCTATTTTCGGACACACTTGACGGGTTCCGAAGATCGACAAGCGAAAGGCACAGACCAAAAAATACAAAAAAAAAAAAAATCGAAAATAAAAAAATTGCGCAGAACTGTCGCCAGAAGGCCCTTATATACCACATAAGTGGTACATGCCCGCATATATACCCAATATATCTTATCTGTATAAATAGTATTTGGACCGCTCCTGATGCTATATACTGTCCGACGATATATCCACAAGGCGATCCACTCCGCAACACATCGCGGCGCAGCGCGGCGCGGCGTGGCGATGACGCGCAATTGACGCGGGCAAAGACGCGTTGAAAACGCGCGACTATCGTCGCCGTCGCTTCTATTTTCGTATATCACATAGAGAAACGGACACAGATACAGACGCAGAGATGTATCTATATATACGTAGCTACATATAGAGATGTAGAGACAGCGACTATACAGTTAGAGCAAGGCGTGCAGTTGTCTGTTTGTATATTTTCGCCTAATCTATTTCAGTGCTTCATCATTTTGTTGGTTTAGTTTTTATTTTTCTGTTTTTTCCTCGATCCTATGTCTATAGGGCGGCAGCAGCGGCGATGGCGACGGCGGCACAAATTGTAATTAGTGCTAGTATTTCTTAGTTTTAATTAGATTTTTTCTCATTTTGCACGTATACCTTGAAGATGCCAATGCGATGCAGTAAGACAGAAGCTGTCACTTGACAATACGAGAGTTGTTCATTAAATAGATACCAAAAAACCCATGTACTATATGCGAGTATGTATATGTTTAGCTAAGCAAATTAATTATATGTAATTAATTGCTTTAGCATCATTATTAAATTATTTAAAAGACAGGAATGTAATCTTGAGTGAATAATTGTTTATAAACCGCTGCCAGAAGTTGAGGAATCTCGATTTGCTTTCAGCTAATATCCTAAAAATATAAAATATACTACAATGAAAGATTTTACTATATAAATAGTCGAAGTAGAAAACATAATAAATAAATAATAAATCTAAATGTAGTCTATCCACAATCTTTATATATAATTTTATATAATATTATAAACAAAATATTCCTATCATCATCATCATTATCAACTTGTGTATATATATATATTTAATATATAAAAAAAAACATTTTTTTTTTGCATTTAATTTTTTGAGAATATATTATATATGTATATTTAAAAAAAAAACTTCTTCACTTTTATTAATTTATTTAATATGCAGGTTTTATCTGGCCTTAAAGACAAAATGAATAGAATATTATAGAAATTATTTAAATAATTTTTTAATAAATTTAAGGTTGATTTTAATTGGAAAAAAATTTTATTATATTAATATTATAAAAAAAAATTCTTACCTCCTATCCTATCTCATCATTATAATGCACAAATTTCGAGTAGTCTATATATATTTTATTTAATAAATACTTAAATACTTAGTAAGATTAATTGATTAATTATCATATCTAAATCCAAGCAAAATTTTCTTTTTCTTTACATTATAATCTACTATAATATTATAATTATAATCTATTATAATTTATAATTTATAAGTATAAATTCAAGTTTATATAAATTATATATATATAAATAATTTCAAATAACAATTTCATGAAGGTAAATAAATTTTCTGTTGTATATATACAAATATAGAAACGATTCTCCCTAATTAAAATAAAAATTAACTCAAACCAATATTAAAAAGTTTTTAATAAAAACTTTTCGTTATTTTCACAATTCGCCAATTAATTGCAGAGAACACGAAAACTAATTTTAGACAGTTTTAAGTATATGATTAATCGTATTAAGTAGTACACAATAAATACAGATGCACTGAGAGCACTTTGGCATTATCTTCCTATTTTTAATTAGTTTTTGCAGACATTTTTCGCTAAACTAAAACGTATAAGAAAATCAAAAGCAAAAACAAATTCTCTTTATGTTTAGCAAAAGCTGTTTGTTGTGGCAGAGTCTGTGTGTAGCTGTGTGTTAGCAGCCATCAGAGAGTTTAGCTCCAGTTGGGCTAAGGGAACTTTAGCGGCACGACACGAAACTTTCGCCAACGACGACGCGTCAAGAACTGAGACGAACGAATGTCAATCAAAACAAATAAACAAATGCGAACAACAATAAAAACAACTACAACAAGTGGGGAATTCTGAGGAAATTGGCAAACAAAACTTAAATATTAACTGCTGCCAAAAAGGCGGGCAGCGGACAGTGAGCATTTGCAAGCCAAAAACATAAAATTTGCCTGAATATTGGCCAATAAATTTTACAAGTCGTTGACGATGGCCAACAATTTTCTCTCGGTCAAGGCCGAGCCAATCAAAGCGTCATTACATATATAAATATATATATATATATATATATATATATATATATATATATATATATATATATATATATATATATATATATATATATATATATATATATATATATATATATATATAGATATATATATAAAGCAAATACTTATAATCATAATCATGATAATTGGAAACCTGTTGCCAAAGCCAAATGCCGTTGGCCAATAAATGATCAGGCACAACAACAACTGATGACGTTGTCAAACTGGGCAACTCGTCAAAAAAGCACAAGCTACGTGTGTGTGTGTCAGCAATTAAAATCATAATGAGAGTGCCAAGTGGCGCCTCCCGCCCAACAGTGGCCAGCGGCCAACTCGACGCGAGCCTCTCGCATTCCACGCACACATACACAGGATGCGTTGCTGCCAAGTTGGCAGCCAGACGCAGTTGCGTCTATGTTTATGTTTTGTTGCTGTCTTCCAGCTTGCTGGCAATGTGTGCCAAATTTGCTGAGCAGGAAGTGAGAATGCCTTGGAGCTGTACCAAGAAATTTGCTGCAGCAGACTTGTAGGCGCTGCAAATTGCAGACAGAGCGCGCTAGACGAATGCGACACCAGGGCGTATACGCAATGTTAGCCTGGAATTATGTATACGCCCGGGCAGCCACCAAACTCATGCATAACAAATGGATGGACCATCGCAGGCATCACCATTATAAAAAGGAAAAAAAAATTATAGAAAAATTATTTTGGAAAAATAGAAAGCCAAAGTCAACTTGCCTTTTCGGTCATCAAAGGCTCGCCGCGCCGCACTAATAAGTTTTCAAGAAAATGAAAAATCGTTTGTGCATTTTTCTAAGTGCAAAAATATGCAAATCGAGTAAATCATTATGACTGGACAATGGCAGCGCAGCAGACAAAGTTTTGCTGAAGCGCCGCATAAAAATTATTTCGGCTGCGCAGGCTGAAGGCTAAAGCTAAAGGAGACAGCAGACAGGAGGCACAGGACCAAATAATAATTTGGCGATTTATTTGTTTGTTTGTTTTATTTGCCATGTCTACGCCAACGAAAATTATGGCAACTGACTTTTGCACCCAAAACATAATTTCCACAGACAATGCGAATGGCACTTGCCGGCTTTGATGACGATGTTGGGGCGACGGCAATTGAATATCAGTCAAAAGCAATGAGAAGCTTTAAGTGTTTGTGAATTAAAAAAAAAATATGAATATTGTTGATCGATCGGCATTTATATAGATACAGTTAAAACATATTCACTCAACTCTAAGTGAAGCTTAAATTTTGCATGAAAGCTGTTTGAATGAGCTTCAGCAAGGTTTAACTTCTGGTACATTTAGTTATCAGCATAGATGAAACATATTAGTAAAAAAATCATCTAATCTTATCAATGTTTTTCAGCAATTCTCATCTCTAGTTTTCATATATTTTTCATCTGTACCACTAGATAGTGGTATGTAGTATAGATAGATATCTATACTCATATCTTTCATCTTTTTTTATCCTATTTATATTTATTTATATATATTTTACATTTATTATTTATTTATATTTTTTATATATATTTATATTTATATTTATTGCCTTCATCTATACTTAATCCAATATATTTATATAGTAAGAATCTAATAAATATTCTATAAATAATTATAGCTTAAACATATTTCCTCTTTTTCAATTTTCCAGGGATAGCGATAAAGAGCTCCTTTCATAGCTCCTTTCAATATTATTTTTATGCAAGAATACACAAAATTCTTGAATTCTTTCTCCCCCTTTAAGCTCTGCCCTTTCAACCCGTTCACAGACATTGAAAAAGTGTCCATTTCGCATGCCTCGACGCCATAAACACGAAATGCGCTTTAGTTGTATTTAGCTGGCCATTCTCAAGCGAGTCGCTTATTGGCAACTATTTGTCACATTGCACATGTTCTTAGAGGCATTCGTTTTTTTCGGGCGATTCAATTAGTTTTAATTGCTTGTCGTCGCGCGTTGCCTTCGATTTATTTAAAAATGCGAGCGGCCGCCATCAATAAAATCAATGCGGGCCATAAATCTTTGGGCCGTTCATTGAAACGTGCTCAAATGCAAACGGGCCAGTATCTCACTGCTCTTCTCGTGCTTTCTTTTTGGCTGGAATGATAAGGACTGGCAAAAGGAAGTGTGAACTCTGGCCGGGGCTGACCAGCAGCCATTGTTTGTTAGCCGAAGACTGCAAGGCAAACATATGCAGGCAGTCAAGAGGAAAGGACACAATGCGCTCGCTGCTTGGCTTAGTTGCCAATTTCCGGCAAATGTTGGCTGGGGGGCGGTGGGCCAAGAATTATTTGCCAGGATGTCCGAAACATTGTTGGTGTCAACAAATTCCTTTTCAGCGAATGCCAACTGCTAACAAAAAATACGTTCAACTATTGCCAAAGAACGGAAAAAAAACCGAAAAAGAACGCGAAAAAAAAATCGAAAATTAATGCGCCAGCGTTAAGAAACGAACTGCCTAAGCTCCTGCTCGGCGTATGTCCTGCCGATGTCCTTTTTGCATACCGCGCGCACAATTAAATTTCGTGTTAGTTTTGAGGAACTTTTAGTCCCGGCAGCTCCTTTGAGCTAATTTACTGAGTGCAGTCCGCTGTTGTTAATTGCTTTAATGGCTCGGAAATTTCTAGACAGTAGAATGGGCGAAGAATGTGGAATGCTCGACGAGAGGATACCTTAATTTGCTCATAAAATTTGTGAATGTATGGAAAGAGTTATTTTTGAATAAGGATAAGGATATACGAGCAATTATAATTACTATAAATGGAATGATACGATTTAATATCATTATCGATAATTGTTGAGCGATATTCTTGTATTTAAAGACTATTAATAATTATTATTTTCTCTTACTTTTTACATTTCATTAAGAGTATTGTTGATAGTTTCCAAAATCTTGGCAGGCCTGATATCAAATATATTTTCGATAACATTATCAACAAACCTATCGATATTATCGACACTATTATATCTTCTAGTTATATACTAATTCAGTATCTATAGCGCACAAATCCATCACTTTTTACATTTACAGGGTATCTGAGACATGCACAAGTTTTTCAACACGATTCTAATTGAAAGTGATCCGCAGTTGCGCTCATAAATTAAAACATTAAAAATTGAAAAACAAGCGCATGTTCGAGTATTTAAAAATATTAATTGGTCTGCATTTGATTTACGCTTTAGATGTTTCCTTTGTCGGACACTGACCATAATTTAATGACTTTCACGTGAAGTCTCATTTGGCTTAGGGTTACATTTGGGAGGCACTTGTTCTGGTTCTGGACCATATATAATACTTTTTATGTCTGTGCACTTGGTGGCGGCGTCTGTGCATTGAACCAGCGCCACATCGGATAAGTGTAGCTGTTAGGCAAGGGTGAAATCTAGCTATGAGCCCCCAATAAAATACAAGTTGCGGCCTTGAACGTCGACTGGGGCGGCGTCTGCTTCATGCCTGCGGGGGGCGTAGTACGTATGTGCTTTGACATTTTTGCAGAGCCTATAAATTGTATGTCTTAAACGTAACTCTTACGCCTACCCCAACTGCTTGACCCCCTCTTGCCATATGACGCATTTAACATGTCATTTTGTGCTGCATTTTGCTTATTTATGTGGCGCCAGACTGTTGGCTTTTGCCTCTGCCAACTTGGCTTAGATGCGAGTGGAGGTTGTGGGCGTGGAGCGGTGGAGCAAGTGGTACTCTAAAGCGATACATTTGTAGGCTGATCTTGATCTGGTGACAGCTGCAAACATGAAGTTGGCTTTGACAATGTTATTTTCCGATGTTCAATAGCTTAAGCCTTTACAATTTATTTCAATTTGAATATATTTTTTTATTATCACTATTATAACAAAATATTTTAATTATTAAAGTGAATTTATTTAAATTAAAAAATTATATATTGCTCAACAATTTTATAATTATTTTCTATACTTATTTAAAATTATGTAAATAATTCAATAATTCTTTAGAATAGTTTTAGAAATTATATTTATATTAAATCTAATTTATAGAGATTTCACAGCAGAAAATGGGTCGAGCTCAATTCGCCTATTTATTGAAATTAATATTATTTTTAATGAGTTTTGAGTAGTTGCATAAAAATAATTAATAAACTTAAAAAAAAAAGATAAATTGTCTAAAAATTAAAATAAAAATGTTTTAGTTTAAATATAGCCGAAAGAATATCAGAAGAAATTATTAAGTATTTTAGGCTTCAGCTTTGCTTAAGTCTAGGCATCAAATGATCAATTTAGCACCAGTTTTAAAAAATATACGAAGCTTACCATATTTTCAGCACCTCAAGCGAGCACGTATATGCTTTTAGGTAATTTAAATTTCATATGGAAAATATTAACAGCTAAATGGCATTCAATTTGTAGTTCAAGAGAAGGCATATATTAAAAAAAAAAATTATATTTATCTAAATATTTAATTTATATTATTTATTATACAAATGTTCAAAATTTCCCTCTATGTAAACCCCTTTTCCCTTGCCCCAATTCTTACCATTTTTCCACTCTATTAACAGCTCAGTTATTCTTCTGCTGCTCCATCTGCTGTTGTTGCTCCAACTTTGAACGAATCCTTGCGCAACGATGCACACAACCCACGCAGATAAGTTTTTCTTTTATATTTAAATTGTCTACGAGTGCGATAATAGTATTCATAATATATATATAATATTTATATATATATATATATATATTAATTATATATATTATATATTAATTATTTGTGATTATATATTGCACTATATTTAGATTATTGTGTTGGGATTATATCATAGTTGTAATCGATTATATAATTGGCATAGAAATATTGAGTAACGTTTTCTACGTTTGCTACTGTATTTTATTCTTATTTTATTTATTTTTTTTTTATATTTGTAATATTGTTTATAAGGTTAAGCACTAGTCACTACTTAAGAGTTGAATATTGAATAATTTTTATATATTTTGAGTTTTGTTCCACGCGGCGTATGCTTGATATTCGTTAGCTACCTCTGCGCGTGATGCGCATCCTTTGAGGTTTCGCACGCGTTTGCTTTGCGCCAATTTTCATTGCGGACATCGCTGACATCGCAAATCATTAGCGGCCAGCTAAAACAAAGCTTATTGTTGTTATTGTTGTTGTTGGTGCTGCAATTGTTGCTGCTGCCGCTGCTGCTGTTGGTGCTGGTTCTGGGCTTTACGCCAGTTGCTCCATTGGCGCACCTCGGTTTTTGGCACTGGCCGCAAAGTTGACGGCGCACGTTGGTCAGCTTAAAAGGTTCACAGACACATACACTCACACACACACGCACACGCACACACGTATATAGCACAGCGCGATTTGTTCTTGTTGTTGCGGCGCGACACGTTTTTTTTGTTTTTGTTGTTATTGTTTGTTTTTTATTAGCTGTATAATCGAGACGAACGCATCCTGCGAAGCGGCCGCTGATGTTGTTGCTGCTGCTCCACTGCACCACTGTGCCAATCCATGTGTGTGTGTGTGTGGGGGGGGGGTGCGAGTGTGTGCCTGCCTGCCTGGCTGTCAATTGGCGTCCATTGCGGCGATCTTGGCCAGGGTCAAACCACTGTTTGACTTGGCTAATCAAACTGCGTTTGCGGCCAAAAAATATATTCCTTCACTGTCATCCTGTGCTGCTTTGGCAACGGCTTTTGGCGCGTTCTCATCATCTTGGACCTTTACCATCACCACCTCTTGGCCAATAATTGCTGTTGTTGGCTGTCTGAATGGCTGGCTGGCTCGCTGGCTGGCTGGCTGACTGACTGGTTGGCTGGCCACTTTTCTTGGCTGGCTACGCGTCGCTCAAAAGTCAAAGCCAAAGCCAATCCAAACAGCACTGCCCCGTGCCCTATGGCCACACACACAACATTCGTGGCAGTGGCAGAGCCGGTGACTGTGCCAGCTGCCCAGCTGCCAGCTGCCAGCCTTTTGTTGGCTCACAACACCGACGCTACCAGTTTCTTGGCCAACTGACTGACGACTGCTCGCAGTCAGCCAGCAGCAGCCAGGCAGCAGCCCTCAGCCGGCAGCAGTCGTTGCTGTTGTCGACGTTGTCGTTGCCGTTGTCGTCGCTGCTGCCTTTTTGTGTCGTCATCGTCGCCGCCTACCACAGACACCGTATCGCCTGCCCTGCCCCTGCGTCCATCCCCACATTCATGCTGCGCCTTTGTCGCGTGCAATTCCAACTGGCTGCGCTCCAAAGCGAACTCGACCTCCCCTCCCACGGCACCTGCAACTCGTTTGGCCATCGTCTGGCTTCGGCCGCTGCCGCAGCGCGTCGTGCTCTGCTGCATGTTCGGTTCTCATGCTGCGTTCTGCTCTCTTCGCTCTCTGCGTTCAGCATTTTCCTCTTTTCGTTTCTTAACGTTAAGAAAAGCTAAATTTTCAGAATTTTGCTTTTCACATGTGCAGCTCACTTTTTTACCCGCGCAAAAATCTTTAGCTGGGCATAGAAGATTTATGACAGCATCTGCCCGGCAGAAGAAGCGAATTGGATTTCTTTTTAACGCGAGCAAATGCCCAGAGTCTTTAAATAATTTTGCAATAAACCAAACGATAAACAATTAAGACACGTTGTGCTCTTAAAAGTTTTATATTTCTACACTATATCATTATTTGTACATTGTAAATAAATGGAACTAGTTAAATATGCTATAGTAATACTCTCTTATTATAGATTTATTTTTTATTATTTTGAAATTTTTTTTTTTAGTTTACGATTTTTATATTTTTTAGATTTTGCATAAAAATTTTAAAATTTTCGATTTTTCAACATAGCTTACAATTTTTCATTTTTAATTTAAGATTGAAATTTTATAATTTAACATTTTTTTATTGTAGAACTTTAATTTTTTATATTTTTATTTTACGATTTTTAGATTTCGGATTTTTTATTTAAATTTTCCTTTTTTTTTACTAAAATAGGCTTTATATTTCACATTAAATTTTCTGATTTTTATTTTTGTACACTTCGATTTTTAGATATTATTTATATTTTAAATACTTAAGATTTTAAATTTTAGATTTTTATAATACAAATTTTAATATGTAAAGTTTTTATTATTTGAAACTTTTTTATTTTCAAATTTTACTTTTATTTTTACTTTAGATATTATTTACCTTAATTTTTTTATTTTAAGATTTATAGTTGTTAAAATTTTAGTTTTACAAACTTTAAAAATTTAGAATTTGTAGCCTTTTCAATTTTCAGATTCTTAATTTTAATATATTATTAAACATTATTATTTAAATTTGTATATATAATTTTTTTATTTTTAGATTTTTAATTATAAATTTTTAAATCTCGATTTCGGATTTTGAACTACAGACTTGTTCAATGCCAAAATATTTGTATACCCATTAAAAAGTCAATAAACATAAATGTGAACTACCTAAGAGCAAGTAGACCAAGATTGGATTACTTGTGCATTTGGCACACAAGCAAATGAGTTAAGTACAAACCGAAAGAGCTCTATCTCAATGACAATCTTAAGTAGTTTTTGTCTTTGACAATTATGAATATACTCGAATATGCATAGCGGAAAATCCGCTCAGAAAAATCTATAAAAATAGATAGATGAACTTTATAAAGCAATACACGTGTAAGTGTCTCTGTGTTTGTGTGTGTGTGTGTGTGTGTGAGTGTCTATTTGCCTTTCGACAAAGGCATAAACGCTGACATAAAATTAGAATTTAAATGAGGCAGTAAAATGCTTACAAAGGAGCAACCAAAAACTTAATGAAATGCAAATGGTCAACAGGTTCGCAGCGGCAGCATCCGATGCCAATCAGTGTAAGTATGGAGGTTGACTTCTTGCCCTGTTACCTCGGTACTGCGGATACTTTGTGTGAGTTATGAAATCGAGTGGCGCCAGTGTAAAAATTTTATGCAATTGCATAAAATGTGCACAGTAAAAATTTGCAATGCGCTAATAAATTTCTAATAAATGCATGTTAAATAAAAGCCACAATGTAGCCAGTGAGGGGTGTAGGACGAGTGGGCGGTGGGCGGTGGGCTTACAGCGTTAATTGAGCCTCGATTATGTGGCCATTAATGGAAGTTAGTGCAAAAAGCGTAACAACAATGTGAACTACAGACTCAGCCATGTGTTGACCGCAGCCCGCAGCAGCACGTGCTGCCGCTAGACAAACAAGCGTGCCCCTGCCACACACCTGCTTGGTTCACCCTCGCCACGCGCCACTCGCCCCCTGAGTTCATACTGTTGTGCTGCCTGTATTACAGACTGCTGCGCTGTTGCTGTCGCCGTTGCTTCCGCACCAGCTAAACGTTTATTTATAGCCCAGAAAACAGCGCAAAAAGGATCAAAACACACACACAGCGCCACTTCAGCTAGACAAAGGCCACGCCAAAGATAAACATACGATTCCAACATTTTTTTTTTTTTTTTGGGCTTGAGTAACAGCCACAATGTTGGTTGGCAGCGCTCTGTCCTGCTCTTAACTGGGCAGCAGCTAAAGGAGTTTTTTTGTTGCTGCTTGGCTACTGCACACATCTTGATTTTTGCCAAACAAAACATTGCTCGAGCACTCGAGCTGTGGCTATTGCCTTGGCTATAACTGTATTTGCTTATGTTAGTCACGTGGCTTTCACTTGGTTGGCCAAATTGCCGGACAGCAGCAGCACTACAAAGGGGTAACAGAAAAAACAACTGTGAAATCATTTTGAGTGGGTTTCGTGGTGAAAGAATGAAACTTGAAATACCACAGCAAGAATATATTTTTATAGCTTGTACAAATAAGAAAATTGGTGGTGATTTACGTTTTGAATTAAATTAAAAAATATACAAAATATAAAAGCATATTATTGCAAAATTTAATAAAATAAAATAATAAAAATATTATATAAAATTTATCAAATTTACAAATTTGAGTACATATAGAAAAATAAAGATATATATAAAACTAAATTAATTTAATATTATATCAATATAATAATAATAAAATATAAATATTTAAAAAATTTGAAAATATTAAAAATATAAAAATACAAAGCTATTTAAATATTAAAATAAAAAAAAATAATAATTTTAAAGCACACAAACACTTTTTACTAATTTTTAAAATATAATAAAAAAAAAAAATATTTGTAATGGCTTTATTAAAAACTAAAAAATTATTAATTTCATAATTCAAATATATATTGAAAGTCATAAATTATATTTTATATTTTAATAATTTTTAAGTTTTCACATTTTTAAATTCTTTTTATTTTTATGAATTAAATATTTTATATTTTTAAATTTAAATATTAAAAACAAAATTATTTTTAGCTGTTATTCCAAGTAACTAATAATTAACTATAAATTCTACCTTTTATAAAAATATTTTATTTACAAACTAAAGTCTGAGTTGCCCCTCGCTCCTATACAAACTAATTTAGAGAATTTATATTTACTTTAAAAAGTCTCTATATTGTCTGAGTACATAATCCCTATTCTAAATTAACTATACGACTACTCTTATCGCTGGCGCCTTTTTTGTCAAGCGTTTAGCAACCGGAAATCCTTTTGTTTTTGCTGCCACAGTTAAATTGGTCGCTTTCTAATCGCCTTCCTGGAAATTAGCTTCTATTCATTTTTTGGGAATTTACTTTGTGCGAAGTGCGACGAGTTGATAATTTCCGCAGGCGTGAACACACTTCTACACACACACACACATACACACATTATCGAAAAGTTTTCAGGTCATTAAGTTTGTCGACAGCTTTTGGCAGGAACCAGAGAAACAGAGACAGACGATTAACTCAGGCTAAAGGATAGGTGTGAATTAAACTAACAAACTATTGAAAATTCAAGTGCTTTCAACAGTTGAGGCAATTAAAGTACATTCCAGCTAGCTTAGAGTTAAATAAATATAATTTTCTATATATTTGATTTTGGCAGATATTTGGAGCGGGCAAGCAATTTAATGCACATATGCTAAGATTTATGTGTTTTGTTGGATTCGCTTGGCCAAAGTGCAAAAACAAAGAGACATTTTATTTTGTACAACAATTTTTTTGTTTTGCAAGGAGAGCTTGAGCGCCAGGGTTAGGGCAGCTGCGTCTGCCAGCCAGCCATAAAGAAATGCTCATCCACTCTTAATACCCTCAACTGTGGAGGCACAATAACTATTTTGATTAGAAGATAGGGAGCTAGGTTTGGGTGTGTATAGGTATATATAGATATAATATGAGCAATTAAGAAATTCTATGAAATATATAATAAATAATATTTATATAAAAATTAAGTTTTAAAAAAATATATCCAAAAAAAAAAAGAAAATTTGAACATAAAATTTAAGATTCTTTTTTTACTACTATAATATTATTTAAAATTGCCTGAGTAGAATTTTAAATTTTTTTAAATATATATATAAAAAAAATATATGTATATATATAATATATTATATATATATATATTATATACATATATATATAAATTCTTTTTGCATTTTTCTATATACTCATCAAACAAACTAAATTTTTTGGGAACAATATTTTTGGTTATTTTATTAAATCAATTCATCAATATCATCATAAATCAAAATATTATTAATTTTCAAATATGCGGCACATAAAATTTAATAATAATTTCTAATATGTAAAGGTATATTTTAAATATTAAATATTTTTATATTTTATATTTTATATATTATATTATTTTCATTGCAATATTTATTTTTACTTAGGTATTTCATATAGTCTCCTATTAAATAAGCAGTATATGACAAAGCTTAGCTGAAATATCTTGAGCTCAGAATAATTTTAAGGGTATTAAATAAACGGCTTGGCTCAGGCAAACTAATCTGACTTGTTAGGTATGTAACATATATATAGATGCTGTCATGCTGTGCACTGCGCTGGCATTTGAATGCATGAAATTGTTTTTGTCGCGTTTTCTTCTTCTTCTTTTATTTTTTGGGTGTGGAGTCATCCTGGCATAGGAAAGGATGTGAATGCTGTTACCACATTTTTCGCCCACTTGGCCGGGCCTGTCAAGAGGGCAGCCGATTTTTTGGCCTGGTCGACGCGACGGTCGGCATCGCGATAGCGCCAGTCAACTCTGCTGCTGTTAGACTCAAATATCGGCCAATGCGTCAAGGAATGCCCGTTGCTACCAGAAGCCAAACACCGAGGCACGCAACATGCATATTAATTTCGCCCAGTCTTGGACTCGAACTCGAACCCAGCCAGTATGGGATGGTCGATGGGACTGTCTTGGGCTGCATCTGCATGCAGAATGCGTTGCTTATGGCGAAAAACTAAACAGCGCATTTTGCATTCAGTATGCAGTGCTTAGCTCCAACTATTGTTGATTGATCAGCAAATTGAAAAATCAGGGCAAACTTCAGTTGCCTATGCAAATTGTGAAAGTTGAACTAAGCAACGACATTCACAATGTTGCCAATTGCATTGATTGGTGAGCCAAACTAAGCCCTACGAGCGAGCTGCTATGAAACGCTTGATTAATGTGAATCCTGTTATTGAAAGATTTATGAGAAAGTGCTTCGAACTATGTATATATATATATATAATAGATATATATAAAATGCTGGACAGATTTTCCTACTTTTTCCATTAACTCCTCAACTCTCTCTCTGGCCTTCCCCATTGAGACTTCAGTTCAGGCATTGCCCCATTTGTTGGCGACATATTTGAAACAGGTGTAGACGCCAGCTATATTCATTACCTATGCTATTTACGGCACGCACTTGCTGAGTTGGCTATAAATAGAGATGTTCTTTCAAGCGAATTGCAGCCAGCAGTTAAAAAGATGACAACTTAAAAGGCAGCAGCACTCATGCTCCACTGAGTCTCCCACTCAGCTGCACTTTGGACACGCTTGTGTCAGGAGTCAACGTTCTTCAATGGCTCCATTACCGTTGCTCGGGTTATGGCCAAGCCGCAACATTGCGACACAAAAAACACTTGAACAAGCAGCCGCAGACCCGCACACGAACCCGGATCCGGCGCCGGATCCGGAGCGGGAGCAGCACTTTTTTGTTTGAGTTATTTTACGAGTTTTATTGGCTTTTATTGGCAACGAGATTTGAATTTTTCAAAACGACACTTGCGCTGCAATGGCAAACTGCTACCAGGCAGCTGCCTGGACTACTCCAGCTACAGCTCCTGCTCCTGCTCCTGCTCCTGCTGCTGCTGCTGCTGCTGCTGTCCTAATCGCTTTGCTGTTGCTGCCCTGTCGCGTTGTTAGTCATTTTTTATGAGCTTCGCTCTGACTCTGTGTATCGGCTCTCGTTTCCTGCCTGCAGGTCTAACAGGTGTCGTCCTCTCCTCTGCTCTTCCTTCGTCCTGCTGCGCTGGCCATATGTGCTCCGACTGTTTCTGTGATTTCTGGCCACATAACTTACCGCTGATTGCAGTTTTATGGTCAAAGTTTTTGGCGACATTTATAGGCGACGATAACGTACAAACTGCTAATTAACTTGGGCATAAAACGCTTAAGCCTTTAGCCCATGCTCTGGCCTGGCCACGCCTGGTTGACAATCAGAAAAACTGCCAAAACAAAAAGAGGCGAACTCGATGCCATTCAAAGTGTGCCGCATAATGGCAGCCGCAGACAGACAACTTGCTAATTTTCATGCGCCATTTACGGGGCGAAATCTGGCGAGGATAGGCCACCCACTTGCCAGCAGTCTAAGGGAAAATACCCTGGATTTGTTGAGGGAAAAGGGTAGCATGTCATGCTATTGCTGTTAGTATATACTTAATATCTATATTAAGAAATGCCTTAAAAACTTTGCTACAATAATCAAATATATATGCAGGGTATTCCCAGTCGAGTTACTAGAAATGGCATGCACTTATATACTATCACTGTTAGTATATAATAGAGTTTAATATCTATATTAAGAAATTATTTAAAAAATAGATGCAGGGTATTTCCTAGTCGAGCAACAAGTAAAAATCCCAACTGCTTGCTAGCTAACTCCTGTTTTGCCTGTCGCATCACGAATTCACTTGACAACTCTTTTATATATTTTTTCTCCACTTTTTTTTTTGTTTTTTTTTTTTGCCGCATCAGATTGTCAGCCTCCTTTGGACTACTTAAAATTCAGTGGATGACATAAACATCCTTAAGTAACCCAGTCAACAATGCCAAATGCGCTTTAACGATATGTCAGAGATTAGAGCGCTAAAAATGGTAAAGCAATTAATTTACCGAATTTGGCAGGATGAGCTGGCCGAAAAGATGAGAGGAGCAGAGGAGAAGAGAACGAGTTTTTCGTTTTTGGCTGCAATTTGATATTTAAATGTTCTCAAAAATGGAAACTCGATTAACTTGGAAAATATTAACTGAAAAGATAAAGTTGAAGCTTATATTAAAGTTAAAAATAAATTAATTAAATAAAATATATAAATTAATTTTTAAAAAAAGAAAAGTTAAAAATTCAAAACAACTTTTGAGAAAGACATAGAAAAAATTGTTATTATTTGTATATTAAAATAAAATAAAATAATTACATATTTAATATTTATATATAATATGTTGCTGAGAAAAAATTATTATTATTTCTATATAAAAATAAAATAAAATATGTACATATTTAATATTTATATATAATATGTTGTTGAGAAAAATATAAAATAAATAATTTTTATTTTTTTATTTAAAATAAAATATATTATTTAATAGTTATATATACAAAATATGTTTTTAACATATATCTTGTTTTACATTTGTTAATTTTTTTAAAATCAAATAATATAATATATTCAAAATGATTTTATATATATATATTCATAATAATTTTTTTTATTCTTTTGTCTTATTCCAACAAAATGACATTTTGTGGAACATTGAGATGACTTCATTCTCCTCTCTTCACTGTCAGCAAATGCAATAATAACCACAATAAAATGTTATAAAAATGCGCATTGGTCGGAAATGCTCGCGCATATAGTCTATAATAAAGGCAGCCAGCGGCAATCGCAACAAAGCAAATAATAATTTCCCTCATATATATAAGAACTTTGGCCAAATGTGGCTGGAGTAAAAGCAGCTAGAGGATATAGGGGAGAAGTGTGTGTTGTATTTATGTGTGGGCGATTTCATGGCAGCAACGGATGTACAAATTGCAAAACATAATTCAAATTGTTTGACTCTCTTTTTTGTTTTTTTTTTGACAGTGACTGCGCCAGTTCCACTGATGCTTTGGCAAGTGCTTTTATCTTGGCATATGCATGTTCATGCAGGCAAGGGAATAAGGGCAGCCAGTATTTTATCTGTTTATTTAAGCTGCAGTCAGTTGAGAGCGCCTTTTAAAGGTTATTAACGGGCATTGTACTACGTGGCGTATGAGTAACATTAATTAGCTGAAACTGCCAGGCGAAGTGCGCTTAAAAAGCAATTAAATGTGCTTAGCATAAGTTGCCAAAATATTTTGCATGCATTTAGGCGCCGCTTCCAAAAACCATTGCATACTCTCGGGCGGCACTAGAAAATGAATTTTCGGTTTCAGCTCGATTTTTAGCATTTTTTGGCACACACACTCAAGCAGCGCGCCATTTGACTTAATTAGTTGGCCGACGCCACTGCTGTCGACGCCCCCTCAGCTATGCAGTCGAATGGAGGCGGAGGCGTGGCTGTTGCGGAAAAACTATGAATTTATTTGACACTTGAATAAATGCGGTTTTTGCGGCGACAACGAAAAATGTCAGCCCATATTTTTCGACTGTCCCTCTCGCTCCCCCTCTCTCGCTCTCTCTCTGGCCCATCGACAGACAGCTCTGCCCAGGCGTTAAACGTTGCTTCGTATTGATATATAACCCATGTCTTGCTTGTTCTTCATGTTCGATTCACAGCACCGCGTCGCACATTTCCGTTTCCTGATTTTCTTAGACCGAAGCCTGGCCACACACACACACTCTCTCACACACACTGTGTGGTGTGTACTTAGCGTTTTGTAAAATCCCATTTTGACTCTCTAATTTATGAATGTACGCGCTAAGTATGCGCTCATGCCAGTAATAGTGATATGTGTAAGTGCACTTGGCTGGCGGAGACAGCGAACAAAGCCAAAGCCCAAACCACAAGCAAAAGGCGCCAGGCGAAAGGCCATGATGTCATTTGCCTAACATTTTTAGCTGCAAATTTCTGTAATCATTCACGAATGTGAAATGTCCCACCTAAACGAAGATGTATGCTCTTTCTTTTCAGCAACCATGCCCTTACATGGGTAAGGTTCTTTAGCAGTGAGTTAACATGCTTGTGTTAATTAACAGTTCCATAACATAATTATTTTAAAAATTCTCGCTTTTTCAATCTGCTGCTCATTTCTGTTCGCCTGGTACCTCAGAGCTTGACTGTTAGCTAACATTCTATGGCTAATTATGATGAAGGCGAATTCTGTTAACTAACTGTTAAGTAACTGACTTACTAATTGGTGTGAAAAATAGAAAATTCTATATGTTCATAAGTATTTCGCAGTCGGTTATAAAAATTAGTGACACTTCAAGCTAATAGAAAATTGTAGTCGATTTTTTTCCTAGATAGTGAAACAAAATGTTAAGGTAGATAGACCATATCTATAGGTAAGAAAAGTCGACAAAGTACAGAAAGTATACCTGAGTGTTCAAATATATATATATATATATATATATATATATATATGTATATATATGTATAACAATATATTAATCTTATCAAACAGAAACAAGGTAGAGTGGTTTAGTTGGAAGTAATCGACTAGTAGATACCCTGAACAGTGCACTGAAATTTAATTTATTCTATGATATAGCAAACATAACAAGTATAGCCCTTTTACCTTAATAACCATACGGATTATACAGGAATACACATATATACACACATACACAGACAGATAGCATTGATAGCTATAGCCTTAGAAAATATTTTGCCAAAGATATCTTTCAATAATCTCCTCCTATAGGAACTCTGACACGCATTAACTGATAAGATACGCACAGTTCACTATCTGCACAACAAAGCTAATGAAAGTCATCGATAGATAATAAATATTATGCAACAGCCGCAGACCTAACACTTGGACTGACCTTGGAAGTGCATCGGCTGTGGGCCAATAAATCGAGCAATGCACCCCGACTCGCAGTACGCTGCAATGCGATAACATTTAATAAGCCATCGAAGAGGCAGAGCAGGTCGCTGGCGGCCACCCAACAAGCAAAAAGAAAACATTAAAACATTAATTATTTAACTACATTATAACTGTGCGGTGTTCAGGCATATATAGAAATAAATCGAAGCTACCAAATTGGTCAGAGTGTTGGAATTCCTAATGTACTTGTCGCACTTCTCAGATTTGTTTTGATTATTTTTTCGTAATTTAATGCACGAATTTGTATGCAGCGCAAGAACCTTTAATCGCAGAGTTTATATTATAAACAGGCGAAACACATATATCTCGGTGTCAGTCGTGTAGGGCCGTCGATATCGAGCGGACTTGAGGCACGGGAATTTCGTTCAAAATTCAGGCAGAATGTTCATCATGTTCCTTATCAGCGTGGGTCTTTACGCACTCATCGCTTATCTATACGAGCAGCTGCGAACGCCCTATCGCTTGCTGAAGTTGCGGGTGATTGGCGATGCGAGCCAGAGGCTGAGTATCAAGGAGCGCTTTGGCGACTGGGCCGCAATCACTGGCAGCAGCGATGGCATTGGCAAGGCCTATGCCCAGGAGCTGGCGCGCAATGGTATCAATGTGGTGCTGATAGCCAGGAATGAGGACAAACTCAAGGCGGTGGCTCAGGAAATAAGTCTGTGGATACAGCATGCACTCTATGTGGAGTGAAATTTAATACAAATTCTTCTTCGACTCTTTCAGCTGCGGAGTGCAATGTCCAGGTTAAGATTGTCATCGCAGACTTTACCCAAGGCCCAGCCGTCTACGATCACATTGAGCGCGAGCTGAACGATATACCCTTAAGCATACTGAGTAACTATATCCTTACGCTGATTACTCCCCTCCCTAACGCATTCTCCTCCTTCTGCGCAGTTAACAACGTTGGCATTGGTTTTCCCGGCGGCCTCGGCAGGGTGAGCAAGGATAATATCCAGCAGTTGATCGACACAAATATCTTGGCTGCTGTTCAGCTCTCGCGCTATTTCTATCAGCGTCTGCGCGCCGCCGAGCAAAAGGGCGCCATTGTCAATGTCAGCTCCGGCACGGAGCTGCAGCCCGTGCCCTATGCTGCGCTCTATGCGGCCACAAAAGCTTTCATGCGCAGCTTTACGCTGGCGCTGCGGTTTGAGGCTGCGCCGTTTGGCATCCATGTGCAGCTGCTGTCGCCCAACTTTGTGGTCACCAAGATCAACAGCTACTCGAAGCGCATTATGAGCGGCGGCCTCTTCATACCCACTGCAGAGGTATATGCGCGCAGCGCTGTGGCTCAGCTGCGGGATGGTGTGGACGAAACGCCTGGCTATCTGTGGCATCATATACAGAATGCCCTAATGACCGCTTTCCCTTGGAGATTGCGTTTAAACCTGGCTCAGTTGTTCTTCACAAAAATGGCAGATAAAGGGAAGAATTAAAATATAGCATACTTACAGGCTGTAACTGAAACTATGTGGTTTGTGTCTTGGCTAGAGTTGTCTTGGCTGTGGCGCTGAAGCTTTTCTCAAATTAAAAAGCTCTATAACAGTTGATTTTGGTTTTCACTGTCAAAATCAATAATTTTTCATGAATGTACATAAATTGTATGGGGAGTTCTTTTTAGTCTTTACACGCGAGCAGACACGGCAAATAGTTTTTTTTCGGACTGTACAGGTATTTAGTTGCAACTGTAATTCATTATCTATTTTTTTTTTTACAAATTTGTATCTATTAATAGTTTTTCTAGCCAAACAGACATGCGCTAAGAACTTTTTGATATATTTATTTCCTTATTTATATCATCAACACCTTTTTTTCTTCAAAGTCATTCGAATAGATTTGGCATTTAATTTACCGATGCATATAAAGATTTTCATTCCCTCAAGCCAAGTGCAATCAAAATTCTTTTCAGTAATTATGTTTATTTAGCATTTGGCATTTGATGTATGCTTTGTTTGTTTATCTAGTTGTCTAGAAAGTGTTTGAAATACGTCAGCCAATATAAGGCTTGATATCAAAGCAATTGATTTCTGAATGAATTTCTGATTCGAAAAACTAAATATTTCTCAAAATTTTAAAAAGTTTTAAAGAAAAAGAAAACTACTTTCAGCTATGAATACAAACAAAATTTGCATTACAATTTTAGTGTATAAAAAATGTTTGTATTTGGGAACTTTTAAGTTGAAATATCTCAAAAGCTTTATCGATGCAAAAACTAATATTTTTCAAAAATTTTAAAAGGAAAGATTAACAGAAGAGGAAGACTTTTTTTAGATATAATATTATATATATATAAATTAATATAAAAATAATTTTTGAAATATTAATTTCTAATAGAATGTCGGCTAGAGTATCTCAAAAACTTTAATGATAAGAACTTTTCATTTTCAAAATGTTTAAGGAATTACATTTATTTACAAAAATTTTTAATTTTTTATGATTTTTTTTTTTTAATTTCTCTGGGAATAAAAATTGAATATAAAATACTTATTTTTCTATACTTTACACATTATAAATTATTTATACACATTTTCCTCACTCTACTAATACAGAAAAATAAATAAAAAAAAAAAAAAAAAAAAAAATAAATTACCCTCTCCCTCATACAAAAGTTTTGTATTTATTTAAATCGTTTATCATGTCAGAGCACTTTGACAATATTCGTAATTTGTTAAATTTGTTATCATTAAGAAAAGTCCCAAGTTCAGATCATGGCGTGTAGGAAACAATTTTACATCTTTTACTTAATTGATATCAATTAGTCGTAGAGTACTATATAAGGTCCGAGTACCAGTCCCGAGTAGTATAATTATAGCACTTGAGAGCTCACAAAATATCAACCAATTTAACAGTCACACTTTTGTCTGCATCTAGGAGATTGTCCAAAATCTCTAACAATAGCGCGACGATAATTAAATGCCTCATAATTTGCCAGATTTTGTAATCTTCACACTGTGAGCAAAACATAAACTCTTGCTGCTGATGGAGTAATGAAGCTACAAAACCGAAAAAGAAGCCGAAAGCGATACAAGCCGACTACAAGAGACGTGTTTTTGTAACTGGCTGTGTAGCTGCAGTGTGTTGTTCATGTTCATGAGTTAAGAGACAATTGCAGCTTGTAAAGCCCCAAAAAAAAAAAAAAAATATATATATATATATATATATACATATATATTTACTCGATTTGTTGTGGTCGTGAGCTCTGCGTGGCCTGCAACTCGAGTTCAGTTTCGGCTTCGGCTTTTAGTGCGTGATCGACGCTCCGAGTCGCTACTTGTGCCCGCAGCTCAAGCCGTGCCGTCAAGATATTAAAAATACAACCAAGCCAAAATTAGTTTTAATTGAAATTCAATGAATTTCCAATTGAAAACTGTGCGCGTTCATTTCCTCCTAGAGTATATATGTGTGCCTATCATGCTGATTAGTGAATTGAACTGAACTTACATAAGCTCAGCCAGCTATCAGCTGTCGCTTATCAATTTCGCTTTATATACATACATATACACATGTATTATATTTGTGTCAATATCGTTTACACTATATAGAATCTGTACTAAAGTGAATATATTCATTATGCAGCCGGCACTGGAAATAAGCATTTATACACTGCTGCGCATGGCGTTCATTTGGCAGCTCATTTCCCTGGCCATTTACTTGGTGGGCACTTTGGCCATTGCCGCCTATCTCTACGACAACTTCAAGTCTCTGATCAGTATTATTAAGGCGCTGCTGGAGCCGTACTTTCAGCCTCAACTGCCGCAGACTTTGCTGGATAAATTTGGCAAATGGGCAGGTAAGTTACGTGTGATAGTTTGCCACTCCCCTTTCCCTTTCTCCCTCTCTCTTTACGTCTATCAAACTGTCTTTGTGTACATTTATGCACTTAGAAATTTATATATATATACTTTCATTTATTTTATGATGAGCAAGTAATTTGAATATTTATTATAGTTTCACTTTTAATTTTTTTAAATTAATAAAACTAACTAATTGCACATTTATTAAATTAAAATTTAATTCTGTTATATATCTGCATTTATTTACTTATTTAATTTGATTTTTAAATAAAAAGTAAAATCAAAATATTTGTATTTATTCATATTTAAATAAATAATTTTTTTATTTAATAAATTAAAGTTTTTTTTTATATTTTAAATTTATAATTTTTTTAAATCAAATTCAAATCTATTAAATTTTTTCCTTTATCCAATCTATATACAAAATTAAATTAAATATGAGAAACAAAATATAAAACAGTCCTTTCTCCCAATTTCCTATAAATATCTTCTAAGCACTTCCAATACTAAGCATTAATTGCGATTGTAATTAGGCATAATGCTTATTACATACAGATATATTTATAATTTTTGCAATTATATAGAAATCTACAAGTTTACAAAATTATGTAAATTGCACGCCCATTGGCAGTTTGATAGAATTATTTCGTGATCATCTATGCTATATTATTAGTACAAATTATTTCCTAGCATTAGGCAACAATTACTTATCCCATTTACTATAACTTTTGATTCGATAAGCCAGTTAACTTATTTCATTGATAAGAGCGGCACATCGAACAGCTGTTTCGGTGCTCGTATTCTCTATTTTTGTTTACGCCTTGTTTATAGAGCAAACTGAAGTCATTCAACTTATTTCAAGAAAACGCAACCAAAACCGGATTTATTAAAATACATTTTTAAATTTCTTATTTTTTGGTATATATGTAATATTAAAATATATATATAAATATCGTACAGATTAAGCACATCGATTGTTTTGGGAAACAAGTTTAAGGCTTTATTCTAATCAAATTATCTATATATTTGATTGCAAAAATATAATATTTCGTTTATAAATATATGTTAAGAAATATGTTTTGAAAAATTTTATATATTAATAAAATAATCTCTTAAATATTCCTCGACATGTATTTTACCCATAACTTTTTTTATTTTTTTTTTTATTTTTTTATTCACTTTCTAATTTTGTCCACATTTGACAAATATTTGTTGTCACTATTCTCAAGTATTTTTGACCTTGACTACAATTAGTTTTACTTATCAATAGAAATTTTATTTTTCGCCAATTTCAAGTACTAATGGCAAATATTGAGCCAAACTTGAAGAGTCTGTGCACATATTTTCCGTATTCAGCTAGAGCTAAGCACACGACTCGTTGCAGCTGCCATTCGATGCCAATATTTCCGCTGCACAAATATTTGGCAACAAATGTGGCCAACAGCAAAAAACAACATCAACAGCAACTTGTATTTTAACGGTGCCAGCAATTGCCGCCTGTTGGCGAGTTGCGCAGTCGCAGCGGCAACTGTTGCATTGACTCATTGCAACAGCGACATCAACATCAACTGATCGCAACAAGCTAGTTTTTGTTTTGCTTTTTGTCTCTATGCCAATTTTTGTGGTATTCAGATTTGTATTTGCTTTGGGCTTGGCAGTAGTCCCTAACAGATAAATCAAACCAACTAAATAAACTGCTTAAATAAATAATTAGCAAGGGTGTGCGAAGCAGTTACCTCTGTGTGTATTACCTGAGCATGTGCATTTGAAACTGAAAGTTTTTTTGTGCAAACATAACTATGATACTAACACCTGACAATACATTTTTTTTTTATAATATATAAATAAAGTTTATTTGCAGCTTTTTTCGTAATATAATATAATAATGAAAAAAAAAATGATCTTAGCTTATTAGCTTATTATATTATTTATGAGAAGTGCATAGAAGATCTCTATTAAAGATATTGTTCTTATATTTATATATTTATTTTTAAAATTTTGAAATGTTTACAAGTTAAAAGCTTCAGTGCCTTGAGTATTATTCCACTGCAAGAATAATTGAAATACTTTCCATTCCCTTTTCAGTGATAACCGGTGCTACAGATGGCATTGGAAAGGAATATGCCAAGGAATTGGCACGCCAAGGTCTCAATCTGGTGCTCATATCACGCACCAAGGAGAAGCTCATCGCGGTAACCAATGAGATTGGTGAGTGAACCTCTTCTGCAGATAACAAAGCTAAAACTGCTGCTGACTTGTGAAACAACTTTTACAGAGAGCGAACACAAGGTGAAAACCAAATGGATTGCTGTCGACTTTGCCAAGGGACGTGAGGCCTACGAGCAAATCGAAAAGGAATTGGCGGGCATACCTGTTGGTATACTGGGTAAGTGGAATGCACTGGGAGAAAATCTTAGGCTATAAAGTTAAAATCAATGTGAAATATAGGACTAAAATTAAAATTGAGTAAAATTTTATTGTGTGGAACTAAAGCATATTTAAGAGGAGCTGCGATTGTTTTATAAAATTTTATTTTTTATTTATTTTACTTTATGTATATATATTTTTTTATTTTTTTTTTATTTTAAAAATTTAAAGCATTTTTTTTTTAAACTTAGTATAGTATATATTATATTACATATATCAGTATATATATATATATATATATATATATATATATATATATATATATATAGTTTAGTATATGATTCAGAAAATATTTACATTTATAACTGAAACCTGAAATCTATATTTCTTGAACCCATCTCAATTTCGAGAGAATTCAAGCTAAAGTATTAAAAGTTTATTTTTAAGGGCCTCAAAATTTATTATTTATTATTTTACACAGAAAATATTTATCCACTTATGATACCAAATATATTTTCTATAGTCTGCCAGAATTGATATACAAATTTCATTCACATATCGAATGGTTAGGAAGCTTACCACCTGCCAGAATTTCTTTACTTATTACTTATTTACTTTCTACTAAGAAGCTTTACAAATTGGTTGTAAGAAGTTATTTTAAAATATAAAATTGCCCTATGCATATATATCTCTACTAAATAATTAGTAAAATAAAAAGTAATTCTATTTAGGTTTATTATTCAAACACTTAAATAGGTGAAGCTCAAATTGCACATCGAATTGCAAACAAATTTCAGACTGTAAAAATCAGCAGCTTGTCTGGGGCTGCCGCCCAGCGCCCGCCCATATAGCCAACTCATTGTTGGCTAACAGTAGCCGTTTGTAGCCGTATGTCGAGTGACAACAACAATTAAAGCGCCGTCTTTTTTGTTGTCAATGTCATTGACAAAAGTAAGCTGAGCAGAGATACTCGTAATGGCGTGCAATTATAATGACTCTTTGCCTCGCCATGGTAGGGCCATTCGACGGCCCACTGTTTGGCTGTCTGTGGTCTGTGTGTGTGGCGGTTTTTCAAACATTTTCAAGTACATCTAAATAATTTCTGTGTCGAATTTTTGTTTGCCGAACTCATAAACGCTTTGACGCGCTTCAGCAATTTACATTTTTGGTCTAGACAACCTTGCCGAGAGCCAGCAAGGTTTTCTGGCCGATAAGCATCTCTGGCCTTAACTGGTGAAAATTCACTCAACTCATTGCAGTCAACAATGTGGGCAAAATGTACGACTATCCGGAGACGTTGGATGTGGTGTCGGAAGACACCATTTGGGACATATTGACCATCAACATAGGCGCCGTCACCATGCTGACCCGCAAGATAGTGCCACAAATGAAGGCGGCCCGCCGAGGCGCCATCGTCAACATCGGCTCGGGCTCGGAGCTGCAGCCCATGCCCAACATGGCTGTCTATGCGGCCAGCAAGAAGTATGTCACCTACTTCACTCAGGCCCTGGAGCAGGAGTTGGCCGAGCACAATGTCACCGTCCAGCTGGTCATGCCCATGTTTGTCATCACCAAGATGAATGAGTACTCCGATTCGGTGATGCGCGGCGGCTTCCTTATACCCAATGCGCGCAGCTTCGCTCGCTCCGCCGTCTTCACGCTGGGAAAGACGAGCATGACAACGGGCTTCTGGACGCATGGGCTGCAGGTGAGGCGATTAACTAGTTACTTCAATTAATAAAATATTATTTTATTATTATTATTAATTAATATAAATTTTTTGCAGTATTTCTTCATGAAGCTATCGCCGCAGCATCTGCGCATGCTCATTGGACATCAGCTGACGAAGCGTCTGCGCCTTGAGGGTCTAAGCCAAAAGAAGTTGACTTAGCAGACTTAGACTAAGCGCTACACAAAATTGTACATTTTAAGAGTCTTGTAAATATTGGCGCATAGGCTTAATCAATTTAATAACTGTAAACATTTTTCGTACCAAAACCGGCTAAAAAATCAATTTTCGAGTCTCGTTTTTTCGCCAGGCGATTGCATAACTTCTGCAAAGTGCATAGAGAGCGAGAGAGACAGGGCTATGCAATGTACAAACATAGCCGTAAAACCGGTCTTGACCAACGAGCGGAAGAGCCATCGCAAAAGCCACGCTTCATTGCATCAAGTTGACATTCTTGAAGCTTAACGTTTTTTGCATTTGGCTAAAGCCTAAATTCGAATCGCATGCAACTGCATGCAAATGAACTTCAAGTGGAATCGTGAGGGTCTCTCAATTGTGGTCAGTGCGCACAATTATGCAAGCCGACATTACAATGCAAGTTTTTTTTCGACTGAGGCAGATGGACAACGGCAGCTTACCTCTAATGCAGACGACTTACTTGCCATGTTGGTTGGCCCAAAGTACACAGTAATTGATAGAGCTTGTTACGCTAAGTATTATGCATATGTATAGCTTATCAATGTCATATATATATATATTTATGCATATTCCAAAAAGTGAAAAAATTAGTTAGGTATCAAAAAAATATTTTAAAATCCTGGTAAAGCTTTTCAAATCCAGCGAGTGAGGAACAGAGAGTTCCGATGACATTTAACCCATTCAACTGTGCATATTCATTTAAATGGAATTTTGAACTTCTATAAGGTAAGTATTTAAATTTTAAATATACAAAAAGTCGCCTTCAAATTTATCTATGAATTTTATTTAAAGATATATATTATTAAGATATATATTATCAACCATCATAAAATATCTAAGGGGCTTTCATGTTTTTGTTTTTCAAAAGCCTATATAGACTATAATTATATAATATATATAATTATATAATGTATATATATATATAAATTTTATATTTTACTTCACCCATAACTAGATCAAATAATTCATTAAAAACCCTTAAGTCTTCCACTACAACATCTCTTATGAGAAATTCATGCCACTTGTCCATTAGTCTACCTAAAGCGTAATCAGTGAAGCAAAAAGGTGAAGCAATCAAAGGTGTAAAACTAGTCGAATGCATTAACGGAAATTGCATATTATTTCCGGCCTACGAAATGTGTATATATTCTCATAATATAATTATAGCATTTTATCTTGATTCCCAACATTAGCTTCAGATAAAGCTTAAAAATACTAACTTACTAACTTGGCTTATGCAGATGAAAATTTCGTCTATTTGTTTATAATTAATCTAAAAAAAGTACAATTTTTAGATAATTTATTGTTTTCAAAAACTATATTATTAAAATTCTTAAATTTAGCCCAAAACCCAAAAATAAAATATTTTTTGCGTTTTTGTTATTTTATTCCTGCTTTTTTGTTGTTATTTTTTTGTTGCATTTTGTTGCTTGTGCAGCTGTTGGTCTTGTTGTTATTTACGAAAAAATGCAAATAGAATTAAATAAAGATCTTACATATTATGTGCAAAGTGTTAAACAATGAAATAAACAATTTTTCTATGTGCGCGATAGGCTGTTGTTGTTGCTGTTGCTGTTCGTGTTGTTGTTGTTGTTGCAATACACACTTATACTGTACATTATGGTCAATTAATTATTAATTGAATAAATTCCATTGCGAAACGAAAATATTGCCTGTTAATATTTATGATTAGAGCAGATGCCGTCAAGGCCGTGCAGGCTATAAAAGCTGTGAATGTCCCAAACGTTCCAATTGGATTGCACGTACGACTGTACTATATATAGATAAATATAAATATGTTATATTCAAAATTTGTGTATTTAAGTCAAATGTAACTCACCGGAACACACATTTCCTCTGGCCATACAAAACACCCAATCGAATCGAGCAGCTGCTCTTATTGCCTGCAGCTTTGACGTCATCTACAGGAAGTCGGAATCCAATAAGAACATTTGTTACAAACATGCCAGCTGGCTCAGCGCAAAGTATATTTAATTTTAAACGAAATAATTATTGCTCGCCATCGCAATTCCAAAATAATTTATTTGCAAATGGAAATGTGCTCTTGAAAATGTTTCTTTTGGCAGCCGATATTGAGATTCGATTTGTTGTTTTTAAATATATATATAAATAAAACGGATCTCTTTTTGTTGTGTTCAAGTGGGTAAAACGCATAAACAATAGCCACAACAAAGTGTTTTTTTTTAATGTTATTTTTAGCCAAGATTAAAAAAGTTGAGTTCTCTAGACTAACTAAAATAAAATTTTATTTATGCAAAAATGTTTTTATTTTCACAATTTATAGAGAAACAACATCAAAAAGGCGTCTGCTTTTTAATGCAGTGAATAAATTTTATTTTTATGCATTTTGCAAATATTAGAAAACCGAAAAAAAAAAAAAATCTGAAGGAAATCAAAAAATTATCAACGCTCAAAATATCACGTCGAATTCATTTGACAAATCTCGCACGCTGCAATAATATTTCAAAAACCATTTTATACACATGTATACATATAGATAGATACATATGTATATATGCTGTATATGTGTCACAGGAAAGGTTAGATCTCTCTAGTGAGCCATGTCGAAATGTTGCGGCTAAAAAGTGAAAAACAAATAGGAAAATGATTTTTTTAATGGCGCAGCTTTTGACAGCGTTGCCAAAAAAATAAAAACCGAGCATAACCATGAAATATAGCTTTGCCTATATATCTATGCTGAACCATAGTATATTTTTGCTCGACTCTTTCATTTGTGCTAATTTATGTCACAAAACTGTTAATTATGTTCTATAAAGAAACAACTTTTTGATTTGCGATGGGTGGCAATAATTTTGATTATTGTTTCTGTTTTTATTATTTGGTTTCGACTTACCTGACTTAGGGTACTAATAGAAATCCATTAAATGCTAGCGACTTAAACGCGCGTAACGCTCTACAAAAAATCCTAGTCGGTAAGTAATTTTGTTTTTATTGTTGTTCATATTTTAAATTGTTGTTGGAATTCAAAATTCAACATGTAAGCATATATCCTTTAACTATAATCGAATCATTATCTAGAAAGCGGCTTCGTAGAAGGCATAGAGCAAGAAGAGCAAAAAGGCCAGAATTAGGAAGGTGGTAAACAAACTTCTGGCTTCATTCATTTTGCTTTCGTTGTTGTTGTTGTTGCTTGCTGAATTTGAATAGAGAAATAAAATAATAATTAACTAATTAGTCAAGTGGGAAAACACAATTAAATGCATATATCGACATATATATTTGATTCAAGTTTTGCTATATGAATGCACTCTATGATTACACACAGTATGGGAAATTGCAGGAATCGGCAAACCGTTCGTAGCAAATGGCACGGAATAACTGAGAAACGCACCAAAAAATATTTCTCCACAAACTGGCCTACAATTTTGATCAAGAATCAAAATCGGACAGCCGCCAGCAGCCAGCGCATTGGAATTATGGTTTATACATATATATATATATAAATATACACATAATCAAAAATATATATATCCATATATATGTCTATCTGAGAGATATATATGGTGGCTGGCCAAACGTATGGGTGTCCAGTTGTTGCGCATATTTTGATGCGGCACACATCGTCTCTATATGTATGTGCACCTTACGTATACGCAATATTTATAAGTATGTTTAGATTCCATGTGGGGGCGTGTGGGCGCTAGCTAGCTGGCTGTGTTGACAGCCTTTCCACGGCAACTTCTCCATAGCTCTCCTAGTTTCTCTTTCTCTTCTTTTCTATTCGGCCATCACTCATTTCAGGCGTTGGCAAATTGCTTTTTGACCACGGGCATTGTTTTTGGTTTTTTTCAGATAGAAATTTATTTATTTCTTTGTTATGCGGTGATTGCTTCTATAAGGTTGGGCGACGTGCTACTTTATCTTCCAGGCAGCTGTAGTCTAAATCGAAATTCATATTTATTTTCTTTGGCCCGGTAAATACGATTTCAAATTGCTTGTGCCACATGTTTGTTTGGCTTTTTGAAACATGTCCAAAACATTTCAAGGCACGTAGCCCCAACTCTGCCCTACATTTGCAGCTAATTGAATTTTTCGAGTGCTCTGCGCGTACACATATTCAAAATTTCTTTTTAATTTTGTATTTGGAACAGTTTACTAAAGACATGTAATGGGAAATTGACGAATATCTAGATCGATCAGCTTTGAAAATTTAAGAAATGTTTTTCTTGGAGGAAAAATATATATATATATATATATATATATATATATATATATATATGTAGACATATTTCTACATACTTCTAAAATTTTCTAAGCTCATTTTTTAAGTCCTAAATATTATAATCTAAATATATTTTTTAATTAAGAAAAATATTCTAACCTAAAATTCTATAAATCATAGATAATATAAAATTACCAAATTTATATAAAATTTGTAAACCATCTTCAATATTGATCTCCACTCACTTTCTATAATTTTCTTAGTTATTCTAATACTAAACCACACTCACCATTGCTCTATGCCCCAGCCTGGAGTCTGTGTTATTTACAACACTGCATAGATGATCCAGAGGAAGAACAGAAGAATGGCCAAAATGCCGAAGGTGGTGAACAGATTCGTAGCCTCATTCATGTTGATTTAAGTGCTATAAATAGAGGTTGAAAAAGCAATTAATAAATTGTTAAAGTTATAATATTAGATTCCAATTGGATGGTTTTATCTGCCCAGACAACCTCGTAAAGGTCAGTCAATAATAATATTTGCTCGCGCGTGAACATTTTATATATGATCTGAGCACTCAAAAGGAGCCCATTAAATTTCGAAAAACACACATATCATTTTGTTCTTAAATTATACAACTTGTTTTATTTTATTATTTTATTTCTTTTTATATGTATGTAAGAAATCATAAGAAAATGTTATTCAAATTGGCGACGGGCTCCATATACACGAATATACTACATATATATAAATATTTATATATATATATATATATATATTTATTTGATGTTTTGCATTAATTTCTATAAATTTTTTTAATCTCTTTTTTTTTGTTGTTGTGCTGTTGATAGAGCAATCAAAATGTCTGTCTGTAGTACATATAGCGAAAAGAATTGTTGGCATAATAATTCCAGCTTTATAGATTGGAACAGTTCCAACTATTTTTCGATAAATTTATTAGCACGGCACACTTAAATTCGATTGGGATTATGCAAAAGAATTTCACTCGACACAAGATCTTGCATACGCTGCCTAGGGGTTACCTGGATGCTTTTGCGGGTATATAAAATTTTTAAAATTTTAGTTTTTTGCGGACTATTTGTGCTATTTACTGCAGCGAGGCTTTGGCCCAACTAAAATCAATTCACGCACTTGGTCGCTGGGTTCCGCAAAATATAGCAAAAATTCTAATGCTTTGCGACGCTAAACATTGGCGTGAAAGTATCTATAAAATATAAGGAACAGACACTCACACACACACAGAGAGAGACTCACAGTTAGATGTTGGATATTTCGGAAAAGAACGACACTCAAGAGAAAAACGTTGCGCTGTCAACCGACAAGTGGAAAATGAAAATATGTCTGTGTATATATATAATTATATAGTGGAAGAAGACTTCTTGCTCTGCTTTCCAAAAAGCACATGGGCCAAAGTGAGACGCCAATAGAAAATGTTGCTTGGAACATGCTTGAAACTTTCAGCGAAAATTCGCATCGAAAATAAATAAAAATTAATTTTTCTAGTCGCTTTGACAGTTTGCGAGCAGCCGCAGCCGTTAAAAACCCAACAATAAATTATGAAAAATATGTATATATATATAAATTATGGAAAATACTAAAACAATGATTTTTGCATTAAAAATAATTCATATCATATACATTATACAAACACCGGCAGAACAGCTTCGTTCCACTTCCACTTGCAAATCTTTCCATTCACAAGTCTTTTGCTTCAGCTCTTCAGGTGCGCAAGAACCTAAGCTACAACAAAAGTCGAGATGACGTTGTCAAAAGTCATTAAAATTCATATGATTTAAGCTAACGCATAAATTTTGAACTTTAGCTGCAAAGGATTTTGAAAACCTAAAACAAAAACAATAAGAAATACGCAGAAGAGTATTATAGTATATGTAGTATATATAGTATTTACTATAGCTCATGTACTAGAAGCTATAGGCACTGCCCACATTTTCGTAAACAATTTGACGCATCATTTGGAACATGTTTCCATACCAATAGTGAGTACCTGACAGTTGTCATTAACTCAATTTGAAAATGCACTGCGCAAATGTTTGAAATGAACTCTAGAAAAACAATAATACGAAAATTTATATATATATATATATATATATATATATATATATATATATATATATATATATATATATATATATAGTTATATACACATATATACGTTGAAATCATGTGCATAATGACTAAAACAATTACTGAAAAATATTTGGAAATATTTGAGGTTCAATGATCACGAAATATTGAAAACATTTGACTTGACGTGCAGTCAAGAAAGGGGGCAAAAACTATATGCTGAAAGTACTGAAAAACTAAATTTAAAATTTATTTATATTTATACTTTTATTTCTTTTTTTGTATATTATTTTTATTATATTTATAAATTGTTATATAATATATTTATTCTACATGTAGCTCATTTTTAGCGTACTTAGAAATTATGAATATATTTTAGGCAATGAATTCGAAAATATTACTTAAACAATATTTTTATAGCATTTGAAAATGAAACAAATTAAATTCTGAAAATAATTGTATAAACACATTTAATTAGTTTTATATAACTTTCAACGGAAGTTGAATTTAAATTTGAAAATATTTAAAATAAATTTACTATAATTAGAATTTAAGCATTTAAATAAGTGAACTTACATTTTAATTTAAGAACAAAATTTTAATCTACAAATATTATTTTAAAATAATTTATTTTATATTATTAAATTTAAAAATTTTAATAAACAACTTAAGAAGAAGATTAAAAAATAAATAAATAAATAACTAAACAAAATAAATTATTTTTTAACATTAAAATTGTTTCAATGTAAGCTTTAAAGCGTATTTTTGGCTTTCTAGAACTTATAATTTATACATTATTATTTTTGTATATTTTTAACATTTTAATTAAAATATTTACTATTCAACAAGTAAGGAAACTCTAGTCGGAGGTGCCCGACTAGGAAATACCCTGAACCCCGCCTATTGGCGGCTTTAAATGCACTTCAAAGTTTATATATAATTTTAAATTAAATTAAAAAATTAAAAAAAAACAAAGATTACGGATATATATAAGTAAATGTTATATACATATATATTTTGTTAATGATAAAAGAAGTTTCTGATTTTTTTTATTACAAATTTTTTAGTATTAAGTAAATAAATTTTTGTTATATATTTCTTTAAATGATAAAAGAAGTTTCTGTTTTTATACCCTGAACCCATTAAAAATGGGTAAGAAGGGTATAATGGTTTTGTTGCAGCACAAATGTATGTAATGATATAATTACGCGGGGTTTAGGCTATTTCCTAGTCAGGCACCTCCGACTAGAGTTGTTGTTTGTGAATTAAGTAGAATAATAATGGTAGTAGTTAGATAATGATTGTTATGCTAATGATCATTTTGCTGACCGACTCTACCGAACTAAACAGTTAGCGCTCTTATTTCCCACTCAATGATCGACTGCAAGAATCGACTCATGACCTCGACCGAGCTGAGCTCGAAAGAGTTGAGCATAACTTTTGGCGGGAGTTTTGCCCTATATAAGGGCAAGCCGTCTGCCCAGTTCTTCAGTTGGTTTCCTGACCCCCTGATGGTCAGTCGTGCTGTGCAGTGTAGTGTAGTGTCTTCTCCTCCTCCTCCTCCTCCTCCTCCTCCTGCTGCTCCTCCTCTTCTTCTGGATTTGGTAAGTATTCAGTTAATAATTTTAGTATTAAGTATATTAAGCAAAATTATATTAGTTATAACTGTTTTTTTAAGCAAATATTTTACTAATAATTGTTTTTTTTTTTCCCCATTTCTCTCCTGCTGCCCTCTCTATCGCTGCTGGACTCTCTACGTATGCTGCACTCTCTACCTCTGCTGGACTCTCCTGCTACTGGAACCTCTATCTGGATTGGACTCTCTATCTGCCCGCCTCTCTACTGCTGCCGACTCTCTGCCAATCTACCGTTAACCGACACACTACTGCTGCCCTACTCTCTACTGCTGCCCGACTCTCAAACACTCTACCGTTAACCAACTCGCTGCAGCTGCCCGCCTCTCTACTGCTGCCCTACTCTCTACTGCTGCCCTACTCTCTACTGCTGCCCGACTCTCAAACACTCTACCGTTAACCAACTCGCTGCTGCTGCCCGCCTCTCTACTGCTGCCCGCCTCTCTACTGCTGCCTCACTCTCTACTGCTGCCCGACTTTCAAACACTCTACCGTTAACCAACTCGCTGCTGCTGCCCGCCTCTCTACTGCTGCCCGACTCTCAAACACTCTACCGTTAACCGCCTCTCTACTGCTGCCCTCCTCTCTACTGCTGCCCTCCTCTCTACTGCTGCCCTCCTCTCTACTGCTGCCCTCCTCTCTACTGCTGCCCTCCTCTCTACTGCTGCCCGCCACTCTACTGCTGCCCTCCTCTCTACTGCTGCCCGCCTCTCTACTGCTGCCAGACTCTCAAACATTCTACCGTTAACCAACTCGCTGCTGCTGCCCGCCTCTCAAACACTACCGTTAACCAACTCGCTGCTGCTGCCCGCCTCTCTACTGGTGCCCGACTCTCAAACACTCTAACGTTAACCGACTCTCTGACAGGGCTCATCCAGTACCAGGCAGTACCAGGGCTACCATACCAGGGCTACCATACCAGGGCTACCATACCAGGGCTACCATACCAGGGCTATACCAGGGCTACCATACCAGGGCTATACCAGGGCTACCATACCAGGGCTATACCAGGGCTACCATACCAGGGCTATACCAGGGCTACCATACCAGGGCTACCATACCAGGGCTACCATACCAGGGCTACCATACCAGGGCTACCATACCAGGGCTACCATACCAGGGCTACCATACCAGGGCCATACCAGGGCTACCATACCAGGGCTATACCAGGGCTACCATACCAGGGCTATACCAGGGCTACCATACCAGGGCTACCATACCAGGGCTACCATACCAGGGCTACCATACCAGGGCTACCATACCAGGGCTACCATACCAGGGCTACCATACCAGGGCTACCATACCAGGGCTACCATACCAGGGCTACCATACCAGGGCTACCATACCAGGGCTATACCAGGGCTACCATACCAGGGCCATACCAGGGCTACCATACCAGGGCTATACCAGGGCTACCATACCAGGGCTATACCAGGGCTACCATACCAGGGCTACCATACCAGGGCTACCATACCAGGGCTACCATACCAGGGCTACCATACCAGGGCTACCATACCAGGGCTACCATACCAGGGCTACCATACCAGGGCCATACCAGGGCTACCATACCAGGGCTATACCAGGGCTACCATACCAGGGCCATACCAGGGCTACCATACCAGGGCTATACCAGGGCTACCATACCAGGGCTATACCAGGGCTACCATACCAGAGCCATACCAGCCCTGGTATGGTAGCCCTGGTATAGCCCTGGTATGGTAGCCCTGGTATAGCCCTGGTATGGTAGCCCTGGTATGGCCCTGGTATGGTAGCCCTGGTATAGCCCTGGTATGGTAGCCCTGGTATGGCCCTGGTATGGTAGCCCTGGTATAGCCCTGGTATGGTAGCCCTGGTATAGCCCTGGTATGGTAGCCCTGGTATGGCCCTGGTATGGTAGCCCTGGTATGGCCCTGGTATGGTAGCCCTGGTATAGCCCTGGTATGGTAGCCCTGGTATAGCCCTGGTATGGTAGCCCTGGTATGGTAGCCCTGGTATAGCCCTGGTATGGTAGCCCTGGTATAGCCCTGGTATGGTAGCCCTGGTATGGCCCTGGTATGGTAGCCCTGGTATGGTAGCCCTGGTATGGCCCTGGTATGGTAGCCCTGGTATAGCCCTGGTATGGTAGCCCTGGTATGGTAGCCCTGGTGTGGTAGCCCTGGTATGGCCCTGGTATGGTAGCCCTGGTATAGCCCTGGTATGGTAGCCCTGGTATAGCCCTGGTATGGTAGCCCTGGTATGGCCCTTGTATGGTAGCCCTGGTATAGCCCTGGTATGGTAGCCCTGGTATGGCCCTGGTATAGCCCTGGTATGGTAGTCCTGGTATGGTAGCCCTGGTACTGCCTGGTACTGGAAGAGCCCTGTCAGAGAGTCGGTTAACGGTAGAGTGTTTGTGAGTCGGGCACCAGTAGAGAGGCGGACAGCAGCAGCGAGTTGGTTAACGGTAGAGTGTTTGAGAGTCGGGCAGCAGTAGAGAGTAGGGCAGCAGTAGAGAGGCGGGCAGCAGCAGCGAGTTGGTTAACGGTAGAGTGTTTGAGAGTCGGGCAGCAGTAGAGAGTAGGGCAGCAGTAGAGAGGCGGGCAGCAGCAGCGAGTTGGTTAACGGTAGAGTGTTTGAGAGTCGGGCAGCAGTAGAGAGTAGGGCAGCAGTAGTGTGTCGGTTAACGGTAGATTGGCAGAGAGTCGGCAGCAGTAGAGAGGCGGGCAGATAGAGAGTCCAATCCAGATAGAGGTTCCAGTAGCAGGAGAGTCCAGCAGAGGTAGAGAGTGCAGCATACGTAGAGAGTCCAGCAGCGATAGAGAGGGCAGCAGGAGAGAAATGGGGAAAAAAAAAAACAATTATTAGTAAAATATTTGCTTAAAAAAACAGTTATAACTAATATAATTTTGCTTAATATACTTAATACTAAAATTATTAACTGAATACTTACCAAATCCAGAAGAAGAGGAGGAGCAGCAGGAGGAGGAGGAGGAGGAGGAGGAGGAGGAGGAGGAGAAGACACTACACTACACTGCACAGCACGACTGACCATCAGGGGGTCAGGAAACCAACTGAAGAACTGGGCAGACGGCTTGCCCTTATATAGGGCAAAACTCCCGCCAAAAGTTATGCTCAACTCTTTCGAGCTCAGCTCGGTCGAGGTCATGAGTCGATTCTTGCAGTCGATCATTGAGTGGGAAATAAGAGCGCTAACTGTTTAGTTCGGTAGAGTCGGTCAGCAAAATGATCATTAGCATAACAATCATTATCTAACTACTACCATTATTATTCTACTTAATTCACAAACAACAACTCTAGTCGGAGGTGCCTGACTAGGAAATAGCCTAAGCCCCGCGTAATTATATCATTACATACATTTGGGCTGCAACAAAACCATTATACCCTTCTTACCCATTTTTAATGGGTTCAGGGTATAAAAATGTTGTGTGTGTTGTTATGTTAAAGTTTATTTATTTTTTTTTATCCAGCTAAAATAAGTTTTAAATTCAAATTCAAATAATAATAAAATCCAAATTTTCTTCAATTTCAATTTATTTATTTCTTATTGGAAATCATTTTTTATAACTTCAATTATGTTTTCTTAACTGTTAAAAAAAACTCTACTTTAAATTAATTAATTCTATGTAGCTCCCTCTGACTATTCACATCTGTTTATCATACACTTAGCTGGAGGATTCATTTGTGCCTCCGGCGCGCACTTGAAGGCGGCCTGGAACTCTGGCAGATTCATATAGCCTCGATTGAGCTGCGCCGCGAAGAGCTCATCGTGGCGATTGCACAGCTGCTGCGCAACCGCATAGAAGAGTATGCGATGCTCGTCCAGGCCGAAGTATTGCAGCACAAACTGCTCGGCGAATACGAATCGCTCGCCCTGCAGCCAGAAGCGATAATCCCGTAGAGCTGCCTGAAACGAGCGATGGAAGTGAAAGACATTAGCCACCTCGTGCGTGCTCAGCGGACGATAGATGGCCGCCTGCTGGGCATCGTAGAGCTGCTGCGTCTGTCGCTCCAGGCAGTCGAGTGCCGTATAATAGCCATCGGTGTCCTGCAGCAGGCGGGACTCCCGCCACAGCTCCAGCCCCTGCGTAGCATAGTAATGATACATGGGGCGGTGCAGCGAGAGCAGCACAAAGTTTAGGAAGTGGCGCAGGAAGTAGGCGGATTGCTGCACATCCTCCGCATCCACATAGGGCGACTGGAAGCTGTGCCGCAGCTGAGCGCGTCGCAGCTGCAGCAAATTGCCATAGAAATGATACGGCTTGAAGTGCACCTGGCCATACCAGGACGTCAGCTCACTGATGTTGAGATAGTGCTGCGCATGCGCCTGCAGCAGCCGCGCCACCTGCAACTCCCGCCGCTCCACAGAAGCCGGCAGCAGGTGTCCATACCAATCGCGACTGCCCAGCGTGGAGCGTCGGCGCTTCTGAAACCGGGTGGAGTGCAGCTGGTACATGGCCAGGGCCACGTCCCGAGTCAGCTGTGGGGCCAGCACGTGCCACTGCCAGTACTCGGCGTGCAGCAGCCGCTCGAACTCCGTGGCCAGCTCATAGCAGTCCTCGTAGACGAGACGCTGCTGCGCCTGCCACAGCACGTAGTTGTAGACGATGCGCGGCTCTGTCTGCCGCAGCACGCTCCACGCCCGCGTGATGCGGTCCACATTCACGGGCAGCTTGCGTGCGGTTACCAGTTGCTCCTCCGTGAAGTTGAGCAGGCCAAAGAAACTTTGCATATAGTCCATGGTATTGTCGTCCAGCTCCAGCTGCTCCTGCCCAGGTGCGGGTGTGGTCTGACGCCCTCGCTTGCCCTCGTACAGGCTATTGGCCAGAGGCAGCTCCCCTCGCATGCCGAGGCACAGCATGCGCATCTCATGCGCCACAATGTGCGCCACCTGGGCATGGCGACCGGTCAGCACATCAGCCATGCTCGCCTTGAACTCCCGCTGGCCGGGACAGGGCAGCTCCTGTATGGGCGCCACATAGATGGTCTGCTCGGCGAAGTAGATGTGCAGCAGCGTGGGCAGGCCATGGGCCGCCAGCTGCGCTGCCAGCTGTATCCAGTTGAGCTGCGCGTCGAGCTGGCGGCGCTGCCATTGGTGGCGCAGAAAAGGCCAGCCCGCAAGCACGTCCTGGTGCGCAGCCAGAAATGGCACCTGCTCCAGCATGTGCTCCAGGTGCGCATGCTGCTTGCCCCGCATTCTGCACTCGCCGTACAACTGGGCCAACAATTTGCCGGGCAGCGTTTGGAAATGTTCGTGCTCCACGTGAAAGAACTGCATGCGATCCTGCAGGTTATACAGGAACGGAGGCAGTGCATCATCCGGATCCGGCGCTTGGCTTAACTGCCCAAAGTTTCCGCATGCATGAGCATAGAAATCGTCGCAGGGCTCCACGCTCACATTTCTCAGTGCCACCAACTGCTGCAGATTTCGCTTGTACAAACGAGTAAAAAACTTGGCTGCCTCGTCGTCCTGCTCCTCGCTCGTCGCTTCGCCATGTGCCAGGCGCATGGCCATCAGCAGCAGTGGCAGCTGCCATTGCCAGCGCATTTTGCTCATCCGTACGCTAGGCTTAGCGCGCAAATACTACGTCTCAACATCGAAGCTGGCGGCAGAGAGCAGCTGATAAGCCCCCGACTAGATGTGGAGCAGAGCGTGCACGCACGCCTAGATTGTGACGTCCACCGAGCAAATGATAGCAGCACATGGCTCACGCCTCTAACGCCTTGACCTTACAGATTTCCGCCGTAGTGCGAAACAGACGCTCAGAATGTCAACAATCTATTACTCATTGCCAGGTATTACACGGGTTCAATTGATAATATTGAAGGTGCTTCTGTTATCTGAGATAATTCATATATTCATATATATTATATTTACATATATATTTTAATATTATAGCTTCTATTTCTATATCTTTCCGATTTTTATTAGGCTCAACAGCCGTTTCGATCTAGACCTGCCCAGCTGACCGTTTGAGTTGACAAATTTAAAAGCTAGAGACTAAGGATATATCGAAATACTTCGATAAGTCCATCCTCAGCAACTTATCATCGATAAGTTTTTCATTTCCGTTAAATCACTAACCGTACAACATGGTATGTACATGTATGGTTAGTGGTTAAATCTATTAATTATATCGATAAGTTAATTATCCGAAAATATATAAAAAAAAATATATATTATATAAATATATAAATTGCTAACCGACCTTACAGGGCTCTAATTAAAATGGTTCAAATATGAAGGTTCCATTGAAGCTATTTGTGGTAGAAATTGATCATTTTTATACCGGAAGCCCCTTTAAAAACAGTTGTAACCGGATAAGGCATAAGAAAATATATATGCATATACTTTAAAAATTTACTTATCAATCTGAACAATCGACTCGATTATCGTTTGACAATTGGAACAGGTGGAGACTTATCGAAACACCTGACTAAGTCCTTCTTTGGCAAGTTTATTTCGAATCATCGATAACTTTTTCATTTCCGTTAAATAGCGAAAGCCCTAAACAAGAGAACATTCCTTTTTAACCAGCAATTCATCCAGTGCGGTAAGCAAATATTGGAGTAAATCCAAAAATATATAATATATCAAGTACCTCATTTAAAAAATTAGATAATTGTGCATAGATAATGGCATATTTCAATAAGATCAATCAATAAACTGTATATTATTTCAGTAAACCAATTTCTATTAGATTTGGCTAGAAACGTCTCCGCATGCGCCTTGTGCGAATGTACGCAGAAACATAACCTGAAATGAATCTGAATTCGACAACCCCATCAAAATTATTGATGTATAACGTTCGCATATTGAGCCAAAGACTATACGACTATATATGTATTTTTCCGATTTAGATGTGGCAAAGCATGTGTTCTAAGTAGATTACTTAGCTGTTGTAGAAAAACAATTTTTTTTTTAATATAGAACGCATACCGGAAAATGAACATATTTTCAGATTTTATTGTTGGTTTCGCCCAACTGCAAATTTTTGCATTTTACCTTTATTGGAATATAGATTTACTTACTGTGTAATAATGGAGGAAACTAACAACAACCTCGAGGGAACTAAGAACAACAACATCGAGGAAAGCCCAAAGCAAGAGGAAGGTGCATCTCAAGTAATGGCAGTTGGGGAAGAGAAAAATGGATCTGAAGCAAAAGAGAAAACGCCAACTGAGCAAGAAGAAAAAAATTAAGCTCAGGCAGAGATGAAGACTACGGCTCCGGAAGATGACAAAGCAGCTGAGAAAGTTGACCCTCAAGTAGATGAGCAGGCTGCTGAGAAAATTGAATCTGAAGGAGATGAGATGGCGTCGTCTGAACCAAATGAGAAAAGTGGAGTTCAGGCCCCTAAGAAAGCTGGGGAAAGTGCATTTGATGTAGATCAAGATGTTCACCTTAATTTGAACTTTGAAATTTCTCAATTCCTTAAGTTTCTCGTAATTAAACGCATTATATCACGAGGTGATAAGGGCATGCTCAACAAGCCAATTGACATCTACTCCCCAGAGTGAACTATATAAATAACATTGTAAATCTAATTCATTCCCAACAGGCTGAAAGTCCTGAGATTTACTAAGCCAAAAGACTGCTTTATAAACCCATAAAGTATTACCTTATATGTATATATATTTTATATATATAAATATCGCCAGATATAGTATATTATACATATATTTATATATAAAAACATCTGATGTAGTATAATATATATATATATATAAATATTTCCAGATATAGTTTAATTTGTTGCTCGTGTCAAACTTGAAAAGTCTTCATAAATTTGACAATGTTGCTAAACTAAGTTATAAATAAATTAATGGATGCCAGCCTAGTCATAAGATCATCTCCCTCCGAGATGAGAGAGTGGCAGAGGCCCGGAGAGTGAGTGAGTGTCACAGATGTCGCTCATATAGGCGCTAATGCTTGTTCTATTAGTTTCCATTCCGCCTGACATTCCATGCCGAAAAGATTATTAGTGCCCCTGAAAATATAGACAGACGATATGTGTATATATATATATGGTGGTGTATATACATAGATCTTTTATATATTTATATGTATATTCTATAAAGAAAAACGAATGTGGGCGTTGGCAGCCACACGCAGCGTTAATAAATTGGGAAACTATAGAAATTGGCCAAAATTTCAAACCAACCTGAAGTCAATTAATAAATCAATTGTATAGCTCGCACATAGGGACATGAAAAAGTACCGATACTTTTTGGTATCGAGAATGTACGTTATTGATACCGACATTTTATACTCGATACTTTTGTTTCGATATTTGTACTTAATAAGTATCACTTGAGCCGGTATTAAGTACAAAAAATTACCAGTTATTTGGGAGTTACCGCTCATTATTTGCTTGATGACAGTCTAGAGCCTCCGTTGCGCTAGATAAAAGGCATACTGATGAATACATAGATAGCTGCAAAATTGAATGAAATTTGTACAATGCACATCAATACTTTACTTTAATTTATTAATTATTACTAATTTAATTATTAATAAGCAAAGTTCGTCAAGAGCAGCGATGCGTTACGAGTAAACCTAGCTCGCTCTCCACCTCTTAAACTGATTTTGGATGTAAGGACACGGTGGAATTCCGTTTATCATATGATCCATAGATTTATTGTGCTATCGCCTATAGTTTATCAAGTTTTAATTATGAATTATAAAGCCCCCTCCCACACTCTCAGCTTTAGAAATTCAAAAAAGAACATTGATGAGCATTTTGAAAGCATAAGAGTATGTTACCAAAGAGCTGTCGGGTGAACAATATATAGCAAAATTATACCCAAGGCACAGATTAATGATGTACCTGTGACTGTAGGTGCGTTCTACGATGGTATGACAGTTATACATGGGGTAAAAGAAGAAATGATGAAAATAATAAAACGCCGATTCGGATGCATGGCAGAAAGAGGGAAATGCAGATATCCAGTTTCTTCTACTGGAACACTAATATTAATTATTCGCCTCACACTTGCATACCCTTTTCGCGTATGTTAACGACAATGGGAGCATTTTCCATGAGCTTGACCAACCTTTTCAACAGCTTGGTAGACTCTACTCTCGCAAGAGAGCAAGAAGACTCTCGGCCAGCAAATTTCTCTGCTATTGGTGGTGAGTTGATGGACATATACATTTGAGAGAGAAGAGAGCGGAGAATGAAAATATATAAGAGAGAAGAGATCAGAGAATAAGAACAATATTAAATGGACAATTACCGAACGAGCGCTCGCAGCGCACTGATTTTGCAGTCACAAATTTTCGTTGCGCCGAACTTAAATTTGCCGAAGGGGCGCAACGGCGCAGATTTGTTCCAGTTGACAGATCATCTGTTGTTTGGTGAGTGATAATACTCATGAGTACATAAATCGATCGTGTCCCTACTCGCACATACCACTAATGATCCCAGACTGCTCCAATTATCTTAACACCTGCTGCCAGAGATTTCAAGCAGGTAAACAAAAACCAACCCACTTTTAGTCGTGTTGACGTGGGTCGGGCATACAAAAAAATATTTGTTTATTTAACTGGCATTATCTATAGAGCCGACGCTCCATATAGGTATATAGATATATATATTAAGGGTTTCTGCGCTATAAAAGCTAAAAGACAAGCAACATTAAGCGATCGTTCGCTTCTTCCATTGTTTTGTTGTTGTGCGACGTGCTTAGCTGTGACACTTATTGAAACAGCAAACACGTACGCAGCAGGTGAGTGTGTGTGTGTGAGTGTGTGTGTGACTGCAGATAAACTTTAGGTCTGCAGTGCTCTCTCAGCAGTTTAATTCACAGTTAGCTAATCCTCTGACTCTCAATGTTTTCACTTTTTTTATGCTCAACTCTCACTTTACACACACACACACACACACACACACGCACGCACACACGCTTCGGACACTCGCTGCCCAGCACATTGGCCAAATTGGTCAACGGCTTGAGGGCCGGTATTCAGTTTCTCCGGCATTTTCGGCCAAGGCACAGCCCGCAACGCTTTAATTATTATTGAATAATAAACAACTTTCAAGATGAACTACAGGCTTCTGGCCATTGCTTGCCTGTGCTTAGGTAACTCCATAAAAAAAAAACTCTTAACACTAAAATGTGGCTAAATCCACGCTTGGTATCTATAGCCTCATCCAGCTATGCCGGCTCTGTCTTTGACTTCGTCACACCGTCTGCTCCACAAATGGATAATGCGGCCTCCACGTCAGCTCCTGCGGCGGCAGCAAAGCCTGTGCCCAATCGGGACATAACTGTCGGACCCTGCAAGTGGGCCATAGGCCGCAGCTGTCCCGATCCGGATGTCAAATATTTTATTTATACGCGTCACAATGCCATGGATCGCCAGAGTCTGCACATTGATGCCTCAGGAAAGCTATCTAATCTCACCAATTCCAATTTCAATCCCAGAAATCCCACCAAGATACTCATACACGGCTACAACTCCGATATGTTCCTGAGTACGCTGCAACAAATGCGAGATGGTGAGTAAATGAAAGATGAAAAAAAGAGATGTGCTAAAAATTCTGATTTTATAGATATATATATATCTATATATGTATATATATAAAGTTGAATATGAACGATATATAAATATAAAATATAATAAATCTGAATTCTGCTTAAACATTTTTTTATAATTTTTAGACATTTTTTAGAGCTGAAATTCTTGCAAAAATTAATAGGCAATTATTATATACTAAATATATATTTTATAGCTGATACTGAGATACGATTCTATAAAATATTGTATATATACAAAAAAATGTAGTAAGAATTGCTTCTTCAACATAATTTTCTAATCAATTCTAAGATCGTTAGAATATACATATATATTTTTAGATATATACAGTTAATACATATATATTATATAATCCTTTCCATATCATTTTAAGTAGAACTACATATTAACTTCCACCTACTCCGTTACAGAATACCTAGCCAAAGGCGATTACAACATAATCTATGTGGACTGGAGCGTACTCTCGCCGGGTCCTTGCTACATAAGCGCCGTGCACAATACGCGGCAAGCGGGCGCCTGTACTGCGCAGCTGATTGAGCGTCTAGTGGAGATGAACAATACGGACATACACATCATTGGCTTCTCGCTAGGCGCCCAGGTGCCCAATTTTATAGCGCGCAATTTGAAGTCCTTTCAGCTGCCGCGTATCACAGGACTCGATCCTGCGATGCCACTGTTCATTACCGCCGGCCTCAACGACAAGCTGGATCCCAGCGATGCGGCATTTGTGGACGTGATACACACGAATGCCATGGTGCAGGGCAAACTGGAGCGTTGCGGCCATGCTGACTTTTATATGAATGGCGGCATTTCACAGCCAGGCTGCACCACAGGTTCACAGTGGATGAGTGGGTGCAAATCTGAAACGGATTGGAAAATATATTTAATAACCTCGTGGTAATTTTCGTTGTAGATTCGTTTGCCTGCAGCCATCAGCGCGCCACGGCTTATTACCTCGAGTCCATACGCTCGCCAAAAGGCTTCTGGGGCTGGGCCTGCAGTGGATACATCTCCTATCTGCTGGGCATGTGCCCGCCCACAAACTATCTGCTGGAGGCGGGCGACAATGTACGTCGCGGCACGCGTGGCATGTTTCTGATCAACACCAACGACACCTCGCCCTATGCGCTGGGCAAGTGGACGGATCTGCCCACGCTGGGCGTCAAGCGTCCTCGCTTACCTACGCTGGCGCACCGCATACAATCACATAGTGTCGATCCGCTGCTGCAGCACATCGATCAGTTTGGCAAGCTGGCCTACAATTTCAATAATCTGCCAAGCACTCCAGAATTTCATGATCTCTATGAGCACTGGACCAGCTACAGTCCACCACAGATTACGGAAAACGAGAGCGATGACTCCATCGAGGAGCAGGAATTGGGCTCAGGCGAATTTATAGAAGTGCTGGATGATCGTCAATTGCAGAGGCCACTAAACTGGTGGGATTACAGACGCAATCTTACATATGGTTATATAGACAATGATATATTCAGCACGCCAAATGTGCATTAAGCGCACTCCACAAGAACTTAGCTCCCTTCCCTTGCCCCTAATCTAGAGAGGATCTGAAAGCCTCTTCTGAATGTAACATTCCAGGCAACTGGCCATGGAATTATATCTTATAATAATAATAGTATTCAGTTCATCAGACATAAGTGAAAGCAGAATCGGAAAAGATTATAAAATTGTTCAGAACTGTAGTGAATACCCCTACTATCAGTATCAGTAGTAAATGCTTCGATATCTTATTAATTGATTTATTGTATTTTTAAACAAATCGCAATACAATAGCAGTTCGTATATAATTATATTGTAAATTGTAATAAATCGCCATATATGTATATAATTAATAATGGACTTACGAATGTTGGTGGGCGTGCGCGTGAGCTGCGTCCGCTATGGGAGTGGAGATTAGATGGGGTAACTAAGCCAGTGGACACCAAAATTGCGCCCAATTGGCATTTACAATACAATTTGATAGGAGCTGCCGCCGGCCTCGGTGCCGCCCTACATTGGTTGACTGACAATAGAGCGGTGGCATCTTGATCGATGTTGTTGGCATCCCGCAACGCCATTACATGTTTGAATTATTTGAGCTTATGGATAAAATGCTAAGTCGTATCTTTAATTCCGCTGTTGCTCTGGTTGCCTATGACCCGATGTGTCCTACACTTTCTTCTTGATCACGCGTTTGACACGCGTCACTGGTGCAGCTGCGGCTGTCGCATCTGTTGTCGGCTCTGAGGTTTCGGGAACGGGGGAGCCTGCGATATCATCTTCAGTTTTGATGACTGTCTCCAACAACTCTTCAGCTGGCGTTGATATCCCATCAGCTTTGTCGTTGCTGCTTGTGGGTTCTGGCACTGGGGCTGGCACTTCTTCAGAGAGCTCGTTTTTCACATCCACATCCATTGTGGTGTGCTCTGTGTCACTGGTGCCCGACATGGGCGATGGTGGTGCACGCACTGCATCTGGATCGTCGTCCTCTTGTGAGTTCGCCGTATCATTGTTGCTGGCGCTGTCCTCTTCGGCTTCAGTCTCCTGTATGTTGATGTGGTAGAGTTTCATATCCTCTTCTGAAATGGGCACCGGTGCATTAGAGAGCGGATCCCGTCCATTGAGTGACTTGGGGAATGCAATCACATCGCGTATGGAACGCGCACGACATAATATGGCTATAAGACGATCCAGGCCCAGAGCAATGCCACCGTGCGGCGGACAGCCAGACTCCAGAGCGCTTAGCAAGTGCGACAGATGATCGTGGGGAATCTTGAGAACTTGCTCCAATATGAACTGCTGCATATCGCGATCATGGATGCGCATAGAGCCACCACCCACCTCCTGGCCATTCAAGACCAAATCGTACGCCTCGGAGCGAATGGATTCCAAATTGTCACAGCTGGTTGCAAACTTATCCAAGTCCTCAACAAGCGGCGCCGTAAACGGATGATGCACGCTCTCCAGTTGATTAGTTATAGGATTGCGCTCAAACAGCGGAAAATCTACGACCCACAGGAAGCGATAGTCATTGGCTTTTTTGGTTTTCACGTTCTCTGAAAGGAAATCGTGATAGTCCACTCGAATACGACCCAGAAGATTGCGCTGTGGAGAATAGAATAGAAGAAGAAGAGTTAGTTCAAAATATAAATTATATAGTTAGATCAATTTACGTACCGTCTCTACTTTGGGTCCGATACACAGGAAAAGTAAATCGTTCTCCTCCAAATCAAATTTCTCTATAATCTCAGTGGCCACCTCTGTGCCCAGCAGCTTGCCGAGTCTCTCCTGCACGTCCTTGGCAAAGTTGAATTTGCGCACAAAGAGCGTGCCGGAGAAGATCTTGCTCAGGCTCTCGTAGTGCTTGCGTGCAGCACCATTCCAGAAGGCTTCACTGGCGCGCACCACAATGGCATAGGCGCTAAAGTCATTATATTTTCCCTTGAAATTCTCACTCTTCTCGATGATGTCCGAGACGTTGTTAAGCAGGAAACAGAAGCGTGTGTCCGGTTTATCGGTACCGTATTTCTCCATGGCCTCTTCGTAGGTAATGCGCCTGAATGGCGTCTGCAGCTTGGGCAAATGCTTGGGCCACGAGTAGCGCAGAGTTTCCTCAATCAGTTGCATTATATCGTCGCGACTAGTGAACGACAATTCAATGTCAAGTTGTGTGAACTCCGGCTGGCGATCCGGTCGTGTGGCCTCGTCGCGATAACAGCGCGCCACCTGGAAGTAGCGATCGATGCCACCGGACATCAGCATCTGCTTGAACTGCTGGGGACTCTGCACAAGCGAATAAAAGTGACCCGCCTTGCGTGTAGGCACCACAAATTCCTGAGCTCCCCCAGGCGTACGGCGGAATAACGTTGGCGTCTCCACCTCCACGAAGCCCAAGTAGTTAATCAAATATTCACGCATGCGCATTATAACTGACGAACGCAGACGCAAATTATGCTGCATATCATTGAAACGCAAGTCCAAGTAGCGATGGGTGAGACGCAAGCGTTCGCCAGCTCTATTAAATTTCCGTATCTCGAAGGGGAGATTCTTTTTGGCCGCATTCAGTATGTCGATCTTGTCGGCCTCGATTTCAACATGTCCCGTGGTCATTTTTGGATTGATGGTCGCTGCTGGACGCGGAATCACGGTGCCCTCAACGCGCACTATTGACTCAATAGGCACTCCTGTCTCGGCATACTCCTCCAGACCCTTTGTCTTGGCCAAGATTAGAACCTGCGTCTGTCCGTAAGCATCACGCAGTATGAAAAACTTGTTCATCCGCTGAAATTCCAGCCAGCCGCAGATGATGACCTTTTCGTTTATTTCATTGGATGTCAACTCGCCGCAATTGTGCGTGCGATCGGCAAACTTGTTGGTGTCTGCCACCTTTTGACGCTGCAGCTCGACACTGGGCTGAACTGTGCTCGGTGCAGTCGGTTCACTACCATCAACATCGCCCTCACCATTGTTGGCGCTGAGTGCGTTGCGAGCAGCAGCTGCGGCCTCATCGGCCTCGAGATCATCTATGGACATCTTCTGCAATTTCTCCTTAACCTTGATAGGTCCCTCATACGGATCATCGGGATTCAAAACTTTCACATTGGTCACACTAACTTCCACCTCGCCAGTATCATATTTCTGGAAATAAGTATCAATTAGATTTATATATTTATAAACTTGTTTTATGCACTTACCAAGTTTATGTTTGCCTTCGGCCTGCCTAGCACTTTGCCAACAATTTGCAACACCGTTTGCTCCGGTGTGGACATAAATGTGTCCATTAGCTGTAAGGCAAACGTGTTAGATTTCAATGATATCGATCAATCAATGATACAATTCTGAAACTATAACTTTATACCAAGTTAAGATTGTATTCTAAACCTATCTATTAATCTATTAATACTAATGTATTACGAGATTTTTAATTTTAAAATAACTTCTGCAATTTCTTTTATATTTACTCACAGATTGATCTTCGATCATGAGCTGAGTCTGACCGTAGCCGTCTTTTAGCTGCAAGAACTTGTTGTTTTTGGTCGATGGTATCCAGCCCACCAAGGTGACTGTTTTGCCGACATCATCGCGACGCAGATCATTACAAGTCAGATCGCGATTCTCAAAGTATTTCAAAATATTCTCATTCTCTGCAAAGTTGTATAAAATATAAAGTTACTAAAATTTCTGTAAATTTTTCAGTTCATCTGAACTCACTGGCAATCTTGTACTCTGTGCTGGTTATGCCCAGGCTGCTTTGTTGCTGTGCCATGGTGCTATAGGTGCGCTTATCGCCGGCACGTTTCGTGCCGCTGGCAGGAAAGTGTATGCTAAGTATGTCCTGCACCTCCACTTCGATTTCGCCCGTGGGCATTGTCTGGTTACACGAGTTGTGTGGACGTCGCATCACTTGGCCCACAATAGTCAGCGTTGTGTTCTCTGGCATGTTGTTCATGCGTCGTGCCACCCGTGGATGTTTGTCCTCCAGCACGACCAGCTGACAGGCGCCGCCATTACGATCGCGCAACTCAGCAAAACGATTCACTCGCTTTTTAAACAGTCGCCCCGATAGCTCCACAAACATGCCGCAGTGATGATTCCGCAACTCCCCACAACTCTGACGCATGGGCTGTGGTGGTTGAGAGTTCATGCTGAAATTACTGGCCATTGCGCTCATCAGCTGCATCAGATCGTTGCCCGAGATGTTGGGACCCACTAAAGAAAATTATAAAATAGAATTTTAATATATTTTACTTAAGCTTAGCTTAAGCTTTTTATATGGAAACTATCTACTACAGCGTGAGAAATTAAAAAATGTTACTTGTATTCATAGCATAAAATCAATTAGTTAAGTAGGAAAATATTTTAATTTTTTCTTCAGCTTTGAAAACTACAAAACTCAATTATAATTTACTTCAGCCATACAGCCAGACAAGTTATTTATATAATTCTCGATAATAGCCGCAGTCGATAACAATATCGTCTTTGACATTTTTGTCGACTGTGCAGAACTTGATTACTGCTGCAATTTATGGTTTCCTTTTGAAATAATTTACTTACTGTTGAAGGGATTTGGACCAGGGCCGAAATTGTCGTTATAACCCCCTCCTCCACAACCGCCACCGCCCCGATAGTTATCAAAGTCGTTGTAGCCACCGCCACCGCCGCCCCCACCGTAACCACCTCCACCGCCATAACGTCCACCTCCGCCGCCACCTCCGCCACGATACCGACCGCTCATGATCTGTAGGAGAAAATATAAACCATGAGTTTGATGCCTAAGTCAAACGGTACGCCACACTTACGTGACTATAAACTGCTGCCGCTGCCGCTATGGGGGCTGTTGCTGCCGGATCGCTGCTGCCTCTGCTCTTGGTGGTGGCGCTGTTTGAATTAGTTTCTATTTGCGTTGATTTTGAACTACAGTAGAGCGCTGACGATTTCCCAAATTGTAGCAGTCGCTGCTGCTGACAGCGATAAACGTTTCTGGAAATTATAAGCATTTTTTTTATTGAAAGCGTTGCGGTTTTCACTCGCACAGTTTGCGCCTTTTGCAAGCCGATAAAAAATTTTCTTTTCAAAGCACGAGAAACACACACACACACTCGCAGATAACCTATGCGTGCGTGTGTGTATATACGTGTACTTCCTAATGTTGTCCGGGTGTGTGTGTGTGTCTGTGCCGGGCGTCGCGAAAACGCCGATGAGCTATTGACCAATTTGCAATTGGTATTCTCGCTTACCTAAGCAATATGATGCCTATCTTTGATTTAATCGCGGGAGATATCAAGTTCAACACGCGCACCGAAATTTGTAGTTTCAACTACAAGTAACTTGGTTTTCTTCCGAAAAATAACTCAAATATGTTTTGGCTTGGTTCTGGTGGAGGAGAGAAAAATTAAGTAGAGCAAACACTTATCGATAGCTTGAGCAAAAACATCGATTAGGCACGTTAGTGACGAACTATCGTCGCCCAATCACAGCTGAACGTCAAAAAACCAAATATGAACTAAACCCAGGGAACTAGTTACTAATCGTAGATAATATACAAAATCCATTCTCTTTATTTACATAAAGCTTAAGATCATTAACAAATGCATAAAATAACAATAGATTTGTGTTACTCAGTACTATGCATGACTTGTATGTGGCATTCAAGTTTCCTCAACTTGCATTTGGCTTAGAATTAAAGAAAAAAGTACAGACCAGATAGTATTACCCAAAGTCTAGCTATGTTCAGTGCCATTGAGTGCATTTTGGAAATGTGTGATGACATAGTCATGATAATATGCCATGATGCACAACGGTTGCCCCAATATAATCGATGCCCAAACAATGATATTTCCCATGCGCGGACCCAAACGACGCTCTATATATCTAGATATAGCTGATAGCGGTATTTGCCCCATCATGCCAAGGAAAGCCCAAATCTTGTACGTTTGCAATGGTACTGAAACCTATAAAAAGAAGAGAACAAATTTTAATTTCTAGACTTGAATATTTTATGCTAGATCTTACCAAATACTCATGGAAAAAAGCGCTGAATAGGAACACAATCGTCGATGCCTGGCGGGACGAATAGCCCATTTGTACAACGGGTATATAGAGATGACGCACACACCACCTATGCACTGGCATATTCCAAGTACGCCAAAATGTATCAATATTATTTGCGTTCCACCAATCACAATAAAAGTTACGATCTGCGAAATTCAGCACTTCGCCGATGGCATTTAGAAAAGAGTGGAACAGCAGATAGAAGAAGATCAGCCAGACTAAATGATTGGGGAGCTGGAAAAAAATAAAAATAAAAATTTATAACAAAAAATCATAAAAAAAAAAGAGAATTTCTCACTTACAGCAAGTTTCAGCAAACGTTCTGTGGCCAGTGCCATATCCATGTTGGAGAAGGGTATCAGGGAGTTACGCACCGAAGGTATAATCCATTGCTGGAACAGGGCCATCAAAACATTTACACCAATCAGCACTTCCAGTAAACGTTTCAGCAAGAAACGCTTGCGGACGCGCGAAGTGCGTGGGAAATTCAGTTCATAGCAAAGCGTCGGTGCGCACAGGAAGTACAAAATGTCTTTGTAGCATAGATTTTCGGGATATTGTACCAACTTGGTGACATCTTCATCATCGTCGCCACCAGACGAATGTTTTCTCTCTAAAAATAAATGATCATTCAAATCAATATAAATAATATAATAGATTCAATAAAAGCCACTTACTCAGCTCTGCTACAGTTATACTTGGTCGTCGTTCACGTGGTTGCCTTTGATAATAGGTCTTCCGACACCACATATTCGTCTGCACGTAGCTCCATAGCTTAAGGAACAGTACAGAATAGTAGAAACAAACAGTTGTCGCACCCACTATACAAAGAAATATTTAAATATAAATATATAAATATAAACCATATTTTTTCCTTCATACTCACTTATGCTAAATGCAGCTCCTTTGAGATGTATTATGACGACAGGCAAACAAACCGAGACAATTATGTTGACTATCTGAATAATCATGCCTAGGCCTTCAGAGATGATTTCCTGCATATATTTAAATAAAAAAGTCAGTTATCTATCGATAGGCATAAATAAACCAATTTTTATCACAATCTATATGTATCGCTCGTGCTCGTGACGATAGCCATAGTTATCGTTCATCGCGAAAACGTTCCATCGCCTAAATTGGCACATTCGTCATTCCACCGTTCGCACAACGCTTGTTCGCCGACGCTTTGTGTGCGCAATTTCGTTATATGTTGTAAAATATTGTTTAACAAGACTAATAAAAAAACGCAATAGTCAACAACGTGACAATAAATCAAAAAGAAACTCAACAACAAAATGGAAATCACCGAAGCCAATTTGCAATTGCTTGCCGGCTATTTGCAACAGACGCTTAGCGCAGATCCAAATGTCCGCAGACCTGGTAAGTGTGAGAGAGCATGCGTATGTGTGTGTGAGCCTAAAAGAGAGCGATAGAGTGGAACATTGTTGCAATGCGCGCGCGGGAAAACGGCGGTGAACCGCTAAGGCAAATCAACGGCAAAAAATGCACAATTGTTGATCGAATCTCTTTTACTCTCTTGCTAAAACATGTTTTTTTCTTTCTTTAAACAGCGGAAAAGTTTCTGGAGTCAACGGAGCTGCAACAGAACTATCCGGTGCTGCTGCTCAACCTGATCGACAAAGCGGAGGTAGACATGACTCTACGAGTGGCGGGCGCCATTGCATTTAAGAACTATATCAAACGTAACTGGGCCGCGCACGAGGACAGCGACGAGCCGGATCGCATTCATGCGACCGATCGCAACACGATAAAAACCCTGATTGTCACATTGATGCTGCACTCGCCGACGGCGCTTCAGAAGCAGCTGAGCGATGCGGTGAGCATCATAGGCAAACATGATTTCCCTAAGAAATGGCCGCAGCTGATCGACGAAATGGTGGAGAAATTCGCCTCGGGCGATTTCAACGTGATCAACGGCATTTTGCAAACGGCGCATTCGCTCTTTAAGCGCTATCGCTACGAATTTAAGTCACAAGCGTTGTGGGAGGAGATCAAATTTGTGCTAGACCGAATGGCCAAGCCATTAACGGAACTGCTGCAGGCCACCATGCAGCTGACCACTTTGCACGAAGGCAATGCAGGGGCCTTAAAGGTCATCTACAGCTCGCTCGTGCTGGTGAACAAAGTGTTCTTCTCGCTCAATTCACAGGATCTGCCCGAGTTCTTTGAAGACAACATGAACACCTGGATGGGCGCCTTCCTCCAACAGCTGGCCGTCGATGTACCCCTTCTGCGCACCGATGATGATGAGGATGCCGGCGTATTGGAGCATTTGCGCTCCCAGGTCTGCGAGAATATCTGTCTGTATGCGCGGAAATACGATGAAGAATTTAAGCCCTACATGGAACAGTTTGTGACTGCCGTCTGGGAATTGCTGGTGAAGACCAGCCTGCACACAAAATATGATTCGGTATGTGGAGTTTATATTTTGACTTTTGATCTCCTTATTAAGTGAACGAAATCTGATGTAGCTCGTTTCGAATGCGCTGCAATTCCTTTCGGTGGTCGCTGAGCGAAAGCATTACCATGGCATCTTTGAGAACCCGGAGATATTGGCGCGCATCTGTGAGAAGGTTGTGATACCCAACTTGGACATACGCCCCTCCGACGAGGAGCTGTTCGAGGACAGTCCAGATGAGTATATACGCCGTGATATTGAGGGCTCGGATATTGATACGAGACGACGCGCCGCCTGTGATCTGGTTAAGACGCTCTCTATCAATTTCGAGCAAAAGATCTTTGGCATATTTGGCCAATATCTACAAATCTTGCTGGGCAAGTACAAAGAGGATGCGGTTGCCAACTGGCGTGCCAAAGATTCGGCCATCTATCTGGTCACGTCCTGGGCATCACGTGGTGGCACCCAGAAACATGGCATAACACAGAGCTCCGAGCTGGTGCCTCTGCCCCAATTCTGCGCTGAGCACATTGTGCCTGAACTGGAGAGACCCAATGGTAATTGATATATATATATATATACATGTATATAAGTTTCATCCGCTCAACATTAATCTCTCTCTCTCTTCTACACAGTGAATGAACTGCCCGTGCTTAAGGCGGCTGCCATCAAATACGTAATGGTCTTTCGCAGTTTGCTGGGTCCACAAACTTTGGCAGGCTGCTTGCCACATCTGATACGCCATCTGCCCGCGGAGAGCATTGTGGTGCACAGCTATGCGGCTTGCTCGCTGGAGAAGATCTTAACTATGCGCGATGCGAGCAATGCGCTCTTGTTTGGCGCTCAGGTAATTGGTCCACAATCCAATCCACTCGTCAGCGGACTGTTTGCGACACTTTCAATGACTGGCTCAGCGGAGAACGAGTATGTGATGAAAGGTGAGTTGAAGGTCACGCTTAATGTATATAGATCAATTCGTCAATTCAAATATTTCTCTGGCTTAGCCATCATGCGCAGCTTCCATGTGCTTCAGGCAGGCGCTATGCCTTATATGGCCGTTGCCTTGCCACGCCTCACCGAAATTCTCACGTTTGTGGCCAAGAATCCGTCTCGCCCGCTATTCAATCACTATCTCTTTGAGACATTGGCCCTATCGATAAAGTATGTTATATCAAAGATCTCCAAGAATATTTAATAATAATTTTCTCTCTAGGATTGTCTGCCAAGCGGATGCATCGGCTGTTAGTTCCTTTGAGGAAGCGCTGTTTCCCGTTTTCCAGGGCATCTTGCAACAGGACATCACTGAGTTCATGCCTTACGTATTCCAAATGTTGTCTGTTTTGATGGAGGTGCGAGAGGGCAGTGGACCCATACCGGAGCCATATTGGGCATTGTTCCCATGCCTCTTGGCACCTCCACTATGGGATCGCCGTGGCAATGTCACGCCTTTGATTCGCCTGCTCTCGATCTTCATCAAACAAGGCTCTGCACAGATCCAAGCACTTGGCAGATTGGTAAATCACGTTTACAAAACATAATGAACTATTCGATTGAATAATCTTGATATTCCAGAATGGTATTTTGGGCATATTCCAAAAAATGATCGCATCCAAGGCAAATGATCACGAAGGCTTCTATCTGCTACAGAATTTGTTGTTCTATTACAACGCCGCCGAGCTGCAGACGAGCATGCGCCAAATCTTTGGCCTGCTCTTTCAACGGCTGTCGCTCTCGAAGACCGCCAAATATCTGAATGGCATCATTGTCTTCTTCAACTTCTATGTGGTCAAAATCGGTGGCAGCCAGCTGGTGCAGCTCATCGAGCAGATACAGCCGGGCATGTTTGGCATGCTGCTGGAGCGCGTGTTCATCACGGACATGGCAAAGGTCAGCAAAGAGCTGGAGCGCAAAATAGTCGCTGTTGGCGTTAGCAAACTGCTCTCCGAATGCCCCGAACTCTACTCGGGACAATACAAAACGTACTGGGCACGTCTACTGCACGCCCTAATCGATCTGTTCGAGCGCCCGCCCGAGAAACTGCCCTACCTGGAGGGACTTGACGGTGGCGGTGACGCAGATGCTGTGGTAGATGCCGAGCCTGGCTACCAGGCAGCCTTCTCGCAGCTAACATTTGCACAGCCCAAGCAAGTGGATCACCTGTCCGACGTGACTGATGGCCGCCAATACTTGGCCCGAGCGTTGTTCAACTTATCGCAGAGCGTGTCACCAGTGGAGGTCACCAATTTACTCACACCACTGGAGTCGGACTACAAGCAAATGTTGATGAAATATTGCGAGCAAGCGGGCGTGCGCATTGCCTAAACACACACACACACACACACACACTCACACTGAACGCATGAATTATTAATTGTCATACACGAATTGTTTATAAGTGTAATTATATAATCCATATAAAGTTATGTTTGAAACAAGGTACAATAGGAAGTTGGATTGGCTAAGCATGGAGAAAGAAGGATGCATAATGCTCATATTACAATTTCCTATATCACTTGCCATAATGAAATTGAAAGAAAATTTGAACAGCTCGCATCGTGTGTGCTTAGCACCCTGTGCTGTGGGCTGATCAAACTGAAGCCAATCAAATCCAATTGGAACAGTGCTCAGCTCAGCCATGTAGCAGCTGTTTAAAACTAATTCATATTTCGGCCATAAATTTAAGTTGAAAATTCAAGTTTTTAACAGCAGCAGCAGAAATTATCGCCGGAGTAACATGTGGGGGCTAATGAACGAATGCAGTCTACGATTGTACCAGCTGAGCCGACAAAAGCTACAAAGTGAGTAAAGCGCTCGTACTTACCAGAGCCAAGCCCTTCTCGACAGCCAGGCACAGCGAAATGTGCACGAAGGAGTCTGCAATGGGGAACTCAATGAGCATCAATGAGGATCAGCTAGAGAGAAATTTCTTACTCACACATGATTAAGAATAGCGCATTGTGGCCTTCGCCCTGATTTCTGCCGCTCACAAAGAAATACCAGTCAATGGGATTGATGCGTATGCCATATCTGCGGGGGTTATATTAGTTAGACCTTTCTCCCTCTCCCTCTCTATATACTCACTTGATCAGATTCTCCAGGCCCAAGCGCAGGCCGCCAATGCACAGGAGCAGAAAGCCCCAGTTGACCAGGCCCGTAAAGTTGGTAAAGCCGGAGCTCCAGGAGAAGAGCGAGTCGCGGGGTCGATGTATGCTATTATAATAATAATGATCGTTAGTTAGATACCCTGTAAGGTGGTCCACACTCACGATCTGTCCGGCTGTGCCTTGCGCTGCTTGGCCTCCTTGTTGGAGATTTCCTCGGCACGCGTCACACTCTGAGTGCGTCTGTAGCGCAGCTTCTTCTCGCTCGTGCCATTGCCATTCTCATCCTTGTCCAGCACCTTGCGATACTGGCGCAGATCAATCGGATTGCCATGCTGATCGAACAGATGCTGCGTCGAGTTGCGATTACGCAGATTGTTCAAATTGTGTTCCGTGACCGAGGCGGAGCGTCGCAGACGCTTCATTAATCCGCCGGCGGCGCCATTCTTCTGTGTTGGCTGCGCCGCTGTCTTGGGCACCTGATCCTTGGGATCTTTGGTCGCTGTCATGGCTCGCTCGTTGGCTATAGCTGCGCGGCTAAAGAGAAATTTTTATTAGATTTTTTTTTTTTATTATTTTCAATTTTTTATTTTTTTTTTTAAATTTATTTTTACATTCTTCGAATCTTATCGTTCGCATTCTTTTAGAGCACTAAAAATTTTGCAATTGATAAGAAAAAATGTAGTTTTTGCTTTGCTATGGGCGCTTTATCACCTGGAGCCTCTTGAGCTAAGCCGGCGGATCGCAGCGATCGACAACTGTTCGAAATTGTTGTCTAAAATTAAACTCTCACAAATGTTAATAAGTGTCATAAAACCGCAACTGCGGCTAAAGTTCATCAGAGAGAGAGATAGAGAGAGAGACAGGGAGAGAGAATTGCAGATAATTGATATTTACCTATCCACCATGTATTCGACTATATAGTAGAGAAACATATTGACACATCTGTGTAAGTGGAGGCTGTTAGCTGGCTTCGAAACCTGAACTGCCGTGATAAGCAGCAGTTGCATGTGCTGCAGCCTCGACTCGGCCAGGTAACAGGCATTACGCGATCGAGATGATTAGCTGCAGTACATAGTTTAACACGCGAGGTGATCGCAGAACGCAAATCGCAAATCGTCAATTTGCATTGCAAATTCTAATTGAGCAAGCGACGCTGAATGTCAGCTCAGCTGCCTCAAACTAGCTTGGGAACAAAGGATTTTCGCAGTAGAACCAAAGTTTAAGCTATGCAAAGTGAAATGGCTTCAGCTTGGGATTGCTAATTGAAGACAATTAACTACTATTATAATAGCTTTGCATTGTATCTTATACTCTAGCTTATACTCGACTCTTATACAGCCCTATTGGGAAAACCTGAATACTTGCTATAGATAAACTATTCATCTGAGCTTATTTGGTAGATGCAAGTTTCGACCAACTTACACTCGCTCATAGAGTGAAGAGGGCATATTGGCTTTATACATTGTTGCTAGACTTAGCTGATAGGCCTACTAGAGGCTTGACACATTATTATCTATACTGCATAATGTATAATACACATATGAGGTCATCTGGGGCGTGGCAGCTGGTATAAGCTTGTTTGTTTTACAGCTAGCAACTTGCAAATTTTGATTCTAGACTCACCGTTGACCTACTCTATTGACTTTCAAAAAAAAAATAACTTGCAAAAATTTGGTAAGGCGAAACAAATTTGAGATATATATTTGACAGTTCTAAGTAGCAAATTGAGTAAAAATTATATATCCACGCCTACTGGGGAATTTGCAAATCTTAAAAAATGATTTTTTTCTTATAGGAAGAAGTTGGAGTAGTGATTCCTTATATATTATAGATGAAATACTTCATATATATATATATAGTAAGGTATATATATAGTATAGTAGACAGTATTATTACACACCTATGTATATAATCTTATAAACTATATGTATTTCACACAGTCAAATCCAACTACCATGAACGTGTATTATGCAGTCAGTTACACCCAAATGCAATTTTCTTATTTGTTTTCCATATGGAAATATGAAATTGTGATTTATTTATTATTTTTAAATTTGCAAAATATAAGAAATATAAGTGGGCAACTAAGATCAGTTGATTGGCCTAGGAAGATATATACTTCAATAAATATATATATATTTAATTATAAATAATATTATATCTTTCTATTTATAAGCCCACTCAACGTGTATCTTGAACGGAACCTCAATTTTTTTTTTTTGCAATTTGTAGGCTGAGCTGATTAGAGAAATCTTAGCTAAAGTTATTTATAAATAAAAAAAAAAAAAAAAAAAATATATATATATATATATATATATATATATATATATATATATATATATATATATATATTTATTTATTTGTAGCCAAAACTCGAAAACTTTTACAAATTGTTAATCAGTAATCAAATGAAACATTCGCAACTTAATTGAAATAGTTCAAGTTGTTTCAAAACACATCACGTCCACATAAATGAGGTAAACAAAGAGCAATTTAGTGAATTGTTTTTGATTAGCTAACTTTGTTATTTTTTAGTTAATCGTTTAATCTAATGCATCGCTAAATGAAATTCAGGGCATACAAAAACCAAATAATGGCCGCCCAGTGCTCTATATATAAAGAGAAACACACGCAAGACTATTCCAAAATTGATATACTAGCTATACACACATATATAGCATATATATATATATATGTATACATATATACATATATATATATATATGGAATTAGTATGTATTTTAGTTGCGATACGATTGGCATTCGTAATTTGCGTTCACGTAACTTGTTTATTATTGATATTCTCTCACAGAGCAGAAATGTGATTAGAAATTGGTTTAAACAATTACTGCAGGCGAATAGACATATTAATTATATGTTTTGGTTTATTTTTAAAGAGATTTGGCATTGAATCACAGTGCGGTTTGGGGTTATCAGACAATTAATTTAATTATTGCTTGAGTAACAAATGTTCGACGTCATCAGAAGCAGAATAAAAGTAATTTATTTAATGAGCATAGCGTCGACTGTATTTAATATACGTAAACAAACGCTGATAAGTAAATACGATATTGCGGCTTGTAAAGCAGTTAATGATTTTCTTATTGGCGCAGATAAAGCAAAATGTTATTGCATTAAATTGGTTTATCATTGAACTGTACCCATGCGTATACGTATACATACATACGTGTAACATAGAATAGCTCTTATACGAGCTGATCTAACATTACGCTACGCTACGTAGGCCTTTCAGCTGATCTAATAACATTGCACTGGTCTTATACGCCTGCATATGCCAATTAACAGTTCTTATACGCCGCCGCTGTTCACGCATGAGTGCACACAGTCGAGTCATCGTGACGCGATTTCATTAAGCAGCTCTTATGGCTCATCAGCTGCACTCTGCCAACACATGTGGGAAAAGCAACTTATACATGTAGAAGACATAAAGAATATGTGTACTTATATATGTATATAAGAGAGAGAGTGTGTGTGTGCGTGTGAGTATTTACATGGCCAAGGTGCTCGCTGTATTTTTTTACATTTGTTCATATTTACTTATACTTTAAAGCAGGGCATTGACATTACGATATCTTATACTGTTAAAACAACAAGTCCAATAAGAGTGACCAACTCAATTCCAATTGCCCGTTTATGTACGCATTACGCAATTGTCGATTGACAACTGACTGATATATATATTTTAAATATATATATACATTTTTTAATTTTTTTTGTTGCTTACTAGCAATTAATTGATGCGCATGTTCAGTCAGCTAATTACACTGAGAAACCGGTCGCCCAGCCGGCAAAAATTGGCGAGAATCGAAGCTGACAGCTAAAGTAGGTCAGTAATGCAGGTCAATTGTGTTGCTTAGCCGACTCAAGATGCGGCGATAAGGATCAATTGTTTGGCATGCCTTATGCAATACCCATTATCTCACTTCCAATTAGAACTACTGTGTGGGCGCAGCTGGCAAGCATACGTTGTTTACAATGTAAACGGATGCTTGGCCACATTTAATCGAATTTAACAGCTTATCAGCCGGCAAGTGCTGTCTGCGCCCGCCCAAATGCTATCAGCGGCGTCTGACATTTGTCTGATAAGAACCAGCACTTTTTTTTTTTTTACATCAATGGAATTTGACTTCCAATTGGTTTTCTGTTAAGTTCAGAGGAAAAAAACAGTTTTCCTCATTGCAGTCTGTTTGCTGCACACAGTTCTCTCTCATTCAGCGTCTCTCTCTCTCTCTCTCTATCTCATTTTCGCTCGTTCTCTTTTGTTGCTGTCTCTCTCTGTTTTTGCACGTTGGATCGCTGAACCTGTTTTCCGCTTAGAAGTTTGTTTGGTTAGTTTTTTGTTGTCGTTTGACGAGACGCCAACAGCCCAAAATATTTCATCAGTCTGTTTTAAGACGCTAGCAGACAAATCAAGGTTATTCAAGCACGCACACTCGCACACACGCACACACACACTCTCACACATTTAATTGGAATATACAGTCTGATCAGATTTTCTTGGACACTAACACATTTAGTCACATTTTCAAAGTCCAACTGTGCGGGTGAGTAAAGTTGCATAGTTGACCGATTTGTTTCTATTTTCTTATATTTTTATCACTTGAACTTATCGGCAGAGGTTCGTGATTGTCTCTGACTCATGAGACGAGGGCCGTAGCTACACGTGCTGCAATTTCCAATGGAACCGTTAACAGATAGAAAAAGAGAGGGGGAGCGAGAGAGACACACTGCAACATGTCTTGCACTTAATTGCTTTGGTCTTTCATTAGTTGCCTTCTCGCTCGCTCATAAGCACGCAAACAAAAGCGAAAGCGAAGCAACGAACAAAATAAACCAGCAACAACGTTTGCCGTTTTAGCGGTCAGTTTGGCGCTAGGTAAACAAAAACAAATTCGCCGCTTAAATCGATGCACACATAAAACTCTAGTTAATTCAATTTAACTCAAATATTCACTATATATAAATGCAGATTAGTTTAATTGAAACACTTGTCATACAATTTATGTAGTTTGCTTTTATATATCACCCACGACGCGCATGGAGCTTCTTTCAGAGAACGTTGGCAGCGGTCTGTTTTACCGTTCCCTTCGAAGTCAAATTCTCAACTGTTGCTTTGAAAATCGAAACAGAAATAAACAAAGCGAAATTGCAGAGCGACCGACGACGACATGCACAAGTATGTATGTATAATGCGGGAGCGAAAGAGAGCACGCAACAATATCCAGTTGATTAGAGCACAGTAGACAAAATTGAAGAGAACATTTGAAGAGTGAGTAAAGATCTGCCTAAGGTGGCAGTCTTAGCTAACAGAGCTTTCCGCATAGGTTGTTGTACGCGCTAAGTGCTGCTGCCCACTGCTTGCTGTTAACTTTAGATAAGTCATGAACCAACTCCTAAATTGAATTTTTCAATAAATTATTAATATTTTTATTGTCAATTATTGCACACTTAACAACTAAAAAACAAGACATTTGCGATAATTTAATTTAAATTACAATACGAACAACAAACAGTACTACAAACTAAACGTTCAACTTCTTTAAAGCTTCTACTTAATTATTTACAATTTAAACAATTTTTTAGGTGTATGAAAAATTTCTGATAGATTTGGTATAGAGCGCAGTTTTAAGAAAACAAAAAATGCTGAATTGATGCTAATGACGCTGCTCATCATCATCATCATCAGCTTGGCCAGGCGATAGACCCTCAATCAAATCCTCCAAATCATCGTCGCCATCGTCCACGAAGTTGTCGATGCGCTTGAGTAAATTATGTTCGCCAGCCTCCTCCTCGTCCTCCTCCTTCTCCTCATCATCATCATCATCATCATTATCAATGGCCTCCTCCTCCTCCTCCGCCTCATCATCATCGTCGTACTCAGCCTCCTCTTTGGCCTCGGCCTTAAGGCGCGACTCGGGCAATTGATCATAGTCAAAGATTTGTCGTGTCGCACGCGGCGGCTGCTCAGGCTCCGTGCTGGTCGCAAACTGTGCACCATTCTTGACCCTCTCAACATCATCATCATTATCATCATCATCATCATTATGCAGCAGACTCTCTATGCCCGCCGCCTGGCTGCCTATGCGCGGCTCTGGCAGCTGCGGCTGCAGCTTCGTCTTCATTGTCAACGGCTTCAGGACGGTGCTGGTGGCGCCCACTGTGGGCGTGGTCGAGACTATATCTTGCGCATCGGCAAACATGTTATCCAGCAGGCTAAGCAGATCATGAACTCCAGACGCAGCCGCAGCCGCAGCTGGACGCTCGCTGCTCGTTGCCGTTGCCGTTGCCGTTGCCGCCGTGGCGCTTAGGCGCGGTCTGGCTGTGGTTGTTGTTGTTGTTGTTGCTCTGGTTGTTGTGGTTGTTGTTGTTGTTGCTGGTGTTGTCGTCGTTGTCGTTGTTGTTGTCGTGGTTATGGGCATGGTCTTCGTATGCAAATGCTTCACCTGGTAGCTCTCCACCGTGCCCCGCTTCTCATTGGGATCGGCCAGGCGCACCACCGGCTCCCGCTTCGAGATGACGGGCACAATCTTCGGGCTGTGCGGATCGAGTTCGTTCTGGCCATAGGTCTTGACCTTGGAATGACCCTCGATGATCAGATACATCGGGCCGAGCAGCGGCTTCGGCGGCTGCTTGTAGTGCGAGAAGAGCGCGTCGGTGGTTAGCTCCAAGGCTGGCGCCACAGTGGGTCGATGCTGCAGGTTGTTCGTCTGCGGTATCATTAGCCGGGAGCTGCTCGTTGTTCCTGGTGTCGTTGTTGTTGTTGTTGTTGTTGTCGTTGTTGGCGTTGGCGTTGTTGGCGTTGGCGTTGGCGGCGTTGGTTGGGCGCTCGACATGAGCATGGGTCGGAAGCCCGCGCTGACTGTGGGCATGGCCATGGTGGGCGTTATGTACAGCTCGGCCTGGGTGCTGCTCGCAGTGGGCGCGGCTATGGTGGGCGGGCCGGGCACAAAGGTGACGGGCGCATAGCTAAAGGGCGGTCGAGTGGCGCCCGCCGGCGACAGCTGCTGCTGCTGCTGCTGCTGTGGCTTGGTGGTGCCCATGAGATACTTTGTGGCGGGCATGGTGGGCTTCATGCGCTGCTTCAGCGTCGGCTTGACCAGCTCCTTCTGCAGCAGCTCGTGCAGCCAGGGCTTGCGTATGGGCTTGACGCCCATGGCCTGCGGATGGATGGCATTGGGCGCATAGCTGACGGCCTGGGGCCGGGAGAAGCTGTAGTGCTGCATGGACTCCTGATGATGTGCATCCGCATGGCTGAGGCGGTGCGGCAGCGTGACGCCCATGCTGGCCGTGTACCAAGGCGCCGTGGCACTGGAGCCGGAGCTGCTGTAGTAGTGGCTGGGGCTGGAGCTGGAGCTGGAGCTGGAGGTGGAGGATTTGCTGTGGCTGCTACTGCTGCTGGTGCTGGGCGAGCTGTAGCTCATGTAGGACGAGCTGCTGGGCGAGTTGATGACACTGTGGCGATACTCCACATGGCCCAGGCCCTTCGTCAGCATTGGCGGCGGCATCAGATGCGTGTGTGGCATGTGTTGCATGTGTTGCATGTGTTGCACGTGTTGCACGTGTTGCATGTGCTGCATTTGCTGCTGTTGCATCTGTTGCACTTGCTGCGGCGCATAGTAGCTTCTGCGGATGGCCGCATATTTGGCCTGCCCCATGGAGGACACCTGCTGCGGCGGCTGCTTCGACTGCTTTGGCCTAGGCCTCTCCCCAGCCACGCCCAGCAGCAGAATTTCGCTCTTCGGCTTGGGTCTGGTCTCCTGGCCGCCACCGCCGCCGCTCGCATTGTTCTCCGCCCAGTAGCGCACGCGCTCCAGAGCCGGCGGACTGTAGTCGTAGGTGGGATCCTTCTGCAGCGGATCCCCGTGGCCCAGTGGCCGCCATTCGTTGTTGTTGTTGGGGTCCACCCGTGGCGCTGCAATGAATTCCAAGAGAGTACCACATCAATTAAGTTGAGCAAGTGCAGCTTTAATTGCTCCACAGCAACGTCGGGAGCCGCCCAATTATAACCCGTTAAAGTGTTAACAAATGTTTTGGCACCGGCAACTGGCCAGGTTGGCCAGTCAGAGGGGGGGCGGGGGTGCGAGGGGCAGCACAAGAGATTTCCTATTAAGCTGAGAATTGAGTAAAGAAGGAGGAAGGTTTACGAAGAGATTAGAGTTTCACAGGAAAAGGCATATGAACTCCAGGAATTAATGCTCAGATATAAAATATAATTTGTATACCCGGAACCCATTAAAAATGCAAAATTAGGGTATAATGTTTTTTTTTTTTCGATGTATGTAACAGTCAGAAGGAGGCGTGGCAGAGCCCATAAAGTATATATAAGTATATTCTTGATCAGGGCGACAAGCCGAGTCGATTGAGCCCCGTCCGACTGTCCGTCCGTCTGTCTTTCTGTCTGTCCCTATGTTTGAACACATCGATCTCAGAACCTATCACAGCTAGAGTCCTTAATTTTCCTGTATATCACGCGCAGTTCGTATTGGTTTGAAAATTCTAAAATTTACCCACTTTTTTGTTATCGATTAAAAACGAAAAAATCGATATTGGGGTTTAAAATGATATCTATTACATCTTTGAAGCCTTCCTGTCCGTCTGTCTATCTTTCTGTCTCAGAAATTATCATAGCTAGAGTCCTTCATTGTTTTTTTTTTTTTGTAGGTTCCTGTATATCACGCGCAGATCGAATTTCTTTTAAAAATTCGATAACTATTCCTTTTTTTTATCGGTTAAAAACAAAAATCGATTTTCAGTTTTAAAATTATATCTTTTACATCTATAAATTTAGAGACTCAAAAACCTGTATTTAGTTTAATGGGACTTTGTATATTTGTTTAATTTTGGATGCCACGCCCACTTCACCTGAAAATTATATATATATATATATATATATATATATATATATATATATATATATATATATATATATATATATATATATATATATATATATATATATATATATATATATCCGAGAGTTCAGGGGAACAATTTGCCCATTGTGCTTAACAGTAAATATATATAAATTCTGATGATAGTTACAATTCTTCTAACTGCCCTCGTGACAAGCTCATCTGAAGCACGTCAAAACTATTGAATTAGCCGTTGTTCAGGGCAGGAGTGAGGGAACTGCCATTAGCTTGTGGGAACCCAGGCAAGAGTGTGCGACTTATGACTTATGCCAGATAAGTGAAGTCGAAGTCGGAGTCGGAGTCGGAGTCGGAGTTCAAGCTGCAGCCTGCAGCGCTGCAATGATGGCAGCTCGCCCACCTGAGTGCCACATGGCAATCAGCTGGCTGATCATGGCCAGATCACTGGAGGCCATCAGGCAACGAGGCAGGCAATCAACACAGCAAACAACGTGGCGTTGCTTGATTGACTGATCAACTGGCCTCAGACTGAGACTGGGACTGTGACTGGGAGTGGGACTGGTAGCCGTATAAGTTATTAGCTAAAACCAGACAAATCGCTTTCCATTTGAATGCAACGCAGATCGACGTGAGGACATGCGGCGAACTAGGAAATGCGCGCCGGACTCCAGCATTTTGATCTGTTGGCCATGCGCTGGCAATTTTCGATTTGCTCGGCTCGATTGGTTTTTGTGCCTGGGCCGGGGCCACTGGACGCTTTATAAATTGCCAAAGATTAAGTGGCTCTGGGCGGGCACCTAACTACGCTCTCCATTCACTGCAGCCACATATATATATATATATATAGACTTATATTAAATTTTTTCTCTCTTGGTATTCCCATTTATCCTTGCATAATTGCCAAGTCCCAAGTCGTTTTCACTTTCATTTGCTGCACCACATTAAAATACCGCGCATGATTGCGTTAAAATTGTTTGGATCTCCTAATGCTGGCCATTAAAATAGCCTGTCCCCTCCCCAGCCCCAGCCCGATGGTCCCCCCCTCTGCTAGAGCTCACGCGATGCGACTGCTGCAGAGCAAACAGGTGGACAGGTGGACAGGTGATTGCGTCTCGTCTCGTGGTCGATCTTGTGGTCGTGTCAATTATGTCGGCATTTGGCGGTTGAAACAAAATCAAAGTGCAAATCTCTCATATTTACGGCATTTCATGCGGTTCATTGGCAGCTCCACATCAAGCCAACAAATGCGCCCCACTGTCAGCTGCTGCTGCCCTCCTCTCACCTGTTGTCGCATTGGGCGTTACAAACGTCAAGGCATTCACTTCATCCTGTTGGCTGGCAGTCTCTGCCGCTGCGGCTGATTGTGGCAAAACCTCAAACACCTCATCAGCAGCACAGGGGGCGTGGCAGGCGGCATACAAGCAGAGCCAGCAACAAAATAGTGCCAGCAAATTGAGGGTTTTGTGGCGCTCGCTAATCATCATGAAACGGTGCGGGTTATCTGGAAATGCAAATGCAAATTCAATTTAACATTTTTTGCTTCTGTTATGCATTGCGCATGATTCAATCGAAAGACTTAGGCAACGAACGCGCTTTGTAATTGATCAACTTTTAGGCATTATCTAATTGCTGTGTGTGGTATTATGTGGTAGTTAGGCTGTAGTTAAGGCTAAGTACTGTGGTGTATATCGTAATTGCAAGCGCCGCGCCAAAGACTTAGGCAACGAACTTGACTATACGGAAATTTGATTTAAAAAAAATATATTTCGGACGTACAAAAATAAGGAAATAAATGTAAATAATTCCGGAAAGTTTTCCTAATATAAGTTATCCTAGAAATATAATATATTCTATATAATATTTTATATATATTTGTTTCTTATTAAAACAAAGGACTTAGGCAACAAACTTGGCATAAAATAATACTAAAATAAAATTGCGATAAATAAAACTAGTCTTATATAATTTTTTTTATCCGTATTATGTCTGAAACTAATAATAAATATAAAGTATATATAATTTATAGAAATTTAAATTTATTATTTGAATTTTTTTTGTTTTGATATAAAATTTAAAAAATAAATAAAAAATAAAATAAATATAAAATAATAAGAAAAGTAAAAATAAATATATTAAATATAAATAAAAAAAAAGTTTTCAATATATCTATCTATATATATATATATATAAATTTTTAAAATGATATAATATAATATATATAATTAAAATTAAATTTAATATGCAACAACAGGATTAGAGAGTAAAACAGAGTATAGAATTAGTAAATTCTTTGGTATTCCAATCGTAACTCCTTCAATAGTTAAAGCTGCTCAAAAATCTATAGATAAAAGCTAAAATAGTCCAGGAACTCAACTCTCACTCTTATTTCTCTGCATTTAAATGATGCCAAGATCTCTCAAAAATCAGCTGTTTGCCGGGAAAGAGAGAGCAAGCGGTGCGCAGACAACTTTATTAAAACTCATATCGCCTGAGACATCGGTTTTTTTGGTGGTCCATTTTAAAGTGAAGCAACGACGACAGCAGATCACAAAAGGTAACATCTGGCGGTGCATGTCCTTAGGGTCTCGCTCGTCGCTGAGCAAAGCGCAACTCTTCACGCAGCGCTGTCAGCGGACGTGTTCCCGTTGAAAGTGAAACTTGTGCACAGTTTTTCGATTTTGGAACATAAAAAAAAAAAAAAAAAATTTACAAAAATTTGCATTTATTTTGCAGCTCTACTGGTTGCTGCTGTTGCTGCGGCCGTTGCACGGCGTCTGTTGCCGCTTGGCGGCAATCGTAAAAATTAACTTGATTACTACACGCATAAATAAAGCCATTAAATGGCAAACATCTCAGCACGGACAGCAATTAAAATCAAATAAAATTCACCGACGGCTTTGCTAAAGAAGCCACCGCAGTTGGCTAATTATTTTTCGGTTTGCGATTTATTTTTTTTGTTTTTTTTGGGGCGTGGCCTGCACAGAATTGACGGTAATTACTTTTATTTTAATGCTCCATGAAAAGTGAATGAGAAAAAAACAAGTAAAGAAGCTCTAGTCGAGACTGCTCGACTAAGAGATACCCTGAACCCTTCGAATAGCCGATTTTCGAAGCCTGATATGATTATTTTACATATATGTTGCAAGCAACACATACACATACGCACGCACACGAACGTATTATGAGCACGAGCTCTTCTAACTGAGCAGCGACTGCGCTCGGGCTGCAATATGCCTATGATATGCGAAATTAAATGTTTAATAACTTGTTTAATAACTTTTGCAGATGGACTTTCTTAATGAAATTTTCACAGTGTGTTTATGGCATTCATATGTGTGTATTTGCCAAAGCACAAGTCTCTAGTATTTGAAATACGGATTTTGCAAATTGTGGGCGAAGGGGGCGTGGCATCCAAAATCCAAAAACTGCAAGTTGTCCGCATTCACTGCACCTATATGCACAGTAAATTTGAAGTCTCTAGCTTTAATGGGTCACTTAATTGAAAGTAAATTTATCGAAATTTATCGATAACTCGGGAACGGGATGAGTTATCGAAAAAATAAAACAAACTCGTATAGCGTATGGTATTCACGAATATTCATGTCAAATTTCAGATCTCTAGCTTCTGTGGTTTACGAGATCAGCGCGTTCATACAGACGGACGGACGGACGGACGGACGGACGGACAGACGGACAGGGCTTAATCGACTCAGCTCATCGAGCTGATCAAGAATATATATACTTTATGGGGTCTGCGATGTCTCCTTCTGCCTGTTACATACATTTTCACAAAAACATTATACCCTGATTTCCCATTTTCAATGGGTTCAGGGTATAAAAATTGAGGCGCAGCCTGTGGCAGCATGGACTCGTTGATGTCCTTATGTAAGTATGACAATTTATGAGATATAGATGGATACAGATTGTTCAGCTAGAAATTAGTGTGGGAGGGAAGAGAGAGTGGGGGAAGATCCTGCTACTTATTGAATTTTACCAAATTTTAGACCTATTATTATTATTCCTAATATTCATTCATAATAATATTATATATTTCTATTATTTCTCTTGATTATTAATTAATTAATTTACTATTTAAGTTCTTTGTAATTCACCTACAACTTATTACCATCATATCACATATATACAATAATCATCAAGGCAAAAGCAAACTCTCCAATTGGAATTAGGCCTAATTTTGTGGCAATTAAATTGTAGTTAATTGCAATTTTCACACTATTGTCGCGGCGTGTTGTTATTTAATGCTGCAGTTACGATTTATTTTGCATAATACATTTAATTATGCATAACTTTTGTGTTATTTAATTGGCTTTTATGATGTTTACATGAATGAGCTGTCAGTTCGGTCGTTAAACGAGTTTATCTTAAAAGCCAGCACGAATTGCAGGAAGTGGCTCGAAAGTCTATCCATGTGCCGCTCTCAGCTGTTGTGCAAAGTGTTGTGATCTAACATATTATGCTTAGACTGGAATACTGAAAAGTAAGTGGAGAATCAAAATATTTACTTTTCCAAAACAGGATCTTCTCTTAACATAATTTGATTCTATTAACGATGCTACAGTCTGTTATAGTTGAACACAAGTAATAGTTGCTGTTAAAATATAATGAGAGCCACATTACAGAGAGCAATTTCTGTTGCCTTCATTGCGTCATGTTAGTAATTACACAGAATAAGAGAACTAACAGTACTTAATTCTGTTACGGAAACAATTCCTTAAGCTTAAATGAATTCTGATTAGTTTTAACATTTTTTGCTTTACTTGCATTAACAGCAAAATGTAATTCAAGAGGTTAAATGTTGAATGTGACCAACTTCACTAACCATTATTAGTGAGCATATAAACTTGTATTTATGTATATATATTTATATATTTATGTATATTCTGAAAATATTCGAGATTTCATTTAATAAATTGACTGTTTCTACATATTTTCCCCCTCTCTCGTACTTGTATTAAAAGCATGTTAACATCATTCCAATCTGCGTTTTCCAATCAAATATTGTTCGAAATTTGAGTTACAGTTCACTTTTCACTCGCTTGAAAAGTGCAAGTAATTTATATCCTGGTTTCGCTGAGTGTAGACCACATGAGAGTGAAATATATTGGCTTTATCAGCACGATAGATCAATTTGGAATACGTGACGATGTGTGGGGTATTACAACCAAGCCTGGCCTGTGTGGATATGGCCAATATTTTCAATATGTATTTAATGTACTTTCGATACTTCAAACAATCTGCCAACTGCATCTGGCAGTGGCCCAACCCAAGAGACCTCGCTCGCGAAGTGACGGCTGCTGTTAAGTGAACGCTTAAGCCAATGAGCCGGCTGTAAATGCATGAATAAAAAGCTAACAAACAGACCAATAAATAAACAAACAAGCGCAGCAACTGCAGCAGCAGCAGCAACAGCAGCAACAACTAAGTGACAAGCAAAGCCATAGCCAAAAGATTCATTCAAGTGTGCGACACTTTTTATGCGTGACATAAAAAGCGACCACAACAACAGCAACTGGTCAACAACAACAAACCTGGGGATGCATACCAACATGGCAGCGTATTAGCAAAGACAAATACTAATTGCAGCCAAAGCAGCAGCAACATTTGCAGTAGCAGCAGCAGCAGCAGCAGCAGCAGCAGCAACAACAGCAGCAGCAGCAACTTGCTGCTGTTATTGTTGTTGTTGCTTTTGCTGCCGGCAGTTAATTTCATTTAAAGAATGTCATCTTCACTTTAAGTGAAAGATAAATACACACACGCTCACGCACACGCACACACAGTTGGAAAATCGACAGTTGCAAGTGTTTGGCATTGTCTCCTTTTCCTTCAACTGCAATGCGAACATTTGGCGCTTGCCGCTGGCAAACGCTGCGTATAAGTGATGTATGTATTTTGTTGTTGTTGTTGTTGTTGTTGTTGTTGCTGTTGTCTTAATTCTTAGCACAAATAGCATCGCACATTCGATTTCGCCGAGAGTTGCAGCATCCGCCGCAACAATTGAGAGTTTTCTCGAAGCTAAACAATCGATAAGTAAACAATCGATTTACCTAATTATCGCACAGAGATAAATTTCAACTTGAGATAAATCATATACCACTCTGAGAGAACTTTTTGACCTCCTCAACCCAGTAATATTTATTTATCAAAAGAAGAAGAAAAATTGTTTTTAATACATCTATCGATAAACAATTTTTTGTTATTGCAAAATTTTAAGTTTTCGATTTCTTAATTCATTAAAAGTATATATTGCATACCCACAAATTCCTTTATTTATAAAGATAATAATTAATTATTACATAAATATATTTTTCTTAACTTTTGAGATATTTAAGTTTGATTTAATTAAAAAATTTATTTAGATCAAATTTTTTATTTAAAAAATATTTGTAATTAATTATTTATTTATTTATTTTTTTTTTTATAATACTTTTTATGTAAACTACAAAATCAAGAGGATTTTTGATAAGGCAATGCCTTTTTGTAAGATTATTATTATTATATATATATATATTATATATTTATATATGCTTTCTCAAAGCTACATAGATATATGCTGCAAAATACATACCATACAACGCGAGATAAACACGAGACACTTCAGCACTTCACTTGGCTGCAGATAAATGTAGCTGCTCTATCGTATGTCGTATAATCCTTTTTCTTTTGCTCAAATATTTATCACTTTGCGTTTAGATAATTTGCAGTCATTTCCTTTGCGGCTGCTGCTGCTGCTGTTGCTGCTATTGTCACAAGTCACAAGTCACAAATGAATAAGTGAATAATCAGACTTTGGCTTAATCGCTAACCCATTCCCATTCCCAATTCCGATGGCAATTGCATGGGGCTGGCAAACATTTCATTTCATTTCATTCAGTAAATTTCACTTTTAAGCGACAAAGCCCGACGTGCTGCGAATCACACTTGTTGCTCGCGGACCGAAGACTCTCAACTCATTCGCACTGCTTCGAGGAGCAGGAAACTTAAACTGAGGCTGAGACTGAAGCTGAAGCTGAAACTGAAGGCTGTGGCTGCGTGGCTCACTCGGCGGCGCATCCGTTTCAAAACGCGTCCGTTTGTTAACTGATTTCGCGTTGTGTTGGCCAAAACTCAAATTCGAAAACTGCTCAAGAAGCGTCAGCGTCGACGTCGACATCGGCACCGGCGTCGCTGCTGCAGTACAACGAACCAGACAAGCAGCCAGACTGAGACCCCAAGCACCCCGCCACACCCTGCTCACTCTCTCCCTCTCTCTCTCTCTATCTCTACTCTTCGGCGTTTACTGTACAATTGCCAGCTGCACTTGTCGCTGCCTGCTGACCAAAGCGAATCAATATAAATGCGTCGCAGTCGCCGTCGCCGTCGCCGTCGGCGTCGCTGTCGCTGCTTGCCGGCAACGTCAACGTCGTCACCACACGCCAAAGTTGTCGTCTTTTATTATTTGTAGTTGCTGCTGCGGCTTGGGCTGCCTCGGCTGTCTTTGGCTTTGGCATTGCTTTTGGCTAGTTGGTCTCGCGCCTGCCACAGCTCCTCGCTTCGCCTGCTAACAGACTCACTTTTCACTGCAACATGTTGCTGACTAACTGACTGACTAACTGACTGACGGCCACAGACTGACCATGAAGTTGTCTACGCGGGGATTATCAAACACAACAAACCGGAGACAATGTTTACGCTTAATATGATATCAACGAAATGTTAATCATATTCCTTTAGCTGACATGCTAGACATAGCCACTAACAATACGGTTAAAACTGAAGAGCATCTTTACAATATATATATATATATATATATATATATATATATATATATATATATATATATATATATATATATATATATATTTTTTAAAATTTAAAATAACTCGAGGAGTTCAGTTAAGAGAGATTGTTATATAAGAGCAATGTTAGCTTGCCTAAGTAAAAGCTTAGGCAATTTTTCGACTTATATATATATATATATATATATATATATATATATATATATATATATATATATATATATATATATATATATTCATATATTATAGTATGAATCTTTCACATATACTTTATATTCGAGTAAACAATTCCACAAATTTTTTTTTAAATTTGATTTATATATATATTATATTTATTTATTTACCGATTTAGTTTAATTAATTTAAAAATTTTATATAAAAAAAAATTTAATTGAATTTAATTCAATTGATTAAAAAATTATTTTTATATTTTTTATATATACATTTTTCTATATTGTATTTTTTATATTTTTTTACTATTTAATTTTGAGAATTTGAGAGGAGACATTTAAACATTTGTTTTTAAATTTTAAACGTAAAACAAAACATAATATTTTTAAAAATAAAATATAAAAACAATTTATTATTTGCAATAATAATACCAATAATATAATATTTGATAATAATACCAAATATATCTAAAATTGGAGTTTTAGACTATTTGAGTCTACTTGCCCACACTGATGCTTATAACTAAATAAGGTTAACTTATTATGCATATTGTTATTAGATATGCATTGCTCTGAGCATTACCAATTCTTAGCACGTTTCAGCTTACAGCTATGTGGCACAAGCAACAAAAAACATTTCACCCAAAAGACTCAACAATTGTAGCCGCAGCGCAAGCTTTCAAAAGTACGTAAAAGAATTTGAAAAAAAAAAAAATATATATATATATATAATTGACTTATACACGTATAAGACTTTCTAGAAATGTATAGTATTTTAGCTTGAACTTATTTAAGAGCTGCAACTGATTCAACTTGCCAAGAAGTTTGTTGTTGTTGTTGTTGTTGTTGTTGTTGTCGTTGCTGCTACTTGGGCGGTCAATGTCTGATCCAACTTTCGCTTTTGTTGCATGGACAAGTACAATTGGCATGTTTTGTGTGTGTGTTGCATAAAAAGTAATCTTTGGCATTTGACTGAATCAACATTTCTTTGGTGCTGAAATTGAAAAATATGTTAAAAGCTTAAGGCAAATAGCCGCAGCAGCAACAACAACAACAACAAACTGTGACAGTCCCGTCATGCTGGGCTCTGGTCATTGTCGATTCGTTGCTGTTTTGGGCGTGTGCGTCTTGGCCAAGAGTTTTGTTGACGTCGCGCGACTTCAGACATGCATAAAACTTGTAAAGCTATTAAAAGCGCTTACTGCGACAACAACAACAACAACAACAACAGCAGCAGCAATTGCTCATACGGATAAAGAGACAATCATTCAATATTGTTGTTAGTTTTGGAGCCGGCTCATTAGCTTGATGTGTTAATTAAAGCGAAATGTTGCAGAAAAATTTGGTCAAAAAGTTGCAAGCAAAAAAAAAAATAAGAAAAAAATTAAACAAAAGACTTAGGCAACGAACTTGACGCTGCATGACTTTCACAAAAGAATGCAAAGTAAGTGTGTTTTGTCCATGCTTCAATACGAAATTGTTTGTCAGCCACGCCCACTAACAAACACATGCCCACACAACACCCCCCTCCCCCCCCCCCCCACACACACACACTCAGTTCCTCGCCCAAGTGCGCTTTGTCGGCTTTGCTTCGTATGAGAAATGGACGCAAGCAGCTAAAGTTGGTCATTTGGTTAGTTTTGTTGCAGCCAACTCGGCCCCCCTCTAATTAGCGCTGCGTTGCGTGTTGCATGTTGAACGTCCTGCGCCGCGTATATAAATCGTATCAATAAATTTATTGATTTCAACTGTTGCTGCTGACTTGTTAAATATTTTGCGCAACGATTTATGTTGCCAGCATGCAAATTTGTTTTTCCTTTCAGTTGTTTTTGTTGCTGCTGCCTGTGCTGCCTGGGTTGCCAGTGTTGTTTGTCTTTTATGGTGCTGTGCGGCTTTAATGAACATGTCGCCGCATGGAAAGAGTCATCAGAGCGACGCACACGCACACGCACAGGCATAGACAGAGGCGCTGGCAGAAATGTGGTGCGTGGCACGTTTAACCAACTGAAATTAGGCAACCTTTCACTTGGCCATAATAATAATTTCACCCACAACAACTTCCGCTACCTATGCGTAGAACACTTTCATTTGCTTCGACTTGCATCTGGGTTAGGGCAGTTTCGATTTGCCGCCGTTGGCACCTGCCTTGCATGCCAAGGCTGGCGAAAACCGATCCACAATAAGCCAAAACCAAATCAAGTGAAATGTTGTTGTCGCCCGGTGCATAGCTAATTAGATAAACAAATTTTGTGCTTCATGCGCTTTTTGCTTTTGGCCTACGGCGCGCCGTCGCAGCTCCTCGCACCTCGCACCTCGCACTTTGGCTACATTGTTGCACGCATTCGAAATTCGAATTATTGAAAAGTGAAAAAAAAAATACAAAAACAAAAACAAAAAACAAAAACAAACATCAACTGCATACGTAGCGTACGGTTTCTAAAAGAAAGTGAAAATCCAGCGCTGGCAGAACGCAGTGTAAGCGTTAAGCGTAAAGTGCGCCGCCTAATGGCCGTTCAACGTGCAGCGCCTTAGTTGGCCAGGACCAGCCGCAGCTGCCACTCAATTGCGCTGAGCTCGTGTCGTGGCACGAGCACGACTTGATAAGCCGAAAGCTGTCAGATGCGCACCATAAAGCTTCTACTCTGCATATAACTAACACAAAGCTCAAATCTTTTAGTTGTTCTCTAGTCTATAAAGCTTCTAAAGCTCCTTAAGGATGACTTGCACGCAAGTAGGGTAAAGCTCATTAAAGCTTATGTGTACAATTAACTGTATGCAGTGCAAGAATTGCAAAACTTTAAGCTTTTAACAGCCGTAAAGATTATAAGCCGAAAGCTGTCAGATGCGCACCATAAAGCTTCTACTCTGCATATAACTAACACAAAGCTCAAATCTTTTAGTTGTTCTCTAGTCTATAAAGCTTCTAAAGCTCCTTAAGGATGACTTGCACGCAAGTAGGGTAAAGCTCATTAAAGCTTATGTGTACAAATAACTGTATGCAGTGCAAGAATTGCAAAACTTTAAGCTTTTAACAGCCGTAAAGAGTATATGCATTTAAGCTCAAAGCTTATTCAAGCTGCATTCTCTTCTTATTTTAGCTTGATAATTCTTACCATACAAATTGAGTTTAAATCTGCAAAAAATCTGTAAAAGAACGTAAAGCTCACTAAGGCATAATTACTATTTTTATTAAGTGAATGAGCTTTGGTTCTCAGCATATAAGCTGAGAGATCTGGCAAAAGTAAAAGTAAAAATATATGGAAAGCTTTAATCAGCTTAGCCTGAAGTAGACCTTTATTGAAACAGTAGCTTAAAGTATACCAAAGCTAGTGACAAGTGCCTGATAGTCTTTAGATTATTGTGATATGTATTATTATTATTATCTATATCTATATCTATAGTTACATAATTACAAATTCCATCTATTATTGGATTAAGCGTACGCCAAGTCGTGCTCACCTGCTCATCTCTATCCGCCAAGAGCCGCTGATCCACAGGCAGCCAGGCTGGCGAAGTCATTCACAACTTTTGATGCTAAACAAATATGACTAATTATGGAGGAACTGAGACTGGCGCGCACTAAACAGTGCCACATAATGCGATCGTCGTCTTCGTTTCGACATAGATGGGCTGGTCGCCTTCGTCTGTCTGTCTGCCACTCCCCGACGGCGACTCCGACGGCGACTGCGACTTCGACTTCGACTTTGACTTTGACTAGTAACCTGTTGGGGATAGATAGACAACGAACAGCAACACCCGCAATTTCGCCAATTCGTGGAAAAAGCAAAAAAAAAAAAAATATATATATATATATATATATATATATATATGTATATAAACCATGCAATGGCGATTTGTATGAATGAAATGCGTTTTACGCGACTCGCCCCACAGTTCGACGTAGTTTTCGCTGTAGATGGCAATTGCTCGGCTAATCTGCCCGCCTTTCCACTCTTTACTCCATCTCGTTCACAGTGTTGGCTGGTTGTTGTCTACAGCAGATGAGGATACGAGCGTTACATACACAGATCGTGAGGCAGAGCGAAACTACATGGGACTCAGGCGAAGTCGAAAAGCCGCAACGGACATTACGCTGGGGCATTGCGCCCGTCTGCCACTTGGCGGAGGATTTTGCCACCGCACTGAAGGTTCTGCCACCCGAAAGACACTGCATCAATGCCTGCGTCGATGCCTATCGATCGCAGGCGCTCACCTTTGCCAATCGCTATCAAGTGCCCAATGTCTTTACCAGCTTTGAGGATCTGGCACGTTGCCCGGATGTGGGTAAGTTGCCTAACGGAAATCAATTAAGGCTAAGGGAGTCAGGGATGGGAACGTATGTATTGTATGTATTAAGATAATGGGAATCCTATTAGGCAGGTCAATAAAGTGACGGAACGACAGGTCAACGGACGGATAGACGAACAGACGGACAGGCGAACGGGTGGATAGATGGAGGGACGGACTGATTAACGGATAGATCGACATACGAACGGAAAGACGGACAGAAGAACAGACGGACAGATAAGCAGACGACAGGCAGACAGGTAGACGGACGGACCAGACAAAAGGATATGTGGGCATAGGGACACCACAAAGCCTATTAGGGGATAGACGGAAGATGGATAAACGGACGTCTTGGAGAACAAGTGGGTAGATGGTATATGGTAGATGGACACTTATGCAGATTAATAGATGGGCTGGCAATAGATCGGAAAAAGATTTCCCAAGCTCACTTAGCTACTCAGGCTCTAGGCCTAAACATGATAATATCAATTGCAAGAGCAGTTCCACTTTGAATATGTTGCAGATGTTGTTTATATATCGCCGCTGAATTGCATGCATTGTGAGCTTTGTCACCTCATGCTCAACCATGATAAGCACGTCCTATGCGAACAACCCATTTGCATGAGTGAGCAGCAGGTGGTGCAGCTTGCAAAGAAGGCAAAGGCTCGTGGCTTGTTCCTGATGGAGGGCATGTGGTCGCGTTGTTTGCCCGCCTATCAGAGTCTGCGCAGCGAGATCATAAAGTCAAACCTGGGCACCGTCTATGACGTGAAGTGCAGATTGGGCTGGCAACTGCCCATCGCCCATACCAGCGCCTTGGCCTATGCAGGTGTGACAAAGAACTGGGCAGCCGACTGCATACAGCTGCCATTATGGATCTATCAGGAGGTGCCGTTGTTTATGGAGGTCACGGGCAAGCTCAATGAGGCGAATGTTGATGTGGCAGCCCATATAAAGCTATCTTTTAAGAACAATCGGCGTGCACAGCTGGAAATAAGCGCCGAGCAGGATCTCGCGAACATGGCCATCATAGAAGGCACCAAAGGTGCCGTCGCAGTAAGTTCTTGGGATTGGGATGACTCGAGAATCGTTTTTCTTATTTCTAATCTATGCAGATAAACAACTTCTGGTGTCCCACAATATTGAACTTCAATGATAAGCAGGTCAAGTTCGACTTGCCAAGTACTGAGCGGCCAACCTACTTCGACAGTCGTGCTGCCATGTGCTATGAAATGGAGGAAGTCCGCAAATGTATACTGGATGGGCACATTGAGAGCAAGCTTTTCAATCACAGTGAGAGTCAATTGATGGTCAATCTGATTGATCAAGTTTCGGATATGCTGGCAGTCAGGGGCCAGCAAATGAGCGTCCAACGTGTGGCGGCAGTTCAGTAAAATAGGGTTGGGCTGCGTATACTTAATATACATTAAGAACTTTGTGCAATTTTCTTTCCATTAATAAATTATGTATGGAATTTTTTTTTAATTTTGAATATTTGAATTTCGTACAGAACTCAATCTGCAATCTTAGCCAAGACACACACCCAAGTGAGAAAGCTTAGCGTAGACAACAATCTAAACAAATTTGCAGCTTTTACAACACTTCAAGACTAGTTCAGTGCCGAAAAATATAAAGAACAAAAACAAAAACAAAAACAACAAGTAAGGAAACTCTAGTCGGAGGTTTTTTTTATTCGTTTATTTAGCCGAGCTTCGCGAATCTTCTGCTGCGTTGTTCATCGAAGTTTCTGGTGAAGCACGTTGAACTTTTGGTTCGACGTAGTTCGAGAAAGCCCGACGAGTTGAATGACTAATATCTCTGCCAGCTGATAGCGGTAAACAAAGCTTATCACCGGCATGTCTGATACGTACGCAAATGCATTTATATAAACAAATGGTCTAACAAGCAAATTGAAAGCTTCTTTTCTAAACATAAACCTATTAATGGGTATTAAGGGGGAAACTAGGTCGACGGACGGGAGGGCGCCAGCTGACGTCGGGACAGGCCTTCGGTCTCTATCTAACACATACATATATTGATACATATATTTCGCTTACACTATGAACAGACATACATACATACTATACAATACACCTTATTTATGTACATACATACATATTTACGTGCTGCCACACACGTCTGATCTTTGTTATTCTAGGATAAGCATTCATTTTATTTTCGTGTGTTGACATTTTATTTGTAACGGAAAATTTGTGGCAATGAGCCGGCCAGTGACTTGGAAATGCAACATGTGTTCGTTACCTGATGATGCAACATAAGACTTGCACATACGCATACACATACACATATATATGTACATACATGTGCAGTGGTGCACTCTCTCAGTCAATGACGTGGCCTCATATAAGAACAATTGCAGACATTCGCATATATTGGAAAACGTGCCTATTATGAAATTACAAAAAAAATGAATATAATTTAAATGGCCGAGGCGAAAAATGTGTTTGACGTTGTCATTGCTTTTTTTTATTATATATACTAGGTATTTTTTTTTTTTTTTTTGTTTACCGCGCATTTTGTAAACACAACAAAAATTAAATTGCGCAGCAATAATTGTGAAAAGCTGCTCACTCTCTCTCTCTCTCTCAAGAACTTTTTGCGCATACGTTTTACGAACGAAAGAGAGGCAAGCAGGAGAATAACAAACAACCCAATGGCAAATCGCATGGAAACTTCCAGACATCAAATAGAAGTTTGAAAAAATTTATTTTGATCTTAGTAGGCTATCTGTGCAGCGTGCTTGATTTGGAAGCAACTATAATAAAATAGATTCAGATTTGGCCAAAAATACAAACTATAAACAGTTCATTTGGAGCTAAAAATCAGAAGAATTTTTACCCAAATTGGAAAATCTGTTTATAAAAATTAAATTTTCACAGATTTTAACAATATAATTGTAAATACAAATCAGGTAAATGCAAATAGAAAAAAATTGTTTTGTTGAATTTCAAATACGAATCACCGAATTGTCTACAGGGCACACGTTTGTTAGCGAACTAGCGAGCGAGAGAGGGAGCAGCTCGGCAAGTCTCGTAGCGGTTCGAGAAAAAGCTCTGGTTGGGTATAAAAGCAGGCGGACGTATGCGACAAAAAGTTCAATTTCCATTCGCACTTTGTTGTGACAACGTCGAGGGCCAGTGGAAATAGCGCATATACCAAAAAACAACTTTCATCGAAAAAGAAAAATCTGAAGAAAGGCCATTCCTACAATTAAAAACAAGATCTCAACTACATATATAAGAAAAAAAATAAACATGTCTGAGGCACACTTTGATGAATACGAGCACTACAACTTTGACCATGGCAAACACATCTTTTCTGGCCACAGCGGTAAGCAGCGCTCCAAGAAGGAGGCCAGCGAGCATACAAACCACTTTGACCCGTCCGGCCATTCACGGAAGATTTTAACCAAACTCATGAACACCAACAACAACAAAAAGATGGTGAAAAACTGATGTATTCCAGGCGTACCAACAACAAAGAGACACTAACACATCGCACACATTTGAGAGTGTGTGAAAAAAGAAAGAACAAAAAAAAAAAAAAATTGAAATCAAATTGCAAAAGAAAAGGAAAAAAACTGAAAGAGCATAGGGAAGATATTAAAAAGCAACTCAAAAGCAACCCAAGAGGAAAAGGGAAGGAAGAGAGTTGAAGCTGCTTCGGCGGCGGCAGCTGGCACTGTCGGCTGGCGCAGGAAAGAAAAAAAAACGCTGGAATTACGTATTGAATATAGTTCTAGTTTCTACACTTTCCTAAACTTAATACATATACTTACGGACTTATAATTTAGTCTTAAGCTTAGTACGTTTCAAATTATGAAGTTTGCTTTAGGTATAACTTATAAAATAATAAAATTAAAACCTAATATAGCGATTTTATTGTGTATTCCATTGGAGGTGGAGCTCGCACACACACATGCAAACAGGCTGAAAAAAAGCTTTTTTAGTATGTGTGCTGCATTCGACTGCATCTCCCTCCCGCACCGTGCGAGTGTGTGTGTGTGTGTGTGTGTACATATTTATAGCCTTTTAGTTGAACTCATTTGCACTCAGCTCTGGGCCTCACGATCATCGGCAACACATGCATATGTATGTACATTGTTTGTATATATTTTCCTTTGTTTTTGTAATCACCTAACTTCAATGCAAAATGCGTGATTAGTATCGAAACGGAAATAATGCTTTGGCTACTTCCTGTGCGAGTATAAACATACATATATATATTTATTTTATATTATGTGTTATTTCCATTATATAAAATCCAATTCATATTGTCTCTGGCCTTATTCAAATCAGATTGTCTGTTAACTCTAATATGAATTCAACTGTTATCGCCATACTGTATTCTGTTAGTGGTGAATATTTTAAGAGAGTGCCATAGCCGTGAGCCTTCGATGTACAGCCCAGCCAGCTGGCACATGTGCTTAACAGTCGTTCAACAGCTCAACAGTTGCGCAGCTGTGCGGCATTTCGGTGTGTTCTATTTTCTAAGCAGGCTAGTTGTATTCCATAATATTAATTTGTATTTACTTTTCACTAAAAAGCATTCAAGCAACAGTTCATATTTGCAAAATTCATTGCAGTGTTAAATTACAAGACAAACGTGAGTATCCCAAGGTCGCACCACCACCTGCCCACCCACACTCCCAGCCATGTGTTAAAAATCAATAAGGGGAAGGGCATGGCTAAAGCTGCCTGCCAAACGGGAGCCCCCGTCCGGCGATTAGCTTAGTGATTCGCCGCTATTCGCGCTCTGAGCTCAGTGCGTGTGATAAGACCGGCCCAACCAGTGACTATTACACAATGTTTTCGTCTACTTGCAGTTTTTACAAGCTGCACACACATTTAGGAAGGCCCACAAATGGCAACGTTCCTTAACATTCACTCCGTCAAACTAAACAAATGGCAGGTGGCGCTCATACTGGGCACTCCCCTGGCCATCGGCCTGGGCATGTATGTGCTGAACCGTAGCTCCCGCGATGGCAAGGCGTCAGGCAAGCCCAGTGATAGCGTCGCCACAGTTCCGAAACAGAGCGAGGAGATTTCGCTGCTGCAGGAGGCCAACAACTACAAGACGGAAGGCAACAATTGCTACAGGAATGGCAAATACGATGAGGCGATCAGCTTCTACGACAAGGCCATTGAAAAGTGTCCCGACGAGAATCGCACGGATATGGCTATTTTTTATCAGAATCGCGCTGCATCCTACGAAATGCTAAAGAAATGGAATAAGGTGAAAGAGGATTGCACCCTTTCACTGCAATATAATCCACACTACACCAAGGCCTATTATCGGCGGGCGCGGGCGCATGAGGTCACCAAGGATATGATTGAGTGCCTGGACGATGCCACCGCCACCTGTATACTGGAGATGTTTCAGAAAAAGACCACTATCATGTTCGCCGATCGGGTGCTGAAGGAGACGGGCCGCCTGGACGCCGAACGGGGTCTCCGGGATCGTGTGCCTGTGGTGCCCTCGTCGAGCTTCATCAACACCTACATGCGTTCCTTTATAGCTGATCCGCTACAAACGCTGATTTTGCCAGCCGCATCGGAAGCCGATACGTCGTCGAGTGGCTTCGTACGCGCCCGACGCGCATTCGATGAACAAAGATATGATGAGATCATTGGGGCATGCACCGAGGAAATTGAGTCGTCAGAGGCGGAATCACAATACAAGGTGGAGGCGTTGCTCATGCGCGGCACATTCCATTTACTGTGCGGCTCCTTTGCCGACAGCAAGCTCGACTTCGACGCAATACTGGCAAATGGTAACTACTGAATCGATCCGGATTTCACCTTACTTGATGTGCTCCTCGCTAATCCAAATCTCATTTTGTTCTAGCTGATGCGGACATAACACTCCGTACCTATGCGTATATTAGACGTGCTGCTCTGTTCATTCAAACGGAGGAGCGGGATAAAGGACTGAATGACTTTGCGGAAGCCGAGAAACTGACGCCTGACAATCCAGATGTCTATCATCAGCGAGCCCAGATCCTGTTGCTGCTGGAGCAGATCGATGAAGCGCTATTGGAGTTCGAGAAGGCTGTCAAACTAGCACCCAATCATGCCATTGCCAATGTACAGAAATGCTATGCCGAGTACCGTTTGTCGCTGCTATCCGGCGATAAGAAGCGCCTGAAGCGCGTCATAGAGGACTTCGAGGAGGCTATCGAAAAGTTCCCGGACTGCGTCGAGTGCTACAGTTTGATGGCTCAGGTACTGGCCGATCAGCAGAAATTCGTTGAGGCGCAACAGTTCTACGACATGGCCATGAAGCGGGCGCCCTCAAATCCCGCTCTGCTCGTCCACCAAGCTATCATGGTGCTGCAATGGCGTGGCGACATCGAGGCTGCTGTCTCACTGTTGAATCGCGCCATCGAAGTGGATCCCAAATGCGAGCTGGCCTATGAGACGCTCGGCACCGTTGAGGTCCAACGCGCCCACCTGCAGCGTGCTGTTGAGCTGTTTGAGAAGGCGCTGATCTATGCCAAGAGCCAGGCGGAGCTGGTCCATGTGTACTCGCTGCGTAATGCGGCGCTAGCTCAAATCAATGTCACCCGCAAGCTGGAAATCAACATGAACTCCATGTCGGAGATGGCCCAAAGTATGTACCAATCGCAAGAAGCCATGTAGATAGTGGAGGGATGAATGGACAGCGGACGTTGCCCCCACATGGCGGGCTGAAGGCAGCCTAATTAGCGAGCATTTATTTGCGTTGCAACTGATGTTGTGTGCTACCTAAGTATAACTACAATGACCTCCCTCCCCCCACAGTCCCACAGCCCCACACCCACACACTTAAACACCAATCAATGAAATGAAATGATCAGCCCTGTTATATACACAAGACACATAAAGATATGGAAAATCTTATTTTATAGTTATTGTGCTCTAGTTTTAGCAATGAAAGTCGTCTATAATGAACCATATAACACAAGTTAAGTATACTTCCGTGTATTATACTATTGATAGTTAAGTGTTAGCCTAGCCTTAAAACAATTATAAACATTTGTAACTAAAAACGTGTGAGCTCAGGTAGGATTTGCCGGCGGCGATTCCAGTTGGTTGTAGGACTGGACTTCGCCGGATATGTAACCGGCACAGATTAGCCATAGGGTTGCCCGGATGCTGCCGATGATGGCGTAGTCCTCCTCTAGTTTCTGGAGCACGGGCAACACCAGGCCGGGCAGCGCACCCAATCCGTTCGTGATGCCCATCAAAGTGCCGGCAAAGTTGGGGCTCATGTCCAGCGGCAGCACCTTGATGCCCGCATAATAGGCGCCAAAGGCCAGAACGCTCCAGGGTCGTGCCGAGCTCTCCTTGTCATGGATGCAATACATGGTCACGCTGAAGAAGACCAGCCAGGACATTAGACTGCGCATCTGCGAGCGATTTAAGATGCCCTTGGCAATCAGATAGTCGCTGAACGAGCCGGAGGTCAGGGATGCCAGCCAGCTGTACAGATGAGGCGCCGTCAGGCGCATGTTGGTCTCCAGCTCGTTCCAATAGGATTTGCCCTTGGCCTCCAAGTCTTGCAGCATATGCTCCAGTTCCTTGGCGAACTCCTGCTGATTCCAATCGTGCTGCATGTTGGACGCTATCAGCGCCCAAATGGGCGCATTCATGAGCATGTTGCTCCAGGGCACAGCCTCATTGCCGGCATCCCCCACCTCCGTGTCCAGCGTTTCGCACACTTGACTCTTAATATACTCTCGCTCGCTGCTCTGTATGTACGGCGAGTCGTCCGGCTTGCTGTAGCAGACGACAACCTGCACAGGAATATATATATTCTTTAGGTCATCTCTAGCCAATCAGTGGGGGTTCACTTACAAAGCCAGCGAACCAGAGTATCGCACCACAGCCAACCACATAGAAGGCCACGGCCCAGTCCTGCTCGTCGATGGCGACCCCACTGACCAGATGCATAAATATGATGCCTATTTCGCCGGCGCTCAGCACGGAGCTGCAGAGCAAGCCGCGCTCCTTCTCCGGCACCCATTGGGCCAGCATGGCGCTCACGGCCGGAAACGTGGGTCCCTCGAACATGCCAATCAGCATGCGGAGCATCATTACAGCTTTGGGTCCGCCCTTGCGCACAACTGTGGGCGTCAGCAGCGTTAAGATGCCAGACGATAATATCGAAGCGCCCAATATCCATTTGCCGCCGTAACACTCCGCCAGCCGGCCGCCCGGAATGTGGGTGATAATGTAGCCCAGATAGAAGGATATTGTGATGAACACCTGCACCTCCTTGGTCCATATGTCGGCACTGTTGGTCATGGTAATAGAATCACATGAATCACATCCTTGCTGCGGCTCACTCGACATGCCACTCTTTTGTCTTGGATGCGAGGTCGAAGGCGCTATCCATGCCGTACGAAATTCTCTTCTTGGCTGCCTGGCTTTTTGAGCATTTCTCGCCGCACATTGACTCTTCGCCTTTTGGAGATAATCCGCCGCATAGGCATTTATCGCTGAAAATAATTTTTTTTTTGTATCCGCCATGTAGGAGTTTTTCTTCCGCCCCTGTTTCCACGTACGCGGCGCATTTTCCAGGTGGACAGCAGCCAGCTCATTGCAGTCCCGGGCAATGCGATTCAGTGAGAAGTCCAGGCAGAGGCGCATGGTATAGGCGTTCACAATGGCCAGCAGGGCGAATGCACAGAGTACCACGCGCTGTCGCACCTTCAGATCTATTACGATTAAACTTTATATAGCTCATATTTCCCGTTACTCGCTACTCACAATCAAATAACTCGCGCAATTTTGGCTGCACTTGCGACATTTTCTGAAACAAAATTAAACAAATATTAAAACAAAATTTTATTAAGAAAATATTAAATTAAGATTCGAAATGTATGTGATATAAATCACAACTCAACTATGATTACGGCACAATTGTATGACGTAAGTGGACATATTGAGAGATTGCTAAAAGAGAATTGGAAAAAAATCTATAATTTTGACTATAATATTATGTGTATATTTTATATATATATTTTAAAAATCTATAATTTATAATTATTATTAATTATAATTTTAACTATAATATTACATATATGTATATTTTATATATATATTTTAAAAATCTATAATTTATAATTATTATTAATTATAATTTTAACTATAATGTTATATGTATATTTTATATATATTTTATATATATATTTTAAAAATCTATAACTTTAAATATAATATTTTATATGTATACGTAAAAAAATCAATAATTTTATCTATAATATTATATGCATATTTTATATATATTAAACAAATTTATAATTTTAACTATAATATTTAATGTATATATTAAAATATTATAGTTAAAATTGAAGTTTTTTTTTTAAATATATATAAAATATACATAACATATTATAGGTAAAATTATTGATTTTTGATATAGATATTTTTAAGCATATATATAAAAAATGAATAAAATATTATTGTTAAAATTACAGATATTAAAAAAAAGAAGATATTTTTGTTACCACCTAAAATAGGAATTCAGTTAAATATATAAAGCACGGAGGGAATTTTTAAATATGTGTAAGAGTGTACAGAATAAGGCATGACATATAATATATATATATATATATATATATATATATATTCTTCTTATTAAAGAATAAATAAATTTTTTATGTTTACCTTTAATTTTCTACACATATATATTTTTTAACGCAATGTTCATTGTCTTTTTAATATAAAAAAAAACATTATTTAAAAATTTTTTTAAAATTTATGTGAAATGAAATGTCGAGTGCTCAAAATGTAAGCTCCGCTTAGGCTGTCAAGAATATCACAATGGGATATACCCTAGTCAAGCACTCCAGCCTAAGTCTTACTTGTAGTGAAATTCTATTTTAAAAGTAATAAATGAATTTTAAAATATGATAATTATTAAATGACAACAAAGCCCGCAGGTTTTTGAATAAGTTGCACTTTATTTGAACTAGCATTATAAAAACAATTATGTCTTAACGTAAAAGTTAAGAGCACATGTATTACACATTGATCAACAATTTTAAAAATTCGTACATGAATGTTTTTTTTTTGTTTTTTTTTTTACATTTTGCAATGCAAATTAGGTACATGCTATCTCAATTTTGTTAACATTTTCTTCTTTTTTTTTTGCTAAACTAAACTGGATTTTTTTTGCTGTTTCGTTTAAATACTAAATAATAATTAAGAGAGTAAATTGCTGCAGGTGCTGGTGGGATTTGGAGGGGGCAGGATGGGTGACGAGGAGATAGCCAAGCTATCGTACGTATAACAGGCATAAGTTACATACATATATATGGTGGATGGGGGTGTTTTGGGGAGTTGGGGAATCGCAGCTAAAAGCTTATAATTTCCTATATATAGATATATACTTAGTTAGACAGCGCACTGGGGGCCGACATTTTGGCATACTATAAAACTAGCAATTGCAATAGAGGATCGCAAGATGTACGTTGTACATTAACAATGTCTTCTTGAGGTTCCATAACAACAAAATTCTCGAAATGCTCGAAGTTCACCAGGTGCACAAATACATAGAGACAAGCACACACATGCATGGGGAACTGGAGCACATAGGCTATGGCACTTTGGATCTGATTGCTCTAGGACTCCATGGCCTTCGATTTGGGCTGCGGAGGTTTGCGCTCTTCGGCCTCGAAGTCGACGCTGCGTGGTTCAATGATTGAGTCGTTGAACGGCTGCACTTCACCGGACGCCCAAATGCAATAGATGATGGCCGTGATGAAGAGCACGCCGAAGGCCACCCAGAAGACGGTGCGCCATTCGAGCAGCGAGGCGTTCGGAGTCATCACGCCCACCAGATAGGGCGTTACCACGCCTGTTATGGCACCAATGCCGTTCGTGATGGCCATCAGAGTGCCAGCATAGTTGGGACTCATGTCCAGCGGGCTGAGCTTCATGCCCGCATAGTAGGCGCCCATCAGGCCCATGCAAATGGTGAAGAGCACGACGACAAGGACACGATCGCAGCCAGCATAGGAGGCGCCCACCATGAAGATGGCCGGCCCAAAGGCGGCCAGTCCAGTCATCACCTTACGCGTGTTGGTCGTATTCATGATGCCGCGACGAATCATCCAGTCGGCCACAAAGCCGCTGCCCACCGACACGATCCACATCATCACGTAGGGCAGAGAGGAATATAGGCCGTTGGCCTTGATCGAGAACTGCAGGACATCGGCCATATACTTGGGCAGATCCGTCACCATGATATAGAAGCCCCAATCGTGGCCGATCTGAGCGCAGACCAAAGCAAACATCGGCAGATTGGTGAGGATGGCCTTCCAGGGCGTTGGTGGGAGGTTCTCGTTGCGACCAATTGTTCCGATCTCTTTGTTCAGATATTCGCGCTCCGAGGGCTTGATGAAGGGATGGCTGCTGGGATCGCTGAAGCACAGGAAGGTCTGCCAAGAAAGTACAGTTGTGTTAAAAGTAACTCAAAAATTACAGTTTAAATACTAGATTGTCGTAATTAAATACTAAATTGTTGTGAATACTGCAAAATACTAAATTTAGCATTAAAACTTTAAAACACAGCAAAGCAAAGCTCAAAATACTTTAATAAATTAAAATTTTAATTAAATTTATGCCAGACAAATTTGAGCTGTCTGGAAACTGAATTAAACTAGTTTATACTAGATCAAAGCAATCAAAAACTACGATATTTACATATGAATGTATGATATATGGCTATGGTGTCATATACAATATTATAATCAGCTTGTCAAACAATAGAATGACCTGACAAAATAGTAGATGGAAGCAGTTAGTTAAACCAAGTAGCAAAATACCAGATTGAGCCAGTAAAACACTAAATAAAACTAGTTAGACTCGGAATTGAATATACAAAATATTCTTATTTTATCCCTGAACACAGGTAAGAATAAAATTTTGAAATTTTAACTGTTGTCCTTGAGTTAGTTATAAAAATACCAATAGAAATTTACAAATATTTTAGATTAGATTAAACTAGCTAGATAGAATTCAAATTTCAACTACTTCAACACGAATAAAGCTTAAAGCTCTTCGGTGCTTTAAAGTCTATTAAAGCTCTATAAAATGATGTGAAAATACTTACGAAGATGACGAACCAAATAACGCCAAGGCCGCCAAAGAAGTAGAAGACAAATGGCCATTCGTACGAGTCGAGAAAGACGCCCGATAGCAGGTTCCCCATGATGGTGCCCACCTGACCACCGCCAAGGACCAGGGCGCCCAGTTTGCCACGTTCGTTGGCCGGCACCCAGGCAGCGAGCAGAACACTCAAGGCTGGGAATGTGGTGCCCTCGCCAAGACCCATCAAAACACGCGTCACAATCAGCCAATCAGAGCCGCCATGTTCAATGGCCAGGGGGGTGAGCATGGTGAAGACAGCCGTCGAGAGAATGCCCAGACCGAGAGTCCATTTGCCGCCAAATTTCTCGGCGAGCAGACCGCCAGGCACATGGGTGACAATGTAACCAATGTAGAAGGAGGACAGAATCAAGCCCTGCAGCTCCTCGGACCATTCGTACTTGCCGCCACTGGAGGCGATGCCATCATCCAAGTCATCGGGGTCACAGATCGCTTGGTCATCATCCCCCGTATCCGAATTGTTCTTCTTAATCACGAGCACCGTTATCGCCTGGGAGAGGCAGACGCGCATCGTGTATGCATTCAGGATGGCCAGAAAGCCCATTATGGCCAATATCACACGTTGTGGCAACACAAAGTCTGCAAAGAATCATTCAATTATCAATTAGCATTATAATTAAGCACTCAAGTTTCGCCGTCAATGACGTCAATGTAAATCCCTGAATGGCCATCGAAGCGCACTCAAAAACTTAGCATGCGAATAAAACACCAATTTGCTGGGCTGATTTTGAGAGTTATTCAATTCAGCTGTTAAATGACAAATTTCATTTGATTGCTGCCTAGCCAACCTATGTATATTCATTTCAATTAGTCATAAGCGAAGCTGTAATATATACCAGGCACGTAAGCTAAGCCCGCTACACATATCCGATAAAAGCGAAATTAGAATAAAGAAATCAAATGCTCCAGTTGGGAGTGATCGACTGGAAGATGCCCTGTACACTAACTAAATGGGAAACTTTGGGGCGGTATCTATAATATCAGTTTAACTGAAGCTATTTAGCTCTGTAAACATTCCAGATATACTTAGATAACTCGATGATGTAACATAAAGTTGCTTTAGGGGAACCACCTATAATGCCAAGCTTGTGAGATTGACTATTGCATATATACAGACAAACGGCTTGAGAAAGTGAAGAACGTAAGGAGAGGCGGACGGATGGATACACAGAAGGATGGATGGACAGAATATTGGATGAGCAGACAGAATGTGAATCAGACTGGTCAGACTGATGAATAGATGGGACTGTCAGGATGCGAGAAGGATGCACAACATAAAGAGAGACAGACAGAAGAGCAGACATGAGACAAAAGAATGAACGGTTAGCTAGAAGAACGGACGGATGGATAGAAAAACGGAGGGATAGCTAGAAGAACGGAGTAATACATAGAAGAACAAACGGACAGTAAAAATGACAGAATGAAGCACAGTCAGCAGGACGGACATACAGACGGAAAGAGAGACGGACAAGCCTACAAGGACTGACAGGCAGTATGCTCTACAGGCTTAGCTAAATGCAGATAATCTTGATCACGAGCATGCGAGTATGTCTTCCGCCGCACTTCCTGTTGCCCTTTCTGGCAAGTCAGCCTAGCCAAAAAAAACTCAACAACAATCTTCACTGCATAATACAAACAATAAACATTATGAAAAAACTATGAAATTATTTGGCTCTTGCATAATCTCATATAAATATGAATTTATGAATTTATTGTATAATGTGGTTTTCCTTTGAATTATGGCGTCTGCTTTATGGCGCCATATCATCATAATTTGTTAAATGAAATTATGTCTTGATAAGTTAAGAAATTCCTGTTATAATTCGCGATAAGTTAACGTGGCTAAATCCGAGGAAGGAGTCATAAAAGCACCGTTGCTTGGCAATTAACAATTTGTACTCAAGTTGATTTTATTGTTAGACTTTTTCGACTTTTAATTTGAACTTCTGAAAAAACCAACCATACGAACGCAATAAATACCAACAAATTGTTATGGCTTCTATAGATATTTCAATTAGGGAAAATTTCTTTTCTCAATTTGGTTGTTTTTTTTTTTTGTTTATATTTCTTTCCAATATACGAAATGCCAAGGTTAAATCAATGTAAACAAAACTTATTTTCTCTCTTTTTTCTGGCACTATTTTGTCAATAAGAATGAGTTTAACAATTTATTAACACATTACGCAGTACATTATATTATAATAGAGGAGTACAGTTATGACCGTTTGGGAAATGTAAAGAGAGTATATGGATTTTATGCTAAGTTCGGCTGGGTGTCTATTGATCGGTATTTATCTATATACTATCTATATACTTATATGTAGTATTAAGACTGTTAGCTACGCTCTGTCAAATCTTGGCAAATCGGAAATTTTTTATATATAATACATAATCGAAATAGAATTTATAATCTACTACAGTTATAAAGCTAGAATAATCAAAGTTTTTGAAGTAGCTTGTCGGCCTTATCAAGAGCTAATCTTCTGCCCAGAGCTCACCATAAACTGAACTCTTATTGACGTCCTCACGGGTATTATGCAGTCAGTTAAGCTCTCTTCACTTTAGATCGGTAACCAATTCATGACAATATTATTAGTGAAAAAAAATAATAGAATATTGTTGATTGTCACACAGCCATAATTATCCACGCTCCAGTCAGCAGCACCCGTAACGCCGGATTCCCCTCTACGAAGTTGTCGTTTCTCCAATTCCCAGCTGCCTGTTGTTAATTCATTTGTATCGAAAAATTGGATTTTTGATTTATTGGGCAAAACAAACAGTAAATCTAATCGACGTCACTGAGTTGCAATTCTGTTTGATCAAAAAATTAGCACTCATAAATTTCTATATATTTACGTAGTTCCAGTACGAGCGACAGCTAATTTAATGATGTCCCAATATTTACCATATTGTTTAACGAATACTTCAACCGCAAGCCGATAGCCGAGATGAAATTTATAAGCAACACGATTCTCAAATAAAATACAATCCAATTACGAGGCACTACAAATCGGAAAAGGCATTGATAAGGCGGCACCCGTATGGCTCTATATAGATATCGGTATTGATATAGATAGATATATATAGATTCGTTTGCTATTCTATGTAAATGGGGCGCTAATCATATCATCGAGTGGGCCATAATTTACTCGACTTTAATCCTCAATCACGATTAGTGGCCTTCTATCAGCTTAGTTCTGGACTATGTTTGTCCAGATAGCTATCTAACTGATAGCTCTGCAGATATGGTTACACTCAGCTGACAGTTAGCTTTGCATTAGGCGATAAGCACGAGTAATTACCTTTATAATAGATTAAAGAGAATTACGTATAATACATTTCCGTGCTAAAAATTCATTAGTCGCGGAATATAAAATATAATAAAATATAATGCTAGATTGATTAGTATTGGAGGTGAACTTAATAAGTAGTGAAAATTTGTAATTTAATTTTGAATATTTTTAGGGAGTTATGTCCCTCCAAAAATATTTTAAAAATTAATATATACATATATATATATTTAAAAAAAATGTATATATAAAATAAATAATTTTAGCTTTACTTTTCGTACACACCTCGTGTAAGTATTTTACCATTAAATTAGTTAACTGACTAGAATATATTATAAATGTTAGTTAGTTTTTTTTTTTTACAATTGCATTTGAAGTGGATAAACTAAACTTAATTATGAGCTTTACATTCTAGCAAAGATCTGAGATAAGCCGTAATTAGTATAATACTTAATTTGATCAGTTTTTATGCATATGTATTTATTTACAAATATATTTATATTGCGATTGGCGATAGCACGACATCATTTTTAAAAAAATTCCTTCAGACATGACTCGTTCTTGCGAAAATTAAGCACGAGGCTGAAGTACGAGCAATATATTGTGTATATATAAGTATATATAAGATATGCGTGCCCTGATCCACTTCGACAACGGATAAGGCATGGAAAAGTTCTACGTTAGCGCTAAGAGTTCAGTGAGTCCAATGGGCAACTATTCCAGCCAGAATCCCAGAATCGAGACTCTGTCAGGCCCCAAAGATATTGATATGTAATATAGGCAATGTGACACACGATGGATGGTCAATCCTAGGTGTGAAGAGACCCATTCAAATAAGAAAAGAAAATACTTAAGTGCTTAACTCACGTTTACAGCAAAATCAAATAATACAAAAAAAGTACATATAGCAACAAAAAAAAAAAAAAAAAAAAAAAAAAAAAAAAAAAAAACTTTAAAAATATTTTTCTTCCGCTATTTCGAACGTAAACAAAAACAAAAAACATTTACATACGACAAATAAAAGCGTACGAATAAAAAAAAATCATGAATACAAATTCCAGTTGGAGACGTTACAACATTTCTTTTTTTGAAGACCTATACTATATATATCATCATCATAATATATTTATATATATTTATATATATATATTTCTTACAAAAGAAATGCTTGCCCAAGACTGAACTAAGCATTATGAAACGAAAGAAGGGAATGGATTGGAAGAGCAGCGTGTGAAACAGAGAAAGAAAATTCTTTTATTACATTGACCTTGCCCAAAAAAAAAAAGATAGAAAAAAACAATGGAAAGGAAATGAGCATTGGCTTTATAAGGAGGTCACCCGCTAACGCTACTTGCCCAATTGAAGAAGAAGAAGAAGCAGCCGCAGCCGCAGCCGCAGCCGCAGAATTTGTATTATTTTTATTGGAATTTTTGAGTAGAGTTTAACAGGTTTGTGATAATTGCTAAGGCACAATAAAATTTTTAATTTGATGCGCTTAATTGATCTGCTAGATCTGGATTCTAGTTTAGAAGAATTTTGTTCTCGTAAACATTGTCGCTATTAAATAGTATATATACTTAATATATATAATATATATGCATCATATATTGTCGACTATAGTTGCCCGCATTCGTTACACATTTTGCGACATGGCATAAGAAATACTTTTGGAATTATAAACTAAGAAAAAACAAAAACCTATTTATATATTTTGATATATTCTGTGTGATGGACATTTGAAACGAAATGCCGCTCGCGAGGGGCATTATTCTGTGTATTATTATAATTTTGCAAATACACTTTTTTTATATAAATATACTTATAAGACAAGTTGTGGGGCGTAAAAAATTCAAGATTCACGAAATTCTCGAAATTCACCAATATGAAATGAACACGTTTAGCTACTTTATCTGACATCGTTCAAATAAATTCGGCTATAAATTGCTGAGCGCTTTAAGGTAAATGCTTGCCTCGGCTACAGATTACATACAGCATATATATCGGTATATATAAATATTTATTTTAATATTCACAAACGGCATGTGTAAACCGATAAGCTTCACTGTGCTGTGCACCCTACAGCCATGCGTAGGCAGCTCTGAAATACCAAGAATTCTCTGAGCTGAGCTGAGCTGAGCTGAGCTGAGTGGAGCTGAGTGGAGCCGAGCTGAGCTTTACTTTATTTATTTCTATTTTTTGAGTCGCTTCTGTCGTCATCGTCTCGCCTTTCTTTATTCACATGCAAATTCGATGCCAGACGTCGTCATTTGTACATAGAAATAGGCAAATTAGAGTTCGATCGACCGCAAGATTATTGATGATTATGTTGACGCGTGCCTGGCATACAATATGGCTAAACAAAGATCAAACAGAATCGCATCCGTAACCAAAACATGTACGATAAAATAAAAATAAAAAATATCATACAAAAAAAAAAAAAAAACTGAATCGGAAGTGCAAATGCAGAGAAATAAAAAATGTTTTGTCATTGTTTATTTTATGCGATATATATATATATATATATATATATATATATACATATAATATATATATACATATGTATATACATGCTATAAGGCATGTACACTTAAGACTTAAGTTTGCATTCAATTTGGGTTTGTTGTTGTTGTCGGTCAATGTCGGTTGAGCAATAATTAAAGCAACATTGTGAGAATCTTGAGCCAGAGTTCAACGAATTCGAAATCGGATTTGAATTTGAATTTGAATTCGAATTCCCAATTCAAAGCACAGCACGCTAAGCACACGCACACGCACACTCACATGCACACACAGTTCCAATTGGATTCTCATTGCACTTACACTTTGATAAATTTATGCCCCATTGCGGTTGTTGTGTCATCTCGGCCCTATTTTCTTGTAATGTTAACAAGTTGGCCAATTCCTTCGCCACGGTTACGAATTACGCTGCTCGCTGCGGCGACAACAATATTCAACTCTTCACACTTTGCCGCACAGATCCTTGACGGACACGAGTTATTCAATTATTCCGCTTTGAGACACTTTTCACTTTTGGCGCACGCGCAACAGGACAGATAGCGAAAGCAAAAACCAGACAGAGGAAGCCCGCGACAGTGGGACAGAGAGATAGAGACAGAGAGAGAGTGAGAGAGAGAGACAGTTATGAAGAACCGCACGCAACGACAACTCGAATCGTACTGCGCGCACGAGACTGGAATGTGCAATGAAAGTGCACTGGAAACACGCACTTCTTGCGGGCTTTTCAGTCGTCTCGTCTTCTGCTGCTTGTGCTGCTGCTTCTGCTTCTTCTTCTTCTTCTTCTAATTCGTCTTCTTATTATGTTGTTAGTGCTTTTACGCTGTCGCTTATTTGTTTTAGCGGTTTCTCACACCACACGATCTGGCGCGCTTTTGTTCTGCCTACCGCGCACGTCGGCTGTTAAATTTCAAATGAGAAATTATTTCCACTGACTTTAGTTTATATACGAGCAGATAAGCGCTGCTGCTGCTGCTGCTGCTGCTGCTGCGCAGCTCAGCGGCAGCAGCTCTGCCTCAACTGTTGAGAGTTATTACTGCTGGCGTCACTGCCGGCGTCGATCAATCTGTCGATCAAGGAATCGCAAACTCTATATATATATATATATATATATATATATATATATATATATATATATATATATATATATATATATATATATATATATATATATATATATATATATATATATATATATATATATATATATATATACATATATATATATATATATATATATATATATATATATATACATATGTATTCGTATATTAGCACACACATATATACTCTACACTATATAGTTTTAAGAGACCCCACTCATAAAAATTGCTATCTGACCCAACAGTCCGTCCTCGTGGTCAACGACGTCGCCGCCGACATCTTTCACATGCCTCAAGCGTTCCCGCCCAAGGAACTTTGTTTTTTTATATACCTCACATATTGTGCGAATTCGTTTTCGTTTCGTTTGACTTTCGATTCGGAGCTGCATTGCATATTTTAACGGTTTTTCGCTGTGAATCATTGACTTATCGAACACGCGCTACAGATACTATAGAACAAACAACTATACTAACCTCCTCATGGAACTACTCTGTAGCTATACGAGTTTAAATCTGGCAAATGGTCATTAAACTTCAAATTAAAACAATTGTCTATACTAAATATACCCTGTACTAATGTTGCAAGCAACAGGGGTATGTGCTAAGCACAAGTATTGGCTAAAAATGAGGTATATGCTTATGGTATATATTATGGAAATACAGTTAGACAATAGATAGATGTCATATATACAAAAATTGATATTCATATATTGCCTAAGCATATATAAAAAATATGAAAAATATATTACATATATCCTATGTATGTTATCAGTTGTTCCATAACTTGAGTTTTTCAACATAACTCGAGAACTATAAGAGCTAGATCTATCTACATTTGGGATGTAATATACTCAACTCGTATAGCCACATATAAAAAAGTTTTCAAGTAAGCAACTCAAAAGTAAAGTAATCTTTAGCTAGTCAGGTATTTACAACTTGATCGTGGCTATAAGGTTCAGATAATTTATGACAAGCTATCAAAGAAAAGCCGCGAAAACAGAGTATTCAACACGTGAAACAACTTTAGCCAGCCAAATCTTTTACTTTAACAAAAAAAAAAAAAAACAACTGCAAAAAAAAACGCAACTAGTTGAAAACCGTTAGCAATTTTTTGTTATTTTGCTTTGTGAAATGCAATTAAATAATATTTGTAGAGAGGGGGGAGGCGGAGGTGTCTGTAGCTGGTTCTAGCAGGGTGCTAAAGTGAATGGTTTTACTATTAGTTGACCGAGCACGCCATATACTTACTATAGTATATCAAGTATACAAGTAGTTAATATGCAACTACATCTATAATTCTAACCAAAATTGGTTTCCAGCAGTATTTTTTTGTAAATTGTGCGGTTTATTGCGGTTGAGTTATGATAGAAATATTATATATACATATATATCTATATATCTAGTATGCATATATATTCATATACACATATATAAATTGTTGTAAAAGTTGACTACATAGTTCTTTGATGAGCGTAACCCGAGCTGTGGCCTAAAACTAAATGAGCGATCTAAATGAATGATCATTGCCAGTGTTTAATTGTTATAGGCGCAACGTGATCCGTATGCCAAAGACAATCGACGAGTGTTATCTAACTACGTACGATTTCGAAAAGTTCTAGTCTATGTATTAACCACAACCATAGACTTTTATACAGATTAATATAAATCACAATCGGATTTCGATTATCGATTAATTATCAAGCGAAAGGCCCAGTGGTTGGCGACAGTTAGTACTATATTATATATGCACCACATATATATAGACATGTGCTTATACGTATGTGTATTATGGGCATTGCAAGTTTATCAGCCAAGTTTTTTATTTTATTATCAATGGCACACTTTGTTCAGAGCAAATGAACAGCGATTGAACTCAACAACTCTGATTATCAAGAGCAAACACTCAACTGACTGCACAGTATATTATATACGCTCATACTCTACATTTTATAATATATGTGACATTACTAAGAAATATATTTAAAAATGTCCAAAACAAAAAGGGAAAGGAAATGACAAATTAATTGATAATAACGGCCACTAATAAAACATATTTATTAATTGCTAATGCTATCAGCATATGTATTTATTGTTCGCTCCTCTGCCCTCCCCAGCTAACCCTGAGGAACTCTACATGAATAAGTTGTTCAATGAATGTCGACAGCTTAAATTAAAGAGCGCCTCCTACATATATGTAGCCAGTCAGACAGATCAAATGGCCGCACGCATGTGACACAATCCAATCCCAACCGATCTGACAGACAGCTCGGTAGCTGCATGTGATGATCTTCCTTGCTGTTGTTGTTGGACCTTCAATTGGCCTGCTGACTTGCAGCATACCAGATCACATAGAGCCATTCTGCAATTGAAATTGAATTGTTTGTACATCATTTTAATCAACAAAAATTATGCCAAATAATAATGAAAAGTAAATGTCATTTAAGCCTGGTGCATTTGAAATACTCTTTCAAAGGATAGATATTCAAATATTCAATTTGGCTATATTTAAATTTAATATTATTTTTAGCATTACATTTAAAATAATACATATTTTTTTAATTTTATGTTTAAATATAGTTTTTCTGTATAATTAATTTTTATCTTTAAAATAAAAAAAATTAAGTACAAAAATTCAAAATCCAATATTTTCAATATATATATCAACATATATTATTTTTATTTTATATATAAACATTTATTAAATTTAAAATAATATATAATTAAGCAAATTTTAAGTTTAAATATAGTTTTTCTGTATGATCATTTTTATTTTAATAATTCAAGTACAAACAAAAGTATTAAAAATTAAATATTAATTATTTTCAATATATATTAAAAACTAATAATATTTTTATTTTCTTTTATTATTATTTTGTTTTGTTTAACTTATTTATATTTCCCCAATAAATACAAATAAATAGTAATTTTAATTTTTTATATTAAATATAAATAAGTCATAGTTATATGCATTCTTAATTTGTTTATATATAATTATGTATTATTATTTTTTTTTAATTTTTTTATTTTTATACATAAATTAAAAGTAATAAAAATGTCTGTATTATTAATTGATTTCATTTAAAATTTATTTTTACAACGAGATTATTATTATTAATATAATTAACAACTTATTAATTTCTTAACATTATCTGACAGCAAACCTCAGTGATGCGCAAAGATAGGGTATTTCAGAGAATGAATGCAAATACCGGGTATATTTCCATGTAAAGTCCCAAATCCGGCTAAAACCGCTAGCCTCGTGTCCCTGACCGAAAACATTTCCGGTTACAACTGGTATGCTATATATATATATATATATATATATATATATATATATATATATATATTCAGAAATCGACACAAACTGCTCGTACTCTCAATATCTAACTTCCATTCGAGTATTTTGCGTTATTTATTCGTCCAAATTAATTGAGGCGTACGAAATGAAATGTCTTTATGGATGGGCGTCTATTTATGGCGCTGTTGCTCGTCTCGGCAAGAGTTTCGTCAATCAGTAGAGTGCGGACGGTGACCTTTTGAATTAATGGAACTGTAACTGGAACTGGGCTCCAATAGGCGCCACATTGAGAGCTTGGGTCAATTAAGATAGCGACCAAAGGCGTAGGCAAAGCAACATTTGCTATGCGCCCCCTGCCCAAAGAAGCAAAACGTCTCTGTGTGGGCTGAGCTCCAGAACGTGCACTCGATTAGCTCTCCAAGTCAAAAGTGCTGGCCCAATGCAATCCCAATGTCAGTGGCAGCGTTTCCCATGTTCAAGTGTCAACTGCGAAACGCACTTTCATTAATATTGGGACAGGGCAAGGAAGTCCCCCGGTACAGCAGCTGGAATACATTTTGCCACCATATGTCACTGGCCCAATAAATCATGATAATGATCATGATCGTAATCATCATAATTAAGCAACAACTTCAAATATGCATTGCTGCCCCTGACCTTGAGCCTCCAAAGAAGTTTCAGCTCGTTTTGGATATATATACGAACATATGCATATATGTATGTATGTAAATATGTTTATGTAGATATATGCTTATTATAGTTGTATTTAAGTAACATGGAACTGAGCGGCGGGGGAAAAACAAGAAAACAAGTTTCATTTCCCATTCAATTGCAATTCAATTCAAGTTATATTTCCCAAGAGGCTATTGAAGTATTGTATAAATGGATAAATAGTATTTTACAAAACTATGATTAACATACATATGTTAGCTAACTAAATGTTTATAAATAATAAATTAATATTATTTTTCATATGATTAAAATGAGCTCCGACTTTTAGCTAGTTAGTTATATTTATATTAGATATATAGAAGGATAGAAAGATGGATAGATTGATAGATTGATAAATGTATAGATTGATAAAATGATAAATTGACAAATTATATATAGATATATTAAGAGATTGATAAATTGATTGATTGTTTGTTTGACTGATATTGTGATAAATTGATAAAAATAATAATAGGTAATATGATAGAGTGATAGATTGCAAGTTTACTATATTGATAGATTATCTATCTAAATATAACTGTAAACTTGTTGTTCGTATGGAAAATTCTTGGAAACTACTCAAATGTTAATAAGATCAACTATTAAATACATATTATACTAGATGTATAATCATTTGGGAAATAACAATAATAAAAAAAAATCTATAAAATATTCAAATACTACGGGTATTTTTATTTGCCAAGTTATACAACTAAAAATTCATACCATGAACATTACATGAAGTGAACTAAAGTAAGTGGCTAAATGATTTATTTTTCAGAAGGGTCATAACTCACGCGGGTAACCACAGCTCAGAGAGCGAGAGCGAGAGAGAGAGAGAGAGAGAGAGAAAAAACCAGTTAATAGATACTTAAACAATTAAAATAGTTTTGCTACAAAAATGAGTCGAGCACATTTTGAGGGTCGCGTGGCCAGGAAAAGCATGCACAGCTTTTTGACTGCCTGGCTAAGTTAGTTCAGATATTATCCATATTATGAATATGTCATGCTAAGCTGTCACGAGACTTGAACTACTTTGGCTGGAGTGGAACACGTACGAGTGCCTATCTATCTATCAAACTCAAGAGTTGAGCTAAGTAATCTAGCAAATTGAAGGCTGTCAACTAACTGAGGTGTATATATATATATATATATGTATATGTATATATATATATATATATTATAATCGGCTAGCACGGTTTGATCTTTACCCTGTAACTATGTTGGTTTTTTTTCTCTATATTTTTTTCAATTGGCTTTGGTTTTTCTGTTTAGCAAATGATATTCCTTCAGTCATTGTCTAACTTATGTACATGTCGTAAACACAACTAGCAACCTGCTATCTTAAATATAGCGTTTACAGCGGTACTAATGATAATATACAGTCTAATCTTTATAACGCCAGCAACTTGATATTCAATGACTTTTGCACGGCGGAGCATCATGGGTTAATTTGGAAAAGGCTCGCAGCGCACTCCACTGCAGCCAGCAGTAGATAAGATTTAAGGTTTCTATTTTCGACATGGACGACGATAGTAAAGCATATATCCGATATAAATCTGACAGCATGTGACTCAGTTTATTGAAGTCGCACGCCGACAATTCGAGTAAAAATAAATTTTACTGAAATTATTTACAAATTTTTTTTTTTAGATTCCTTCATTCATTAGTTGAAATGGGTATATGAGCTTGCATCTTGTTGTTGGAATGACTTTCAAGCTAAAACTTGAAAAAATAAAGCAAAGTATTATTATTTAGATCAACTATTGCAGTGCTTTATTCAACTAATTAATTATTAATTATTAATTAATAATTTACTCAATTTAAATGTTTTTTTTGCTCACCGATCGAGTATCATACAGTCAGTTAAACCCCACTTCTACCCTTCTTAGTTGTTACTTTTTGTAGGTGTGTCATCGCGATTCGTAATATCTTAATATCTCAATATCTTAATTGCGCAAGCGGCTCATTAATGGTTCAATAGCATTTATAGAGCCTTAAAGCAAAAACAATATCATATACAAATTGTCGATGGCGAATGTCCCAACGCTTTTTCGAAGGCTTTTTAAATGCCCTAATTATATGCACTCAGCGCCCATATTATTTACAAGCCAAATATAAGTACATAAAATAAGGAGGGAGGCCTGCTTAGTATATACCTGAATACACCTGTAAACAATACTCATAACATGCAAAACACACAAATTAATACTTAATATACACAAGTCATTAAAAGTGTGAAAAGCGGTAAGAACCTTTAGCACGCAAATACCGTCTGATCGCTTGTCAACGGAATTAAATATTTAATTGAAGCGTTTTCATGTTGTTTTTTTTTTTTTTTTTATTTGTTCGAGTGTTTCCTAATAAACACAGCCGGATCCGCATGCAGTAGCTGGAGGCGGGACGCATAATTAAACCAAAACTTCAGACACATGTCTCATGCATAATATGTATAAAATATATTTTTAGCTTGGAAATTTGTAAGAACGGAAGTCAAATACACTCGTTGTCAGGTGATGCTGACGTGAGGCAAGTCAACTGTAGCGTATTCATTATTTGAGTAGGCCTATCGAAAGCTTATTTATCTGTCTATTAACGGGTTTTCTCCTCTACAGATGAATGACCCACTCTCTGCATTTACCTGTCATAATAGTTTCATTTGGTGGGCTCTACAGCCAATGTGTGATAAAAACTAACTAATTTAAATACAACCACACACACACACACACACACACACACGCACAACGTGCATAAGCTAGTCAAACAATGAAACACCTTGACCTTACAAACAGGTGTAATAATTTGCTCGAGTGAAGTTTGCCGACAGCAGGGCTAAAGTAAATAAATATGCACTAATACAGTTACAGTAATAATATTGGTAGCAGAGAATCTAAGGTCTGCAGACGTGCCTTGATAAGATTAGGCTGCCACGAGGCGTGCGGCATATCAAATAAATCGAAGAAGAAGACTTATAGGCGATAATAAAAGAAAAACCATTAAAAACACGTCCTGATATCCATTCCAAATCTAAACTATATCTGACTATAATTATAGCAATGAAACACCTAAAATGGAGCATGTTCCAATTCCTTTCATTCCTTGGCTTGCATTAGTTTTATGTGTCTAATAAGTGTTCTAAATAAGAGCGAGAGTGCTTGTGTCTTGTTCACATATTTGCATTAAATTTGTCGGTTTCATATACACATTTTGCATAAGTAAATAAAATTCAAAAAATTCGCTGATAACGAAACGACGAAAGTGAAAATACGCCCATTGCAGTACATAGGCTATGCAATAAATTAACGCAGATTACTTGGCATTTACTGTTCCGCAAACAATAAACTTTATTTATTTTATGAATTTACACACATGTGTATGTGTATGTGTATATGTATTTTGGTTTTTCGTTTGCGCGATTCTTTATAATAACAATAACATGACATTGGCTTGTGCGACCAGTCAACAAGATATCATCAAGTGTTTTCGCAGCATTGTGGATGCTGTCGGCCTTTTGAACTCGACACAAATTTGTTGGCTGTTGACCTGGCTACAAGTGGTTTTCCAAATACCCAGAAATAAGTCAATTTAACCTTTAACTGTTGAAGTTATAGTGAAAGTGTATGATGCTGTACGTTTAACGTGCAACATGTTCCAAAGCTTAACAAAATTTGAAATGTTATCGACAAACAATGCTAAAGCCTATCGTTTGGTATATTATCGCAAGACAAAAAATAATCGTTTGCGCTCATCGGGAACAGCTGATAGTGCTGCAAAACAGCACGATTGAAGTTGCGATATGTCACGCAGTATTTTGCCATAAATATCAAACTATTACGCTACTACTTATAGTAAAAGTAAAATTAAAAATAAAGTAAAAAGTGAAGTAAAATTTCGCAAAAAAAAATTTTTTATATTTTAACCATAACCACAACATTATTATTATTATTGGTTAATTAATTCATTAACTAGTTTATTCTGATATAACTAAATATATCGTTAAGCTCATATGTGTTACCTATCGTGCAAACATTTTCTGACGCATGTCCATCTCTATTTTTGCTCTAGTCGTATTGTTTTTGTGCTGGAGTTAACTTTATATAGTTGGAGGTGGATGTCGGAGGCCTAGACATGAGCGATAGCGACGAGGCGATATGGCTAGAAATCGGTATTAATCCTCAACATGTTGTCTGTGAATCAGACGAGGGTCTCTACAAGCTGATATGCGATAAGGCCTGGCTACAGGCGTTAGAACGGCATCGCAAACTCTCCCAATTCCCAGCCTGGCCCCTGCTGGACAGACGCGCACATCCCACAGGCCAACTGGAGCATCCCTGGACGCGCATATGGGTGCAAACGTATCGCAAGCAATCACAGCGCAAAGTCTATCCCTTGCCACCAAAAGGAACGAACGGTGATAATACGCATTTTCCACTGAGTTACTCACAGGCCGTGTCCAATGTGGCTAATCTCAACTTCAAGCAGCTTTGGGAGGCGGCCTACAAGCAATATGCTGGCGCCCATGTCAAGCAGTGTAGGTCGAATGCAGGTGGCACTCAGTCCAAGCAGCTGCCAGCCAACGGCGGAGGATTTCAGCCACATGATTTAGTGCTGCGGGAGCTCATCCAGCGTATCTACAATTGCCCAGTGATCCCGTGCCAACAGGAGGGCGATGGAATCTCTAACAGTGATGTGAACTTGACCGGCGATTGTCATGCCAACGTGCTGCCTGCTGTGGTGGCCATCGAGACGAGCACACATTTCTGCATCTTTCACTATCCGCCAGCGCTGGAGTGCAGCCTGTATGACTGCATCAGCTACAGTCCCGCCCTGCTGGGCCGAGGCTACAATAAGACGCTATTCATCATTTACCAGCTGCTGCAGCTGTCGCGGCATTTACAGGCCCAGGGACTGTTCCTCGGCGACCTGCGACTGCAGCACGTGATGCTGCGCGAGAATCTCTGGCTGCAGGTGCTGCCGCGCCTTCAGTGCAATTTGCTGCTGGGCGAGCAGTCGATAGCGGTGGACATGTCACCCCTTAGCTGCCCCGAGCTGCCCGGCTCACCGGAACAGCTGCCATCCAGCAGCACCATCGATCTCAAGCTGGCCTACGATCCGGCTCAATTCAATCTGCGCGAATACTGCGAAATGTGGTGCAATGGGCAACTGTCCAACTTTGACTATCTCACCATACTCAACAATGCCTGCGGGCGAAGCCTCACGAATGCTGCTCATCACCACATAATGCCTTGGGTCACGGACTTTGCGGCCCGCAACGGCCTCAACTGGCGCGATCTGACCAAGAGCAAGTATCGCCTCAACAAGGGCGATGTCCATCTGGATCTCATGTATACGCATGGCAGTCAGCACGCGACGGCCGAGGCTGTGACACCTGTGGAGCAGCTGCAGGTGGCGCATCATGTCTCCGACTTCCTCTCGGAGATTACGTACTTTGTGTACATGGCACGACGCACGCCGCAGTCCATACTCTGCGCCCACGTGCGGCCCATTTGGGTGCCCGCCGAGTATCCGGTGTCCATACAGCGCCTGCAGGAATGGACGCCCGATGAATGCATACCCGAGTTCTACTCAGATCCAATGATATTCAAGAGCATCCACGAAGACCTGCCCGATCTGGAGTTGCCAGCGTGGGCCACCTGCCCCGAGGACTTCATATGCAAGCATCGCGAAGCCCTGGAGTCGCAGTACGTAAGCGAGCGACTGCATCATTGGATCGACCTAAACTTCGGGTATGTTTTGGGCTACTTAAATAAAACTTGATCTCTACATTCGCATTTTTATAGCTACAAGCTCAGCGGCAAGGCGGCCGTCAAGTCCAAAAATGTCTGCCTTAGCCTCGTGGATCAGCACTGCAATCTCAGTCAGCGCGGCATCGTCCAGCTGTTCACGCAAGCTCATCCGCCGCGTCGCTATGTGTCGGCTTGGTTCAACAAGACGGCGCCGCGTATGACGCTGCTCTATGGCAACAACATCAGCCACACCAACAGGCGGCTGGCCCGAAGCAGCGAGAATCTACACGCAGCCTCCCACAGTAAGAACAACAGCTCCGTTGAGAACAGCTCGCCACGCATGTCCCTACGTCCGAGTGATGAGCCATCGGGCTCCGGCGCCAACTTCTATAATATGACCAACTTCATTGAGCTGCCGGAGCAGTATAATCCAGCACTTCTGCTGCAGCAATTGGAGACGCTGGAGACCTTCTATGCGCGCACCTTTCCCCAGCAACGTGGCTCGGCCAATCCAGAGGAGAAGATGATCAGCAGCGACCTTCTGTTCGAGCACAACTCGGCGGAGCATTCGTTCACGAATCAGCTGTTCGCCTTTGATGGAGCAATTCAGACCAACTCCAAGAATTTGCTGGTGCCGCCAGTGCGAAGACAGCAGAGTCTGCAGCAGCTGTTGAGCGATTGCCGGACGCGGGAGCTGCAGGTGCTGGGCTGCCTCATCGTGGAGCTGTTCGCCATGCAACGTCTGCGACCGCTGCTGACCAGCAACGGACCCAGTGCGAGCTTTGACTGCCGGCTGGCTGCCTGCCGCACGCTGACCCAGATACACAGCCAGGAGCTGCCGATGCCGGTGCGTCAGGTAGTGCGCCAGCTGCTGCAGCTTGAAGGAGAACCAGGTCGGGGTCTGCCCGTGCCGACGAGCGCTGCCCAGTTGCTGGAGCCGATGTTCAGCCAGGCCTTGCTGCCCTTCCCCAGTCACTACATTGCGATCTACGCCTTTGTGCGCTCCCTGCACGCCTTCCAGCTCAACTTTGAGCTGCTCGAGCTGCACACGCACCTGAACTGCAGCGGCGGGAGCGAGTGCGCGCGCTTCACCGAGCTGGATCGGCAGCGTGTGCTCTTCGAGCGTAAGATAGCCGAGTGCAAGGTGATGTCCTCCTGCGCCCATGTGCGCCGCCTGCTGGAGCCGCTCTCCTATGCCTACGAGCAGTTTGCGCCCGTGGAGCTGCTGCTGCCACACGTCATAGATCTGCTGCGGGACGAGCGCACATCAATACTGACTGCCTGGAATCTGTTTGATCCCGTTGCCCAGGCCCTGGGCACGGCACAGACCCAACAGCATCTGCTGCAGCCGCTGCTGAAGCTGTACGACGTGGAGAGCAGTGCCCTGGTGGACGAGGCGAACAGCAGCACGAGCAGCAGCAACAACAGTGGTGGCCACTTGCGCTTCTCCTCGAGCAGCTCCTTCAAGTCGCGGAAGTCCGTGAAGCTCTACCATCACAGCTTCCTGCTGCGCCTGATCGTGCGCTTCGGACTGCGCTGCTTCCTGCAGCATTTCATTGCGCCGCTCATCGAGGCTGTGGGTGGCTACAAGGAGCCGGAGCAGGGCAATGGCTACCACTATCACAGCGCTGGCAGTCGGCGCACCAGCAAGAATCTGAGCTATGCCGCAGAAGAGCCACCCGCAGCGCAGCCCGAGCCCAAGCCAGACGTCGAGGAGCTCTTCACATTCGAGGAGGATCAGGAGAACAAATCGATCGACTCCTTCGATATGCGTCCCTCGTCCACGGCCATTGCGGAGGAGGCACGCGAGTCCGATGGCAGCTCACCCGACAAACTGGCCATCAATGAGCTGATGTACGGCGCGAAGCTCTCGCCGGATAAGCTCTCGCTGCAGAGCCAAGGACAGACGCCGCCTGCAGCACTGCCCCCTCCCCTGATCGGACCGCGTTCGCCCACCATCGAGATACCCGCGAGCAGCTTGCGGCGCAGCTTCCAGCTGAGCGCCATCGATTGCGACATTGGCTCCAGGAAGAGCGTCGATAGCTTCGAGCTGATCAGCCAGGTCACCAGCACGGCGGCCAATGAGTCAGCGGAGTCTGTGCCCCAGGCCGAGACCGAGGGCTGTGACTCACTGCAAGCGTCGGTCATCTCCCGCATCTCCGAGGCTAAAGCCCTGCAAAACAATCGCATTAGCGAGATGAGCGCGGAGAGTCTCGTCTGGTTATCGCATCGCCTGGGCCCGGTGCTCACGGCTCGCCACATAACGCGCAATCTGCTGAAGCTGCTCTCCCTCTGCTATGTCGGTCAGGAGAATCTGCTGCCCGAGACGGAAGCAGCCACCAGCAGCAGCGCTCCTGAGTCATCCACAGATGCCGCCAATCTCAACTACTTCAGCATTGCCAACGCGCGCGTTGTCGGCGACCGCAGCGCGGCGCGTGTTCTTGAGTGCCTCATGTCTATAGCGGGTGAGTCCGGAACGATGATGACGACTACGATGCATGATGTCATGTATTGTATATCTATATTTATTTTTGTTTGTTAATCAATTTACTGGGCTTTAGTAAAACTGTTTGTCCGGAAGTGTATAGTTTACCCTCAGTTCGTGAGGAATTTGACTAGCTCTGATTAGAACCTGTAGCTGGGTGCAAGTGACATAATCTTGGCCAGGTCTCTTTCAGTTTATATATATATATATATCTTGATTGATCGATACTATGATAAAATTATTTACCTAATTATACAACTAATATTGTAATGCAATGCTTATGGAATGTAGATAAAGGTAAACTTTTTATAGATTCTACTAACTAACAAGTGACAGTGCTCTAGTCGAGGCCGCTCGACTAGGGGATACCCTGAATACATCGATACTGCCGATAGTCCAAAACATGCTTACAAAAATAACTAAGCTTAAAGTGGTAATAGATATAATTTTATAAATGAATTTCAATTTTCTTTTATAATCGATAACTTTAAGACGGGAAAAACTATCGAAATTTCAAAAACAAACTCGATCTGCGCGTGCTAAAAAAGTCTCTAGCTGTTAAGTGTTATGAGATCGAACGGCAGGGCTAAATCGACTCCGCTTGTTATCCTGATCAAAATATATACTATACTTTATGTGGTCTGCCACGCCTCCTTCTGCCTATTACATACAATTTAAAAACTTGGATATTACCGTATTACTATGCAAAAGTTAATATGAATCGAAGCACAGTTATAATTATAGTTAACCCTAAAGTTCAGTTTGATATATTGGGATTTCTTTTTAAGAATCTTTCCATGACAGCTGATGATATAGATTTCTCATTCAGAATTCTTCAGATTCTTATATTTTTATTTATATGTCCATATTCCACATTTCTTAAACTTAACTCAATATAGATCTGCTGTCAAATTGAACCTCCTAAAATATTATTGAAATATATCCATAAAGTCTTTGTATGGCCTTCCAGAACTCTTCCTTAAATCCCATCTCAATTTGCATTTTCCAGCTCTCTATGGCGAAAACTTTCTGCTGCTGCAGTACTTTCCACACATCAGCGAGCTGATTGGGCTCTGCTCGAAGCGCATGACGGGCAGCCTGGAGGGCGCCATTATTAGCTCGCTGCAGCTGGTGAAGTATATGCTGCCCTGCCTCATGGATGCCAGCATCATGGAGCACTTGCAGCATATACTGCTGGACGCCATCCTGTTGCCCATACTGCGCCTGCTCAGCTCCACGAATCTGCTGATGCCCAGTGGCTATCTGGGCAGATCGGTGCTGGCGCGCAAGTTCCTGGACGCTTGCTACGCGCTGAGCGTGCGGCTCGGCTCGGATATGACGCGGGAGCATCTGTGCCAGTCGCTCTTCGCGCCCTTCTTTCTCATCTTCAATAAGGCCTTCGGGCTGCCCAATGACTTCAGCTGCAATCTGGCCAATCTGTCGCTGAGCGGCGGCCCAGGCCAGCAGGAGCGGGCGCAGGAGGAGCTGCGGGATGTGTTCGGGCCGGAGCTGGCGCACACCGCCTACTTGGCCTTGCTACGCTTCCTGGGCGAGTCCATAATGAAGCGCACATTGAGCAACATGGAATTCGTGCTCACGCTGTGTCACGAGCATGAGCAGCCCGCGGCTGGCCAGGACAAGGCACAGCTCAGCCAGTCGACCAATCGGGTCAGCCCAGTGGATGTTCCGGATGCAGGGCCCTGCGAGACGGCAGCGAATAGCTTTGGCACCCAGATCGTGGGCAATCGCCTGCAGGTGCCCAGCAGCAGCATGGAGCTGCTCGATATGGTCGCCTACAAGCTGGACCACATGCCCAGCACGCGGCACCTCAAGGGCAACTGGCTGGCCTACTGGCGCCACGAGACGACACGCAGCGAGAAGGACAACCAGGCGCTGAATCTCAAGCAAATTCGCCTGCAATCCTTTGTCGGCCACACGAATTCCGTGCGTGCGATTTACGCGCTGGAGAACGAGAACAGCTTCATATCGGCTTCCAAGGACAAGACGGTCAAGCTGTGGTCGCTGCGCAGCGAGGGCGATGGCCGCAAGAGCACCGCCTGCCAGTTCACCTACACGGCGCACAAGAAGTCCATAAACTCGCTGAGTTTTCTGGAGTCGCTGCGCTACGTTGTCTCCTGTGATTCCGGCGTGCATCTCTGGGATCCGTTCATTGGACGACCTTTGGCCATTCTGGATGCACCGCGGCACAGTGCCGTCACTGTGGTCAAGTGCCTGCCCTCACATTCCCCGCTGGTAGTCGCCGGCACGGCCGAGTCTACGGTCCGGATCATTGATGCCCGCTCCATGCAGTACGTGAATGAGTGGCGCGTCTGCCATGCCGCCTTACCCAATGCCACGGTGCGGTGCCTGGCGGTGGCGCCATCGGGCAACTGGCTGGCAGCCGGCCTCTCCTCGGGAGTCATTGTGCAACTGGACACGCGCACCGGCATCGTGCTCAACAACTGGCGACCCATGGAGTGTGATCTGCTGCAGCTAACGGCGCCCAGCGACCAGGTGCTCATCAGCTCGGCGCTGGATCACAGCCTGGCCGTGTGGCATGCCCTGGACGGCATTCTGCACTATCAGCTGAAGTAAGTTAGCCTAGAAAATACCCCTGTGGATGCAACACTAATACAGTTGTCCAATCTCTTACAGACCGCCGCCGGAACCGGCCCACTTCCTGCAGAGCGTTGGCTCCTCGTTGGTCTATGCCACAACTGGGAATCGGGTTGGCGTCTATGCGGATGTGGCCAACTCGCATGCCCTTCACACCATTACCAAACTGCGCTCCGAAACGTTTCGGGGCGTGCTCACCTCACTGGCAGTGTTGCCACTTAATCGAGCTTTCCTTGCCGGCAACGAGAGTGGCAACATTGCTCTGCTCTGCTAGCGGAGATGATATTACTACTCATAAAGACAATTATATATAAAAGCATATATACATACGCATATTAGTTATAGCAACTTAAAGGCACCAAATATTATTTTAATACAACTGAGGAAATTAGTTAATATACTCAATTGGCACTTAGAGGTTCTTAGTTAAGTTGTATTTAGACAACGGCTAGATGCCCATGCGATTCCAGCACACAAGCGTTAGACTTAGGCAATCAATATATATTATATTAATTGGAAAAGCTATGTATACGTACATATTTATGTACATGTTTGTACCATATAAATAAACAAACAATTATTAAAAAAAATAAAAATCATTACTTTGATTTTATTTAAAAAGTCTAGCACACGTCTTACTCCCTTGACAGTGCGAGCTGAACTGAGTGTCCAAATTATGTCATCTCTATGCAAAGTGCAGCCTTGTCTACGTATGCGTGCTCTCAACATGCATACGCATAAACTCTCTTTTCTAACAGAAAATGCGCAAGCTGCAGATCGAACAACTTCCACTTCCTCTCCTAAAGATAACTAACAGAGTGCAGACTAGCCGATGCTCTGCTCTCTAACAGAGATGTGTGGTCGTAACATGCTCTCATCACCCACATAACTAACAGAGTGAGCGCAGTTTTGCTTATGTATGTATGTGCATATGTCATCTATTAGCATACGCTGCAAATTAGACCACTCAAACTATCTACCATGTAAATGACAAGTTAATTAACAGAGTTCGAAAAAGAGAGCATCCTGGTAAATACATATGTACATATGTGTGTAGGCTTAGCTTGCACTTGCTGCAAATCACATTATGCTAATATTATTTGCTAATTAAAAATGTGCAAATAATGTTGCAGTTTAATAATGTCTTTGTACTTAAAATATATATGAGTTTTGCTTTAACTTGAATTATTTAAGTACACAGTACAACTGCAACTGGTTGACTGATATGCCGCTGTTCATCTGCAGTATAAGAGCTTACTGTAAGCAGTTGTTCTTATGATAAATATACAAGGAAAATTTATTGTTTTTTTTTACTCCAGTGGTCCATGACCTTTGAAGGAGTTTGCAAAACCAGAGCGAAACTGAAACGTGATATGGGAGCACAGAACTAAGAAGAAGCATACAATCTTGGTTATTTTATAATGATTTCGTTTTACGTATTTTGTTTTATTTGTACATTTTTTCTCAATTTCCTCTTCCACCATCGCCTTGAGTTCGGCCAATGAACTGGGAGCAATGTTAATCAACGAGTTGCGATCTCAAAGGCAACTACTGTGTGTGTGTGTTTGCATGCAAGCATGTGTGTGTGTGTGTGTGTAGGATGAATACTGAGTGAGTATATGGAGACCGCATTGCATTTATTTTTGGGCGACGCCTGGCAAAGTGACTTTCAACGATGCGACGACATTTCGCTTGGCTTCTTTTTATGGCAACTTTTTGCATTGGCATTTCTGTTGTTGTTGTTGTTGTTGTTGCTGCTGCTGCTGCTGATTTTATTGTTGTCGCTGTATGCACTTTACGGCAGAGTCTGGGCGACGTATGCGTAAGACATTGATTCTGGGCGCTTGTTACAATGAGGACTTACAGAGGACAATAGTGCGTCTAACTCCGAAGATGGAGCAGCTCCACCCTAAACGCGTGTCTCTCCCATTGCTGTCTGCCCTGCGCCCATATCATATTCGATTCACCTTGAATTCAAGGAATCGTCGCTGCCAGCCGCAGCAGCAGCAGCAGTAGCAGCCGTGCGTAAGTAAATGCCTTGGCATTTGACAACAACAAAAAGTCTGCTTAACTGGACCAGCGGACCAGGGCAACAAGTTGGCCTTGATGGGAATTGTTGCTGTTGCCGGCTAACATGCTGCAAGCAGTTCGGAATGGAACATGTTCCATAAGGGAAAGTGCAGCACAATGCAGTGCCATACAAATACAAGTAACTAGAGTAATTTCTCTAATATAAGAGTCGCACATACCTACATACATGCACACATACACACATATGTATGTAAGCTTAAGTAAATGTAGTTACGTTTCAAATTTCCCCTTCTGAATATGTATAACGTAAGTGTTTCCACTTGTCAATGTAAATACATTATTACGTCGAGTACGTAACTAATGGTTACGTTTCGAGTTGCCCCAGCAAAACGTAAGTACTTGCCATAAAATATGTTTATTGTCGAAGCAAATAACACGTGAATAAAGTGAATAATAAATCACGAAAACTGTATTAGGATAATATATCAATAAATAAATTCAGCGACATCGCCAACGTCAACAGCCAAATCCAGTTCAAACATCATGATCACGATTACGCAGTCCAAAATACAAAAATATATTTATTTACGTATCAGCATGTGTGCACAGCGCGACACCAAAGTATGTGGGGAATTTGAAATTTCCGAAGAATGGTTTTGCATGAAATTTCACTTACTTGTCCGAACAGGCTAACAGCGCAAAGCAGACGCCATTGTTATGCTTGGAATGCTTTGGCATTTGTTGGTTCGATTGAAGAGCGCAGCGGGGCTAGCGGCAGCGGCGGCCGCAGTGTTGCCAGAGCGCGCGCCAGGGCGAATATGTTGTGGCGCGGCGTCCAGCGATCGAATCTGGCAGCCCGACAACGCTGCCACGAGACCGCAAGAATGTTGAGGTTGTGAGGTTTGTGAGGTTGCCTCCAACAAATTAAATGCTTGTTCGAGAGTGCACACACACACACACCCACCCACACACACACACACACACACACACACAAATATGTTGTTCTTAACATGCGCCTGCAGGTGCGAACGGTTGGGCAACAGCAGCGTTGCCAGAGTCACAGGCACTTGCGGCGAGAGACTCGGAGCACTCGAAATGACAATGTTACCAACATACAAGCGAAAAATGTCAGCAGGCGCGCAGGAATGACCAGTTGGCAAATGGCCGGATGGCCGAATGGCCGCCTTACAGTGTGGCCCGCGCTCATATTTATAAATTCATGACAGTTTATGCCATCAATTTTATAACTCACACCCGCTGCCGGGGGCGGCGAGTCAATAAATTCTCAGAGGCCGACTACGTATTTTATAGTCGCGCATTGCAGATCTGACATAATAACTAAGAGGCGCGCAGAATGCGTAGACCAGCGTCTGTTAGCTACATAGACATTCGAACTCGACGCCGCTGTTACCTACCATTACCCCAACTGGGGCCCATCGGGCGGGGCAGCTCGCGCTCTCCCTCTGTCTCGCTCTCTCTCTCTCGCTCTCGCTCTCTCAGTAATTAGCTGTTCAACGGCATCGACCGTCAAACGTCGAGCGTCGTCTGCGGCCTTTGTGGGCGTTGCTGCATTCTATAAAATCGAATTTTTAACGTTCAAATGCTAACAGAGCCACAGAACTGGGCGCAGCGACTGCCGACTGTTGTCTGCCTATCGATTTTCGTCATGTTAATTTTCGCGCGCTCGTCGCCTGCTAGTTAACAGGCGCCCACCCCATGAATTGGCATTACATATTAGGATTGCCAAAATAATAGCAAGACGATTAATGGGCCACAATTTTTTGTAGAGAGATGGAGAGTGTGAGAGAGAGAGAGAGAGCGGGACAGGGCGAGAGTCTGGCAAGCAGCGAGTGTAATAGGCTAAACTCAGTTGCTGAGTGTGAAAGTGTCGAGTGCAAGCGAGAGAGAGCTACAATAACTCAGCATTAATGCCCTGTTGCGAACAGGCATGCGCATACTTGTCAACAGCTTCTACGATATAAAGAATTTCGTGCGATTTACTTGTTGTTGAACAGCCATTTGGTGAGTGTAGACAGACACGCGCCTTCCCTCCCCTGTTTAGCAGTCCAATCAACGCGGCCAACCGCCACCGCAGCAAATTGGCAACTGGCAACTGGCAACTGGCAACAAACTCGACGTGGTTGAGTCGAGTGCAGCGGTGCGAGCGAGACAACAGCTGTGCGCGAACTGTGCGACGCTTCTTTCTGAGTGGGCAATTTGAAAACGTTTTAATTTCGAAAAGGCAACTGCAACCCGACCGTAAATAGCCCCGCCGCATACACCCGAATGCTGTGCGCCTGTTCGCAAACGATTAAATTCAGTTTAATCATCCACTAAACAGCTACGAGATACCGTTTCGTTCGTTATTATTATTATTACATGCAACAAGTCGTCGCCTGTGCCTGAGCCTGTGCCTGTGCCTTTTTCTCCCTCCACGCACACACACACACTCACACACATGCATAGGCGACGGCCCATTAGCCCTAGCGTAGCTGTTTCGTATACGAAATGGGGAAGTGTTTATCAATTGAGTGCGCAAATTGGATTATCCATTCGACAATGGGGAGCACAGAGCACATCAAACGAATGCAGCAGCAGCAGCCCAGGCCCCAGCCACGGCAGAAACACATCTCTAATCCCCCATAAACAAAACAAAACAAAAATGTAAACACACACACACACACACACACAGGCATAGACATGCATACGTGCGCTCTGCTCTACACACGTTTTGTCTACACAATGTATATATTCGTCTCTGTCGCACCTGCTGCGAGACTTCTAACATAATTTCTATTGAGTTTCCATTGAAAATCTAATCGCGCTGTGCGAAGAGCATGCTGCTAAATCTCATGCAGACCTAGTAAAAATGTTTGTTGTTTCTTAAAGAGCAAGAAGAAGCCCCGGCCCAGCCCGAGGTGAGTGTGTGTGTGTGAGTGTGTGTGAGTGTGTGTGAGTGTGTGGGGTGTGTGGGGTGTGTGCACGTTGTTCGGTTCTATTTGGCAATGTTGCCCAGGCAAGAGTTCGCTGTCTGCTGCCCCTCTCTCGCTCACTCACACCTAGATCGGGCACACAGATACACACTCATACAGGCGCACACCAATCGCACTCGCCGCTGCGCTTTCTCAGCCAATCACGCTTTCAACTCAGTGTAGAAATGTTGTAAACGGCTGCTGCTGGCGCTGTTCGCCTGGTGGCGTGTGGAACATTCGCTGAATTGAAACGCCGCTGTTGGCCGCGCGGATTGGTTGGATGTGCGCAAGCAACAAAGAAGCGCAACTTTTTCAACTTCAACGGACTGCTTGGGGCCCCTAGGCAACAGCCGCGTTTGCAACTGGCGCAGTCGCGTCGAATGAGAAATGAGGAAATTTCGATTGCCTGTCCGAGTGGTGGGTTCGAATGCGCCGCTGTCCATTCATTGGACACACGGGCCGGGCCGTGGGACGGTTTCCGTCTACGGAAATTCCTCTCGAGAAACTTATACCTGCTTCAAATTGGAAGTCTTAAGACAATCAGCTCCAAAAGTATGCACACACCTGTGGGTCGAACTCTTTTTGAATGCCAACTTTTTTTGGTTTTTAATTTTTGGAACTCTTAGTAGTTCATTGCTTGCTTCTTATGTACCTAGGCATGCCTCAGATGTGTCCGGTGTCCGTTTAGTTCTGCACGCTCATGGCCAACGTGTCGCCACTGACGCTGGCCACGCTCTCCTGTCCGCCTGTTGGGCCCGAGCTGGCGTGCTTCTCGCGTATGCCCAGCCAGGGCAGGCGGCGTTCCAGTTCCAGACGATACTTGGGATGGCTGGTGGCATAGACCCACGGGTCCAGGCACGACACCGACTTGCAGGCCAACATGGGCAGCATGGATATAAACGGAGTGATCAGCTGCTGTTCGCCAAAGCAGCCAATGAGGGCGACCACCGAGTAGGGCGTCCAGGCCAGCACGAACAGCATGTAGATAATGAGAGCTGCCTTGGCAATCCTCAGCTCCACACTCATGGAATCGTTGCTGGCATTGGCCGACAGCGATTTCACGTTCATCTTCTTGGCCTGGTCGGCCAGCATGCGCTCGTGGGTGCGCACGTGGGTGAAGAGCTTGTAGTAGCAGACGAGTATCATGGTCATGGGTATGGCATACGACCACACGAAGATGGTGCGCACAAACAGCCGGTTCTCGTCCGTATTGGTCAGGTAGTCAAAGCTGCACGTAGTCAGGAAGCCCTCTAAGAACACCACATATAAATGAAGGGAGGGCAAGGAAAATTCTCAAGCTCTCACCTGGCAGAAAGCGACCCCAGATCTGAAACAGAGGCAGCACGGAGAACGGCGTGGCCCACATCCAGGTGAAGATAATGCATATAATGATCTGGCCATAGCTCAGTCGTCCATCAATGGGATTCGATATGGTCTTATAGCGATCGAAGGCTATGAAAGCATTCGTTATAGAGGCGCCCATGCCCGAGATGCCGCCATTCAAGGCATAGATCTCACAGCCCAGATCCCCGCCAGCGATATACCCCAAGGCGCCATTGAGCAGATAATGGGGCATATTGCTGCACATGAACAGATCGAAGATGGCCAGATTGAGGATTAGCAAATTGGAGGGTGTACGCAGAGATTTCGAACTGAAAGTTAACATTATGTTAATTAACATTACTTACTAACATTGTGCCAACATATGTATGTAGATAGTCCCGCTTACGTGGAGAATATCCAGATGACCAAGCCATTGCCAAAGAGATTGAGCGACATGAGCACACAGAAGGCAATGTAGATGCCAGCGCGATAGTAGATCGGGGGCGTACGAAAGCCACGCCAATGGGCGTGCACCATGTGCTGATACTCCGCCGGATAGTCATGGCCCAGAGGTAGAACGGCGCCAGCTGCATCGCCCGAGCTGTCGTTCAGGTAGCTCGCATAGGGCTGGGGCCCGGTGAATGCGTCCTGGCTAAGATACATGCTAGCTGAATCAGAGTTGTTGTAGTCGTAACTGCTTGGAACTGCTTGGCCACATGCTCACCGTGGATGGCTCGCCTCTTGGCTGACCCCTGACATATCGTGCGGCGGCAATTTTATAGTGGCCGATGGAATTTAATTAAGGCGGATTAAAAGCCACACAGCACACTTAGCCCCGGATTAGCTGGGGCTTAGTTGCGTCTTAAGACGCATTTTTTTGTGCAGCTTAAAAGGAATTTTCGAGCCCAGAGCGGCGAATACATACATTCAAATTCAAATTCCAACGGCTGCGGCGCGGGCAACGGTTCGTTCACTCGCTCTCGCTCGCTCTCTCTCGTCTAAATCGTAAATTGTAGCAGAAAAATACGAACGAACTTTTGTGCGAAATATGACACTAAGTAACAGGTGCGCAGCACGCGACAGACAGCGCGCAGCCGGAGCGAGCGAGAGCGAGTGAACGAACCGTTACGTGCCCGTGTCGTCGCGCATTTCCGCGGGTCTTTTGCGTGCTTCGACCTGTTTCTTTCAAACGCAAAAATGCGCACCGGCGCACAGCATCATGCCACTGGCTGCAGGCGAGAGCGAGACAACAGCTGTGGCAGCCAGCGCACGGCACACGCGTCGTCTCGCTTGTTAGCGGCTGCTGCCGCTGCCATTGGTCGCTGGGCGCCTGGTTGGTTCGGCGCTGTCATTTCACAATGACCCACCTTCACGACGAAGTGTTGACGACTGACAGCAGCAGAGTTGTTGCTGTTGTGTGTGCGTGTGTGTGCGCGCGTGTGTGTGTGTGTGTGTTGTTTGTACAACAAACGTGTATTGCAGCAACAAAAAACAAGAACAGCAACATTTTCATTAGGCGGCCAGAAAACAACCTACACACGACACACAACAACAGCCGCGGCAAAAGAATCATTTTTGCTCATTTGTTTGTGTTTGCGTATTGCCATATACATGTTGTATTGTTATTGTTATTGTTGCTGTTGCTGTTGCTGTTGCCGTTGCCGTTGCTGTTGTTGCTTTGTACATGCGCCATCGAGTGAGACTCTGTGTGCGCCCTACAGCGCAGCGACCAGATGTGCCGTTACACTCCATGCATACAAACAGAACTCTTCTACTCTTGCCTTGCACTCCGTATAAGAGTTAACTTATACTGTTATGCTTAAGTGTTAGTTCTGATTGGCTGTCAGCCTCCAATCAATTGTTTTGACTTGCTTGAACTCTATCGACTGTAGTGGAGCGTATCCATATGCCGTCTCGCGCGTAGCGCATCGAGAACACAAGGCTAAACGAGTCGTTCTCGTTCGCGTTCGCGTTCGCGTTCTCGTTCTCGTTCTCGTTTTGCTGGCTGAGTTGAGTGTGCTCTCGCCTTGACCGTAATATGAGGCCGTTCCCATTGCCAAGTGAAGGACGCACCTTGAAACTCAAGGATTTTGCGCGACTTGCGAAATTTCGCAAACATTTTCGGTCTGTCAGTGGGTCAAAGCGAAAATTCGCAAATGCTGTTGACTTGTTTGGCTCGGACTCGGTTTTTGGCTGCTGCCGGATGGATGGCAATGGCAATGACGATGACATAAGCATCTGATATAATTTTCGAGTGGCATTGAAACTCATGGAACAAGTTTTCGTTCGAGTTGTGTTTGGGGCTGGCGGCAAGGGAGCGGGGGGCTTCACTCGATGCGTGGCAGCCAAGTCAAATGAACTCTCTCAGTTGTTGTTGTTGTTGTTGTTGTTTTTGGGGGCAAGCAACGCATTTTGGCTGCCGCAGCCACTTGCTCGGCATTTTGGGCGCCTCATAGCACAGGTTGTGATTTGAGCTTTTTTGGAAGCTAAGGTTAAGGTTACTCTCGCTAATTGCAATGCCGCGCTAACGGTAACTAACCGCACCCAACACGTGCGCCAACTAATTGCTGTTGTTGCCGCCAAAAAAAAAAAACAAACAAAATTATATTTATTTAAGTACATATTTATTTATATACATATATATAATGTGCCTGTCCGTCCCGTTTTAATTGTGCGGTCAGTCAGGCCCCAAAATCCAGTTTGGGGAACAGGCGCACACAACCCAGCAACAAGTAGCGTCATGGCCCCAATGCCAATGGCAGCAGCAGCAGCAGCGTAAATCGTCACTGCGAACAGCTCCAATGGACGCGGACATGGAACGCGTGTTTATTATGGGCGTGTTGATTATCGATGATTACGTATGGGCAGAACATGTGTCTTACAAGCTACACACACACATGCATATCTATATATAGTTATATACAGCTGCATTGGGCAAATTGCTATTTAGATGCATCTGAGCAAACAATTCCATAAATATCAGCCACATTGGCAAATATAATACATGCATATATACATACATAGTAACCCAATTTGTAAATATATATATGTGTATATATGTTTTTATTATATAAAAAAAAAATGATTATATTTTTTATTCATAATTATATTTTTAATTTTTTACTGAATCATTCTTCCCTTTAAGTTAAATCGGTTTTAATTATATATATATATATATATATTTTAATTTATATATTATATATTTTTTAATTTATATTATAAATTATATTATTTCATTAACTTATAATTACTTTGTAATTATTTAATAATATTTAATAATTATAAATTATTTATAGTTTTTTTATATATTTAAGAAAAAACCTAATTTTGTTAAATAAAATATATTTATTTATTTTATTTTCTATTTTATTATAGTTTTTAATTAATTGCAAAATATTTAACTTAATATATTTTTATATTTAATATTTTTTTTATAATAATTTTTTTATTTTTTATTTGTTAATAATGTAAAAAATATTTAATTTTACTACAAAATTTTTTTATATTATTCAAAAATATTTTATTTTGTATATTATTTATTCTTAATTTAAAAATATTTAATTTAATATATTTTTATATATGATATATTTTGTATGCCATATTTTTTAAATTTATTTTATACCAAGTTAAAAGAATATAATTTTACATATACTATTTTATAAGAAAATCTTTTTATTAATTCAAAATTATTTAATTTTGTATATTATTATATTTATAAGCTAAACATTTTAATAATTTACATTTTTTAAATATTATACTTTATATGTAATTAATAAACTGATTAAAATACAAATCGACATATGTATGAATTTACACTGACACACACTCAGCCGTATAAGTATACATACATGCCTGAGTGTACGTATGCACATACACACATGAGTTCAATCATATTTACATACATATATTATGCGCCTGGTAGTTTAGTTTATTGTATTAAAATATGTGTATAAAAGTCAAGGCTGACCACTCGCTGACCACCAGACAGACAGCTGAGCATTGGAACAGCTCCAACAGCCACAGCCACAGCCACAGCCACAGCACGCACATAAAAACTGGTTCTCACTGTTGGCAGCTTCTTCACAGTCACGCATATGCAAACAGACAGACATACATACATAGAGATGTACGTGCACATGTCTGTAACAGAGTGTACTCTCTCTCTCTGTAGTGTGCGTGTGTGTGTGTGTAGTTTGACTTTTATCTTTTCTTGGGGCACGCAACTGTGACACGACGATCTGCGGCTGCTGAGCCGTGCTGTTTGCCTGTTAATATGCATGTGGGAAAACGTTGAACGCCCACAATAATAGATGTTTTTTTGCTTTGTTTGTTTGTTGTTTGTTAGTTGTAGTTGTTGTTAGTTTAGGTTCGCTCTCTCGCGCTAGTTGTAGTTGTAGTTCGCTCGCTTGCGGCGTTTTAGCCAACAGCGAGCGCTGCTCGCATTTGCTGCGAGCCTAGCCAACTTTTGTGCAATAAGCAAAATGACGGGCACAAAACAAAATGTCCGGGGCCCCCAATGTGTCGCTTCCGTTGCCGGGGGCCATGATTATAAGGCGCCATTGCAATCAATTTCAATTTCAATTTCTAGTCAACCAAGCCAACCAACCCATCAACAACAATAGCAACCACGGCAGTGGCGCGGCATCTAAAACCGTTCCGTCATAGTTGTAGTTGCGGTCGGTCGGTCGTCTGCGTGTGTGTGTGTGTGTGTAGCCGCAATCGCAATTGTTGGCGTCATTTCTGTTGGCCTGTGATGTGAACAAACAAAATGACTACTCAAATTTGCGCAAAATGTTCGTGCGACGTGCTGCAACGTGTGTGTGTGTGTGAGTGTGTGCCTGTGTGCCGCGGAGGGAGGCGAAGAGCTCTGTTGTTTGCGTTAGAATTTCAAACAAACATGTCTCGCTGTTGCTTTTCTACCCAATACATGTGCGCGCGTGTGTGTGTGTGCCTGCCTGCAGAGGTTTTTTTCCTTGTTGTTTTTGTGACGCTTGGCAAGTCGCTGGGGGCATGTCCGGGCGCATTTGGGGGCGTATTCAGCCTGTTTGTCGAATATAATTGCCGAGCTTGGCCAAGGGAAATTTGCAATTTGCCAGAGCGCCATCTGTGGGGCGTTAGCAACAGCTGCAAATGATAATGCTCCACTGTGTTAGTCAAGCCTACCAATTAACAGCAGAAGAAACTAACTCCCGGCAAGTACTATCTAAATAAAACGTACTACAAGCACACATACATATAAATAAATAAATACATATGTGCAGAGGGTAACAGCCTTGCGGTAGCCACAGTGCAACTCAGCTCAATTAGCTTAACTGCCAGTAATAATCGTTTTAAGCGACTGTGGCCTCGCTTTGCTTTGCTTTGCTTTGCTCACTTATGGCAACACTCGGGCAAAAGAGCAAACAGCCAACACTCACTCAGCATGCAAACACACACACAAGCGCACGCACACATAGAAATCTAGTCAAGCACACACACACACACATACGACCAGTCGCATGGCAATTGAACCAAACCCCTGCCACTGTAACAGCTGCCATCTCGTTCGCACACACAACTTGGCCGCACCTTCTCCACCAGTGCTAAATGTGCTGAGATATCGTTTAGCTCTTTTTGCTGGTCGCCTGGTAAAAAAGAGGGAATTCACTTTTGGCGGGGTCTCGTTTTTCCTGCTTTGTCCAATCGGCCTTTTTGTGGGCGCTGTCTAAACTAGTCCAATTGTATCGCCCGTCACCACGTCGCAACCCTCGGTCGACCACCAGTCGATGCCAGTTGTTGATAAGGCAGAGCCAGCCAGAGATGATAACAGTGCTCAGGGCCTGGAGAACTGTTCTTGCAAACTAATTTGTACGGTAGGCGTGGTTGTTAGGCCTCCGCCCACATGGCACGTGTTGATTACACAAAATTGCCATTGCGCACAAAGCTCGGCATGCCAGACAGAGTCCATGTTTTACAGAGCTATGTATGTACATACATATGTATGTCTGCACAGTATGCACGTACTTTTAACATACATTTTAAAGTACTTTAAAATTACAGTAATTAATCGATTACTACGAATTTAATAAGCAACAACCTTTTTTGCTGCGTTTGCAGTTGTTGTGCTGTGATCAGCATACTGGGCAGAGCAGTTTTAACACCGGCCGACCAGCCAGTGCCAGCACAGCGGCGGCAAATTGAGCAACAAAGTTGGGGAAAGAATCGCCCCACATGTGCTGGCAGGTGTGTGTGCGACCATGTGCACAGACCGTGCCAGACTTTTCAGACACGTTCGGTTTTCGGTTCGGTTTTCACCAGGCCAACAGCAATGCCCAGCAGCAACACGCGCGAAGCAGACGAAAACAGTTTTATCATTTGCAGGGGTGTTGTTAACAGGCCTTTAACAGAACATATGTTGCCTAGCGATGCAGCGATAAGTTTGTCATCGCTAAACTCATATCGATAGTTTTGTAATAAAACAACAAACATCAAACGAGTCGTCCGGTGAAAGTGGGGCTATCAGTAGTAGTAGCGGCCATCGCGCGGTTGCGTTATAGTGATTAGTCAATTCAAAGCATATGTAATACTTTGTTGTACGGGTGAAAGTTCACAGACAGTCGACAATGTCCGCAAAGACAGCAACTAAACCGATCAAAGCGGCTTCCAAAGAGCCGTCGTCGCTGACCAAACTCTATTTGTTTGCCTACAATGCCATACAGGTGGGCGGCTGGAGCTACATCCTGTACCAGCTGATCAACTACTATGTGCTGGAGGGTCCCCAGTTCCGTGCACAAATCACGCTGTGGGATTACACGCGCCTCGCCGTCATCATCTTCCAGAATGCCGCCTTCGTGGAGATCCTGAATGCAGTCTTCGGTTTGGTCAAATCGAATCCTGTGGTCACCACGTTCCAGGTGTTCAGCCGCATGATGGTGGTCGTCGGCGTTGTGATGGCCACACCCACAGGCAAGGTGTCCCCCGGCCTGCCCATTGCGCTCTTCGCTTGGTCCATCACGGAGATCATCCGCTATGGCTTCTACGCCTTGAACATCATCAAAGTGGTGCCCAAGCTTGTGGTCTTCCTGCGCTACACCACATTCATTGGCCTGTACCCCATCGGCGTGACTGGCGAGCTGTTGTGCTTCTGGTGGGCACAGCGCTACGCCCGGGAGCACAGTGTCTGGAGCGTGGAGATGCCTAACAAGCTGAACGCCACGTTCTCCTACTATGTGCTCCTCTGGATCGTCATGCTCGGCTACATTCCCATATTCCCGCAGCTCTATATGCACATGTTCACGCTGCGCCGCAAGATCTTGGGCGGCGACAGCAAAAAGAAAGCAAACTGAGCCAACTGAACTTTAACCAGCTCCAGCTCCAGCTCTCCAACTGGCTGGCTGCCTGGCCACTTTTGCATAACAATGCTAATTGAAAATTAACTTTTGCACTTTGGAGTGCGGCTCACCTTAGCCTGACACCGACATCGACAGCGACAACGACATCAATTCCAGCTTAAGCTAATATTTACAGGGGGTTTCTGTGTACAAATTGAAATTAAACAAAAACAAAAACAAAACAAAACAAAACAAAAATAAAATAAAAGAAAATCAAAGTTTTTTTTTTCCATTTGCGTCGAACATGCTATGCATTTTAATTATTTGCTTGGGTTGCTACAATATGGGATTGTGGGTAACTAGTGCTGGGACCATTGGATGGTCTTCAGGTCGATGCCCTCCTGCACCATCTCCCAGAGGGGCGACATCTCGCGCAGTCGCTCCACGTGTTTGATGCACTTGTTGGCCGTGTAGTCCACCTCCTCGATGGTGGTGAAGCGTCCGATGCCAAAGCGTATGGAGCTGTGCGCCAAGTCCTCGTCGGTGCCGATAGCTCGCAGAACGTACGACGGTTCCAGCGAGGCTGAGGTGCAGGCCGAGCCGCTGCTGAGCGCGACATCCTTCAAGGCCATCAGCAGCGATTCACCCTCGACGTAGGCAAAGGACAAGTTCAGGCAACCGCTGTAGGTGTGCACCGGATCGCCGTTGCGTATCACATGCGTCAGAGAGTTCGTAATGGTGTCCATCAGACGCTTCGAGAGAAAATCCACCCACTTCTTGTCGTAGTCCATCTCTTGCATGGCCAATTCAGCCGCCGCGCCCAGACCCACAGCCAGGGGAGCGGGCACGGTGCCACTGCGCAGACCACGCTCCTGGCCACCTCCGCTCTGGATGGGTTCGAGACGCACACGTGGCCGGCGGCGCACATACAAAGCGCCTACGCCCTTGGGACCGTATATCTTATGGCCCGATATCGACATCAGATCAATGTTCATGGCATTCACATCGATGGGTATCTTGCCCACAGCTTGCGCTGCATCCGTGTGAAAGAATACTTTGCGTGAGCGACACAGGGTGCCAATCTCTTGAACGGGTTGCTTAACGCCGATCTCATTGTTGACCGTCATAATGGAAATGAGTGATGTGTCCGGAGTCATTGCCTCCTCCAGCTGCTTCATGTCAATGATGCCATTCGCCTGCACGGGCAAGTAGGTGACCCGATAGCCCTCGTTCTCCAGTGCCCGGCACGAGTCCAGCACGCACTTGTGCTCGGTCTGGGAAGTGATCACATGCTTCTTGTTGGTGCCATAGAAACGGGCAACGCCCTTAACGGCTATATTATTCGATTCGGTGGCGCCGGATGTAAAGATGATCTCCTTGGGATCGGCGCCAATTAGTTTGGCAACCTGTTCGCGTGCGACTTCCACAGCCTGCTCGGTCTCCCAGCCGTAGGCATGTGTGCGCGAATGTGGATTGCCAAAGCAGTTGGTCAAATAGGGAAGCATTGCGTCCAAGACCCGCGGATCCATGGGCGTTGTGGCCTGTGCATCCAAATACAAGGGTCGCCCATCTGTTTGTTCATTCTTGATGTTGAAACGTACTTGGCGCTCACGAAATTCTAAACGACAATATGTGAATCGCTGTTTAATTTGATAAATGACTTGGATTTTTACCCTTTGATGTGGCCGCTTGATTTTTGGTAGATGGCTTCGGAGCCGCAGCAGCTGCAGCTGTCGAGCTATGGCGCAGAGCAAACGCTATCGATGTGACATTTGGACGCAGGATGTGAGCCTGCAATCGGCTCAACATTTTTTGCATGTTTGTACTGCACGTGTGCTTGTGTTTGGGTTTTTTACAATTTATTTACTTCTATTATTTCACAATCTAATCAGAAGCAGCCGAATGAGTATGAACTTTTACAACACTGGCCTGCCAATCAATGTTATGCATGCACAAGCAGCGTTGCCAGATTGTCTAAAATGTTGGCGCCCAAATGAGTTTTTTAAAAAGTTATTTCACAGTTGAAATGCAATATTTGTTGTGCTGTTTTAATTAATTGGACCAATTTAATACTTTCACGTTAGTTAAAAATTGTTATAATTTCATGTTGTATATACATAAAAGCATAAAATATATATATTGCAAAAATAGACATGTGTGTATACATATTTAAATGGTATGCTGTGGTGTAAATTTCCTCCTCCTCCTGTTCCTTGCTCTAATTTGTTTTTATATAAAGGTGTATATATATATATATATATATATATATATATATATATATATATATATAATTAATATAATATGTATATGCCTATTGCTTGTAATTAGAATAATTTTTTACATTTGAACACTTAAATTGTCTGTTTTGTCAGCTAGCAACGTTTTTTGATTACAACTTTAAGCTTATTAACTAAATAGATTAACGAGTGATTTTAGTTTTGTCTCATTTAGCGATAAATCTGTTCAAAAGTGCGACTTTGTTCGTACGAATTGGTTAAAAATACACATATACACTAACACAATATTGATAATTTAACAGCAAATAATAGGCTTCATTAAAAACATAATTCAAACTGGTTAAATAAATAAACGTCAACAAATCCAATAACCATTGCGTATTGCATAACTGCCTGCCCGTTGTCAAAGTAATTGCTCTGTGACCAGCACAACGCTCTGCTCCAGCGCAATTGCCGCCAGCTCCTTTAGCCACTCATCCAGCAGCACAGCGCACAAGGCCAAATCACGTGATCGCTCTGTTCCGCTCGTGTTCGCTATGATGCCCATCGAGGCCACCGAATCGAGCGACACTGGCTCCGAGTTAAAGCTGCCTGTTTGTAGACCACCACTCTCCACGCCATGTAGCGTGCTGGACGAGTGTGTTGCGGATAAGGTTTGCGTAGAGCCGCCAATCGAGCTGTTGCTGTTGCTGCTGCCGCCCACATTCGTTTGTGGCTCCTGTCGCGGTGCGGTGCTCAGACTCGTCTCGCAAGTTTGGCCACGCGAGCTGTCCTGTGCAGCGCCACGTGCACCACTCACCTCGCCACCATTGCCACCCACCAGCGTGGATGCTGCGCCTGTAATATGCCAAATTGGATTAGTTACTTCCCATGATGGAAGATGCATTCGATGGGTTAAAGGCAACAACAACGAGAACTGGTAAACGTATGTTATCAAAGTGGATACAGTTAGAGCAATAAATATATGTACAAAGCTACAGGAGGCGTCTAATATACTCAACAGCTTCAATAGCTAACGACAATGCAATAATGGAGTTTAGTTGGGTTGTATTACGGGTTATATCAGTATATATCATATATTTATATTTAAAGAACGTTTTACTTAAGCGTGAAATATTTACCGGTGAAGAATGCGTAAATTTGTGATAAGCCAGATGAAGCTAAGTTTTTCGTAGTAGAATAATTTTGTTTGTTTTTCATATCGATCAAAAAAATAAACAAATAAAGAAAAAGAGAGACAAATTGATTATAAGCAACGACGTCTGCAGACATTGTACAAAATCTACGTTAAGTGTGTTGTGTGTGTGTGTGTGGTGCATCAACTGAGTTCCAAAGGCCAAGATCAGCAGTTATCATTAAATGAATTTAATTGTTTTTGTTGTTGACTAAAAATGAGATCAAACAAGCAGGTGGACATGCAGCGCTTGACTGCCTAGCAGGTAGCCTTATCAACAGATTAATTACTATGAGTAATTTCATATTATGGCAACAGTATTCAGCAATGTGAACAATTTGTGTTTGTTGCTATAAGTTATATTATATATATATATATTATAAAAATAATATATATTAAATATATAAATTATATTGTAGCATAATACTAATATATATATAGCTTGATACACGTTTAACTCTACGAACATTGATGTCTTAGACACATTTGACAAGCTAAAGGCTTTTATAGCAACTAAACTATATGACAATTTATGTTAAGGGTATATGAATATATGGGTTAAAACTCCACATTTCATTTAACGTGTAAAGAGTATTAATTTTTTAATCTACAGCAAAGATTCGTTGGCCATTGGTAACAGTCGCTCATAAAATGTTTATGAATTAATGTTTGTGTCTGTGTTTGTGTGTATGTGCGCATTAAATGGCTAAGATCCCAAAACCGGCTTTGTTCCAACATCCGCTGCTGTGTTTTGTTTACTTTGTGAATTTTTTTTGTTTTGTTGTTCGGTTTTTGTTAAAAAAAAAAGTAAATTGTGCAAAATGGTTAGATAAGTCGTGTAGCACAGCATCACCTACCTGAAGTTCCATTTGTCGCCGGCGTGGACGATGTGGATCTGCGGCTGAACATGCTGGTTATGGACTTGCTAATGCTGCGGCGTTTGTTGTCGCTGCGTCTAAATGGATCGTAGGCACTGGTGGGCGATGCCTGCACAGGCGTCGTTGCCGATAGCGTTGCATAGGTGGAACGCTGTTGCGACTGTTGTTGCTGCTGCTGCGTGTGATTGTTGGCTTGCTGATGGTATTGCTGCTGCTGATGTTGCTGCTGCTGATGCAGCGGCGAATTGTCATTTATCTTGCGCACATTGACCAAACGGAACTCGCGATCAATCAGATAAGAGCGAGCCACATCGATGATCTCGAGTGAGTTCTCGGCGACCGGCAGCTCAGCATCGATTTGCTGTTTGAGCATGCGTAGCACCTGATGGAACGATGGCGTGTCCGAGGTGATGGCAATGTCGGAGCGGAGTAACAGCGAATGGATGAGCGGCAGTGGATACCAGGCGAGTCGTGTGATTAGCCCAGTTAAATGCAGATTGACGTACAGCGAGTTGCTCGTGAAGGTTTGCAGTTTGCCCCAAATGGCATTTAGAAAGGGACCTGTGAGGGGTAAGCATATATCAAAATAAAACTTATATAAGTATATCATCTGCCACTCACCTAAGCTTACGGTGCCCTGCGCAAACAAATCCTCCGAGAAATCCAAGTCGGTGAGCAATATCTCGTTGCGACTGCTGTGCGAGACGCGCCATGAATCACGCCGCCCACTGCTGACGCTGCTGCTGTTGTTATGATCCACATCTGTGTCGTTGGCTGATGCTGCTGTTGTTGTGGTCACATCGATGCCCTCGGCATCGTCATCAGCTGGCCGCCACTTGAACGACTCATAGCCACTTGATTCGCCTATCGATTGCAGGCTATCCAGCTGCTTCTCGCCCACATCGCTGGCAACTGGCGCCACCGCAGCCACGGGAGTTGCTGTGCCAAATTCGCTGAAGAACTGCTTGGCCAGCTCCAGAGCATGGGCGGTAGCGCGTGCTTGGCCCTGTCTTGGCCACTTTTGATAGCGATAGCTGTTCGCCCACTTCCTACAGTCGCGCTGACACTGAGCGATCCGTGAATGCGCCTCAAACAGATACGCCTGCACGTTGGCATAGAGGCTGTCGCCCGTGTAGTGGCCATAGTAGTTCCAGTTGGCTCCAATGGTCTTGCTCATGACCGGCGAGGGCAGGCTAAGCAGCACGGGTGGCGATGGTGCCGCTGCCGTCGCTGGATCAATCAGCTCCTGAATACTCTTTGGCCGCGTCAAGTCGCGAGCTCGCTTCATCACATCGGGCGTCAGTTCCAAAAAGAACTCGGTCGTATTCAGATATGGATCGATCTTGTTGATTTTATGACGATGTGAGATGGGCACATGCTTGCCAGGCAGCATATACTTCAGCAACAGCTCCAGCATCAGATCCTCGCAGTGCAAACCCAACAGCGTATCAAACAGAGCCATCGTCACCATGCACAAATTGGCATCGGGCGAATGGAGCCGCTCGACGAGAGCATCCAAAATTCGTTCACCATCAAATTTCTCCGTGTCCAATAGAAATTTAACAAAGGCACGCATAAGGCCGGGCTCCGTGATGGAGCGTAATATCAAGTCGAGATACGACATAGCCGAAATTTGTGAGTCGATGTTCGTCTGAAAATGTTTGCCCTTCAGTGTCTGCGAATTGGAGCGCAAAAAGTTGTTTCGAGATTTCGAGGCGAGGTGGTTTTGTTTTTGGTTAGCTTGGGGTCGGCCCAAAGTGAAGAAAAGGATAGCACACAAACTATAGACTACGTTTATGCCGCAGATCGTGATTAAATATATTCCATTAATATAACATTCATAAGCAAATGAAAGCAGCAGTAATTGTTCTGATTGAGGAAGCATATAGTTTAAGATTATAGTATATAGGTGACTTTAAAGATCTGATCTGAGCATAAACGTAGTTATAGCTAATATAAGAATATAAAGCAAACACACACACTGAGACAAGAGCACCAAGGACAGTTGACAATTGACAAATGTTTTGCAACCAACACCACAGAAATGCATCGAAGACAAGTTTTTACGCAAGAAACGAGACTCACCTGGAGTATGGCTGGCCCCAGCACCGGCACTATGAAGCCCTGATACATAAAGTCCAGCAACTGCTGTTTAATCATCTCGTGCGCCACCTGCACCACGGCATTGCAGAACTCGAGGGCGTTCATGAAGAGCGTCAGCTCTGGAATTTCGGTGACGTCGTCGGGCGTGATGCGATGCCAGTCAATGGAATTGATCTCGATGCTGTTCGGCAGGCGAGAATAGAGTCCACCGAGTCCAGTGACGAGCAGTGGGCAAATGGACGAGTATTGTGCTATATAGTGGCCAATGTTGGAGTTCTTCTGCGACAGAGCCATGCAGAGCAGTAGAGCGTCGCGCGCCTGATGTCCCAAGCTGCCCTCCCGATGCACGTATGGTATGAGCAGCGAAAATATGATGAAACTGATGAATAGAATAAATTGTAATAAGCGGGAATTGGAATACAGAATATAGTGATTGACCCACTTGGTTGTCGTTCCACTTTTGGGCGCTGGCATGCTTCCATTTTGTATTTGCTCCTGCACCTGGGTTTGGGCTGAGAAGAAGAACAGATCGAGCAGATGGACATTCTGCATGAGGACCACGCACAGCTGGTTTAGCAGTATGACCAAACGTTTCTCTAGGTCGGGCGGAAAGATTTCGCCTTGGCTGGAAGCGAGTATCTTGAGCAGCGGCCGCAGAAATGGCTCGTGGCAAAGCAGCTGGTGGCGTGAGTGGCTCACCAGCAGCTCATACAGTTTCAGCTGCTCCAGACGCACAGCGTTCGCATAGCGACCCGTTGTGCTGGCCCACTCGTACAGCTTGTCCAGCAGATTCTCGCTGAGCAAGTACTCCAGGCAGGGCGCTGCTGGTGGCGCCGAGTCAGCTGAGGGCAGCGAAACCTTGTTGCAATGATGGAGTTCAACTAGCAGCAGCGTTACCATATAATCTAAGTGCGAGACCACGCCCAGCACATCATCGTGCGTGGGCGTTCCCGGATGCTGAATTATTTCATGCGCCTGTTGCCAGTGTTTGCAGAAGCTATCATAGCAGGCGCGCGGATCACAGTCTGTGGCTGCGTCTATCGGTCGTTGACGCATCGTTGTTGCAGTGCCAGAGTTGCCGTTGCCCGAGCTGCCGCTGCTGTTGCGCGTCAGACTTTGACGCAATGGACTCGTGCGAAGCCAACTCATTTTGGGTTCGTTCCGTTCGGCTATTCCGTTGAGCTTTGGCGGCGTTGTTGCGATAAGTGTAGTAGTTTGGCATGTATTGTTGTTATCTTGCAGTTTGTGCTTTGTCCGAGCTTTGTGTGAGTATTCTCGTTCCCATACATCAATTTACAAATAGATATTTTATAGCTGAAACATACGAAAGCGTCAAACAGATAAGCATTGACCAATGCATCTTCAACAACGAATAGCAGCGCCAACAACAACAATGGCAACAAGAACATACATAAATGCATACAAACATTTGCATCACACTCTCTCACTCACTCACATACATACAGACAAATCTATTTATTTGGGCAGGCAAGCGAGCAAGTGGCGTTTGATAGTCACTGAAGCGCTGCGAAATTGTTGTTGGCACATTGCTTACTAATTTTGCTGATTACCTGCTGAATTTTTATAGTCCACTTCGTCATCGTCTTGGCTGAAAGATTCTTCAGGCAGGTATTGGATTTTAGCGCGCGTAACACCACTAGCTATTTTAACTGTCTTTTTTTTTTGGCACTGGGAAATTATAGCGAAAAGACGACGTCGACGACAGCACGGCCCCGTCCTTGTGCGCGCACTTGGCAGGTGGAAAATACGCAATAGTGATTTGTTTGTTGTCCACCAACATGTACAGAATATTGTTTACACTTTATTGCCTCATTTTGGACTATTTTTGATTGGTTTTACGCGAAATTATTTCATTTTTATAAATATTTACAACAAATAGAAAGTAATGAATGAATTGGTGGTAGTCGAGCGATAGATTTGTGGCGGTCGTCCGATTCCGATAACGGAGCTCATTGTGAATCCTTTTTTACAACACTAGTTTATGATAAGCCGATTGCTTATTTACACTCAGTTAACGATAACAATATACATTTGGCGCCTAATATATCGAAAATAATTATTTTGAAGTACTCAATTTAAAAAAGGGTTGTTTTTGCTGAATTGAATTGCAATTTATTGATTGATAATAATAGACATACACTTTTTTTAGCATACAAATTACGAAGTTATATTATAAACGCATTATTACAAAAAGAACAACAGCACAAAGAAGATATGCAATGAATAATTTGTATACTCATTAACTGTTTGTTAAGCTCCTTATATTAACATTCTTTCGCGGATTGCTTTCCTTCATTAATATTCGTGTCAACGCGATTCTTCTTCTTAATTTCATATAACCATTAACCACGTTAGAGTTGCACATATTAAAAATTCTTTGTATGATTTTGCTAACAAATAACATAGTTAAATAAATTGTCTCTAAGTATTTGTAATAATAGGTTGTAAAAAGAAAACGAAAACGGTCTACAACAGTGTGTGTCCAAATGTCAACTCACATCGGCAACAGCGACGGACCGACACTGCTAGTTCGTGAGCTGGGCCTCTCTATGGTCATAGTTTGCTGCGGTACTTGGCTATCGGTGCTTATGCCTAGGCCAGCATAGATTTCCTTCATCACGAACAGTATGGTGTCCTCAGAGCCCCTGTAACATGAAGCAGAAGACTAGAATTTAGATTTCAGTGATATCGCATCAACTACTCACCAATAGCACACATGACTGCTGAGCGCAAAAATATACTCATTGATGAACTCCAGCGGCGCCTCCTGCAGAACGTAGTCCACGCGCTTCGAGTCATTCAATTTGCCTAGTGGAAAATCGAGTTCGATAAACTCAGGATCTGACGCTGTGGTGGACTCTGAATCGGTGCGATTACGCGGGTGTGTTGAAGAAGTCGCTGTTGATAAATCATCCATGTCCTCAGCTTGTTTACGGAATATCTGCGAAGTACTCTTTAGAAATGGTGAGTATCAAATCGTTTCTCAATGATCTGCTTGGAACTTACTGCTGTCACCTCCTTTTCCAGCGTCTCTTCGGCCTCCTTTTTGACCTTGGTCACTGTGGCGAGGAAATTGACGCTATCTAACGTGGTCTTGAACGTGTCCATGAATCGTTGCTTTATGTCCGCTCCGACGCGTGTCATTGTCTCCTTCAGCTCAAGATGCATGCGCTTGCGTCCTTTATGATGTGGAATTAATACCGGGCGAATGCCCTTCATATCCGGATTGACTAGAGCTTCAATGCGATACGCAACCGGATCGAACGGATGGAATATATTGTAAAAGCCCGCACATGTGGGTAGCCGAAAGTCGAGGCCAAGCTTGTCGATGCCACGTATTGTCACAAACATGCCAATGGGGGAGCCCAGAGCAAAGAACTTCTTGGGATGGAAAATTAGCTGCGTGTAGTTGATCACCGGCTGTCCAGTACCAGCTGGTCCCATGCCCATAGCGTAGCTGACCTGCTTGGGCATCGTTTCATCATTGTTGGGAAGTTGTACGTTTTTCGATTCGGTGCCCTTCTTTCGTGGTACTCGATCAGGATTCTCCTGTGGAATATCAAAATTTATTGTTATATTTCTTGGAATATAGTCTTTGGTCTTTGCTCACCATGTTTTCCTCCTCGCTCTCCTTGAGCGGCTCCTGGTGACACAGCAGATCAAAGAGTATTAACGAGCCGAGACTGTGGCCAGCCAGCGAGACGCCGCCATTGAATTCGGGATGTCGCATCCGGTACTTCAAATAAACCTCATTCAGGGCATCAGCCACCGTGTTCATGATCTTCTGACAGTACTTGGGACTGGTATAGAAGAGCACATCCAGCAAAGTGTCGTTCGTAAAGTTGCGCAGTCGTGGTATGGACTCCAGGGTAATGGACTTTAGCTTCTCGTCAATGCCTAGCTCCTCAGAGTGCAAATGGCCATGCCATTCGATAGGGAGCACTTCGACGCGACCCACTAGACCCATGTCCGTAGAGTTCTTGTAGTGGGACTGCACCAGCTGCTGGGCAATGTATCGGAAATCATCCACTGGAAAGCAATTGTTGATTAAATGAGTTCTCAATGGAGTCCACTTGCCACTTACCGACTTCCTCCACATTGCGCATCTTCAGATCACAAGCGGATCCAATACCATGGACCATGAACAGCAAATGATCCACTCGCTGAGATTCGCCCTGTTGTATTTTAAAGTCATTTAAGTCCCGCTTTACAACGAGCGGCCGTGTTGTGCCTTGCACTGTGCCTCCCCACGTATCGGCGGTCGTTGGTGGCATGAAGTGAACAATGACGCTGGGTCCATGCATGGTTACCTGCTCCCCATTGCCCAGCGGTATCTTCTTATGCCATTCGTTCGTTTCGGTGGCGCGTCTATACTCTATCTCAAGTGCTTCTGCTGTTTGCTCCGCATAGGGCACGTATTTGCCATCGACACCCTTATAGAACCACGAACAGCGACGTACCTCAATGGCCTTGCCCTCCCAATAAACGGGCGTCTTGGTGCGCTCCTTGATGTTGACATCGTAGCGACCGCCCTCGACGGGCACAATGGCCGAAGAATCGCTTTCTTCTGTGGGTAGTAAGGAGAATATAAAAAACTTGACATATTTTCATGTGGAGCTCTAAACATTTTGCAGGAATTTTCACATTGAGTTTATCCTACTCTTCCCGCTTGTTGTCTCTGCTTACCACTGTTCAGGCTGGTCTCCAGCAGCGCCGAATCGTAGTGACTAAATGGAGTCCACACGAATTTGCCATCCACGCTGCGTTTATAGAACCAATGCGGCAATACGGGCGTGTAAACCTAGGGGAAACATAGGGAAATATATATCAATATCTTCTCTATCTACTCTATTAAGCTAAGACTTACAATGGCTTCGGCTGTTGGTACCGCGGACAAATTCTTCTCGTTGGCCATTCTCAGTTGCTGTAGGATCTCTTCGGGCAGTTCACCCTGATGTAGTTGCAGTAGGTAATCCGTCTGGCGATCGGCTTGTTGCTGGTTCGGTGGATGGGCCGCTGTCGCCGGTGCGGCTGTGGAGAACTCCGAGCAGGCTGACGAGGGCGGTTCGACAATGTTGGAGACAGATGTTTGTGAGCACTGCTCGAACTGTTTGTTGGGCAAGCCGCTGTGCACAAGATCGTACTTGAGTTCACCCGGCGCAGCTGGCTGCTCCTGCAGCGGTGGATTGTTAAAGAAGTTCTGGATGCGCTGATCCTCGTGCCCCTGGCCGCCAGCGGCAAAGTGATCAAAGAAATTTGCCGAATTACAACCAGTCAATGGCTGTGGTTGTGTCTCTGCCTGTGCCTGTGCCTGTGGCTGTGGTTGAGGCTGTGCGGCTGGCACTGTTGCCTCTTCCGGGCCGCCGAAATAGCCAGAAAATGAATTAACACTTGAATTTTGATAGAAATTTTCGTTCGAATTTTGCGTTTGCTGTGCAGCTTGCTGGGAATCGCTGATTAGTTGTTCAAAGCCAAGTGCGTGCGTGGAATGGGTCGAGGCCGTGTCGCCAACAGGTGGCTCTTGTGTCAATGCTGGTGGTGCTACGTTAGCCACTGGCGGCAACTCCGGAAATTGACTCGCCTGCTGTGTTGCTCCAAAGAAGCTGAAGTCGCTGCCGTTTGCTGCCGGCGTAAAGAAGCTGAGCAGAGTCGAAGAGGCAGCTGCTGCTGTTGGAGCTGGTTCGTTGGCCCTGCGGAATGGATTCGCCTGTGAGACGCTATCGTGGCTAGCTGCAGCTAATGGTGGTGGCGGTGGTGCTGCTGCCGAGCTAACTATCTCCGTCTCCGGTCCAGGCAACACAGGTTCGATGGTCTGTGCGGCGAACAGCACGTTGCTGTCCGTTTGACTGCTGGGCGCTACGAAGCCAATGGGCGGTGGCAATGGATCTTGTGGGAGTGGTGTTGTCACTGTCTGCGCAAACGGGTTGAAGAAGGTTGTGGTTGTCTGAGTGGTTAGCGCAACCCTAGCTAGATTAGAGACAGCTTGTGGTGCCTGCTCAGGTGGTGCAAACAAATTGCTGGTGATTACGGATGGAGCAGTTGCTGTTGGTTGTGGTGCTGATACTCCTAGAACCTCCTCAGGTGTACTACCTGTTGCCGGTGGTGCAAAGAGGTTGGTGACGTTAAAGAAAGGCTGTGGCGCGCTTGTCGCTGCCGGAGCAGGTTCCTTGAGCTCTGCTGGTGGGTAAAGCTCTACGCTTTGGCCTGGCTCACTATTGGATGCGGGTGGTACTGGCACAAATAAGGGAATTTCTTGCTCAGGGTCAGTGGTAGCTGCTTCTGCGGTTGGATAAAACAGAGGTGGCTGTGAAACTTCCTGAATTAAAGCAGTTGGTGGTGTTTTAGGGATCTGCTCAGTTGGTTCTAGTTTGGATGAAGAGTCGCTTGGTTCAGCTGCCGCGAAGAGCTCGTTTGTTGTTGTAGTTAGTGTTGGTGGTGCAGTAAACAAGGCAGTTTCCTGAATGAATTCCGTTGGTTGTTGTGGCTGCTCTGGCTCTGGCTTAGCATCCAACTGTGGTGCGAATAGAGAGGCTGTCGGTCCTTGTGTAAATATTGGCAAACTCTGCGATGTTGGGAAGAGTGGAACTTCCGAAAGAGCTGCAGTGGCAGGTGGTGCAAATAGTGGAATCTCCTGATTTTGGATTGAAGAGCTGTTTAGGTCGAGGCTCTGAGTCTGTGGCGTAAAAATATTGTTATTGCTTGTGTCCGCTTGAAGGCCTTGTGTTGCTTCAGCCGAGCTGGAAAATAGGGGCACCTCCTGAACTGTATTGGGTGGTGCTGGCGCAAAGAGCGAAGTTGCTTCGTGAGCCTGAAAGAGTCCCGTTGAAGTCTGTGGTGTAAAAAGCGATGCTGCTGGCGCTGCTGTTGGTGGTGCTAGCGCAAAGAGAGGAACTTCCTGGCTGGGTGCTGCAGCAGCGGACGGTTCGGGTGCTGCAAATAGAGCAACTTCTGTTGGCTCTGCTCCACCAAAAGGATTAAAAATGGCAGCAGGTGCTGCGAAGGGGGCAAAGGGCGTGGCTGTTAGTTGACCAAAGCCTGTTGCCGGTGCTGCAGTTTCCTGCGCTGTCAGTGGACTCTTGTAGAGTCGTGTGCCCTTCTGTAGGCGGTACGAGGAGTGTCCTGCCGCTGGTGGTGGTGCACCTGCTGCTGGTGGTGCTGCTACTGTCGCTGGTGGCGGTGCTACTGAAGTTGGTGGTGCTGCTGATACTCCCGTAGATGGTGGTGGTAATGCACTTGGTGGTGGTGCTGCTGCTAATGCAGCTGATGGTGGTGCAGCTGCTGTTGCTGGTGCTACTACTGCCGGTGGTGGTAGTGCTACTCCCGCTGGTGGTCCTGCTGATGGTGGTGCTAATGCAGCTGATGGCGGTAGTGCTCCTATTGCCGCTGGTTGTGGTGCTACTGCTGCTGGTTGTGGTGCTGCTACAGGTGGGTGTCCGAACCCTAGAGTGCTATCGATAGGACCTGGTGCCTGAGCAGGCTGAAAGACTGAGGGTGGTTGGCTGACTGTCGAAATCTGAGCGACGGTTGGTGGCTGAGTAAATGTCAGTGGCACCGATGGAAGAGCTGTTGGGTGCCCAGTAGCAGCTGTTGCTGGTGTAAAGAAATTACCAACTGTAGCCGGAGTTGCAGCTACTACGGGAGGATTGAAGAACCCACCAACAGTGGGTGGTGCTACAGTGGGCGCAAAGTAATCAGTTGCAGGCGTATACAAATTTGAAGGCGCCTGCGGTACGGCAGCGGAGGAGCTGACCTGTGCAGGTAGTGGCGCTGGCTCGCTAGTTCTGCCTGTGGCCGATTGCACTAGACCCGAAATATTCTGTAATACGCCACTGGGCACTAGACTAGTAAGCGAGAAGAGGCCGCCACTCTTGCGCTCCTCTTGAACGGGTGGTGGTCGTGGTGCAGGCTGCTCAAATGCTGCTGCAGCTGGCGATGGCTGTGTGGGATATGGTAGTGCTTGGAAGGGATCAACAGCTGGCACTGGCTGTTGCTGCTGCTGCTCAGAGAGTCCTGGTATGGGCGCGTATACCTTCTTTCTGGCACTAATGCGATAAGTGTTCTGGCCAGCCGATGGCGGCGGCAGGGGCAAAGCACCTGCTCCTAGTCCAGGCACCTCTGTGGGCGCATAGAATTTCGGTGGCTCCGGCGCTGCTTCGCCGACATAAGCCGGTGGTGCAGCGTAGAAGGGTGGTGGTGCAACAGCTGCTTGACCCGCCTGCTGTATGTAAGTGGGCTGTATTTCCAATTGAGGCTGTGCCTCGTCCGCTTCCCGAGTGCCCGCGTAAATGCGTTTCGAGAACGTTGAAAACACGTTGGAGGCCACCGAGGGCAAAGCGCCAAATGAAGACGCCGCCTGGCTAAGCAGAGAGTCCGCTGCAAGCGGCGGCTCTAGCAATGGATTCTCATTGACATCCGCAACGCTCTGATATGGATTTAGGATTGAGGAGGCATTCGTTGCCGCCGAGTCGTCGCTGCTGCTGGCGTTCAAGTTAATCTCGTCAAGCGTTTCGCTCTCGTCAATACCTGACGGCTGTCCAACGGTTACCAGAGTTTTGGGCTCTGCAAAAAGCATAGAGAAACAAAAACAGAATGAGTTATGCTCGCAGCTTCGATTTCCGGAAGTAAACGCAATAACTAATCAATATGCTAATCAAAATCAACGCGGCCTCCAACTGGTTATTATCTAGTGATTAGCTACAGAGCGAACCACAACGAAATTTCAGTTGATCTATGGGAACATTAAGTATCGAATATCAATTTTTAATTTTTTCTTTTCTAAATACTATACATTTTCTATATTTTATAGGGCATTAACGAGGAAATGTCGCGAAACTATTAAAGAAAATAAAAAAAAAAAAATTTTAAAAATAGTTTTTTTAATATTAGTATTATTAAAAATACTAATTATAATATTACTAAAAAATTTAAAATTAAAAAAATCTTTTAGCACAAATTTTGGAGCGAAGCACGATTTTATCTAATAAGAATTCCAACAAATTAAAAATATTTTTTTTAAGGTTTTAAATTTGTATTTTTTTTAATTTTCAAAATATCATTCAGTCTTCCCATTAAAAAATCATTATTATTTTGGCGATCTTCATTGCTCAATTTGATTGAAAATAAAATATTTATGCACTTGCGCTGATCCAAGCTTCATAAAAGCCAAAAATTGGCATTAGCCGAGCTCAAATGTCATGACATTTGAAGAAGTTGTTAGTTTTAGCTGGTTTTTCCATTATTTATTTACTTTTAGCTATCATTTTCGCTTGCCTCTGTGTGTGTTAGTCGTTGTTGGGCCAGAAAGAAAGTCATTGCAAATGCAGATGCAGTTGAAGCTGAGGCTGAGGGCTTGCAGCAGTCAAAGCTGCCCAGTCATAGCAAACGTGCCATTTGGCTGGGTAAGCGGCGGCAGTAAGAATTCACCTCGATCTTAAAACGTGATTCGAACTGTGGTCTGTGGCTCTGGCTGTGGAGAGTGGCGGCCATTGGTTGGTTTTAACACCTTGTTATAGCCGCTGTAACCAGTGTTCAAGTATTCCAAGCATTGCAATTTGAGATCGTAAATATTTATGCTCGCGTTTGGCATATTTGCGAGCGCTTGCCAGCTGCAACAGCGATAAAAGCTAGTCAGAGCTGTGAGATCACCTTAAAGCAGCTCATATCTTACAGTTAGATAGATAGAACTCTTAGAATTTATCAGGTGTCTGGCTTATAGGTATTGCATAACTGTGATTAGTTCTAGCTGAAAGCTAGCGATTGAACAGGTACTTGGTATAACGACCCAGTTAATCTCAATTGTCACGAATGGCTGTATATCTGCTTACTCTGAATCATCTTTACGCGAGACAGTTTGATTGCGCGCACTTTGAGCGTTTAACAACACTAAATGATGTGCGTAACATTGCCTTGTAATGTGTTATCGATATTGCTTTAAGTTTGAATTTGAAAAAAAGGGGAAATATTTGCAAGGAAAATGGTTTAGACATGAGATAAATGTTAATCAAGTATTATAATCGATAACATTTAATTTGCTATAAATGCTGCTGAAGTAATTGTAAGACTTGACAGCGATAGATTATAACAAGTTTACATAACAGAAATTAAGTTGGAATATGCATATAAAGCGAAAATCATTAATAAAACTTGATGGAAATTATAAGCAATTAGCTACAGTTATAATACATATAAATAGCCAACTATAGTCGAGAAACTTGCTATATTGCTTAAAAATAAATTTACTGAGAAAATCACATTTAAGATAAAAAATTCATTTAAAAAAAAAAAAACAATTTTCTAAAGTAATAAATATTAAAAAATTATTTATGGGCTTTTCCTGAACATTAATGACGACAAAATATTTGTTAGGTCTATATTATTATTTATTCTACAAATATTTAAATGGAACATACTGGAAAACTATTTTAACAAAAATACTTTTTGTATTACAGTTAAGTTGAGGTATTATGCCATATTTTTCGCAGATAACAATTCACTTGACTTTGTCGTTTTTGTTTTTCTGCGTTGGCGTCTTAACAATTTTAATTTTTTTTTAGGCGTCAGCCAATTGTTTGACTAATGTAACTCCATAAAGCGACCAAAGCAAACAAATACAACAAAAACAATAAAAACAAAACAAAACAAAAACATCGACAGCAAACAGCTTAAAACAAATTTGTGGCTATAGACTGTATTGGAAAACGATTCGTAAGGGGGACGTATGGCTTTAAGCCATTAAATAACAGCGAAAATTTCCAGTTTTGTCTTGAACTGTTTTTTTTCTCCTATTTTTTGTTGTAGTTTTTTTTTCTATAGTTTTTTTTCTTTATTTTATTTTTTAATATTTACAAAAGGCCGCAATGACAATGACGCACTTTTGACAAATTGTTAAAGCAAATATATGTGTATATATAGATATATGTACCTATGTACGATTGTCTAACCGCAAAGTCTAGGCACATATGAAAAGTAGAACAGCACAGTTCAAATATGGCCCGAACCGCACATTAAGCATAAAAAATAAAAAGAAATGAAGAGGAATTCGCTTTGGCATGACATCATAACGATCATAAACGAATCGAGCCAGCATAAGCACTTAAAACAAGCAAAAAAGAAAAAAATGGAAAAGAGTAAAAAACCCCGTCGCTGTCGTCTGCTCCAATCCAAGTGCCTGCACATAATAGCACTCAAATAAAACAATTAAGGCACACATAAGCACGTCAAGAGACGATGAAATCATTTGCAGGATACACACACGAGACACACAACAAACACACACACACGCACACCGTGCACAACCAATAAAGATGCCCCGAAAAGATTGCCAGCAATTTGGGTTTAAGGCTCGTGCAGGTCGCATGCCAAAAATGAGGGATCCAACAAAAAATGTATAAGAAATGTTGAAAAAAAAAAAACAAAATAAATAAATAAACACCAGCTTGGCATTTTTGGCATTGAACCCTCCGGCAACGAAATGCCCAAAAAACAAGAGCGAAATGAAATCAAAATAAAACTCAAAAACTCAATAAAAATGCGTGCTTGGAGCTGCTTGGAGACGTTGCGCTCGATGCTCGAGACGGTTTGTCTGCCAGCGGCAAAACGATGATATAAATAAAATGCACGATTTTTCTATAACCATCACAACAAGAGCCCCAAAACAACCAAGAAGACGATGAAGAAGAGGAAGAGCCAAATGTTCAAAATTTTTGTGTTTTTGTCTTGTCTTTTCTTGATGTTGTTCGATGCCATTTATACGCTTGGCTCTTTTTGAGAACATTCCATAAAGGCCAACGAAATAATGCCGATTAGTGAGATGGATGATTAAGTAAAAGTATTTGAGTTACAGATGAACTTCTTAAGATATATTAAAAATGAAATTACTATTAGTTAACTAAGCTGAACTTGAAAAGCTGCGATCGCAAGCTACGATCTTGTCTATGAAGCGGAGGCCTGTACACCATACCTCTATCACTACTAGTCAATAATTCTACAAAATAATTTGAACTTTAACCACATTACAAATGCGAGCGATTAGAGAGTTACTTCACAGCACATTCCATGCCCGACAAACATCGTAAACAAGCAGTCATGCCCATAGTCCAAATGGCAGGCACAAAAACAAAAGACTTAGACAACGAACTCAGGTAGCAGCAAATTCAAGTGAAATGCTTTTTTTTTTGTTTGCTTTAAGGCTTCATGCCTGTTAAACTCTGTCAGCTGGGTAATTCCAACAGAAATATGTCTATTTCCACCCCAGCCCAAAAGCCAAGCACACACACCCACACACACACACACACCCATTTTCAAGTCTCTCAGTCAGCGGCCTTGTGACGCATTTCGGGCAACTGCCTGGCTGGTAATTCCGATATAGATTCTTGGCAATATAATCTTATCAATAAGGTGCGCTCTGTTTGCAGCGTATTATGCCTATGTCCGCTTGCAACCAATTGCTAAATATTTAAACAATTTATGAGACACGCTCAAATTTAAGCACACACACACACAGACACACACACACACACGCACATACAGTTGCACAACTATAAGTCAAGTTGATGAGTTGCGACTACAAAAGGGCGTGTAATTAGGAAACGTTGTTTTAGTATCGTTACGATCGTTAGCTCGTACAGCAGTATTGCAGATAATATAAAGTGCGATCACCCACGTAAGGATATATAGCCAGATATTAAGTATATTATATTGTATATAATCGCGACTTGCACAGCCTCTCACCAGTTCGGAAAGTGTGAAACGTTTATTGGGCATCGAATGCAACAAGTTGGTAAATTTTTTGATTGATTAGCATCTGTTAAACAACAACAGCAACAAAATAATGGAAATTTGACTTTATAAGTGTGTTTTCAATCAAATCGTACGATCGATCGATCGATCGATCATCATAAATTTAGCGTTAATCAACTAAATTAATACATATTGCGAGTGTACTATACTATATAGATGCATGATACGATACGATTGCCAAATATTTAATTTCAATCAGTATCTTTTGGGTTTTTTGCATTTTACTTCCCTTAAATAAAAACAACAAAATATTGTGCAAATAAAATGCAATAACAACAAAAATAAATTGCAACATTTTTAACGAAAGCGCAAAATGCATGAAAATTGCGTGATGCGAATAAATTCTCAACGCAAAATGTGCAATAAATAAATTTATTGTAAAAAGCAAAAACAAATATATAAAAATTAACATAAAGTAAAAAAAAGAAATGAATAATAGAGCGTGAAATTTAAGTGAATAAAGCTGAAATTAAATACGTTATATAAATACGAATCATATCAAAGGAGTGGGTAAGAGATTCCAGTTATAGCTCGAAATTCATTCAAGATCTCCAGCTTTCTTTAATGATGTTGTCTTGTTTATTTATATAAATATATAAATATGTATATCTATATATATATGCAATCTAAGGTGCTTATTCGCCTAAATATAAACAAATCTGAAATAATTAGTTAGATCATCAGCGAAATTAATTTGCTTTTAATGGCATTTAAGTTGATTCTTTGCTGAATTTATTTCTTAAGTATATACATATCTATGACACAAATATAAATGTATATATGTCATAAGCTAAATGTTGCAATTAAAAATTCAACGAACCACAGAAAAAGAAAAATTTTCAAAGACGCAACCAACTACTCAGCCGGATTGAGGAAGCTTTGAGGAACGCACGTAGGTCACAACGCGTACACGATTTTTGTTGTAAAAAAAACAAAAAAAAAAAAAAACAAATTTAAGTAAAAACCACAACAACAATAATGCCGGCTAATATTTTGCTCAACAAGTAGATGAGTTGGACGCATAATTTGCTGTTGTTGTCATAAAAAGCGACAACTTCATTGAAAAAGCTCGACCACAAAAAACCAAAAAGGCTAACTAAAAAGTATAATAAAATAAGAGAGCATCCATAAAAAAACTTAAAGTCGAAGATTTAATACACTTGTTGAATATGGTAGGATTTGTTGACTACTAATTGTAAAAGAAATAATTATATATTGTATATGGCCTTGGACATGGAACTAATTTGATCTTGATTAGAATACAGAGCAGAAAGAGACAATAAAAAGATATGTAGATAGAGAAGGCAGCGGTTAGCTGGATCAACGAGAGAAATAGATAGACAACTAGACAGAGAGAGTGATTATATATACTTGGAATTAATGCACTTTATATGATGCCTCAAGCTTGCAGGCTTAGCTATAGATAAACTGCTCTACGATATATACTGATGATGATATACGACATACGATCTCCGAGTATCAAATACTCATATTACACCAACTAGAGACACGTAGAATTGTATAGAAATTCCTTTAAATTTTGCACGAAAGTTTGAAAAAAAAAAAAACAACACAAAACGAATGCTGTGTGTTGCCTTTTTTGCTGTTGTTGCTCTAGTTGGAAGCGAGTCGAGAAAATGTCTCGTGAAATACAAAAGAATATAAATATTTAGCGTGTAGAATTTCTCGTTTGCTGTTGCTGAACATTCTGCAAACGCTTTAGTTTTAAGTGCAACATTGAAAGAACCTTGAAACGCCAACACAATAAACAAGCCACAAAGCGATTTCATAGTAAAGAAATTTTTACCTTACAAAGAAAGCAAAGTTCCACATTTTTTCTGCCTCTCTTCTTCTACTCTATTTGATATATTTTTGCTATTTTGGAAGCAAACTACGTTAGCCATAGGATTTGGATTATTCGATGTCCAAAACAGTTCCGCATGTATTTATTAAGTTTTAGTACTTTTATTTTGGATTTTTATTGATAGACAAATCGAACGTAGCCGGGTCTACATGGGGGGCATGTTTATGAGTTTTATGAGGTAGACGGAGCAAGCATATTAAATTCGATACGCGCTCCATTTTAAACGCGGCGCCCGGGTAGACGAACTTCCTCCTACAGAGTGTGACAGACCTCAGTTCGCCTTGCACATTATTATAATTTACTATATATATACATATATATTTATTTATTTTTTTTTTGCATGAATTTTGATGACTTGAGTTTGACTTGAGTTAAGCATATGTATATATTTATATATATTTATTTTTATTTTATTTTTAATGCGCTTAATGCCAACAACAAATAAAAAGGTCAACGTGCAAAGAACTTTGTCACAAAATAAATAAATACTAAATGTAGTTTAGCTTGAATTAAAAAATAATGCACTTTATATACATATTGAATATATATTTGCTTGAGGCATATGGTTTATAATAAGATATATCATATAATTAATATATCGATATATACTATATTAAATATATTAATATATATTTAAAAAAAAAAATGATTTCAATATATTCCATAATTTTTGTAAATAACAAAATTTTGAGTTGATTAAATATTTAAATTAAATTACAATTTTTTTAAATATATAAAAATTTTAGAAAAATATATTACACATTTCAGAATATATGTACATATATTTAAATATTATTATTAATTTATTAACAATTTTACATACATTTGTATTACACTTGTCAACAAATACCAGTCTACGACTGCGAAAGTGAATATATAAATATATATTTTAAATATATTCCTATGCTCATTAGTCAATCGCGAAAGCAACTAAAATAATATATTTGTTGACAAATTCTACAAACGATGTGCTGGGTATCTTAACAGTCAATCAACGTCAACCATATAACATTCTGAAGTTTGTCATATTTTCTAAGCACTAATACTACGAGCACATATGCATAAATGGCGCCTATTCAAATTTGGGGGCCAGCACGTTGCCACTTTATCAGCATCACGCTCTTAAGATTCCAACTAAACAGAGCGAACGAGACTGAATGCTGCTGCTGCTCGTTGCTGCCAGCGTCGCAACGTCGACGTCAGCAGCGCTGATCGAGCAAAGTTGAGCTAAGTTGAGTCGAGCTGAAGCCTGAACAGTGATCGTGGTGCTGAGTTGGGTTTGGTTTGGTTTGGTTTGTTCGCTCGTTCGTTCGTTGGTCGCTGTTTTCTGTGTCTGCTTTCAGTTTCATTTGAGACGTCGTCGCGGCCGCAAGTGCTGAAAGCAACTCAACAATAGCAACAGCAACAGCAACAGCAACAGCAACACCAACAACACGCAACGTGTGTGTCTCAACTAAATGAACATAAGCCAACGCCAGAAAGAAGCAAAAAGCAAAAATAAAACAAAAGCAACAACAATTTAAACGGGTTAATCAATATATGAGCAACAACACGCTGAATTTTGTGTTTTTCTGTGTGCGTACGCGAGTCTGTGTGCTTCGTCCGTCTGTTTTGTACTAAAGTGCAAGTGATTGGCTTTTATTGTTATTATTGTTGTTGCTGTGCTTTGCATAAGCGCTCGGCAATTCATAAACAATGCAAAGAAGTGCGCAAAATGCATAAATAAAGTGCATTCGTTTTACATATTGATTGAACAACAAAAATTTCAATCGACGCATAACTTATAAAGTGCGGCCGCTAAACAAGTTCGTTGCCTAAGTCATTTGTTTGCCAGCGCCAACTATCCATACTTTCAAAAAAAAAAAAGTATAATAATAATAAATAAATAAAAAAATACAAACTTAATTATTTATAATACTCGCAATTTATTGCTAATATATGCAATTTGGACCGTCCACCCAGCCACGTCGTCAGCAAGAAGTCGCATAAAAGGCAAGTGTGAGGGGTACAACAAAAGCAGCAAAAGCAAAAGCTAACAGAAAACAAAAAAAAAAGAATCTTTTGCTCGAAATGCCAAATGTCAAATAAAAGAAGAAGCACTCAAATTTACGTATATCTAAAAAACGTTGTTTATAAATCACAAACGAAATAATAATAACATAAAAATGTTATACGAATAAAAAATTATAATAAAAAAAAAAAAAACAATCCAAAACGAATCACTTACAAAATTACTGCGATTTCAATGTCAAGAAAAATCCACAATAAAACAACAGCAGCAGCTGCTGCTGCTCGATGGCGCGTGGGTTCTTCCAAAAGGGTTTCAGAACACCGCGCCGCATCGTCTATACTAGAACAAATGCCAGCGACCGATTGAATCTTATGATTACAATTGCAATTTTTTGTTATTTGCGTTTCTAAAGCAAACACAATTTGCTTGAAGGCAAATAACGAGCTGCAGGTTCTCTCTATATGAGTGTGTAAAATAATCAACTAGCTTGATACCCTGTTCTAAATGTCTCTAAGCAGCTTTGAAGATTTTTTTTAGTTGTGCTCGCTTTTATTGCCCAAATGTTTATGATTCGCTTTTACATTAAGTTTATTATTATTATGATAATGGGCTTTACGAGGCATAGCTCTGCCAGTGGAAAATTTAGTTTGAAACGTTTATATTTTGATTAAAAATTTGGTATAGCTCTGAAACATCTTATTAATTCATGAGTTTTGCATAAAACAACTTTGGCTTCTAGAAATTTTAAGCTTAGAAATATCTTTAATGAAATATTATATAGTTATGCATTCATTAGGCAGTATCAAAGTTAGCTTCCTTTTGTACTTTCTCACATAACATTTTATGAATTCTAAATTCTAAAAAAATTCCACTTTCCATAAGCAATTTCTTTGCCAATTCACATCAAAGTAAACGAATCGTTGACCGCCGTTGATACGTTCAGGGTATACAAAATGCGATATAAAAAGTGTGCAAAACGCAATTTGAATTTATAATTTTTGCAATTATTTCTCATTAATTTGCTGGGCAATAAAAAAAAGTCATAGCATATCTGAAATGCTTACGCGCTATTTGAATTACATCCGCCCCACCTCGGCCCGCCCCGCGAGCCAACACCTACTCACAGGGAACTCGAATAATTTGCGCGATTCTAATTTGTTTATAGAATTTTAAATAATAATAATAATATCAGCTGTTGCTGCTGATTGATGAACTGACGCAGCTGGCTGTGGCTTAGTAATTTTCTGTTCCCTGTTGTCTTTCTTTAATTAAAAAAAATAAATTGCCTATAAATAATAATAAACAAATTACTGCCTGAGCTAACACTTCAGTTCGGTTCAGTTCAGTTCAACTGCGAAACGTTTTTAGTTCTCGCACGCCAGCTGCAATCGAAAAGTGAAATATTTACCTCACGCTCGCCCTCTATCTGTCTCCCTGCCTCCCCTCTCTCTCTCTGTCTTTCTGTAGCTCTGATTGATGTCAGAGTTAAGATCTTGATGATGTTGACGCTGTTGTTGATTAAAATAAGCACGTCTCATTTGAACGATGCAAAGCTTTGAATGCCTTTACAGTACTTTTGTGATGGCACGTAAATAAATAAAATTTATATAGAAATATATATAAATATATCTATTTATCTTTTGCATATCGTTGCCTTAGATCTTAGTTATATCTCGTTCAGCAATTCTATCTCTGACTCAACTTATTTAAGAACAAGTGTGGCTCACTAATTGGCTGCCTCTTTATTAGTCTTTATCTTATCTCAAAAAATTTTATTGAATATAAACAAAATTCTTATAAATCGCCGTTAATATTTATATGTGTGCTTATCATAAGCTGTCTGGTTGATAAATAAAACGAGAAGTGAAATTGATATTTAATTTTAATGTGAAATTTAAGATAATTAAATAAAATGTGAAATTTAAGATAATTGACATTTAATTTTAATAAATTATATGATCTATAAAAATATATAGATTATAGATTGTATATACACTTTGATGATAAAGACACAGAAATTACGGGCCATCTCTGCCTTTTTAATACCTCATAAGTCTGATAGCATATGGGTATTTTAATTCCAAATACAAATACAGAAACAGGCAAATAATAGTAATAAATAAATAGACTTCTGGTTAATTTCAACTGTCATATATAAATTTAATCAAGTTTTCTTTTGAAGAATTAAATAAAATATTTAAAAAAAAAAATTGTAAATAATACATAAAATTTTAATTTTTAGAGGTTAAAAGAAGAAAAAGATTTCAATTCATCCACGACATCAATCAAATCCACCAGCTATATAAAAACTAAGTGAATTTTATTGCTTTCACAGCTCATTGTTACCATCTCATTGTTCATCGTAAAATTATATTCTCAAAAAAAATATTTGAATTGTTTTTTACATCATTTCTATAAATATATAAAAATGTAAAAATTTGAAAGATTAGGTCATAAGGCTTTTATTATCTAAACTCAAATTGCGCTGCAGCCTTGGATTATTCATTTATTCTAAAAGCTGATCAATAGGCAAGGAAATATTATAATTTTGACAAGTGACTTGCAATGTTAGCAACTGAGTTTAACCTTTAGTGAGCTGACAAATAGAAAACTCCGTTTAAACTATAAATAAATTAATATATATATATATATATATATATATATATATATATATATATATATATATATATATATATATATATATATATATATTATAATAGATAATACAAGTGAGGAGCTGAGTGATTAGTGCAGCATTTAAGAGCTACGTGCCTCGATGACTTCGATGAGAAGCTTTTGCCATAGTTTAATGAATGAAAGCTGAGCACATTCGATAAGGTCAATAATCAGTCGATTGAGAAATCGAACGTGTCATTCGGCTGCATTCCGCATTTATCGTTCATTGAAAGCGGAACTGCACTTAATCTTAAATGGGTTCGTTGAGAGGAATTTAAGTTCTCATTTCGTATATGGGGATTTGATGTCAGGGCAACCGCAGCAATTCTGCCTCTAAGTGGCAACGGCGACGGCGGCCTCTCTTCTATGAACGAACGAACCGGCTTCACGAAATGCGCATTGACCTTGCAACGCCTGAAAAATGTACAAATCAATTTTCGAATTTAAAAAATAAAAAAAGGCGTCTTGAGCAGCTGCCAAAATAAAAATAATAAAAAAAAAAAATATCGAAAACGAGAAAAACGAACGCAGAATATTTTAACTTAATTTATTTCCACATGTTCGTTGTTGCTGTTATTCACGCGTATAAAAAACGTTTCAGTTTTAGGAGCTTTAATATACATATATATCTCTGTTTTTTTTTTTTTTTATAATTTTATTGTATTTTTTGCATGTCGTTAATTAATGACAACTGTTAGCTTCAGTTGACCACGTTGTTGCACATATCACGAGACACACACGGAGAGCCAAAGAGAAGCCAAGAAATCAATCATTCAAATTGATTTGTTGCTAATTTGTTATTCAAACAAGACGACGCTATTCAACTCGAAACCAATAAGCGCAAAATGCATTCAACCACAAAATAAAAGTAAATAAAAACATATATATATATATATATATACATATATATATTTATGTATGTATGTTTTTATGTGTTTGTATTTATTGTTCGCATGACGCGCAATCCAAGTGCTAATTGCATTTAGTTAATTAAATGTTAAAAGTTGATCAAATTGAGCGAAACAGCATTGGCTATTGCGAAGGCATATTCACAATATGTAAGAATGGGCTTGACTTCCAAACTGATCGAATAGCATATACACTTTATAAGGGGATTGGCTTCAAGAGAATGCAAATATTAATTGTTTCCTAAGATAAGCAAAGTTAAGAAGGGGCGTTAAGAATTTAGTGTATACAATTTAGGAATTTATAGGAAAATTTTTAAAAGGATAAACAGAGAGAAATAAATTATAAAATAGAAAAAATAAATATTATTTTCAAAATTGAATTTGTATGAAAAGAATATACTTATGCATTATATGCATATTATGAAAAATATGTTATACATATAAGTTATATATATATAAGATATTGCAGCTCTTCTTCTTTTGCCCTCGACTTCAGTTAATAATTCTTAATTTTAATAGAGTATCAAGTTCTTCACTTTTCAATCATTTCTAAATTTCTAAGCCCAGTCCAAAACTCATTTACCATATACCTCACTCAGTAATTTCCAGCTTTTCCAGGGTGTCTGCAGCCCATTGAAAATGTCGGATTTAATCAAGCGCAGGCATAAGTGTTATTTAGTTATTAGTTTTTTACTGATGATTTGATGGGGCCTAATAAAAACATGTCTTCATAAAGTTGTTGTCAATGTTGTTGGTGTTGTTGTTGTTGCATTTGTGCGTCTCACGCTCAAATCATTTGCTAATGTCAACGGCTTAAGCGTCGCCTGCTCTTCGTTTTCCGCAGCTGCAGCTGGTTTCGATAAGACTTCAAAAAAAGAAATAAAAAATATAGCCAAAAACCTTGACCATATAGTTGATTTGTTTGTTTTTTTTTCTCTTCCATTTTACAAACCATTTATACATGTTTCTAATGCGCTACTCAATTTAATCACGGGTTGTTTGGCTTCTATTATTTGGCAAGGAAAAACATTTCTCCAGCTATAAAAACTGCTTATGCACAGCAATTTTTATTTTGATTAAAAAAAAACATTTTTTCTTGTCTTTTGTGTTTTTTTTTATCTCTCATTTTTGAGCCATTGTTGAAGCACATTTTGTTGCTCGTCGGCTTTTAATGTTTTACATTGACTCATGTTCATGAACATGACTTTTGGAAAATATTTCGCTTGGCGTTTATCAAGTTTCAAATTGAAAAGTGCGTGATCAGCGCGAATTGTTGTGATTTTATTTTATATTTATTTATTTATAACTAGGTTTTAATAGCACCAACAGCAAATTGTAAAATAATTGCCAGTTAAATACCATCGAAAATGCATATAAAGCGTGTAGACGCAGAGAATTGCTTATGTTCAGTGAATTGGCTATTGAGGAAAGATATAACTTTTGTTAATGTTATTAAATCAACTATAATAGCATAGACAAAAGCCACACATTTCCTCAATAAAATCAGCTTAGAAAGCCAAAGCCAATATAGATTTATAAACTTATGTGCATAACGACTCATGGAATTAAAGTTAGAGATATATATACTAGATATCTATATCTATAAGGCCAGCTAAGAATAAAGATCAGATTTACATATATGTAGGTTTAGCTCATGATTTGTAACTATAGATAGCTAATCTATAGACCTACGTTCTATATGAGTTATCTATAGGCATTCATATATTCTATCTTAGCTTAGCTTGGCTTTTATAAGTTATTATCTATGTATCCTTATATATATATATATTTATATATTCTCAAATGCATTTAATATACATTATAAATTATTCTCTTTTATGCCATTGACTAAAAACACATAAAAACTGGATGAAGGCTAAGAACTCTTTTTTTCAAAAGCTGCAGCCATAAAATTCTCAACTGGTTACAGCTTAGAAAGAGTAGCAAGGCGAAGGTGAACCAGCAGTCGATGGTGGAATCCGTTGATGGAATCGAGTCTGAATGTTCTTGAAAGAATTAAACAGACAACCTGTTCACATATGCTGTGTGAAATCTAGTTTATTTATTGAGTAGTAAAAATTAGGATATATATGATCTGGACAAATGTGTAAAGCTATTATTATTATATAAATATGTATATTATATACATGCAACATTTTAGATAAATATTAGATATTATAATATTATAAAAAAAAAATATATATATATATATATATATATAAAGTTATATATATTTTCTACACATTTATATTTTTTTCTCTTCACATCAAAGCCACAAAATAATTCCATCGATTTCCATACCACACTCCATAAATACTTTTCCAGAGTTACTATTATAAAAATTTGCTGCTCTTGCTAATCTCTACTCATTCCATGCTCTACCTGTCTCTCTCTCTCTCTCTCTCTCTCTAATTAGAATCAACAAACTAAGCAGAAAATATCTGTTTTCCCCCTTTCCATATTTTGAGTCCATTAGCGTAATTAAATTGAAAATGTTTTAATAATAGAATAATAGGATAATTGTGAACGCATTTCACTTTTTCGCATTGCGAAAGTGTCGAAACCAACGAAAACAACGGCAATTTAACAATGATAAATTTTAATAATAATAATAATAATAATAATAATAATGATGGCGTATAATTGCGTCAATTTACTGAGCGTCAATCAATCAAGACTTTCAAAAAATGTTTGATTTATGACATTTCTTGTTGTTCACTTTTGTTGTAGACTTTTTTTGGATGCTGATCGAGTCACGGGAGATACCGAGCCGAAGAGTTAACTAAATACCCAAACCAAAACACAAACACAAACCCAAACACATTTCATTGCAATGATACTGCGAACGAGTAGAATTTGCCTGCTGGGGCTTTGGCTGCTCACGCTTCTGACCCTGCTGCAGGCCCAGGGCGAGGATTATGGCGGTGATGTAGGGGATGCCGGTGCAGGTGGCAGTGATGATATCTACGAACCGGCGCAGCAGGAGACCGAAGTTGAGACGGAAACACAGCAGCGACGCAATAGCATCGAGGCCGCTGAAGGAGCTCCGCCCGCACAGACGGTCAATGCACTGCAGTCCGTGGAGCAGCAATCGACCACGGACAAGGTGTCGGCGGCGGTCACCGAGATGTCTGTGCCGACGGCTGCATTGGCCACCACGGAGTACGATGAGAACACGGCAGCGGAAGTGATGGAAGATGCGCCCACTCAGAAACAGGAGACGAAGGTCGAGAAGCCGGCCAGGCATTCCCAGGAGTACTACTACGAGGAGATGCAAGAGGATGACCATCACGTCGAACAGCCCAAAAAACAGTACAAAGAGCCCCAAGAGGAGCTGCCCGCAATCCCCACGACAACAGTGCCCGAATATTTGCGCAAGGCCAAGGCGGAAAGATTTCCGCACACCGAACCCGACTACGTCGAGGATATGATGGTCGAGCAGCAAACGCAGCCAGTTAACACATTCAAGGATCAGGATGAGGGCGTCATCTATCGGGATGAGCCGGCCCAACCACAGGCACACATACAACAGCTGCCCATGAGCCACAAAGCCAAGCCCTTTAAGCCCAGCTCCGATGAGTACTATTACGATGAGCTGGACAGCCTGGAGCACCATCGCATCACAACCACAATTCAGAACCAACCAACTCCGACAACGACAACAACAACCACCACAGAGGCACCAATGCTGCCAGTGCTGGCGGCACGTTTCGGTGGTTTCGCCGGCTTCGGCGGTTGGCCCGAGCCAATGCCCAATGCTGTGCCCACCAATGCGCCACCAGTCGCCATCCCAACAACAGCAGCAACAACGACAACGACAGCAGCCACGACGACAACGACAACAGCAACAACATCTGCGCCGCGCAAGCAATCGAAACACATACACCTGACCAAGCCGGAACTGCTGCCCGCCGACCAGCTGCGCAACTACATCAAGGATGTCTACATACGCATGCCGTTGGCGGTTATCGTGGATCCATCGGCAGCATCGCTGGATCAGGCCAAGCGGTTGTACATAGATGCGTTGCAGGACAAGAATATTAATATAAAAATTGTGCTCGTCACGCTGAATGCCTCAGGTATGTAGTTTGAGAATGTTATCGATTATGAGGACATAATTATCGATAATTATAGAGATAATGAGCGATGAATAATATGAATGGTAAAAAGTTTAGGCACAAAATTGATAACGATAACACGTATCGATAACTTTGGAACATTTTTGCCGTAATTGATGGGGATTGGAGATACTTAAGTAATGTTTAATTCTAGAATTTTATTGCAAAAGCCTTTTGATGAAAATGTACTTGGCTATTAATCGATACCTAATTGATCGATAACTTAATGAATTCAGAAAAGGTAGCTTATCAGGATTTGAGACTAGAGCAGCCAAGAGACTAAAACTAGTAAATGTTGCCAGCGATAATATGTAGAGAAATATGCCACATTAATCGATTTTTAGATTTAGTATATCGATAGATTTGTTATCGAACGAAAGATGTATAGGGAATAGAAGCGAAGGCTAACGAACGTATTTTTGTATATTATGTAAAGTCTCTGATGATAATTATATAAATTTGAAATCGATTATAATCGATAACCAATCTAAATTTAAATTTCAGGTGTGCCCTCCGCTTTCAGTTTCAACAATACGCGAGAGTTCATTGCGGGCCTGAACAGCACCAAAGAGCTTGAGGGCGGCAATGCCTTTGTGGGCGTGTTACAGGCCGCCGAGCTGGTGCCCTACGATAGCGCCATATTCATATCGACAGCTGCCATACCGCCGCACACGGATATCGTCCAGGATGCGGCGATAACATTGCTCAAGAAGCGCATACGCGTGAGTTGAGAGACTCCTAAAGAGAATCAAATTATAACTGTAATCATTAATCACAATCTCTTTGCAGTTGTTCATGCTGTGGTATGGCGAGCGCTCGGCCAATGAGAACGAGACAGAAGATGCTGTGGGCGGCATTTTGGGCGAGGTGGCCATACGATCGGGCGGCGAAATTATTCACATTGTGAGCACCGAGCATGGACAGCACATAGCGGGCAATACGGTAAAGAGCACAAATGATCGTAGCGAGCGTAATTAGTGTAATTAAAAGACTCAGCAAACAGCCAGCAGCCAGCGGCCAGCAGCGAGCCGCTAACCTGCTGCCAAGTTTTGAAATTGAAAGTGGCGACAACAACAACAACAACAACAGGCAGCAACAAGTGTTGCCCAAGCAACCAAGTGAGACGCAAATAGCAGCTTGGATTACCTTTCAGACAGGTGCTCAAGAGCACGACGACGCGATTTGCTGCTGCTGCTGCTGCCGCTGTTGTTGTTGTTGTTGTTTAGCTGTTTGTTGTGTTGATGATGTTGCATCTTTGTGCAAAACTAGGTTATGGAAAGAAAAGTGAAGGGCAAATTTGTTTATAGAAAGGAAACTAGACATTTCAAAAACAACAACAACAACTAGATAAAAGCTTTAATCACTTCTCTCTCTCTCTTTCTCTCTCTGCGTCTCCTTCAATATCTAATTGCAGCTAACGCTCGTCTCGGATGCGTATCAGGGCAGCCAGGAGCTGGAGCTACCTGTTGATACGACGCTCTCCAGTTTACATGTGCGCATCGATGCCAACATGCGACGTGCGACACTGGCAACGCCCAATGGTGGTTAGTTCAACAGTTAAACCCAAACCCAAACACACACACACACATATAGACACATCACACAATAAGCTATCTCACTCTTTTAGTACTAACCAAGTAGTTGGAGTTGAAGAGGAAGCAGAAGAAGCAGAACAAAAAACAGGGTTGTACTTCATACTAATAGTGTTGTAAAAGTTCAGCGTGTACGGGTTCAACAATAAGGGATCTTCAATTTCGCGGCACATGCGTATGGCCGCGCCTAGGCTAGCATCGATTTAAGTTGTTTTGTAGCTAACTATATATATATCACATATATATATATATATACCTATACTATATATGTTCATTTAACTCATTCACACACGCCCTATCAATATTTTCTTACTAAAAAGCCAGTGTTGTAAAATGTCTCAAGAGTCAACTGTACTTATTTATATGTGCTTAGCTTTAAGTTTTATATTTTTAACTAACCGCCAACCCACACCTATCCCATCCACTCTCCTATTCCAACCGATATTTCCTCGACTTTTTATGTATATAGCCAAAAAGATAAAGAAACACAAATTCCATCACCTCCTAACGCTTTCCCTAACCAAAACCTAATGCTAAATACTTAACATTAACTTGTAGTACAAAAGAATTTCTTCAAATATTATATACAGACGCAGATATATGTTTATGTTTATGAAAGTAATAAATGTTTAGCTTTAAGGGTCTACAATAAAAAAGACACACAAATAATTTTCGCAAATAACTTTAAAAAAAAAAAAAACAAATAAAATTTTCGGCGTACTTTTAACTTTAGCTTCCAAACCGACCCCAGCACAAGTTTAACTACAATTTGCACTTGTCGATCTTTGTTTATGTTTGTGTTGTCCTAAGCGTAAGTATATAAGAAAGTATTCGTATCTTTTTATATGTTTTTATGTCTTGGCACTTTTTTACACTTTACTAACTCAACGTTCTCCCGTCGACTCTCGACAAAGCACAAATTGTGAATGTTCCCTAACCACAAGTTACTTTTATTAATTATTTTTTATATATGTATTTGATTGCTATCAAAATTGGTCTCGACTCGAGCGATTAATCACACATCAATGTCTATGTCCACGTATTATGGGTGCAAAGTTCAAACACTCCCAAAATAGATTACGCTAATGCAACCAGACTAAAAGCAACAATGACTCAAGCACTCTCGTACTGTCTATCTCTGTACAGATTCCCAATGTGAATATGGCGGCTTATCGCAATAGAAAGAGAAATTAACGAAAATAAGAAAAGCTTCCATTTAACATAGAAAAGTTCATAAATAATACTATACTATAAGTCCAGGCAAGAATTTCAAACATGAAAAGCTCACGCATAATCTTCGAAATGCTTTCAAAATGCAACAGTTTAAACTCGATATGTCTATCGATATTCAATGGTCAATGGTCGATAACTTGACTCAACTCGACTGACTCAAAGGCTGACCTCAGCCAATTTAATCTCAGTTATAAAATTCCATAATATAATAGGCTCAGCTGAGCTGCTCTTACTTCACTTTAACGTTTCTTCATTCATTGTTGTCTATTTACCGCCGTATCAATTATTTGCTCTGTTTACTCAACATAAGTACGCAGTGAACTTTGCCATAAACACAGTTATAAAAGAACATGCGGAAGTTATTTTGAGAGAGTGAAAGAGAAAGAGAGCAGGCCGCACTCCCACTGGTATAGACACATATACATACACACGCCAGCACACACACACACACACATGCAATGCTGGCGCCGCTTTAACATTTTTGCTTTTTGTACAAATCAATTGAAGTTGACTGCCGCAATATTAAAAATATTGCAAATTGAAATTGCAAAACTATAAAAATAAAAAAAAAAAACATTTAATTTGCCTAGTTAATATAATATATTTGAACCATTTACACACTCTTACACGGACACGTACACACGGCAAGTCATTTGTTTAAATTGTTGCCAAATTGTTGACGTTGCTGCATTAGTCACAATTATATAGACCAAAAATACATACACAATTTGTCGGCTGACATGCATTTGGCCACTGCCATGGCCAAGTTCAAAAGTGGCCTCTGACCAAAATCGAAGGCGATTTCGTTGATGATGCAGACGAAACGGTCAATTTTATATTACGCCGCGGGTCATGTCACTGTGTTTTCGAAACTCAAACACTTAACACACTTTAACGCTATTCAATTATTTATTTATTTTATTTATTTTTTTTTGTAATTTCTATGATTTCGCAATTCGAAAAACAATCGTTTTTATGTTAAATGTTTTGCAGAAGTAGTTTCCTTGCACAACAACAACAACAGTACTAATAACAGCAATAATAGAGCAGCTGCTGACCATAGAGTTGCCAGCGCACAATCTGTTATACATTCACATAGTTAATAATTATTGACAGCAATAATAACTTGCATAAATACTTGCCTGATATAAGTGTAATTATGTAGACTCGTTATCTTGAGTTGTGTACAATATTTAATTAATAATTTCTGTTTGTGTATACAATATGCTGCTAACAGTCTGGCAACGCTGCATGTTAAACAGCTGTGCACAGCGCTCCGTGTGAACGGCAAAAATACACCTGTTAATTTGTTTACGCATTTATAACTTTGTTTAGATATAAATTTAAAGAAACTGGTCAAATTTAAATCAATCAACGATACACGCAATGCTAACCCCGATGAACTGGATGCCTACGTGCCGCTCAACAAGTTGCGCAAGGCAACAGTACTCAAGCTGCAGCTGACGCCGGAATCAGCCAAAGCCGCTTACAATGTTTTCATACGCGCCGAACGTAAAGCTGATGTTTTTCTTGGTAAGTTTGAAGAAAACATAAAGACAACACCACAGCTAATCAATTAGAAAACAACTTGGCGAACGCACTGTACACATACAACTGAGATGAACCACGAAAAATATAAAAACAACAACCTAACCGGTGCTCGGGGCTCGTTTGTCGCGAGATAACGTGCGCTTGATAACCGTATCAACCTTGGGCGTCATCTGCGCGGAATGATTATTGACGCCATACAACAGACAACAGAGCTGCAACAACAACAATTATATATATACTATACGCATCCTGAACAACTTCCGCTCAATGCTAATTCTTTTCTCTGACCACATCCAGGTGACATTATTAAGCGCATCGATAGCTACTATTCAAATGCAGAGCATGAGCGTCCCTTGGCTACGCTGCCTCGCCTCGCCAAGCTCAAGTTTCCCGAGTCACAGGAGAAGCTGGACAACGAAGTGGACTCGCCCAAGAGCGAAGTGGAAACCTTTTCCGAAACGGAGCTAGTGCAGCCCGTTACAAGTCTGAATCAAACACAATTTGCCGCTGCCACGGGCGAGCCACAACGCGCCAGCCTAAATGCCATGCTGTTGCAGCGCTGCGGCACCAAAATCGAACTCAATACGCAATCGCAGCTGCTGCTGAATGCGGGTCAAGTGGCGACGCTGCTCTTCGAGGTGACCAATATGCGCGCAGAGCGTGTCTATCAGACGGTGCAGGTGACGGACGAGCGGCGCTACCTGGTGCAGCTCAGCCCAACGGGGTGAGTGGGGCAATGCAACCAAATTAATTTTTGTTTCAATTCGAATTCTCTTCTCTCTTTCTCTCCCTTGCAGCTTCTACTTGCGCCCGCATGAGACAAGCACCGTGCGCCTGACTGTGCTGGCGCCCACAGGCACTTCGCCTAGCACCACGGATAGAATCACATTCACTAGCTACGGACGTGAGACGGCCACGTTGGCGGTGAGCCTAAAGGTTGTGTCCAGCATCGATGCCCAGGTAAATGCCGGCAATAGCTGAATTAGCTTCCATTTTATATATGTCGCGCTCTATAGGACTCCACTGGGCCCAATCTCTCCTGGGAGTTTGGCAATCGCTGCGACTATGTTAATAGCGACGGGCAGAGCTGCGGCGATCGTTTCTGGACGTTGGATCTGACCGCACAGGATTGGCAATCGGGCATATTGCGCATGCAGTCGACGCCAGCGGATGGCCTGTTCTATCGGAATTACTATACGGCGGGCACCACGGAGCCCCTGAAGGCCACCTATATGGCCTCCTGCTGTGAGCCGAAGGTGGCCATAACGGCCTACGATGCCGCAGGCAATCAGCGCAGCATTAATATTGATGTCAGAGATGTCGTCTTGACGGAGGCGGCCATTGCGGCCATTTGTCTGGGGGCGATTCTGCTGCTGTTGCTTATAGGGCTGCTGATATGGAGCATTGTGTGGTGCTGCAAGCGGCGCAAGGTGTCATTGGAGCTGCCCACGTATCGCTCGCACTCGACACGCAGCATGGAATAGCTTGAGCGACAAAATAACTAACTAAAATTAAAACTATATTTAGAGACGAACTTTAAGTGTTGCCCAATAAAAATACTAGAAAACTGTTAACGCTTATCAGCCGAAAAAAAAATGTGGAACATCAAAGCAACAAGTGACAATCGCTAGTCTCTCTCTCCCTCTCTTACAGTTTGAAACTCCTCTCTTTCTCTCTCTCTCACTCTGCCTCTCTCTTCTTGTCTGACACACTTACCGCGTTTGAGTATGCCAGCGATGAGAGCGTTGGCTGGCTGTGCGGGTGGTGCATGCACCACGGGCGGCGCTGCTGGCAGCAGGAGCGGCTTATTGGGAAAGTCGTCATAGCTGAGGCCCGTCACGGAGGCGCTGAGCAGTGGATTTTTAACAATTCGATTTGCATTATTGTTGTTGACGCGCGACGACGACACGTCACCTTTGGAGCGTTCGGACATGTTTACAAACGCGTTTCAGCACGGCACAGCGCTCTGACCAGACGTCTGGGGTTGCGCAATGCGAATTGATTGACAGCTAAGTTGAATTTGTGTTCGCACAGATGGCAATAATAGTTAAGAAAATAAGGCAGTCAAAAATTTACTTGCAACGCGCACAGTACCAACGCCAGGGCTGCAGCGACTCAGATCCAGCTCGGTAACTGATTAGCCCTGATTGTGCTCTTTCGTTCTATTTGACGCAACGTTGACGCGTGAATGGCAAGCTTTCAAGCTTTGGCGGTTCATTTCAATCTGACTGCAAATATAAGGTGCACAAATATATGTATTTTTGTATATAATAAAATTATTAAGATTATGTCCATAGATAAATAATACAAATTAAATAATAATCGGATTGCTGATAAATTGTATGTTAACATTGCTTGTTGTAAATACTCATGATTTAGCGATTTAACAGTGATAACAGCTGCTGTGACACTGTTAAAACAACTTTTAAATGTTGTCTGTTAGCAAGACAGCGGAAAGTTTTTAATTATAGAAATAGTTCTAGCGCTTTAACATTAGTGTGTGGTTGACTAACGCAACTGCGTTGTAATTTAATTGCAAGAAAAATTGTGATTTGCTAAGAAAGGTGTGTTCATATGATTATTTATACTTGTAAAATTAGCCGGCATTTGGCTAGGTGTTGTATGTACATAAAGTAATGGAAATTACAAATAGAAATTGAGACAGTAATATGCGCATACATTGTAAATGTGTAACTATGCGCATTACCAATAAATAATACAAATATGGCTGCTATGCCACCTGTTGCTTTTCCGCCCCCAACAGCAGTTCATACATATACATACATATGTACATATAATCAAAACGAAAGAGCTTTTGCAGTGGACGAGCTGTAATGTTAATTTACATAGTATATATGTGTGTCTCGTTTTGTCTCCCTTACTCTCACTGCAAATATACCTATCATTGCATACATATATACATAAATGTACATTAACAGAATAATAACAACGTACATGAGTTTATAGGTTCATATACATATCTATGTGTATGTATAATCCAATGGGTGAATTAGCAAATAAGTAGCTAAATAAATAAACATCGTTATTGAGCTGTAGATTAACTGTCTGATATTACTATAAAACTGATAATTTTAAAATTGCGAAATTCCACTATCGTTATCAGGCATTTTCATTATAACTAATGTATTTCTAATATTTATGTATTATAGAGTATACGAGTATTAGTGAATACCCTATAATAAATAGTATATAATTTATGGAATACTTGCAGCACTTAAAAAATATTTAATAAAAATAAATAAATTATTAAAAATAATATAATAATTTTTAAATAAAAATTCTTAAAGTTTTAGGGCATAAAAACATAAGAATATTATTTTACCCTCTGCAAAGGGCATTCAGATAAATGCTGAAGTGCTCCCATTGAGCGTTATCGGAAAGCACCTCCCTCTCCATCTCTCTCGCCCGCTCTCTTTCACTCTCCCCGCAGCTGATAACACGCCCTACACATACGCATTACCTCTGTCAACATTTTCATATTTAACTCACAGCATTTCTCACTTTGTGCTCATTCGCAGGTGTTTGGAGAAACGTGAAACATGTCGTCGGGCAAACTGATTCGTTGGGGCATCGCATCCGCTGGCAAGATTAGCGAGGACTTTGTCATTGCGCTGAGCACGCTGCCCGGCAGCGATCACCAGGTGGTGGCTGTGGCCGCACGCGCCCAGGAGCGTGCCGCAGAGTTTGCCAAGAAGCACGGCATACCTACGGCCCTGGGCAGCTACGAGGAGCTGGCCAAGAGCACAGATGTGGGTATGTATCATGGCTGAGGGTTCCACATTTTTGACTCTTGACTAACCTCCGCTCTCATCTAGATGTGGTGTACATTGGCGTGCTGAATCCTCAGCACTATGAGGTCTCCCTGCTGATGCTGAACCATGGCAAGCATGTGCTCTGCGAGAAGCCGCTGGCCATGAACAAGAAGCAGGTGGAGGGCATCTTGGCCGCCGCCAAGGCAAACAAACGTTTCTTCATGGAGGCGGTCTGGTCACGCTTCTTCCCCGCCTACCAGCATGTGCGTCAGCTCATCCAGACTGGAGCGCTGGGCGAGATCAAGGATGTACAGGTTAACTTCGGCTTTCCCTTGGCCAATGTGGATCGTTTGCAGTGAGTGGAAGTTCTCCTAGGTAATTGGGAAGCCCTAATCCCTTCTTTGCCTTGCAGAAAACGTGAGCTGGGTGGCGGTGTCGTCTATGACCTGGGCATCTATACCATTCAGGCATCGCAGTGGGCCTTCCAGGAGCCGCCGCAGAAAATCGAATCCACTGGCCACACCAATGACGAGGGCATCGATGATGATGTCAGCACCACGCTCACCTATAGCGGCGGACGCACGGCACGCATGCGCATCTCATCGCGCGAGAAGCTGGACAACAAGGCCGTCATCAAGGGCACCAAAGGTCAAGTAACGGTAAGTCAATGAATTGGCATTTTCCAGACAATGACAAACATTGATAAACATTGTTCACGCTGCGGGCAAGTACTTAAAGTGCTCTGTGACGTCAGAATTCTCCTTCTGCTTCTGTTTCCATATCTCAATTACGTTGCTCTTTCTAGCTGATCGATTTCTGGACACCAAACAAGCTGATTGACATCGATGGCAAGGAGAAGGAGTGGCTGCCGCCCAAGGGCAAGCATACCACCAACTATGCCAACTCGGAGGCCATGCGCTACGAGGCGGAGGCAGTGCGTCAATCGATACTCGCCGGCGAGCTGGAGAACAAGAATGTCAGCTATGCGGATAGTTTGCTATTTGCCCAGATCGAGGATACGATTAGGAAGCAGATCGGCGTGCTTAATAAATATGATGAGCAGTAAATAAGTGTAATGAATATATTTTAAAATATTAATAAACATAAAAAATAAAAAACAATAAATCAATAATTTAAGCAGTTTTATTTTCAACATTTAAAAGCCTAAAAAAAATCATGACACATATATAAAAAAAATATTTAAAGTATATAAAATTAAAAAAAAAAATAATATTAATAATTAAAAACTGTATTTTTTGGTATATAAAATTATTAGAAAATATAAAAAATAAATAAAATTAATTTAAATATGTTTTTTTTTAATAAAAATGGCACAAAAATATTAGAAAAATCAGAAAAAATAAAAATAATAAAAATCTTTTTCAAAAATAAAAATGTAGTAAAAATATTAAAAAATCATAAAATTACTATACAAATAAAAATATTAATAAATATATAAAAATAAAAAAATAATTTAAAGTTATTTTTTAATATAAAAAGGCATAAAAATAAAAAATATATGTATAAAATAAATTTTAAAAATTAATATAAATAAATATTATATTTAAATCTCTAATTTCCTAATTCAATATGTATTAGACTCTATGCTTAGAGGGTAGACCGATCTCATAACTTATCTAATCTCCATCGAAACTTTTCAATTACAATCTATGCCAAGTCATTTAGTTCAACTGAAGTACTCTAAATCTTTTTGCTTTTAGTGATAAGCCTTCTATTAAAAGTGGGCTATATATATTGGAAGCATTGCCAGCAAACCAATTCCTATTAGCTTTGACTTTGTTTAGGTCGAGCTATAGGAAATCAATTGACAGTTCAGTCACGATTGCAGCTTGACAATAAATATTTATAAAGAGAGTATATATAGACAAATGTCTCTCAATATATACTGTGTTATACTATTTATACACATACTCTCATATTTGTATATAGAAAATATATTTAGAGCAGATACTGAGATTTGCTCACCTGCCTATGTAGAAGTAGATGATAATAAGTTGACAGTCATTAATTATTTGGACGTATATATTATATTTTTATATTTATTAAATATTGTATATATTATATTGTATATATTATTTTATATAATGAATATAATCAAGTTTTTTTTTTAATAAATACAAGGATCTGATCAGGTTCACATCTATACATACGTAGATCTTAGCTTGCTAAAATTTTTAATTATTTTCTTTGAAATATGTAAGTAATTAAATACATATATTTAAATCTATTTTTAAGCTATATAAAAACACCTAGCCAATTTCAAATTATCTCCATTTGAATAGGTCTATAAACAGTAAAAATTTTTACGGTACAAATAACTTATGACCTTAAATGTCCGTTAACAACAAAAAAAAAAAACCCAATTCACCTAGTCATATGTTAGATCATCAACTTTTAATCAGTAACTTAAAAAGAGGGCTCGCCTCTAAAAGATAATGATGTCGCTGATTATTAACTGGACATGTGCCAAAGTTATTAGAATGCGTGATATTCGAAACCTTGGGGCAAACCTAGGGAAAAATTGAACAGAACAAAATTATTTATTGAAAAAAAAATTAATAATAATAATATTATTATTATTAATTAAATTGCAACTTTATGCTAAAGAGACATGCATAAATTTATTTTATGTTTTTATCTAAGAGTTGAAGTTCGATAAAAAATAACATTTTGAATATTCCAAAATTGCAAATAAAGAAGAAAAAATCAAATATTTTAAAGTAAAGTATTTATGATATTTAAAAAATTATAATATATATATTTTTTTCAATGATATTAAATTTGATGATGATTTTAAAAATTTTTTATATATTTTTTTATATTTTATTTTTTTCATAACAATATAAAACAATATAAATTTGTTTATTCCAGTCTGGAGTTCGATATCTAGCCTAGGGCTTCAAATCTTGGTTCTCCATTGGAACTTATGTATTTATATAACTAATGACATTTTGAAATAAATAATTTATACATTAAAAAATATATATATTCATATTCATATATAGATATATAATATATATATATATATTCATATTATATTAAAGAGTTTCTTCTCAAGTTTTCCAACTCAAAAGTTTATCTATCGCAAAATACAGTCAAAGACAACTTGGGGATATATTCGTATATAAACATATGAATATACGTACACCTAAGGTATGCCTACTGTAGAGCTCTGAGAACTAGCAGCTCGTGCTATTCTCTGTTATCAGCAGAGAATGTAATGAAAAAGTGCAAATGCAGTGAATGCAGATGTTCGGGTCTGATAAGGACGCGCAATTGGCGCACATCGCGTCTGATCCGTTCCGACAGTTGTGTCAACAGTAACGAAGCGACAACACACGGAATTATAGAATATATATTAATATACATATCGGCAGTTTATAATGCAAAGTCAAAATCTGAATTGGGGCATTGCAGCAGCTGGACGAATCACCCAAGATTTTGTCACTGCTCTGAGCACCATTCCGAACTCGCGGCACGCCGTACTGGCCGTTGCCGATGTCGAGGGCTCGCGTGCCCAGGAGTTTGCGCAGCGCAATCAAATCCCCAGGCACTACGATGGGTTCGAGGAGCTCTCCTTGGACAAGGAGCTGGATGTGGTCTATGTGGGCACACTGAATCCCTTTCACTATGCTGTGGTGCGCCTGATGCTCATGCGGGGCAAGCATGTGCTGTGCGAGACGCCGCTCTGCCTGGGTCTAGAGCAGGCCCAGGAGCTCTACAAGTTGGCCGAGCAGCGAGGTGTCTTCTTCATGGAGGGTGAGGGAATCGATGCAGCTGCTGGAAGTGGGAATTATTAAGAAAAAACTCCCTTTGCAGGCATGTGGAGTCGCTGCTTTCCCAGCTATGAACGGCTGCGCGAGCTGCTCCTTGGCGATGCCATTGGCGAGGTGAAGCTAGTGAAGCTGCAGCACGGCTTCCGTCTGGCCAATGTGGAGCGCGTTGCCAGTCGCGCACTGGGCGGCTCCATTACCCTGGACATTGGCATCTATGCGCTGCAGCTGGGCCAGTTCATCTATGGCTCGGCGCCCGTCAAGATTATTCCCAGCGGCACTCATCTGAATGCCGAACGTGTCGATGTTCAAACCGAATTCATATTGGACTATGGCGACAATCGGCGTCTGATGGCCATCATTACTGGCCTGGAGAATCTGGAGAACGATGCGATCATCATGGGCACCAAAGGCGAGATTAAGGTGCGAAGATATGGATCGATAAACTGTTCCGGGATATTGTCACAAAGCCCTCAAAAACGGTCATCCTATACTTCATAGTATTACCAAATTCTGTTCTACATTCTGTTATACATTCTGTTCTACATCCGTATAACACTATTATAACACTTTTATAACTCCTTTTATCAGCTCTCCAACTATTGGTGTCCCACTCAGCTGACGCTGGCCAATCACGCGCCCGAATCGTGGCCACTGCCCCGAGCCAAATTTGATTTTCATTATACGAACTCGTGTGGCTTGCGTTACGAGGCTGAGGAGGTGCGTCGTTGCATCGAGAAGCGTCTGCTGGAGAGTCCCAAGTACACGCATGCAGCCAGCCTGGAAGTGATTGCCATTACGGATCAGATACGCAGTCAAATTGGAGTTAACTATGATAATGTGCTGGGAAGGGATGCCTAGAGAGATTTGAAATATATATATATATATAGAGAGAGAGAGAGAGAGTGAGGGAGAGAGATTATATATATTTATATGAACTTTATCTTTTTTGTATAGTCATAAATTCTCTTATGATAAATTTCGAATTAAATAGACACAAATTTTATACGCTCCGGAAGTCTATATCTATATATGTATATATATACACAAATATATATATAAACATATATATATATATAAATTTATTATTTTATTTCTCATAAGTTGACTGAACAAAAAGCTTAAGCTTATCTAAAATTCGCCAATATGTTCAAATATATATATAGATAAATATGATAAATAAAATAACAATTTTACAGTTAAAGAAAATCTGTTATTTCAGCACTTTTACATAAGCATATCTAGAAGATCATAAACTTGAGAATAATATGAGAATCAAATCCAGGCACAAGAGGCAGTTTCCTAATATAATATAAGATGTTTCTAGAGACAAACGAAATAATCTATATAATATTTTAACATATTGAGAAATAAGAAATGGGACGGGATATGCTATAGGCAACCTTAAAGGTTGCCGCTTTCTCTAAATTTCTATCCAATGTTTATAATTGGCTCAATATAGAATATATTTAAAAATTTTGAGTTTAGAATTTAAAAAATTCAATAAATTTGCTAAAACTTTTATTTTCATCTTGTCTAAAAAATCAACAAAGTTGAAGCTTGTGAAACTTTAAAAGTCATTTTTCCTGAAATTAAACCAGTTTGGGTCAGGGGCATCTTCAGCGCTAGCCCAAGTCAACTTTCAAGTCTGCGGTTGCTAAACCTTTCCAGATCCATACATAAGCACGAGCTTATGTGTGCTCATGTTTGCCACGGCCAAAATTGCTACCTCCCTTAAATTTGATTTTTAAAAATATATAATCATATAATATTTTGTATTCAATATTTTATTTAAATAATTGCAATTACTTTTTTACTTTTTACTTTTAGCAAGTTCATTTGACGTTTAGTTTTCTTTGTTTCTGCTTTTCTATTAAAGTTGTTTGTTTGTTATGTTGCATATACATAAATATTACTAATTCATGTCTAATATATATTTGTTGTTGTTGTCGCCGTTGGTTCATTAAGGCTAATCAGCTAAGGTCAAATCGGAAACTTAAGAGCTACAGGAATACTTAAGATCAACAGAAAATCAAAGACAAGAAAAGCGACATTTAAAGGAAATTTGAAATTTGATTTGAAATTGAAATTGAAAATTTACAAATTCTGTTATCGAAGGTAAATGCAAAGCAATAAATTAGTTAAAGTCTAACAGATTGGAAAATTAATAATTGATTAAAAGTGAAACGCTTTCATTAGATTTGATTGAACAATTCATTGTTCAAGGCTCAGCTGGATTAAATTCGTTGAAACAACGCTAGACGTCCGGGAGGAAGTTGCAGGTGATTTTCATCTCGAGTGGAATACAATTGTTAATTGGGGGTAAAGGCGAAAAAAATATGTATATATATATATATATAAGTTCCAAACCTAAGCAACGAAGTGACTAAATTACAATGTGTACTTAAGACTAATTAGAATTGTAACAATTAAAACTGATTTTATACAAGGCGAGCCGGGGAGGGGGCATTATGCATATCATGCATAGCGGATGATTGCCAGCTGCCAGCTGATGTTTTGGTACGTCAAAGACGGAGGAAGGCGGGCGGCATGCAGCACGTAGCTGGCCCAAAACAAACATAATGTTGATAAACCCTAAACACGCATTTTGATTCAGACGCTGCCACTTAAATATAATTAAGTCTTCTGCTGTGTAAAATTGCTATAAAAACTATCCACAGATGTTGGGCGAATCCAATTTCAATTGCTGTTGCCGTTCGACAAGGATTCGAGCCCGATGCCGGAGTCCAGCGGTTGGCGTGGTTGCGGCGTTGTGGATACAACCAACAACTGCTTGTGCTGCTGCTGCTGCTGCTCCACAACGGCAACGATGGGCGTGGGATTAATCAACGGCGGTGGCAACTCCTCGAACGTCATACAGCTGCGCTGCGCCTCCTCCTCAATGGGCGGCGTATCAATAGAATCGATGTCGATGGTAATGGTTGTGTTGGTATTGGTGGTGTTGCCGCCACCGCCACTGCTGCTGCTGGTGCGCACAGTGGAGTAGCCCTCAGAGACAGCTACCAGGGCGGCGGTGGTGTTACGATTGTGCTGCAATAGATCATTGATCTGGGAGATGCGCGACGAGCTGCCAATGGGCGCATTCAAATTGATAAAGTCAACCGGGACGTTGCCCGCGAGCCGGGCCAGGCCCGTGGCACAGCTGCTGGCCGTTATAGATATGCTGCTGCTGGCGTTCATCGAGACGGCGGCGGTGGTTTCCAACACATTCGTGTGCTGATATTGCGTGGCATTCGAGGCGGTGGTGGTGGCATTGCCAAACGGCGGCACAGACGGCACCGCACACGAACTGTACGTACCGCCACTCGACAAGGTCGTCGTCTGTTGATAGGCATTGTAGGAGTTGAGCTGCAAGGTGATTGAATTTCAGTTATTGAAGTCTTCAACCGGAGCTCCGACTATCCTCTCTCTCACTCACCTGTGCGCCGCCATAACTGACGGTCTGATGATAGGTGGGCGTTAGCAGCTCACCATACGAGGGCGTGGCATTGCTGCCGCTCGTAAAGAGTCCCGCATCAAGGCTGTCCAGCTGTGGATAGCCAGCAGCATAGCTCGACTGCTGCGCCGCGCTGCTGCCATTTCCTGTGGCTCCAGGCGAGGCGTTCGACTGTGCCGACGTCTGCTGTTGCTGATAGTAGCTGACGCTCGTCTCGGGCGTGTAGGCTGGCGAGGCGTAGCCGGAGCTGTAGTTGGACTGCGGCTGCATAAAGAAGCAGTGCGAGGCGGCAGCAGCAGCAGCAGCGGGTGAAACGACGCCAGCACTGCTGCTGCTGCTGCCGGAGGCGCTGCTGCCATAGATCAGGCCATTACTGCTCGTTGCCGTCGGCGGGCCCTGGCTCTGGCGCTGCTCCATATCCAGCCGCATGACCGTGTGTATGTAGTGGGTGCGCACGCGGGTAGGATTGAACTCGACGCGCCCGACGGTGTTGCCGCAGGCCTCGCGTGTGCAGCCGCACGGAAACATCGCTCGATCCACTTGGCACTTGATGCCCGCCTGGCTGCAGGCGCACGTCTCCGGGTCACAGAACTCGCGACACGAACAGCCGCACACCTCGCGCGAATTGCGTATATCCTTGCAGTCGATCTTCTCGCTGGCATCGATCTTCCTCACGCCGGCTGCCTTCAGCAGCGCCCGCCGCTGCTTGGGCGTCACCGGCTGCAGGAAGCCGTTGGAGCCATCGTCAGCATCAGAGCTGCTGCCCTCACTTAGGTAATCCTCCTCGGATTCCTCGCTGTCATCGCTGCTGGAGCCACGTGTCTGCAGCTGCTGCTGCTGTTCCTGATTTTGGCTGCGATGCGCACGCCTCAGCTCGGCCGCATGCTCCGCCAGCGTCATCGTCTTGAAAGCAATGTGCCGGGCGCCCATGCCCAGCGTACAGCCGCCGGCTGTGGGCACACAGCTAAAGCCCTGCTGCCTGGGGAAATAGTAGACCTTAACGCTATCAAAGTTAATGCTACGCTTCGAGCGCTTCTGTGTGCTCGAACAGCAGCTGACGTTGCTGCTGTTCATCTCCGGCACCAAGGCCAGCTCCATGGCATCGTCCTCCAGTCGCCGCTTCAGATTCGAGCGCAGCGGCTTTGTTGCTGCTGTTGTTGTTGTTGCTGTTGCTATTGTGTTGTGCCGATCATTTTCGCTGCCCAGTCCGGAATCGGAGCCGCCATCACTGCGCAGCTCCTCCTCTTTGGTCTTGGTGGGCGGCTGGATTATGGCCGCTGATCCATTGCTGCAGCTGGGTAGAGGTCCGACGACGTTGCTGCTATTGTCGACATTGATGCCAGCTGGCGCTGGCGTGTCCAGCTTAAGCCACAGCAAATTCCCGCTAGTCTCTGCTTCCTCCTCCTCCACCTCCACCTCGTTGTCATCCTCGCGCATCAGAGGTTGCGTAAAATCATCTATTGCCAGCGGATCCTCAGATATGTTGTCCGAGGCGAGCGATGAATTGATCTCATTGTCGCTCAGCACAATAATCTCATTGTTCGGAAAGTTGTCCAACTCCAGAAACTGCTCCTCCAGATCGTCGTCCGCCTCCACGATCAGTGACACCGGCTCGTGGGCAAAATCCGCCAGCTCATCATCCAGCTGCAGCTGCAGCGGCAGCACAATTTTCGACTTTGCCGCATGCACTTTGCTGGCATCGATGATTGAAGTTTTTATTTGACGCTCAATGTCCTCATCGTCGAGCTGTTGGCCCGGCACTTGGTCTAGCGATGGCAGCTGCAACTGCTCCTCCAGCACCAGCTCCTTGGGCTGTTCCATTCTGTTGGCATCAGCCCCGCTGCTGCTGGGCTCAGCACTGTCAGCATTCACGCTGCTTGTGCTGCCAAACATTGTGCCATTGCTGGCATTTTTCTGTATGTACGTAAAAATCTTCTTGATCGGACGGAACATGCTTCTCATGACCGCCCCCAGAGGCTCACCCAGCTAAAGCTTAGTTTGTTGGCCTCCTTGCAGTTGAGAGTGGCTGTGGCAACAGTTCCATCTGGCAGGATAGAAATGAGAGAAGGTTAGAGTTAAACTCAATTGAACTTAGAAAGATCTTCATATATCTATAAATCGATATATTTAGTATATCGATAACATTCACTTGGTCTATTTGAATGGATTATTATGTAATTATTATAAAAAATTTGATACCTCTTATAGAGCATATATATTCTATATATAATATAAAGCTAGTCTAAAGCAACTTTTTAAATCAAGAAAGTTTGCGAGTTGACGATAAACTATATACTCTAGCCTCTATTTCCTAGCAAGTCTATTTAATCTGAGCTTTTAGAATACAGAATATAAAATATTTTGGTCTTTGCTTTTTCTTGTCTGGGATTTTCTTTTCGATTTTCTTAATTGGATAAATTGGATAAATTGGATAAATATATATATATATATATATATATTTTTTTTTTTTTTTTTTTTTTGTATTTTTTTTAAATCTCTCTTAAGCTTAAGCGCAAGACTTAATGACATTATAATTATGTAAGTTTAAATTTTAAAGTTTTTACACATTTTTATTAAAAAAAAATTTTTATTTTTTTTTTTTTTATAGAGCAGAAAAATGTATATATAGTACAAAGATCAAATGGAGTAATTTCGTTTATCTAATACAATCTCGGATGAGAAAAATTCATTAAAATTGGTCAACTCAGGTAGAACAAAGCCACGTTAAGAGTTTTCACTGCAGCAAAACTATTTCAAGACTGCTAGAAATAGTATTAAATTTACAAAATAAAATTGATTGCTTCCAAGCATAACTGTTCGCTTTTGTGAGAAGTCACTGTACGGTGGAAATTGTCGGCGTAGATTTTGCTGGATCGATCAGTCAGCAAAAGTTATTCATCTGTTTGTTACTTGCCATCGCCTAAGGAATCAAATTTAAAATCTTGAGAGATCGAATGAAAGTTCTTGCGTTACGTTCGCCGCTTTTCCAACTGTTTGTGTGCAAAAGGAAAATTCCGGGCCAATGTAGGTGCGAGTGTGTATGCGAAGGGCACGCCTAGGCATTCAGGCAGGCACAGCACGCCACGTGCAGGATTGTTAAAAATTTTAATTTTTACCTAAATCATACAGAGACATACACCTACAGACAGACAGAGCTAAAACTGTATGCAACAGCTTGTGGCCAATTTATTTAAGAGAGTGAAAATATATATAAAATTAATTTCGTCTGAAAATGCTTTCAAGTCTAAGCAAAATCAATAATGTGCACACCTTTGATCCGATTATTTAGCACAGTGCGCTTTGATTGCGCTTTCCCGGGACACTTGATGCAAATTTGCAAACTCCTTTTTCGAATTTGCGTTGCAGCTGTGAAAACTACGACGAAACGGGGAGACCGCAGCGTATGTGTGTGTGTGTGAGCAAAGGAGGCGCAGAGCACAGATCACAAATGTCAATGGCTATGTGTGTGTGCGTATGCAAGGGGCTTCGCAACAAGACGGGCACAATATCTATGTATTGGTGCTCTTCACTATTTAATACGTTTGCACAGTTGTTCAATTGCACTTTCGACGTTGAGCTTTAATTATTTAATCAAATCCTTTTTCGGATTCTCAATTTACGTTTTCACTTCTCGCCTCGCAATGTTATTACCATTTACTGCCATTCACAAAATACTCAAAACCATAGCGTGTGACCATATAAACCAAAATACCAAAAATACCGACTTGGGCGTACAATTTGCAAGCACTGTCGTAATTGGTCAAAGATGTCCTAAAATCAAATCACAGTAACAAAACGCCACGTAAAACCGGAAGAATGTATTCTTATCGATAGTTGGGTGCTTTAAAATTTAGAATATATAGATATAATGGACGGGCAATTGGCTTATGATATTAATTAAATACGGCTTTTTGCTGGAGTATTTGCAGTCCCCATGATAATTGTTAATAATAGTAATGAATGGAAATTTAGGACAAACTTCTGGCGATGTTCATTATTATAGTTTCGATAACCCACTAAGGCAGTTATAAATTGAATAGGAAAAATATTCTATATTGTGTTTTACAAGATAACTATTATGTCCTGAATACACTTTAATTATTGTGATTGATTTTAATATAATTTCTGGGATCTGTTTTTGTATATTTGAAACTTAATAAATTTGTTAAACTTTTTACCATCAAAAAATAGTCCATAGCTTTATATTTTCCGATATCAATATATTAAAAATCATAATTATTATTAAATTAGAGATTATTGTATAGATGTTTTTAACGAAAATAGCATATTTTCAATCGAAAGTCACGATGGAGATATATCGACTGTGCATCAATCAATATCGCTAAAACGTACATCGATTATCCGATGTTTTCTTACATCACTAATAAAAATTGTAAGTGGATTCAAGTTCAGCAATAATCCAGGCAATAATTGCAAAAAAACAGAGTGGTAAAAACAATAATATACGCGGACTGCACCCAAAACTAAAGGACCAACAGGAATAGTGCAAGTCACGTCTCACAATACAAGCAACGCCACGAAATTGACAAAAACAAGACCTGAAACTGTGGAGAGTCGTGGGGACAGAGTCAGTCGCTGTCTATCTCTGTCTGCGTGCGTTTGTTTCCAAGTTTCCGTGGCTGTGCTACGTTCGAAAACGCAAATAAGAAATCGTAAATCACAGTCGAATACAAACAAAGAGTGAGTTGCAGTAGTAATGTGTAGCAACAATTTGAGCTATAATTAAAGTGCGTAACAGTAAGCGAAAGCAGAGAAGTGCATGTGAAAAGGGCGCTGTTGTTTTTCCATTAATTAAGAAAGTTGTGTAAAATTTTTCATGTCCACCATTACAATCGTCATCGATAGCTGGCGCTGAGCAGAGAGAAAGAGAGCGCGAGCAGCAATCAATTCGCCCCACAAAACACACACTCATACATAGAAATACTGCTGCTCTGCGAGCCTGAGTGAGCGAGCGCGATAGCTGTCCCTGAAATTGGGTGCGTTGCATGCAAAAGCATGTGCGAAAGCAAGACAGAACGAGCTGTCTCATAAGTATTAGTGCTCAAATGCAGTGCACAGTGGCTACACATAACGCAATAAATGTGCGTTTGTTTTTCTGCATGATAACTAAAGGGAAATATAACTGTGAATAATACAAGTACAGGTGCGGGAAAGTGATGGGTACTAGGTCTAGCAATCAGTATTAGTTGGCTAAACTTTGCAGCTCTTAACCCTGTTCACCTGCTTCTTTGTTCATTCGCTTTTTGCGTCTTAGAATGTGGAGCGTGTGTGTGTGTGTGTACGGATTTATCTACAATCGTTGCTTATCGTCACGCCAGCTTCAACGCCCCCGCTTCATGGGGCCTTCCTCTGATATAGCCACCCTGAAGCTCTCTTTATTTAATGTAAACAAAATTGCATATTTTATTATTCTTTGTTTTTGTATCCGCCTTCATTCAATACTGACGCCGTTTAAATTTAACCAAAATTATGTCGACGTGTTCAGAACTGAACCTACATATAGGGGTTTGTGTTTCTTCACCCTTTATGTTTTTCTTTCTTCATCATATTTCACATAATTACGCACAGAAAGAAGTCTTGGATTACACTTGTTGACTTTAATTTGCACGAGAGTACTATGCTAGTTCGTTAAATAGGTATACCTGAGGAGTTACTGTTCAAATAATTAATTAAAAATATTGTTTTCTTTTATTTTCATTTTGTAGCAGTGGCAGAATAAATACAGATTTAATAATATAATTCCAAATTCCCTGGTTCGCAGTTGCTATATAATGTCAGCAACGTCTCTATGTCAATGGCTCCAATTGTATGGTTTGGAGTGCGCTCTCTTTTGCTCTCTTTCCCATTGCCACTTGTTCTCTCTTGATTGTGTGTGTGTCAGCCGTTTCGTTTTCAGTGTGAATGACGCATCGTCAGCTGTTCTAGTGTTGCCTACGGTAATTTCCGGACTTGTCGCTGTACCGTTGTTTTATATTTTATTGAATTTTCCTCAAAGGGGTTGTTCGCTCGCCGCTTGTGCTCCGTGTTTTTGTTAGCCGCCATTCGGTACGATCAAAACACTATCTCTTAAGATTCCTAATTCACTACGCTCTTTAAGCTGTTTAACGACAGCTGTTAGGCATTGCCACTCGTGTTTGCTAAAGCATTTATCAATATTGTTATTTAATTTATAATTTTTGATTTTTTAAATCATGTGATCTTTTGATTAATTAAAATATAAAGAGAGACTTTAACGTTTTACCTGTAATACAATTGTGATACGACAAACAGTAATACAAAAACAAGTGAAAAGTTTTAATGCCAGCGAGAGAGAGAGAGAGAGGGAGATCGACTCTCGCATTTATACATTTGGCATATTTAAGTTTGTGCATGTGTTGTGTGTAAGTCGTGCTTGACAACTTGATTCTTCTATTTACTTGTGTGTGTGTATTTTTTTGCACTTTGCTCTGAAGCGCCAAAACCTCAAACGGCTCTCACAGCAACCAGCAAACAGCAAACAATAGAAAATATAGTAAAATGTTAGTGCATCAAGTTTTTATTCGATTTGTGTTCACGTTGATGCTGTCGCCTGCATCGTTGCTTTGACGCTTAATTTAATAATACCAACAATAACGAAATGCGCTGCATTTCACTTTCTCTGCATTGCATTGCCGCTGCCATCTACCCGTCTAGCCGCCTGCCCGCCTTTCCGCCTGACAACTGTAATTCATTTTGCATTGATTTTTGTCGCGCTGCTTTGTCGCATTGTCCAGTGCCTGCCACTGTTGCCCGCATCCTCTCTACCGCCCTCTTTCTCCTTAACATATCCGCTTTCAGCCTGTTCTCATCAACGCGAGATCCGCGTTTATCAATCTCACTTCCAAATCTGTTGCCTTTGTCCGATTTCTCTGTACAGTTTAGCATTTTGCTGTTAATTAATTGCAGAGACGAAATGTAAACGCGTGTGAGTGTGTGTTTGATGTGTCAGTGTACGAATTTAATTCAATTCTTGACTATTTCTAGTTAGTTATGGTACTACAAAAAATATCTGTGATTCATGCCCAACATATTTTTATAATATTCCCCTCGTCTTTACTCTGAACTTGCTCTTGTTATCAGTGTGTGCCAGCGGCGTGGTTTAATGTTGGGGAATTTTCTGCTCTGCTGAGAACGCAAATCAGCATGCTCTATTAATGTTAGTTAACATTTTTGACATTTATGTAAATTATGGCAATGTTAAGCTCAAATACAGTCTCAGTAACACTGTTAAGCTTAACATACAGCTTTTTACTGTTGTTTATGGTCGCGCTTGGCGCATATTTGTTTAATTTTTGTAGTATTTCTGTAGTAGCCAAAGTGAGCAATTTGTTGACTATAATATGAGTAAGTCAGATAAGATAATCATTTAACTGATAACAATTTACATTTGTCTGAGTTTGTGTTTGGTTTAGGGGGGTGCTTGAAAAAGTTGAAGAAAAAATTTTCTAACCAGATGAGTTAAGTCTTAAAACTTTTCTAATTATTTGCTTAGCAAACTGACAAACACATATATACCCCTAGACATGAAAACAATAATTGCGCCTAAACATTTTTAAGGCTTCGGCTATTGTGTTGCGCGTGTTTGAAGTATTTTTAGTTGTTCCCCTAGTTGCTCTTTGCTTATGTTGTTGCAATTGTTGTTGTTGTTGTGATTAGCGCAATTCGCAATTAACTGAGTGTGTATGTGTGTGTTTGTTTATTTGTGTTTGTTGCTGACACGCAAGTATTTCTCCTCCATAGAAATTCTTGACATTGAACTTTGTCGTTCAATTAGCATACATTATATATTCTACAATTCCAAAAACTTTATATATGTCAGTTACCCAGACGATATGTTTATATATATATATAACGTATGCAGTTATAACTGATATGCAGATAAGCTTGCGGCCTTCAGTCGGCCTTGTTTGAAGAGCTTAAGCCATTATATATGTTCCTTTTGTAGTATATGCGAGCTTTTGCTTAAAAAGCGCATTAATTTCAGCAATCTTAAGTTCTGCTCTATCATTTTATACTTTTTCAAAATATGCATATTTCGCTGGTGTTAATGGGGCGTTTCTGATTTATGCTCTGGCTTTTCAGTTCAGCGATAAGCAGTTATATATACGATACGTATTTATATATATAAAATGAGAGTTTTTATGCGTTTGCGACATGTTTAATTAATTTCGATTAGCGCGGATGCAAACACTGAAGGCGCCACACGGCCGATGACGTTGACAGCATTCATTTTATTATTTATCAGCAGCCGCGATTTTCTCACAAATTCGTGCATTAATATTTATTCTCTTTTCTAGATAAACACGCTGACAGAGGCAAAGAGATATATACATATATACATAAAGAGAGAGAGAGAGAGAGAGAGAGAGAGCTGGCTAGAGTGAGAGATTGAGTAAAAATTGAATCTTTTTGACCGTCCGCAAATAATCTCGCATCCAAAAGGCTTATTCCTACGTTTTAAGAGCAATTACAACAACTACAGAAAAATAATGGCAACAACACCACGCAGCGGGGGGTCCGGCTCTGGAGCCGCACAACGTCCCAATGGCACCTCGCAGAATAAAAGTTGCCAATTCAAATTGGTGCTACTTGGTGAATCCGCCGTTGGCAAATCGTCGCTGGTGCTGCGCTTTGTTAAGGGCCAGTTCCATGAATATCAGGAGAGCACGATAGGTGCGGCCTTTCTGACACAAACAATTTGCATAGAGGATACAGTGGTCAAGTTTGAGATCTGGGATACAGCCGGTCAGGAGCGGTAAGTCTGAACAGAAATAGAAGCTGTTAACCTAATGTTAATGATAGTTACTATTCATAATCGTCTAAATATTAACATTAATGTTAATGTATTAGTATTTGAATGTTAATATTAACCTTACTGTTACTATCAATGTTAATTAATAAATTCATGTTAATGCTACAATGTTAATATAATTGACAATTGAATTGAATACCTCAATGTTAATGTAATTATAAGGGTTATTAGCTGTTAATATGAATGCTATTGCTTCAATGCATTCTGTTAATATGAATGCTATTGCTTCAATGTTAATGTAACCATTAATTTAAATGTTAATGCTTCAATTAACATGATTGTTTAACAAACCGTGCTTAAGAGGGTGGGCTGAAAAATTGGAGCCATTAATAATTTATTTATTTAAGTTGATATATATATTTATTGATCTTTTGGAACACCGAGCATTTGTCTAAAATATATTTCCTTTTACAGGTATCACAGCTTAGCTCCCATGTATTATAGAGGTGCGCAGGCCGCCATCGTTGTCTATGACATACAAAATCAGGACAGTTTTCAGCGTGCAAAAACCTGGGTCAAGGAACTGCATAAACAAGTGAGTAAATATGGCGAATGATCTGCGGTTCATTTCTCTTGAGCGATCACAAGTGGAGAACATGCAGAATGTGCTCATAAACACAAATGGAATTGTTTTTGTCTGTTTTACGGATATATGTATATATGTATATTTATTAATTTAATGAATTGAAGCCTTCTGCTGTGCATTGAACTCATTTATTATTTCCGTCATTGTTTGCGGCTCATTGCATTCGATACGAAATTAAAGCCAGTGCAAGGTTTTCCAATGACTAAAGTCCATTAATTGAGGGCCGTGAAATAAACAATTTGAAATTAATTTGGCAATAAGCTTAAGCTTAGTCAAGCTACTTAAGTCAGCCGAGCATTAAATACATTAAATGTTTATATTAGTAAAGAGCTATTTCTTTTTGGTTTTTGCTTAGAAAGTTTTAAGAAAACTTCAATGTTTTTAAAAGCAAATTGAAATGCGATCATAATGTTTATTAAGAAATGATGTGATTGGGATTTCAGCTCATGCGCTAACATCAAAAAGATTTCAAACTTTAAATCTAAATGCCTGTTCATTGAATCGCTTAAGCTTATTGATTTTATTATTATTCATTATATAAACAATTTGTACATTCGTAGGCCTCACCGAACATTGTCATTGCGCTGGCTGGCAATAAGGCGGACTTATCGAACATTCGCGTCGTGGAGTTCGACGAAGCGAAGCAATATGCAGAGGAGAATGGTTTGTTGTTTATGGAAACGTCAGCGAAGACGGGCATGAATGTCAATGATATCTTCTTGGCAATTGGTAAGCAAAAAATTATATACTAACCAAAAATAAATAATAATGTATTTGTTTACTTTGACAGCCAAGAAACTACCCAAGAATGACAACAATCCAGGAACTGTTATAAAGCCAAATGGAAACGAATCAACTCAAACGACGAACAACTGTTGCAAGTGATGTCCCTTTGTAGGTGTGTGTTGTGTGCGCCCATCAGCGAAATTAATTGGATCGTATAGAATTTCAATTTTAAATTGGTTGCTTTTTGTCATTGCAGAAAATGAAATTTCCAACGAGAGATTTGAAAAGTTTATGCTGATAATTATAAATAAAAACATTATTTAAAATTTAAAACTAATGCCGGCTCATAGGGGCAAACAATTTAATTTTCATGATTGATGATGATGATGATGAAACACATAAAGATAATATTAATTATAAATTAAATTAAATGGAAAACAAAAACAAACAACAAACAAAACGTAAAAGCAAAAAGTTAGTTTAAATAAAATGAAAAACAACAACACATAGCCCCGTTAACACCAAGCGACAAAAGCGCTCTTAAAACAATATTTCTACTATATCTGGCCCCATAGTTCATAGCCGCCACTTAGAGAGCTCCCATTTCGATTGCATCTCAAATCAAATGCGAGCAGAAGCATTCTAAATCAAATTTAACGTAAACATTAATAAAAGCGGATTCAAGTTCACGTCATGTCGTAGAAATGTTAAAAATTTGAATTGTATAAAAAAGAAAAAAAAAAAAAACTTGAGAGAAAGAAATGTTTTTCGTAAAGCCGACAAAAATTCCAGTTGCAGTTGTTCTCAGCAGCGTTCCAAATAAGAGAAAATCATATATATATATATATATATATATATAGCGAAGATAATGCTAAACCGAAAAATCAGTTCAGTTTTGGTTCAGTTCAGATCAGATCCGTAGTAGAGAAGAATCGCTCGTCCTCGATCTGTGGCAATGTGTGTGCCTATCCGGCTCTCTCCAGCTGCGTTGGGCACGTGTGATAGTTGCAATTTATATAAATTATATATATATATACAAGTATAAAAGAAAAACAAACAAAACAAAATCTAATGAAAATCCAAAAAAAGAATGAAAAAATACAAAACAAATTGAAAGAAATTATTCATAGTTATAAATTGTTTGGTTCCATTTATGTTTAGCTTTATTCTTTTTTTCTACTTTTTTCACATTCTAGCAACAATCAAAGATTCAATGCTACACCTAAAACTAAATAAAATAAAAATCAATTATCGTAAACCCTCTTATGCAACATATAAGATGAAGTCAAGTTGAAATTTAGAAAGAAAAAAAAAACACAAATTGATAACTTGATAAAAAAATACTTTAAGATAAGTTCACAATTTGTTTATCTCGGTTCACAAATCGAATTTGATTTCTAATCTACTTACTATATATAGATCCATATATATATATACATGTATATATATTTGTCTATATATATCAACCAGCGATCAACCAAGCAAACAAAAACAAAAAACAATGAATCAGCGTGTGAAAAGAAGCGACGCCTAAACAGCTGTGTGTATTTTTTCCAATTTATAATTTTTATGTTGTATGTATGTATTTAAAAATTAAACATTTATAATAAAATCGTATATATATACATATATAAAATCGAAATAACATTTAATGGAGTTTAGTTGAAAATAATTCGTCCCAAATTTATATAGTTTTTTATTTATTCGTTTTGCTTTTTCGGTTCATTGCTTCAAATTTAGAATGTTGAGCATGCATTTGAATAGTCCATTAATTTTGTTCATTATATTTTGTTAAAGCATATATTAAACTATTTCCGTTAATAAGCTGAAAGCGAAAAGTTGAGTGGTTCTTCCAAATCTGCTCCAAATCTGCTCTATATATATTTAGTCAATAGCATGAATGGAACTAGTTATTTTTGAATTGTTGAAAGAAAATTATGAAATGTATGTGAAGGAGTGTGTGTGACAGCACAAAATAAACTAGTTCAAAGAACGAAATTGGTTCAAAGATTAACAGTAATTTAAAATAGTTGAACGTTATTTTTTTCTCTGTGCGCATAAGAGTTATTTGCGAACCGGTTCAAAGTGGTTTTATTTCTTGGAAAGCTCGGAAAAACTATCAATCGTCAACTGGACAGGAGCTATATATAATATATACTTAATTATATATATATATATATATATATATATATATATATATATATATATATATATACGCAATGATTAATTTATATTTCTGAATAGAATACAGCGACTGATTCAGCATTCAAAGTTAATCATAATAGTAGTTTTCTTTAGAATATTTTAAGAACAAAGGTCTACGGTATGATTAAATGTAGCTTTCACTTTAGTCGCGTTCGAGTGGTTCAGAACTGAGCTCTCAAAATGCCCAAGGCTAAAATACGCTGGCATAAGGGCTCTCCGACAGCTAAACATAGGGAGACAATCGCCTGGCTGATCAATCGCTACAAATTGGTAATATTGGGCGCTGCAGATGTGGGTAAATCCTCCCTGGTCTCATACTTTATCAATGGGAAGACGGTTATTCCTGAGGAAAAAACGTTAGTTGCATCGTTTTCCAGTTTATATCTGGATAAAGAGGTTAAATTTGATGCGTGGGAGGTGGCGGGCGAGGAGCGGTTAGTATAAATTATATAGTATATCAATATCTATGTGTGTATATACAAAATATACATATATATATATATATATAGTAATATATCTGATTCTGATCAGCTGGCGGACCCTGGCGCCTATGTATTACAAAGATGCTCAAGCAGCGCTGATTGTCTATAATGTTCAGGATCAGAATAGTTATATTTCCAGTAAAATGTGGATCAAGGAATTACGCGAAAAGGTTTGTATGGAGAAAAACTCTATGTGAAGAAAAGTATCTTATATATCTGCTACAGTTGGCGCCGACTTTGGTCATAGCCATCGCTGCTAATAAAACAGACTTGTGGGATAACATGTGCGTTGATTCCGCAGAGATGAGCACATATGCTCGAGATAATGGCTGTATATTCATGGAGACGTCGGCTAAAACGGGCACAAATATTCATGAGATTTTTAATGCTATCGGTAAGCCGAAAGATAAATAAATTTAGCTAAGATCTTAGTCGGGAATTTATGTTTCAGCTGATGAACTCAAAACAAATAAAAGTTTAGATTTCTCCAAATTAGATGAAGACTCTGCCTGCAGTTGTCGAATACAATAGAGTGATATATACTATATACATATACAGATGAAGCTATAGATGGTAAAAATAAAATAAATATATATTTTTTTAATTTTAAAAAAAAAAATTTTTTTTTTTTAATAAAAATAAATTAAATAAAAAAATGATAGATAAAGATAGCTTTGCTGGGACAGCTGAATAATAGTAGGAAACGTATTTTTGAAATTCCCAAATCATCTGTATGTCTGATGAGGAACACTTTGAAGACTGCAAAATAGATGTTCATGAATAAATAAAATAATTTTGAGAAAACCAAAAAAATTGGATAATTTCTTAGATTAGATTTTTATATAAAAAATATATAAAAAAGCAAATTGAAATCGTAGCTAAGCATTAAGATTATTGGATGCTCACGCACTATTTGTCAATAACAAATTCTGCAGTAATCCAAATATTGTAGTAATCCCTGATATATGATTTACACAATTAAAGTACAAATTATGAATCTTGAGAAGCATATTCTCGATATATATTTATACACCATGATATATATATGCATTTGACAGTGTGTGCATGAGGGAAATAGAAAGAATGAAAGCGAGAGAGAGAGAGGACGTTTAATAACCACAGTTGAATCAGTTTCATTTTGAACTTTTTATAAGTGGTTCTAATATAATATTATATTCCTTTACCTCAACAATAATAATAATTAAATAATGGGACTGCGAAAAATTGATTTTATTGTTAACTATATAGTTATAGACGTGAGGTCGTCGAGTACAGATCGTTCGAAATGAAACGACTTTCGCGAATGAGTTTTCGGCACAATGCCAAATATCAAGTAATGCTGATCGGGAATGCAGCGGTGGGAAAATCATCACTACTGCGGCGATTCGCATCAGATATAGCGCCCAATCCATCACAGATAAAGCCCACAACTGGAGCTGAGTTTAAAGTGAAAACAATTAGTGTGCAGAATCGAGTTGTGAAGCTGAAAATATGGGATAGTTCGGGACAGAAGCGGTAAGATAAGATATTCGTATTTAAAACTCGATTTGAAATAATTCTCGCACTAGTTTCAAGGGTCTATTACGCTCATACTATAGCCGTTGTACAGGCGCTATTGTTTTGTACGATGTACAGAGTCGTGAAAGCTTTAACGAGGCGATGAACTGGGTGGTCGAACTAAGAGAAGAGGTATGTTTCACAAATAGCACTGGGAATATATTAAAATTATATCTGACCACCTTTATATAAATTTATACATAAAAGCTCTCGCCTAACTTGGCGATTGTATTTGCGGGCTCTAAGGCGGATATGAAGGCGAATCGTGTGATAAGTGAAGTTGAAGCAAAAGCATTTGCGGCGGTGCATGATTTGATATTCATGGAAACATCGTCCGTGAGTGGCTTGAATGTGCAAAACTGTTTCTTGGAATTGGGTGAGATAAACTAATACTTATATAGATATAGATATAAAACAATATACGCGTACTTGCAGCCAACGAAATTTATGAGCAAAACAACGCTAAAGATTCGGGTGCAGGAAAAGAAAAGCGTACAAAATCGAGTTGTTGGAGATGCGGTTGCAGTGAAAGCCAATAATTTTGTCATCTGGCAACGCTTGACTTTGAGAAGATGCACCCATGACACTGCCCATTGGTACAGTCTGATCAAAAGCAATGAAAGACGAGCATATTGCTCTTCACTTAACTCATTCTATTTTTGCTTTTTATTTCATCAAATTATAACTCGAAATAATTATTACATACTTAATGTAATTTCGGTTACATTGTTCTTGTTTTTCTTTTAGTTGTATAATAAAGTGTTGTATATATGTATATATATATTTTTGTTTTGGTTTTTTTTTTATGGTTGTTTACTACTTGATTTCATTTTTATAAGAATATTTATTTGTATTGTATAATTTAGTTTCCATAATTTATAAGTAGAGTCAAAGTTGTTGAATAGATTCTTGACGAAAACCATAAATCAGAGCGCGAGTTACATAACTAACTTACTACAAGGCAACTAAATGGCTTCAATTTGAGTGTTTGTCTTTTGTTGTTAAACAAAATTAAATCTAAATAAATTTGAAAATTATTTAAAAAATTATAATGGCAGAAGTTTGTTCAGTTTTTGAGAGGGCAGTATAGAGAAGTTGTGATTAGAGAACACAATAAGGTATATAGAGATATAAATATATAACACATTTGCATAACAAAAACGTTGGCTCAACAAAACAATATTACACATATATATATATATATTTTAATAAGAAACGTCTTTTAGTTAAGGAGCATGTCTTTAAGTTCATTTTATCATTAATTTATCATTGTTTTTTTTTTTTTTTTTACCATTATTCCACATTAAATATCACTTATGTACGTAAGAGAAGTATCTGGTATTTTTGCTAGATTTAGAACCTAAACTACAATTTTTGTTCAAGTATTTTTTTTTTAGTATTTTTTCTCGATTTATTGATAAACCACATTTATTTTCATTTTCATTTTCTTTTTGTTTTTTTACGTGTCTAAACTTTTTTTGGTAATTTTTTTCTCCATTTTTTTTTTGTCAGTTATTTCTATAAAATTTACAAAATTATGTTTCATTTCGTTTGCCTCGACTGTATATATTTTAAAATGGTTTTGCTTTCAAAGGAGGCTTTTGCAAATATAAACTCCCTTAACACTTAAGCTTAAACACCTAAATTTTTGAAATTATTTTTTTTTCTTGTCTTCAGTTTTACTTGAAATTTCGTCCACAATTATTTAATTGTAATTCACAATAATATACGAATATTTGGTTATACAATTTGTTGTCTTATTACTATTAATTTTATTTTCTGATTTTTATTTATTTATTTATTTTTTTTTTGATTCATCTGTCGATTTATACAATAATCGGCTCATCACCGTGCAAATCACAAGAGCCAATATTTTCGCCTTGGTATGATGAGAAATCGCTTATGATGGCTGTGGGTTCTGCACCGAATTGTATGTCCTGCAGGCAGCCTTTAAATGGTTCGTAAAAGCGTCCTTGTGTCCGTTTGCTTACCGACTCCTGATTGGGGAATCCACCTGTTAGATAACAGAAAATTCAAATAGACGTTAAAGTTCAAATCAAGTGCTGCCAACTCTATGCGACTGCATAAGTCAGCTGTGCGTTAACAGCGCTCTGTTAATGAACGGTGCTTTTTTGGCTGTTTATAAAAAAGCAGACTTCGTTAATTATATAAAAACACACAGAAAATTGATATTTCTTCCTTTTTGGCAAACGATAGCACTTAAATCTCATGATTTAGAATTTTCAGTTTTATGCTTGCATTAAAATATAACAGCATTTTGTTCGATTTTTTAAGCTCCTGTTAACAGATCATCTGTGTATAACAGCGATATATTATAATCGATATGCGATCACACAATGTTTTGAGCCGTTGCACATCGCTATTAACTGAGACTTAGTAATTGTTTAAAGCCCTCTAGACGTGGTAGTGTGTTGTGGTTTTTTGTGAATGTTGTGAATATTGTTGTTGTTGGTAACATTCTGTGTGAACGTTTGCCATGTAAACTTTGAAAGTGTTGAGTGTGTGCAACGTGGATATCAGAATCCAAAACAAAACGCAACAAGTATTAAATTAGCTTCGGACAGACGTTCTCTGCCCGTGCACAGTGTTGAAAGTTCGCAGCTATCCTGCTCTTGCGCACAGCTAATTCATTCGTAACGCGTCTTTCTATATTGCACAGCTGCGCCGGCGTTACAGTTCCATGCGAGTTAACACTTGTGGCTGAGGCGCGCGTCGCGAATGCATTTCATGAATTCAAAGGCGGACAATAAACAATCAGCAGTATTTATGAGTTACAAGACATAAGGGTAAGTCTGCAACAATATATTTAATTTAATTGCTGGGAAGCATGCACGAAATGCATGAAATACGTTGGGGGCTGTGACGTCACGCGGTTAGGAGTCTTGCACAGTGTGACCAGCACTTACCCAAATAGAAAATATCCTCATAGCTAATCGTTGGCTCCTTGCCGCCTCGGCGTTGTAACGATGTTGTTGGTGTTGTTGTCAGCCTGCGATTGAGCTCCGGCAATCGCTCTGTGAATATTACGGTGCCATCCAGCTGGAGCTCGAGCCGTGTGCGATCCAGCAGCACGCTGGTGCCATGCCAGGCGCCATCGGCTATGAAGCCACTCGCTGCCGCCTGCACCGTATCATTGTTGCTGCCCAGCAAATTGCTCGCCAGCTTCAGGTGTCCGTTCTCCAGTCCGAGACCCAAGAATTTCAGCTGATTGTGCTCGCTCCAGAGCAATAGGCCATCCGGTTCGATGGTCGAGAAGTTCAGCGAGATTTGTACGGCTTCGCGCGGTGGACGCGCATAGAGCGAAGGGCCGCGGCGTTTGTCTTTCATCGGTATGCGAGGGGGTGGCAAGATCAGGTAACTGTTGCCGCGGAAGCTCGGTGTTGTTGGCTTGCTCAGTGCTGTGAAAGAGAGGGAGAGAGAGGGCAAATTAGTTAAAATGCATAAAACATATTGCATGTACACATGTTACAGTTCTCTATGTGTGTATGTGTGTGTGTGTGTGCTACAAATGCATAATGAAATTACAGCATCAGCAACGGCGTCACAGCGATGCAATTTGCTTCATCATTAACAATGGACGAATGTTGATCAATATAACAATGCGAAGAGTATATTAAAGTTAACAGTTATTTTGTAATGGTTAGTGGAGTCAAGACCTAAAATCTATATTTATTTTATATATTATAAAAAATATTATAAATTAAAATATAAAATAAATACATATAAAAAACTTATTTAAAAAATAAATATTGGCATTTTAACTTAAAAAATTAAATAAAATAAACTTAACCTAAAAAAAAATTCAAATTAAAAATATAAAACTAATTTAAAAATAAAAATTTAATATTAAAATGGTAAATTAAAATTAAATGTTGAATACTATATATACTATATGTATAGTTTTCACTGTAAGTGGAATAATCATACTATAAAACTGAACATGAAATATTATAAATATATATATATATATATATACCAATATTTATATATATATATATATATATTTTGAGAATTGATGAATATCATTCAGGACTATATATACGACTTAAATGATTTCCACACCATAACAGACTTTTTTATTTGAACATAGGGTATTAGTGCTGCGACTACTGTCGAACTCAGAAGAACTCAGCTCCCTTGTCATTATCAACGTTAGCTTCGTCTGGCTCATTATGCCATTTGACCGTTGTCTTTCTGTCTGTCTGAAAGTCCCTGATCTCGTTTGGCGCTTCTTTGGCTGCTGCTATCTAATCTGTTCGACAAGATCTACGTGTTCTTCTGCTTCTACTTTGGCTGTTGCTGTGGTTTCCACTTTTTGGATTCTTATTATGAATTTGCGTTTTGTTTTCTTTCCCATTTTGTTGCCACTCAACTTGATTGCACTTGTTGCTTCGTGTTTTCACCAGCTTGTTTATGGCTTATTGTTATTAGTGGCATGTTAATTCACTTTGCTAATAAGTGAAAGGCTGCCAGCCAGCCAGCCAGCCAGCCGCCAGATAGCTGATTGTATACCAACTGGCAATTGAATAACTCAGCCTGGCCACAAACCAAATAATCATAAAACTCTGTTTTATAGTCAACACTTTTAGGCTTCCTGCGTAAATAGTTGGGAGGCTTTGGAGGCATTTTTGCTACTTAATCTCTTATCTTCTTATCTCATTTTCATTTAATGTGCTTTAATTGGGGAATTGTTTAGAGTTCTACAAATTTCAATTGGGATTTTCTGTATGGAAAATGCTACAAGTTTAACGTAGTTGATAGTAGGATATATTAAGGTTGTAAGGTAAGAAAATTTAGTATGCAAATAATGTTCAGGAAAAAAATTGTTCTAGATTAGCATTTATATAATTAAATATATATATATTTGTTTATTTATTTTTTTTTAAATATATGTTTTGATAAATTTTAAAGACTATTAATCATCATTAAAAAAAAAACTTAAGTCACGCTGCTTAATAAATGCTTTTAAATTATGCAAATGCAGCAAAAGTTTGTTTCAAAATTGATTAGCTTCTAATTTTAAATACACATATATAGACTTTGATAACTATTATAATTCACGTTTCTTATCAGTCTATCTGCATTTTATAAGCAAACAGATTTTTGTTTTTGTTTTTTTTTTTTACTTTTTTTTTCTGATTTCTTAATTGTTTTATTGTCCTGGACAGTTCTTAAAAATCTTAGCTTACTGTTTCGAGCCAATAAAAGAGTATATTGGTTGAGTATCTATCTATCTTTCGATAGATTTTTATCTATCATATTAGATAGATCAGCACATTGGAGCGAATAAATTTATCTTTGAATAGATTTTAATTGGTTTTCGATAAATACTTAAATACAAAATATACCACCTTCTAGTAGTGTTCTATTATATATGTATATATTCTATTGGCAATAAAATTTTGATTGATTTTTGTTGTTTGTTTTGTGAGCCCTCCCAAGTTCTGTTCCATTTGCTAATTATAAAAAAATTTGTTCGCGGAATTTCCTATGGGTTTATTCTCTCCATTTTTAAAGCAAGTTCCCAGTCATGCAAATTACGCTTTTCTATTTTATTGTTGTATTATATATATATATATATATATATATATATATATATATATATATATATATATATATATATATATTGTAGATCACTAATTTTAGTGTTATTTTCGCCTCTTTTTTTTGTTTTTTTTTTGCGATATCAACTTCCTGACCCCGCTCAGCATCGAACCGTAAGATTCGTGGTGCTGTTAATGGTTTTGTTTTCACGTCTCCCCCTCGCTGTAGAACTCTAATTATAATAATAATATTGTTGTGTTAGATTGTCTTTTGTTGGTGTTGTTTGTTGTTGTTTTTGGGTTTTTTTTTTTTTTTTTTTTTGGTTTTTGTCGTTTGCTTTTAGCATTCGAAATTGAAAACTTGTTTCGGCATTTGAACCGAGAACATCAGATAAAAGCAATTTCTATAAAAAAAAAAATAAAAAAATAAAATAAAATCAGTTTTCTGACATTTTAAGATCTTCGGTCGTTGTAGCTTCTGTATATTGCTGTAAGCTCAACTTTTACTTTGCTGACACATTGAACTTCAACTTGGCTCTGGAGATTTATGAAACTCGTTTTGAAGATTTTCAAGTGAAATGATTTATGCCTTTCATTGTTGCCCAGTTAGTGCTTGTTGCTTTTGCTGTTGTTGTTGCTTCTACTCTTTTTATTGTTGCTACGGACATTAAGCACTAACTAAACATCTGGCGCTTGACTAATTCGATGACGAATGGCCTGGCCCCCCCAACCTGCTTTATCCCAGTTGCAGTCAGGAAATGACAGCTCGACACACGAGTTGGCAATTATGAACAGAGAAGAAAAAAAAAACAAAGAACAGTTTTGCGCAGCGCATCCAAAAACTTTCAATTAGAGCCCCACTGCGGTCATTGATCTCGCTTGGACATGCCCCTTACTCACCAATCTCACAGTAGAAGCCGCCCCAGCCATTGGGACAGGAGCAGCGGCCACTGCGCAGGCAGCGTCCATTGTTTTTACAGGGTATTAGCTTGCAGGTCTCCGAGTACTCGCAACGATCGCCCTTTGCATAGTCCGGACAGATGCAGTGCGGCTGCAGCTTCTCATCCAGCCAGCAATGTCCGCCCGATTCGCAGGAGTCGCCGCCGCAAGCTGTGCCGTCGCAGTCGCGAATGTTACGCGATTCTGTAAAAATAATATATATATATATATAAATATATAAAATATATAAGTATAAAATACAAAAATTAATAATTTATAAAATATAGAAATAAATAATATATAAATAAATAATTTATAAAATATTGTTATTATTATTTTTTAAATTTTAATTTTAAATTTAATTTTTAATCAAATTAATCTTGGATTTTTGCACAAATTTCGTAATGAAGATTGAGCTGCTAAATATTTATTATTTATTGCATTAATTTTATCTAAAATTTAATCAGTTTTTTTTTTTTGAAAATTTGTATTTGTTATCTTTGAATCTCTTTATGATTCATTAATTCGACTCATAGAATTATGACATCTACGACTTCATAAACTGGGGTTATTCATTTAGTATAATATATACTATATTATATAAATATAATGTATATCATATATATAAATATTTTAAAAATAATATATATAATATATATATATTTTAAAAATAATATATATAATATATAAATATATTAAATATTAGGTTTTAATTTGTAAATGGTAAATTTTCTCAACTGTAGAAATAATCGATCCGAAATTAAGCTATTATAAACAAAGTTTTTTATAAAATATATATTTATATATATATATATATATATATGTGTATATATATATATATATATATATATATATTTATATATTTTATTTTAATTTTTTTAATTCATTAATTTATTTATTGAGAGCTCTCATATTTTTCGATTTAAAAATTCACAAAAATTCCTTTTGCGAATTCCATTTTTCTTTACACTCAGCTCGCATATTTTTGCTGAGACTCTTTCGACTGGCGTTCGACTATTATTTATGGTTATTAATTTAATTGATTTATATATGCAAAGTATATTTATACTTTTCATTAATGGGCAATGTTTTATGCCGCATGCTGGCTGGGGCCATCCATTATTTGCTGTCATATTTTGTGCATTTGTGACTTACCCACGATATTCGTTTCGTTGAGAACAATGCGAGTTCCGCTGACGACGAGGCCGCGGACACAGCCACGGAATGGTATGGGAAAACCGGAGATGGCATTGTGCGGCAACTTGGAGAGATCCTTCAGGCCGCCAATGTAGAGCAGTGCGTCGGGCTCGACCAGCACCTCGGCGGATGGAGCCAGTGCCGAGGAGGCGCTGCCCTCCACCCACAATGTCAGCCAGCGTCCGCGTTGAGCCATCTTGATTTTGTGCCACTCGCCGATGGCCAGCATCCGCACACTCCTGACCACAGTCACATGATTGCTGGGACCCGAAATGCGGAATTCAACAACGCCGCCCTGCAGCGAGAGCGAGACGAATCCAATCTTCTTATCCTGATTGTTGTTCAGGGTGCCAAAGTAGAGGAGCAGACCGCGTTCGGAGAGCGGACGCAATTGGAATTCGATG